>JANUYF010000016.1:4415948-5048448 GCA_026167975.1 Phrynosoma blainvillii
ATGAGTAAAATTAGTACCAAAACTATTCCTGGGAGGAGGTCGATGGAGGAATAACACCATGAGTTACCGCACTTGGTGATGCCAACCGTAGTGCCATCCTGTACTGTACTTGGGTACTGTTTTAAGTGCCATGTAGGGTTGGCAGTCGAAATAAGGAACAGGGCTCCTGGCCTTTCAATGTCTATGTAGAAGAGAGAATTTCACCAGGATTTGATTTCAGTACCCACTGAAATCCCCTCTTCTATGCAACCACTGTCCTTTATTTCACTGGGAAACTCTAGCACTACTACAACATCCTGCAAAATCCTGGGATCTGCAGTTTAGGGAGAGGTGCTTCAAATTCTCATCCTAGGGATTCTAGTGCTTCATCAAACTACGAATCCTAGGATTTTTAACCCCAAATACAATAGGGATGGTACCCACATCGCGACTCACTTTTTGGGACACAATCACTAAAGCAAAGATAATCTCCTTCCTTGGAGGTCTTTAAAGCAGAGGCTGGATGGCCATCTGTTGGGGATGCTTTGATTGGGAGTTCCTGCATGGCAGAATGGGGTTGGACTGGATGGCCCTTGGGGTCTCCTCCAACTCTAGGATTCTATGATTCTATGATTCTAGATTTGGAGAGTAAATATTTTAAAAATTCAGATTTGTTTTTTAAAAAAAGAAACTGGGTGGATGCTAAAATTAAAAACTCTACCTCCTCCGCCGCCCCCAGCTTAATGAAAGCTTCAATTTTCTTGTCCTTTTTTTAAGGATCTGGAGGATTCAGATCCATCCTACCTTCTTGCAGCCAAGTCCTGCCCAAATACGATCATCATAGAAAATGATCAAGAGGTTCCAGCAATATCTTCAATAGCAGGGAAGCAGCTCCGGGTGGCAGGACAAAACGAGGACCTTTGCCCTCCTCAAAATAAGAATTTTGCAAATTAATATTTTTTTTTCCCCAAAAAAAATTGCTAACGCCGCAAAGGGCGAGACACTGGAAACTGTTCACGGCGAGAACTTTTCTGTTTGCTACGGTTGCATTGCCTTGCTAAGTTTGCCTCCTGCTTTTCTTTGGAGCTGTACTTCTAAACGCTCGACTGAAGTTTTGAGTTATTGCAATTCTTTAAAAAATGTGGGGACTGGAGGAAAATTCCAGAGGGAGGCACAATCCCTTTTCAGGGGGGCAATGCCCACATTTTGTCCCTCCCTCCATCGCTACTTCCCTATCTGACGGAAAGAATATAATCTATAACCTTCGACTGAGAAACTTTTTGGTCGCTGGTAAGTTAGTGGAACACACTCTCTTTCAAGTACGATGGCCTTGATGGCCAAGGCTAAAGGCGGAGTATAAATAAATTATTATTATTATTATTATTATTATTATTATTATTATGTGTTAACTATACTTCCTGGTGTATGTTGATATGTTCTTCTTTGTATTGTTGCTGTTGTTGTTGTTGTGTGCCTTCATTTCTGACTTATAGTGAGTGACCCTAAGACAAACCTAGCATGAGGTTTTCTTGGCAAGATTTTCTTTCAAAGGAGGTTTGCCATTGCCTTCCCCTTTTTGATTTTTTGGAATCCTCTAAGGGAAAAAATCTCCAAAATGTTATAGGCCTGAAAGCATTAGCCTTTATAACCGTCGTTGTTGTTGTTGCGTTGTATGCCTTCAAGTCATTTCCAACCTACGGCAACCCTAGGAACCCCTATCATGGGTTTTTCTTGGCATGTTTCTTCAGAGGGAGTTTGCCATTGCCATACTCTGAGGCTGAGAAAGAGTGACTTGCCCACCCAGCGGGTTTCTGTGGCTGAGAAGGGATTCGAACCCTGCTCTCCAGAGCCATAGTCCAATGCACAAACCTATTCAGGATCACTGTATGGCAATGGATTTCAAACTTTGGTCCTTCAAGTGTTTTGGACGTCGACTCCCAGAAACTCCAGACAACTTGGCCAACGGTCAGGGATTTTGGGAGCTGAGATCCAAGCATCCCTGGAGAACCAAAGTTTAGGAACCACTGTTTTATAAAGTCTGGAGATGGTCTCCTTCGGCTGTGTTAGGCGTGCTTTCTATTGGAAGAGGAAGAGTCGAGAAGAGATGTCAAAAGATCCTGTTGTGTCACTGTCATGGGCTCTTTTTTGTTGGCAAATACTCCTGAAGTGCATCTGACTCCTTCTTCTACTTCTGCATTTCGTTTCCCCCTGAGATGGACTCAAAACCATGATGGAAGAGGAAAGAAACTGAGACACTGCCAATCCCATCCTTTATGGCCGATGCAAGGCAAAACCCATAAAGACCTGGATCCTCTTGGATCCCATAAAGATCTGGATCCCAGCCACAGTAAATCCACTGAACCAATTTGTTGCATTTGAATCAGCAGAGAGATCAGACCCATTCATTCAATGGGTCTACTCTAGTCAGGACTAACAATGGAATTCGGCCCCAAAAGATCTGCCCTTTATGCAAAATTTAAAGACGTTAATGTTGAGGAGAGGGATACATCTCCTAGAAGATCCCAGTCCGTATATCCACTTGGGGTCATAGTGCAAAACAAATAATGTTCCCAAGGTATACCATCAAAAGACCAAGCCATGGAAGTCACTTCACAGAAGCATAGACATGGAGAGGGTTTTGTACACTGTCTAATCCAAAAGTCCCACTCCCTGGATGCTGGAAATTCAGTACATGTACAAAAGACAAAGTCTTACTTGAAGTCTTCCTGATTTCTTCGTGAAAACCTCCTGGACCCTTTTGGAGACCTTCTGACCTCTTCTTGAAGACCTCATGAATTCTTCTTGAAGACCTCCTCCTAAAGACTTTCACTTGGTAGCTGCTAGGGTGGTAAGTTAGGATGCTGGATGATGCTTTTATAACTTTAATCCCAAACAGAATTCTAGAAAATACGCTACCTGGAAAATACCTGGAATACTGTGTCCAGTTCTGGGCACCACAATTCGAAAAGGATGTGGAGAAACTGGAGCGTGTCCAAAGGAGGGTGACTAAAATGGTGAAGGGTCTGGAAACCAAGCCCTATGAGGAGAGACATAGGGAGCTGGGTATGTTTAGCCTGGAGAAGAGACGGTTAAGAGGGGATATGATAGTCCTCTTTAAATATTTGAAGGGATGTCATATTGAGGAGGGAACAAGCTTGTTTTCTGCTGCTCCAGAGACTAGGACCCGAAACAATGGATGGAAGCTGCAGGAAAAAAGATTCCACCTCAACATTAGGAGGATCTTCCTGACAGTAAGGGCGGTTCGACAGTGGAACACACTCCTTCCTTGGAGAGTAGTGGAGTCTCCTAACATGGAGGTCTTTAAGCAGAGTCTGGATGGCCATCTGTTGGGGATGCTTTGATTGGGAGTTCCTGCATGGCAGGGGGTTGGACTGGATGGCCCTTGTGGTCTCTTCCAACTTTATGATTCTATGACCCCTATTTGGCAATCCCTGAGCGGCCACCTGCCAATGGATTAGTTGCTTCACCCAACAGATGCCCAACTAGGATTGACCATGAGAAGGGGAAAGGGAGGCAGACTGACCTTGGCATGGTGGCAGAGATGGAGAAAAGGAGGCTGCTATCAGAAGATTGCAAGATGATGGAGCAGGTGACCAGAGACGTCTGGTTCTAGCAAGGCAAAGACGTCTGGAAACCAGAGGAGAAACCAGCCCTCAAAAGATGCTGAAACCATTATGCAGCTCTAACCGGTTCGGCAAGATTTGTTCCCCGAGGGAGAGCAACAAGGCTTACTGTTTCCACTATGGATGTTGGAGGTGCTAAAAGCAGGGGTTGAGGAAAAACCAGCCCATGAGCCACATTAGGCCCATAGGACTCCATTTTGTGAATTCCAAAGCTACCCGATAACAACGGATTTTGTCTAGAGAAAGAACCAAACACATTGCAAGAATATGGAAACTTGACTCCCTTGGGTCTACACATATACACACACACACACACTCAAAGCCTGTTAAAAAAAACCCAAAATAGACATATTTCTACCGATTTCTGGAAGCGAAGGTGACATTATGTTACTTCCAGTTGCACAAGGTGCAATGGTTCAGTCTTGGGGATGTGTTAGTGGTAGGTAATGAGTCTTGCCCCATCTACATTTCCCAACCCCTTAGCTGCTGAAAGAAGGATTTTGGGGTGCCTTCCACAAAGTTGTAGGATGAAGGACCGATCCATAGCCTCTATTGAGTTTAAGGCCTCTCCCTAGATAGGGAATCCCAAGAGACAAAGGATTTATAGGTGGTTATTCTACAAGGCAAGTGTCAGAAGTGTCAGAAGCAGAACTGACCTGGAAGAACAAGATAGTAGGGCAAGAACTAGAGACGATCTGATGTTTCTCAGATGAGGAACGAGGTGAAGAGGTGTAGAAGTCAGACCTGGACTTTAGGACCTGGGTCTGAATCTGGTTGTCCTAATGTCCCATGCTGGACAGCCTGAAGGACCACATCTGAAGATGGAGCTAAGAAAAGACCTAGACTATGGTGGGCAAAGTGTGTCCCATAGTCCACATGCGACACCCAAGGCTTGTTTTGTGCCTCTCGGTCCCTTCAAACTCCTAGAAACTAGATCCATCTCCTGCTAAAAATGAAATGATTGAATCCTGAAAGACTGAATCCAATTTAGGTAGACAGTGGACTTTGACTCTGGCAACCAGGGTTCGATTCCCAGATTTGTCATGAAACCCACTGGGTGATTTGGGGCAAGTCACATGCTCTCAGCCTCTGGGAAGGCAAGGGCAGACCTCCCCTGAGCAAATCTTGCCAAGAAAACCCCATGATAGGGTTTCCATAAGTTGGAAACGGCTTGAAGGCACACAACGACAACAACTACAACTAAGTAACCCTTCACCTCTTCCCATACATGTCTAACATGACGGGGTCCATTATTCCAACCCAGAATCAGGTTTCTGGCATCTTCTTGTTTGGTTTGGTTTTCAATTTTGGCAGTCGTATTTCCAGTACTAATGATGAGCTCCTCACAACCTTCCAAGAAGCCCGAGCTCAGAAAAGTTATTTGTGGCTCGTAGGGAAGGGTTCGGAGAGTCGTAGTCCAAACAAGTAGCTTGAGAAAGCTCTCGTAGGAACTGCCGGCGAATTTCTTCTCCCTTTGGAGACATGTCCCAACATTCCCCGCACAGGCCCCCAATGTCCTCTGCTGGCAGATTAAGGTGGGCCCCATTTTGACATCCCATCTTCCCCTCGCTGAAACATGTTTATTCTACTTTGACAGCCTTGAAAGTGTGGGTGGTTCCCAGCAGGACATTCTGGCATAACAAGTTCTCCTTCACAGCCGTACCCCGAAGGTGAGCGGGTATTGATCTTCAGGCATCCCTAGTCAAACAGCATTCTCTCTAAGCTCTGCTGAAGTCCTGTTTCGGCTCAAGTTCTACAGCCTCACCTCTTTCTTCCTGGAAAGACCAAACAGCGTCTGTCACATCAACCTCAAAGCTCAGGGAAATTGAGCAACCCATTTAGCAAAAGGTGAACAGAAGGTGAAATCCTTGGCTAAAGCTGAAAGATTCTTCTTCTGAAGCCTCAGGCAGCGTTGCGCGGTTCTGTAGCTCTCTGATCAGGATTAAGAGGGAGGTTGAGCAACATCAGGCCACCAAGGATGGATCTTGGGGGGATGGGTGGGTGGGAGATGGAGAGATGGGATTTCATTGTGATTTATTGTTTTGAAATTTTATAATGATGTACGCCGCCCCGATTGCCTGGCAGAGGGGCGGGATATAAATAAAAATTATTATTATTATTATTATTATTATTATTATCATCATCATCATCATCATCATCTTGGGCTGTCACCATCCCCATTTTGGCCAAGATCAAGTATCACTGGGCTCCAACCTAGCATTCAGCGTTCATGTCACTGGTGTTGTGGATCAAATGGGATGTTCCTTCAAATCTTGAAGGATCTAACCAATATGTGGTGGTGGTGGTGTGCCTTCAAGTCATTTCATCGGTCCTCGGAGGACTCAGGGCTGAGGCAGTTGCCTGCCCTGAGTTTATATTTTGTACATTGTATTCATTTTATTGTGTAATCCCACCTCGATCCATAGGGAGAGGCGGGAAATATAAATAAAAATTATTATTATTATTATTATTATTATTATTATTATTATTATTATTATTATTATGTCTGACTTATGGCGAATTAATCATGGGGTTTACTTGGCAAGATTTGTTCAGTGTGGGTTTGCCAGTGCCTTCCTCTGAAGCTGAAGGAGTGGGACTCAGATTTCATGGCTGAGCAAGGATCCAAACCCTGATCTCCAGAATCCAAAATCCACAAAACAGTGTGAAGTTGAAGGCTTTCACTGCCAGCATCCATAGTTTCTAGTGGATTTTTCGGGCTAAGTTTTAAAATAGTTCATTCCTGATGTTGCCCCAGCAGATGCTAGCCACAGATGCTGGTGAAACGTCAAGAATAAACTCTTCTAGAACACAGCCACATAGCCTGAAAAACCCACCAAGAAACACAAAAGAGTGATAGCTTTATTGGGCCAACCAAAATGTGCAAAATATATGTTTGCAAGCTTACGAAGCTCCACTGACTTCTTCATAAGACTGGGACTCTGGAGACTAGTGTGTGATTCCCCGTTCAGCCATGAAACCCACTGGGTGACCTTGGGCAAGTCACATTCTCTCATACTCCGAGGAAGGCAATGGCAAACCTCCTCTGAACAAATCTTGCCAACAAAAACCCATGATAGGTTTGCCTTAAGGTTGCCATAAGTCAAAAATGACTTGACAGCAAACAACACCAACAATGGTTTCTCCCAGCTGATAAGGGATCCAGAATATGTACCCCCTTGCTATCTTCACTATAGCATACTGGCTCTCATGAGTCTTGATAGACGCCAGACTTTCTCATGTTAAATGTGAAACATGGATGAAGACAGAAAAAAATTTGTAGAGAGATACCAATTTCAGATGCAGATATAATTTTTTTATATCTTAATTAATATTTTAATTTTAATTTGTATATATAAATAATATTGGCTTGCAGTACAGGACTGTGTCCACAAGGCGGCTGTGTCCACAAAGCATCTATCAGGGATGCTTTGATTTTGAGTTCCTGCGTTGCAGAATGGGGTTGGACTGGATGGCCCTTGGGGTCTCTTCCAATTCTATGATTCTGTGATCCTAAGAAAACTCTATGACAGGATTGTTGACTTGAAAACACATAAGAACAATATCAGAGTCTAGCAATATAGCTTGCCTGCTGAGTCCCTACAGAGGTTGTTGAACTGCAGCTCCCATTATCCCTCATCAGTGAATATCCTGGCTTGGACTGCTGAAAGTTGTGGTCCAATGACATCTGGAGAGATATCATTGCCCATCCCTGATCTACCACCATGGACAGTGATGGAGAACCTACAGTCCTCTACAATAAGACTATAGAGTCTACATGTCGATGAACTTCCATTATTGTACTTTTCACTATTGGCCAGGCTGGCTGAGTATAATGGGAACTGGAGTCTAACAGTATCTGGAGGGACACTAGTTCTCCAGACTTGTCCTACCATGTAGCTGTCAGTGCTGATGCTTTGAGACACTTGGATGTATCATAGAATCCTAGAGTTGGGAGAGACCCCCAAGGGCCATCCAGTCCAACCCCATTCTGCCATGATAAACTCACAATCAAAACACCCCTGACCGATGGCCATCCAGCCTCTGTTTAAAGACCTCCAAAGAAGGATATTCCACCACTCTCTGAAGCAGCATGTTCCACTGGAAGTTTTTCTTAATGTTGAGATGGAACCTCTCTTTCCCTTTGTTTGAATCCAGTGCTCCGTGTCCAGTCCTTAGAGCAGCAGAACACAATATTGCTCCATCCTCAATATGACATCCCTTCAAATACTGAAACATGGCTATCATGTCACCCTTTTCTCCAGGCTAAACATTCCTGGACACTCCTTAGAGGGCATAGTTTCCAGGCCTTTCACCATTTTGGTTACCCTCCTCTGGACATACTCCAGCTTCTCAACATCCTTCTTGAATTGTGCTGCCCAGAACTGGACACAGTTTTGCATATGAAGTCTAGCCAAAGCAGATTAGAGTGGCACTGTTACTTCCCTCCACACTATACTCCCGTTTGATGCAGCCTAGAATCACATTGGCTTTCTTAGCTGCCGCATCACATTGCAGACTCATGTTCAGCCTGTGGTCCACTAAGACTCCTAGATCCCTTTCAGATGTATTGCAAACCAGGTGTCACCCATCCTATATGTGCATTTCATTTTTATTGCCCAAGTGTAGTACCCTACATGTAATGAAATGGGATGGATCACAAAAGCAGGGAAATGTCTACCATTGGATGGACTAGGACAGTGATTCCCAAACTTTGGCCCTCCAGATGTTTTGGACTTCAACCCCCAGAAGCCACAGCCAACTTGGCCAACAGTTGGAAATTCTGGAAGCTGAAGTCCCAAACATCTGCAGGACCAAAGTTTGGGAACCACTGGGCTAGGATATTGCCGTCGGACCTACAGCACAAAATGGAGTATTTGTCCCATTCCCAGTCCTGCCTTGATCTATGAAATTGTCCTCACATACCCCAACCAAAAAGTGCTGCCCCTGCCCTAAAAGGAGACATATGACAGTGTTCTCCAGACCAAGCCAGAACCATCCCAAGTGCAAAGATTTTTAAAAAGGCAAAAGACAACAACCATGTTTAGAACGTTAACTTTATTTTCACATGCTGGTCAGCTGCCCTTTTCTGGGACCCTCAGAGAAGGTAGGTGGCTTTTCCAGATCTCTTGGCCTTCTTTAAGAATGGTGGTGGTGGTCGTGGTCGTGGTCATGGCCGTGGTCATGGTGGATGTGCTCATGAGTAGCAATGGTCACTTGGCTGATGTAGACCATGAATTCTCCAAAGGAGAGTTGTTTATCCTTGTTTTGGTCCAACTTCTTGAACAATTCTTCAATAGCCTTGGGGTTCTTTTGATCCTGTGGAAATGATGAAAATAATATATTTTCAGTATATATATATATATATATATATATACTCATAATAATAATAATAATAATAATAATAATAATAATGAATGAATATTTTATTACAGCCATTAGGCCAGTATAAAAAACATATATAAAAACACAATAACACACAATGCAATAGAGTAATACATAATAATAATAATAATATGCTGCAGCCTTATTTGAGAAGTCACGCCAAACAAGTCTCGAAGAGAAACAACAACGCAGAAAGAATCACAACCCGGAAACATCACCCAAGGAGACCTTCTGCTGTGCTTTCTGCAACCAGACTTGTTTATCTTGGATTGGCCTTTTTAGTCATCAGCACGCTTGCAGAAAGCGTGGGATGAGTCCTTCCTAAATCTTCATTTGCGAAGAAAAGCCAGATATGTGTGTGTGTGTGTGTGTGTGTGTGTGTATATATATATATATATATATATATATATATATATATATATATATATATATAATTTATACCCCACCCCTCTGTTAAAAACAATTGGGGCAGCTTACCACAGTTAAAAATTACATCAAAGATTAGAGACTAAAAGCCCCCAAACCCCACCCTCCCCCTTTAAAAAAGTATTAAGACTGCATACCTTAAAAATCGACATAAATCTCAAAAAGAATTAAGATAATTAAAACAATTTCAAACAAACAAAGCCATGGGCAAGCCAGAAAACTAAAAGGGAGGCTCCACTCCTGAGGCCGGGAATCTAATCAGGAAAGGCCTGCCGGAAGAGATCCGTCTTCACAGCCTTTTTAAAGGTGTTTAGCGTTGTAATCTGACGGATCTTGTCCGGCAGGCCGTTCCATGATCTGGGGACGATTACCAAGAATGCCCTCTGGGAGGTTGCAGACAGCCTAGATTTCATTGGCTGGAGCAAATTCCTCCCAGAGGACGGGAGTGCGTGGGGGGGATTGTATGGGAGGAGGTGGTCCCGAAGATAGGTTGGATCCAAGCCATTTAGGGCTTTAAAGGTGATAACCAACACCTTGTACTGGGCCCGGAAACTAATAGGCAGCCAGTGGAGAGACTTTAATACCAGAGTTATGTGGTCTCTCCTTGATGTACCCAAGACCACTCTGGCTGCCATATTTTGTACTAGTTGAAGTTTCCGGACCAAGTACGAGGGTAGCCCCATGTAGAGTGCATTACAGAAGCCCAGACGGGAGGTTACCAGCGCGTGTACCACAGTCTCAAGGTCCCTTACTTCCAGGAAAGGGCACAGCTGGCATATCAGACAAAGCTGATAACAGGCACTCCTGACCGTCGCATCTTCAGAGAAAACGCCAGCCATAGATGCAGGCGAAACGTCAGGAATACATTCTTCTAGAACTCGGCCTCACAGCCTGAAAAGCCCACAAAAACCTCTCATCATGAGTTCTTACCTTCAACCAGTTGGGAAGCTGCTTGTGAATCAGCTGAGAGAGTTCCTTCTGGCTGAGGGTGTCAAAATGCCCAACTCTCACAGAATATTGGTGGAAGATGTTGATGATGGTCTCCAAGACACTTTCCAATTGAGTCTGAGACATCTTGAGCTGGTGGTTGACCTACAAAAAGAAGATCCATTTCAGTGGGAGGAGATTTGCCGGAAAAAAACATCTCTTCTACAAGGGAAGATTCTTAACATAGATTTGAAATACATATATCTATCTATATGATTATAATGTAGCCCTAAAACATGTTCACTGAAAGCCAACAATCTCTTTTGGATCTAAAGGTGGTAAGAGATGAGTCCTTGAGGCCATCTTGTTATTCACACTCTTTCCCAGATAATAAGGGATCCCTTGGGATCTCTTCCATTCCTATGATTCTATGAGTATTCATATCCTAAGAAAATCCCAGGAAATTCTTGGAGTCTCAATAAGCCAACAGTGACTTAGAAACATAGAATCTTAGAGTTGGAATGGGTAGCAAGGGCCATGTAGTCCAACCTCTTGCTATTCAGTCCAACTAAAGCGCTCCCATCCCACCTCTACTTAAAGACTTCCAAAGAAGGAGAGATATGCAGGCACATACCCACATACAAAATAAAGATATCACCACAATACGGACTTTGGGTTTTCTTTAACAGTTGACGTCGCTACACCTGTACTTTTCTTAGTTAGTAGCCATATGTCTGCATTGCCTACAGAAGGAGTCAAAATCGATTCCCAGCATCTCAGTGTAGCGTAACCATTGAAATGTTGGGTTCCCCTAACTCTAGACTGGTTATTTTTTCCCTGCTAAAAGAACTATGCAGAAGTTTCTGGAGTCACTTACTCAAGTAACAATAGTCACCAACTAATGGTTCCACCACTCCCAAAGACTTAGCATCCTATACCCAAAGATATACACCCAACATAGTCATTTGAATGTTGGGCTAGGAGTCTGGAGACCAGGGTTCAAATTGCACCTCAGCCATGGAAACCACTAGGTGAGCTTAAAATCATAGAACCCTAGAGTTGGAAGGGATCCCAAGGGCCATCCAGTCCAACCCCATTCTGGCATGCAGGAACTCTCAAGCAAAGCACCCCCAACAGATGGCCATCCAACCTCTGTTTAAAGGCCTCCAAAGAAGGAGGCTCCATCACTCTCCAAGGGACTGTCTTCCACTGTCAAGCATATCTCACTCTCGGGAAATGCTTCCTAATGTTTAGGTGGAATCTTTTCCTGTAGCTTTCATCCATTGCTCCAGTTCCTGTTCTCTGGAGTAGCAGCAAAAAAACTTGTTCCCTCCTCAATATGACATCCCTTTAAATACTTAAACAGGGCTATCATATCACCTCTTAACCATCTCTTCTCCAGGCTAAACATACCCAGCTCCCTAAGTCTCTCCTTATAGGCTTTTATGGTTTCCAGACCCTTCACCATTTTAGTCAACCTCCTTTGGAAACTCTCCAGTTTCTTAACCTCCTTTTTGAATTGTGGTGCCAAGAACTGGACACAGTATTATTCCAGACAAGGCCTGACCAAAGCAGAATAGAGTGGCACTATTACATCCCTTGATCTAGACACTATTTCAATTGATGCAGCCTAAAATCACATTGGGCTTTTTAGCTGCCAGTTCACACTGTTGACTCATGTTCGACTTGGGGTCTCCTAGGACTCCTAGATCCCTTTCCCATGAATAATTCTCCTTAAGCCAGGTGTCCCCCATCTTATATCTATGCATTTCATTTTTTTGCCCTAAGTGCCATACCTGACATTTCTCTGTGTTGAAATTCATTTTGTTCGCTTTGGCCCAGTTTTCTAATCTATTAAGGTCCTTTTGAATTTTCATCCTGTCCTCTGGGGTATTAGCTATTCCTCCTAATTTGGAGTCATCTGCAAATTTGAGAAGCATGCCCCCTATTCGTTCATACAAGTCATTGATAAAGATATTGACTAGCACTGGACCCAGGACAGAACCCTCTGGCACCCCACTGGTCACTTCTCTCCAGGATGAAGAAGAGGAAGAGCCATTGCTGAGCATCCTTTGGGTTCAGCCAGTCAACCAACAGTTGCATTTTATAGCCCACATTTTAGCAACTTGTTTGCCAGAATGTCATGGGGAACCATGTCAAAGGCCTTACTGAAATCAAGATATGCTATATCCACAACATTCCCTTCATCTACCAAGCTGGCAATTATATTCAAAAAAGAGATCAGATTTGTCTGGCATGACTTGTTTCTCTGGAACCCATGTTGACTTTTTGTGATTATGGCTTGGGCATGTCACATTCTCTCAGCTTCAGAGGATGGCAGGGGCAACCCCCATCAGAAGACACTTGCCATGAAAACCCTATGATAGGCTTGCCTTAGGGTTGCCATAAGTCAGGACGCACCTTTAAGGCACACAACTACCACCCAAAGATAATTTCAAACACACTTCATGAATGTTCTTGAGCTTACCTCAACAAGTGATGAACAGAAGGGCAGTCAAGATTCAAGATGATGTGAAGACCTTTGGGATGCTATGTCCTCTTATATTCTTCTCTCCCTCCAGACACACCCCCATCATTGAGAAATCATTCCCCTTTACCAAATCCACATCCATTACACTATCAGCCTCTTGCCCAAGGTATATGACTGGATTCTTCTTGAAATACCAGTCGTTGGGGGCAGTGGGGGAAAAAATTGATGAAACTTGTGGTATCATGGCTCTTCATGTACCAATACTAAAGTTTCACATACATACACATACCCCTCTCTTGAGCAATCTCCTTTCAAACTCATAAAAACTTTGCATGGAACTGTCCGGCTACAGCAAAGGTAGGACACAACATTTCCTGCAAGCAGTAGGGGATTCTTGTGAAATATTCACACTGTGTTAAGTTCTTTACCGGCAAAGGGTGGGATGAGATCAGCCTTGCCTCATCGCCTGTCCCCTCTCCCCCCAAATCCCTGCAGGCCAGTGACATTTGGGCTTCAACAAACATCCAAGGCCTTGGTGTGGCTCAAAACAACAATGACTATCATCTCTAGATCCAGGAAGAATATTCAACGGTAGCCATGATGGCCATGCAAAAAAAAAAAAAAAAAAAACATTAGCTGACCAGGCTTTTGCATACAGCCATAAAACAATCGAATACCATATTAAAACATAGATAAAATAGGACAATTCCACTGGTAAGAAAACATACAGAATAAGACAAAGATTATATCTTGTCACTAGGCAATGTAAACGTTTCTCTTTTTGTCAGCGCTAGCTTGATGTACTTGGCCGTTCGATAGGACACATAAATGGGTCCTGCCAATAAAAATATCATTATTATTTTTTGACTGTATAGCATCTCTGATATGTACAATAAGAGGGTCAAGGTACTGGGTTCTGTAGTCCAAATACAAACAACACTCCCGGAGAAAATGATACAAATCTTCCATCTTTCTGCAGCCATATGGACACTGAAAATGGAACAAAATTCTAAGTCCACAAAACAGTGATGCATTTACGGGGCCAATTAAAAAGGCACAAAATGCATCCTGCAAGCTTTCAAAGCTCCGCTGGCTTCTTCATCAGACAAAGATGTTAAAAATCATTCAGGAGGAATAAAAGTGATGATGTTAGATACCCCTGTATTGATATCTCTCCAGACCATCTTAACTGACATGATCCTCCTGAATGATGATGAAGCAACATCTGAGATGAAATGTATGACTTTACTGCTATACAGTTTTGAACATCTTTGCCTGATGCAGAAGCCAGTAGAGCTTTGAAAGCTTGGGAAAAGTGTTTGGATTTAGAATGTCAAATTCCTATAAAAGCAGTATACATCTCAATAGGTTTTATGACCCTCATTTTTGCAGCCCTGTGTGGTGATGTTTAACAGGATAAAGGTACCCTGTGACCTGTTTTCATGGTGAATCACCACTCCTGTAGGTTTCCAAGAGAGGTTATTCATCCTCTTTTGGTCATATGTTATATTGATGTCATATTGAGGAGGGAGCAAGCTTGTTTTCTGCTGCTCCAGAGAAAAGGATTCGGAACAACGGATGCAAGCTCCAGGAAAAGAGATTCCACCTCAACATTAGGAGAAACTTCCTGACAGTGAGAGCTGTTCGACGGTGGAACACACTCCTTCGGAGTGTAGTGTCATCTCCTTCTTTGAGGTCTTTAAACAGAGGCTGGATGGCCATCTGTCGGGGATGCTTTGATTTTGAGTTCCTACATGGCAGAATGGGGTTGGACTGGATAGCCCTTTGGGTCTCTTCCAACTCTATGATTCTATGATATAAAGGGCACTCTGGAAGAGTCTGGAAAATTCAAGGCCTGCACAAGCAAACCAGGATCTCATGACTCCCACAAGTCATGGTTTAGCCATTCTTGACATAAGGCCAACAGCTTCCAGATGGTCATAGGATCAGCCCTACCATAAGGCAACCCCAGGGCAGCAAACCCTGAGAGGTTGTAGCAAGGCAGTAGAAAAGGAAGGAGTTTTGTGCCAGGTAAAACCATGGGGCTTACCACATTACCTTTTAAATCAAAATTAGCCTCTCAGGATGCAGCCAGGACGTGGCATGGAGGTGGGAATTATTGCATTATAATTCGCTGCTGAATTGCTGGGCAACTGCAGCCCAGGTCCCAGCTGCATTCACCCAGTGGCCATTTAAAACTCCGGAGCTTGCTGATCCTGTTAAGACTTTCAGATGTAAAAGCACCAGCTGAGCGTGTCTGGGACCCAGGCTGCAGTCGCCCGGCGATTTGGCGGCGAATTACAATGCAATAATTCCCACCTCCTGGCTGCATCCCGGGAGGCTCATTTCTATTTAAAAGATTGCACCCATCCCAGCCTGAAGGTAAGTTTCCACCTGCAGATGCAATGAAGGATGGTATCTCACCAGGGCTAAAGAAAAATTAAAATGCTAGTCCAGTTAGTTTTGTATATATATAGAAAACTGTGTGCATGGATGCCATTTGGTTCTTGGCTCAAGCAGCCAAATCTTCACCCAGCCAGGTTGGATCAACAAAGCCAAACCCTATGCTCTTCTGCAGCAAGGAGATGGTTTCCAGGCTAGGTGGTCTTTCTAAGAACTTTATGAATATTACAAGCTAAAGCCTCGATTTTTCCTCTTCCAGCTCCACTGTCTCTCTTTCTCCAATTTATCTGAGAATAATTCTGGGAGACTTTCTGGTGGAAGACATGAATAAACTTGCTCTAAATAAATGTGCAAATAATAAAGGAGAAAAAAAAAGCTAAATTCTTAACAGGATCTGATAAGATCCTTGTAGTCTGTAGGCACTCTTTTGCAATAATTCCAGAAAGCCAGTGTGTGAGAGGTGGGCCAGTAGAAACTAGCCAATGGGTCATATACATTGTCTGGAATGCATCTGTTCTTCTTTTGCAACTTTTAGAGAAAAGGAGGAAGAAGTAAGAGAGAAGGGGAAGGAGAAGAGGAAGAGGAAGAGGAAAGGGAAGAAAAAAGAGAAAAGGGAGAGTGCTAACAAGAAAGAAGGGGAAGAAAGAAGAAGGAGGAGGGGGAGCAGAAGGGAGAGAAGGCTGCAAAAGGAGAAAGGCGCACATACATAATTGTCAATCTCAACTACATTAGACTCATTGAAAGGAAACATTGTAGGTTAACACTACCAATTTGGCAAGTCAATACTTATGTAGATTCCAGTGCTTTGATGGTTCTACCCTCATTGAGACTAACAGTTAAATTATGCCAGCAATTTACCAGTTTCTTTACAATGGATTGACAGGGCCAACATCACCTAAAGGCACCAGATCCCTTGATCTTGGAAGTTAAGCAGGATCAACCCTGGTTCGTACTGCCAATGAAGACCAGGTGCGATAGGCTATATTTCAGATAATGAAACAAGCAAAACCAACTCTGAGGATTCCTTGCCTAAGAAAATTCTATGAAATTCATGAGACCACCATTCTGCCATACAGGAACTCACAATCAAACCACCCTCAACAGATGGCCATCCAGCCTCTGTTTAAAGACCTCCAAAGAAGGAGACTTCATCACTCTCTGAGGGAATATATTCCACTGTTGAACAGCTCTTACTGTCAGGAAGTTCTCCCTGATGTTTAGGTGGAATCGCTTTTCCTGTAGTTTGCATCCATTGTTCCATGTCCTATTCTCTGGAGCAGCAGAAAACAAGCTAGCTCCCTCTTAAATATGACATCCCTCCCAATACTTAAATATGGCCATCATACCACCTCTTAACCTTCTCTTCTCCAGACTAAACATACCCAGATCTCTAAGTCTCTCCTCAGAGGGCATAGTTTCCAGACCCTTCACCATTTTGATGGCTCTCCTCTGGGCACGCTCATCTAATTCAATAAATTAGATGACAAATATGTCACAAGGCCCAAGACCAATAATCCAAGATGGCAGCCTTGAGTACATCTTCTGGATAGGAGTACCATATTTTAACACTATGAAAAGTTGTTTGTTTTAAGACGCAGTCTTGAATTAGTTTCCATAAGCAATCAAGTGAAAAGAAGAAGAAATCATGCTGCAGAGAATTTCCAGATAAATCTTTATTTTATTTCATTTTTAATTTGTTGCCAAAATATTTTTGTATGCCAATCTAGAGAATTTGGAAAGGTACAGGGATCTGTATTTGGGAAGATTTCCATCTTTTCTTTTATATTTTATGAACACCATTCCCTGCCCTACTTGCAAGCCTGCCTTTTCAGTGAGGATGGGCACGGTGGGCATGACCATGGTGCCCTCCCTCATGCTGGTGGAAATCATTATGGGTAAAAATGAGAATTTTCGCCACAAGGCCCATGCATTCCTCAAAAGTGATCTTCTTGTCCTTGTTTTTATCCAGATCAGCAAATAATTTCTTCACAGCCTCTGGGTCTTGAGCATGCTTCAGAGAGAGGGAAAGAAAGAAGAACTGAATCAGAAAACAACATTTGAGTGTTTCATCGACCAAGATGGTAGTTTCTAAAATGCATGAGCCCGCAACAAGATGCCAAAACTGACCAAGCTAGAGCAAACGTTTTTGCAGATGCAGTATCATCCATCCCCACAAAGGTCTCAGTGTGGTTCTTAAAAACTATTCTATCTGGATGTTATTGAAAGAATGAATAGAAAGGTGATGGGAGGAATAGAAGATTAATGAAAGTTGGAAGTAAATAGGATGGGCATTCAAGCAAGTAGGATGAGGGTCTGAGTAAGTATGTAAGCGAGTGAGTGGGAAGAACAAGAGGATGAGTGGGAAGAAAGGAAGAAGAAAAGGGAAGGGATGGAAATATGAGAGAAGAGGTAGGAGAAGGAAGGAGCTATTGGATGGAATTTAATAGAGAAGAAGAAGGGAAGGACAGAGAGTGTAGGAAGGAAAGATGAGAAGATGAAAGAAGAGGTCGAAGATCAATATAAGTAGGATTAAGATTAGGAAGTAGGGAATAGAAAGAAATTCATGTATAATGATTGTTAGTCTTGGGGAGCATTGGTGATTGGAAGAGTTAGTAAGTAAGATGCGGTGAGATTATTGTGTGTAAAGATAGGTGCAAAGCAACGTTATAAGTACACGCTGATAATTGTGCTTTAAACATTTTGTTTTTCTTTTTGCAAAGCTAATAAAATATTATTATTATTTTTTTAAAAAACTATTCTATCAACAATTGAATTCCCTGGAGTGATGTTTTCCAGAGTTTAACTGAAACACTTTTCTTTTTTTTTGAAAGGGATGTTCTGAAGGCTCAGGGATCAAATGTCGCTCAGACCTCTATTACAGATTATTTGGTGCATCTTAAGAAAATGAGAGGTCATTGCTGAATGTTTGGTACCAGAATTCCTAGAGGAGATAAATTTTATGGTGGGGAGGAAAAGCAAGAAAAGATTGGTTTCAACCTCACCTTCAGATAGTGGGGGAACTGCTCGTCCACCATCTTCTTGAATTCAACTGGATCCAAGGTGTCCTTTTCAGTGTCTTTGGACTGCTCAGAGTACTTATGGTATAAGTCAATGAATTTATCAAAAAGTGTCTCCATCTCAGTCTTCGACATGTTGAATGGTTTCTGCTAGCAACCTGCAAGAACAAAGAAATGAATGGTGAAAATCTCTCAGTTTCTCTTTCTGTCTACAGTCTGTGAAACTGGAAATATAAAACACTACTATTCTTTTTACCCGAGAGAACACCTCTCTAGGGATCTCTAGGTCCTCTAGTTCAACTCTGGGCTCAACATCCATTGAAAGTTGATCATAGAATTGCATTGGATGGCCTACAAATGCCTAGAGGAGTGATTTATATTTAAGGTTGTTCTTCATTCTAAATTGAATAATCTATTCTATTGTATCATATTATATTTTATCTATTCTGTATTGTTCCTTCTTATTTCTTTTCCTGGTCATTGACTGAAATACACAGCACGAGAGAGACACACACAGAAGGACACACACACATATATAAAAGCCAGTAGTGTTTTGAGTGTTGGACTATGACTTTTGGCTATGGAAACCCACTGGGTGAGCCTGGGCAAGTCACACTCTCTCAGCCTCCGAAGATGGGAATGGCGGACCCCTCTGAACAAATCTTGCCAAGAAAACCCTGTGGTAGGTTAGACTTACGGTTGTCATAAGTTGGAAATGACTCAAAGGGATACAACAACAACAACTATCCCACACACACACACACACACACACACACAATAAGGTTGGTGTAATAACATTATTTGGCATAATAAGATTGATGTAACAACATTATTTGGCATCTTTCAGTTTGAGAAAGCTGAAATGGATGCCCATACTTCATTCTTTCCTCTTGTTCAAATGTTATACATATCAGTTTATACTTGAACATTTTATACCAACTGCATCTGAGGAAGTAGACTTTAGACTCTGAAAGCTCCTGCTGCCAACTTCTTTCTTTCAGTGAGTCTCAAAGGTGCAACAAGATCTTTCTCTACATACTGATTCTACAGACAAACACGGCTATATCTTTGAATCTTATACCAACAACCAAGTCTACAAAGGCTTGCCCTACATACAACGTCTTTTGCTCAGTTAGTCTCAAAGATGCTACAAGATCCCTTTGCGCACTTTATCCATGTGTCAGTTTCACTAAGTGCGCCGAGGCTTATTTTGAAAAAGCCATCTATAGCAATGTAATCTCAAAATGGCCAAAGAAGTGGGCAAGTAAATAAGCTATTTGTCATACTAGTGGCAATAGAAGAAAGGGAAAGAGCATTTAGAATGAACAGAAGATGGAGAAGATTCAGAAGAGATAGAAGTAAAAGAATCTACTCTCTGAAACTTACCTAGCTCAGGACACAAGCACACCACGAAAGATGAATGGGATGGAGACGCTTAGGATACTTGTCTCATTTATAGCCTGGCGGACTCTCTAATCACTCAGTCATGGCCACCACCTCCCCGGTTATGGTTTGTCAAGACCCTCCCATCCCTAAATCCTTTCTAAAGATTTTATTTTTGACATGGTGGGTGTTGGATGTTGTTTTACCAATATCCTATATGCACGTGTGCCTCTGTGAACAAGAGATAAAGGATCGAGAGATTGGTCACACCCAAGCCCATGACATTGTCTAAGTAATTGGTGTGTCTGAGATCTTTCTAATCTCCTACTTGTCGATCATATTTTATTTCTATACTATACTAATGTCACAACAAGTCAAGAGAGGAGGCTGGGATTAATGAACAGGATTGGTTCTGCATTTCTTTGCTTTATTCAGTGGGGCGGAACTTCAAGAGAGCAGAAAACAATGAAGGCAAAGAGACGCCAGCTCTAGAAGACAGTATCGCTTTGTCCCTGGTTGAGTGGCAAGGGATTACTGCGGTCCTGGGATTATTCTTAATATTGGCTGGGCGTGATGGGTTGTGCAACAGCGTCGATGGTGGTAAAATTCAGAGATGTAGCCATGTTAGTCTGGAATACCAATATGGAAAGGGATCTTGCAGCACCTTTGAGACTAACTGAGAGACATCACTACACCGTGGTTGAATCCCAAGGGACAAGCTTGCTGGCCCTCAAATAAGGGATTTGCAGTGGATTCACTGTGAGTTTCAATGCCAGTTTTTAAAAAATTCTGCAAAGTGATGTGGTTCTGGACTAAAACCCAGAGTGGATTCATCATCCCACTGACATGGAAGACAACAACAGCCATTGTGTCCAACTCAGCTGGAATGCCACCTCCACAACGTCTACCTGGTTGAACTCTTTGTGACTCTTTTTTTCCCAGTGGCAGCAAGGACTTTAAACAGAGGCTGAATGGCCATCGGTTAGGGATGCTTTGATTTTGAGTTCCTGCATGGCAGAATGGGGTTGGACTGGATGGCCCTTGGGAGTCTCTTCCAACTCTATGATTCTATGATTCTATGATTCTATGGCTAACTATCTAGGTGAGGCCTAAGCTTCTTATGAAATCACACTCAGTATGTGAAGAAGACATGTTCCTTCCCCAGTTAAGAACTGAGCACAGATGAATGCCTTGGGAAACCAAACTGAGACATCTCCTTCCTCTTTTGTCCATTGCGAAGGACGAGTAGGAACCTACATTTTGGGCACTGATGTCTCTTTTCAACATTGCTCAGAACTGGGGCCAGATGATCAGCAGTTCAGTGGGTGCAGTGGCACCGGTTGTAGATTCCTCCCCTGCTTTGTCCAGAACCTCCTGCTGTTTTCCATTGTTCTCAGCATTGTGACTAAGATCCTACATCCACACAGCGCTTTACATGTACAGCTTCACATCTTCCCCCCATCTAGCATCTTTTAAGCCCCAAGAAGGATCCCTGAAGGTGTCACAGGTGGAGAAGGAAGAAGGAGGCAAGTCAGACCATGGTAAAGCAGTTCACATATCCTCCAGCTATCCTGATTTGACAAGGACAGTCCAGTTTGCTTTCCTAATTTTTTGAATTGCTTATAAATACGGTTTCTCTCTCCTCCTCCGACTTTCCCCATTAATCTTTGAATTGCTTCAGTTGCTGCAGACTCCATTCAAAGTGCACAAGTAGTTGGCACTCGATTATTATTAATATTATTATTATTATTAAAGTTTATTTCTAAAGCGCTGTCAGTGTACACAGTGCTGTACAAAGAGATCATCAAAGCATTAAAATAAATAAAAACCTGCCAAAGGCGTACAATCTAAACATACAAAAACAATAGGTAAAATAAAAATTAATTAAAAGCAGGGAACAATTAAAAACAATTAAACAAGAAGATCCACTGTCTGCCCAAATAACAGAAGAGCAGAGGGAGAGGAGAGGAGAGGAGAGGAAGGGAGGAATCTTGCCCTTCCAAGCTGATTCAGGCAAAAGCAAAGTGCTGCAGCATTTCCTATCTTCCTAGCTCCCAAATATATGCCCTAAGCAAAGAATTACATTGCAAAAATGAGAGTGGAAGGTGTTCTGAGCTGGATCTGACTCAATTCCGGGACTGCCCAAGACTTGGGACTTGATCACATTTGGTTTTTAAGCTGCCACAGAACTTGGAAAATAGCACCTAACACGTGTCTCCGAATCCTCATTGCCTTGCCCTCAAAGCACTGTTAGAGTGCACCTTGCCATTGATGGGGAAAACCCATCAATAAGCTCCCAATTGTGCTGGTATAGCATCTGTCCTCAGGTGCGATAAATTACTCCTGTGGCACTTTTGGGACTGTGCTACCATGTGATTTCAGTATCTGCTCCTCTCCTTCCTACCCTTGCTATTCCAGAACAGCCAACTATTTTTGTTTGTATTTGTTAAATTGCATTAGCATAACTCCAGAACTGCATTAAAAAAAAAAACTCTTACAAGACATGGTGCCAAGGCCTAGGGCAAGAATGAAGGGTTAAGGACAAGGGTGGAAGAGAGTGCACGGGACTAGCAACAGTGTGGTCATGCTTTAAAAGTGATGAGCAATAGAGAGTGCTTCCAAACTGGTGTGTATGCACATCCCTTCATAAATGTGATTGTGACAAGAACAGGGTGTGTGTGTGTGTGTGTGTGTGAAGCCCTTGGTTTGATACCAAAAACTGTCACACATGCATCTCTGCTATAAGATCAGCTTCATCAATGGCAAATGATGCACCAGATTGACAGTGAGAAAAGCATCACAGTCACAGAATCATAGAATCCTAGAGTTGGAAGAGACCTCAAGGGTCATCCAGCCAAACCCCATTTCTGCCATGCAGGAACTCACAATCAAAGCATCCCTGACCGATGGCCGTCCAGCCCCTGTTTAAAGACCTCCAAAGAAGGAGACTCCACCACTCTCTTCCGCTGTCGAACAGCTCTCACCGCCAGGAAGTTCTTCCTAATGTTTAGATGGAATCTCTTTTCTTGTAGTTTGCATCCATCGCTCTGGGTCCTATTCTCTGAAGCAGCAGAAAACAAGCTTGCTCCATCCTCAATATGACATCCCTTCAAATACTTAAACAGGGCTATCATATCCCCTCTTAACCGCCTCTTCTCCAAGCTAAACATACCCAGCTCCCTATGTCTCTCCTCAGAAGGCTTCATGGTTTCCAGTCCTTGGGCTGATGGATTCCAGTATCCCCTCACAGCAGTAGAATCTGGGTCCTAACAATGAATTATATCTAAAAACCAACCTGCCAGATTCTTATGTCCCGGCTGAGTTTGACTTCCAACAAATATCAAGATAGTTCAAGCTCCCATCACTACTACATCTCTCCTTTCTGAGTGTGTGGTCATCTGTTCTACGATTCTATGATAACAGCTCCTCTGGCCTGGGTCTAGATGCAAGAAAACTTGAAGATGGATCTCTGTTGATATATATAATTAATATAATTAATTATATATAATATAGAAGAACCATGCAAAGGAAACAGAAGGTGTGATCCTTCTCCTGTCCCTAATAGCTATAAGAACAGTGTCTGGCATTCTGCTTGGGATTTGCACCTTTGCAAACGCTCTCACATACATAGTCACCTGTGAAACTCACTGCCACAAGACATAGCTAAAGGGATTAGACAATTCCCTAGAAGAGGAGTGGTTGCATCCATGAATATTAGCCATGACAGTTGCCGAAAGACTTCAAAAACAAAAGGAGAGACATTCTGGTCTCACCCGTGGGCTGAGGAAACAAGATCTTTCTTTATAGTAATCTGTTGCAATCCGCCTTGGAGATCATTTTGATTAAAAGGTAGGATGGAAACCTTCTAAAGAGGAAATCGTTCTAGGAACCTTCAGATGTAGAAGTAGTCTACCTATCAATACAATCAGAAAACTGTTGCCCTCAAATCCATCTTATGGGTTTCCCAATGGGGCAATGTCTGGCTGTCTTCCATTGGAAGCAGGATGCTGGACACAAATAATAGTGGTCTGATCCAGCAATATGCTTAGGATAACCTGATGCATCCAAGGGCTTCCCCCCTTAAAAACTGGTTGATTCAAACCATCATAACCCAATTGAGATCAACAATATTTTTCTGTCTAATTTCTCTCCATGCTGCTTCCAGTATGCGTCCAATTTGGGGAAGTTCAAGGGCCGAAGATGTAGAAAGAAGAAAATGTAGAAATGCAGGAAGAACCAGATAAGAGTTCTGCCTCTTAACAAGCGCTAAGTTCAAGAGTTTGCATTGCACACAAAATCCAGGGAGAGCCAGGAAAAGGGGGGTTGGAAGGAGAAGGGTTGCTTCACTATCACACAAAACTCATGTTACTTCAGCGATTGTTTTATGAAGAAACACGTAGCTTAAGAAAACAAACATTTGGTAATCTGTTCAGGGTGTTGCTTTTCAAAAGAGAGAACTCTATATCCCCCCCTCCTTTTGCAGATGGGCTCATGTACTGGAAAGTTACTGGTTCGCTTTCCCAGGGCCTCTGTTTCTAATTCATAGAATCATAGAATCATAGAGTTGGAAGAGACCCCAAGGGCCATCCAGTCCAACCCCATTCTACCATGCAGGAACTCCCAATCAAAGCATACCCAACAGATGGCCATCCAGCCTCTGTTCAAAGACCTCCGAAGAAGGAGATGCCACCAAAATCTATGAGGGGGCATCTTCCATTGTCAAACAGCTCTTGCTGTCAGGAAGTTCCTCCTAATATTGAAGTGGAATCTCTTTTCCTGGAGTTTGCACCCATTGTTCCAGGTCCTAGTCTCTGGAGCATCAGAAAACAAGCTTGTTCCCTCCTCAATATGACATCCCTTCAAATATTTAAAGAGGACCAACATATCACCTCTTAACCGTCTCTTCTCCAGGCTAAACATACCCAGATCCCAATGTTTTCCATTTGTCTTCTTCCATTTTGATCATGCCTTTCCAATGAAAAACACTTCCTATTAGTCAACTCAGATAAGACCAGTAAAAACAAATGTAAAGCAAGTTTGATAACACAGCCATTGCAATTGTCACAACCACCAGTGAACCCATTCTATACCAATGAATCTATTCAGAGTTTTAAAATTGTGGACAGAAGAGCAAGACAAGCGACTATAGCCTGGCCTTGGGCTTTTGCCAGAACATCATGCTGCTTTCTAAATAGGGAGAGAGAGGCTATTGGGCAAAATCTCATGAGGCCAGCTTTCACTGAGGTTGTGTCTACACCGTAGAAATAATGCCTTTTGACACCAGTTTAAGTGCTGTGGTGCCATCCTATCATATCCTGAGATTTATAGCTTTGCAAGGTCATTGGCCTGCTCTGCCAAAGAGTGTTGGTGGCTCACAAAACTACAAATCCTAGGATTCTGGAAGATGGAGCCATGGCAGTTAAAGTAGTGTCAAACTGTGTTATTGCTACAGTGTAGATACACTTTGAGTTTTAGAGCCTTATCACATGAGAAAAGAGAGACAAAACAGACCAGAAGAGTAGCAGCTTTCTCTGTGTCTCTCCTCACGCCGTCGTGGTAACATTTCCGTTCTCTTCCCAAGGGAGTCATAAAAGTGTGCCTTTTGTCAAATGGATTTTTTCAGTGCAACAAAAGGCACACTTTTATGACCATCTCTTTTCCCAGGTACAGAAGTGCTACAACAGCATGTGGAGAGGCACAGAGATAGTTGCCATTTTGTTCCATTTTGACTTTCTTCTGCTCTATTTTGACTTTCTTTTCTCATACAATAAGGCTCTTAGTCTTAAATAGGCAAGCCATCCAAGGTGCAAGGCCTTCTCTGCCAAAGAGTCCAGGTGCCTCACAAAATTACAAATCCGAGGGTTCTGTGGGACGGAGCCATGGCAGTTAGAGTGGTGTCAAATTACATCATTTCTACAGTGTAGATGCACTCTAAGCATTGGAGGCTCTTCAGGCCAAATGGATCTGTGTTGGTTCATGGTTGTTTGATTATTATTATTTTCTATTTCTGGGCCTCCAAATCAGAACACACATGGGGTGCTCCTATTTCTGGTATAATGGTCATCAAGAAATATGCCGGTGGAGGTACAGTTGTCCCTCCACATTTGCAGCTTTGACTTTTGTGGATTTAATATGCTCTCCCTAGGAATCATGACTTTACTGCCAGCTTCCACCAGACATTGCACTGGAGGACCTTGAGATTGCTACAGAGAACACTTCTCAAGGTTCTCTAGCACTTCTGGCAGATATTGACCATAGAGTTCACAGAATCATGGAATCATAGAATAATAGAGTTGGAAGAGACCCCAAGGGTGATCCAGTCCAGCCCCATTCTGCCATGTAGGAATTCACCATCAAGGCACCCCCAACAGATGGCCATCCAGCCTCTGTTTAAGGACCTCCAAAGAAGGAGACTCCATTATACTCCAAGGGAGCATGTTCCACTGTCGAACAGCTCTTACTGTCAAAATGTTCCTCCTAATATTGAAGTGGAATCTCTTTTCCTGTAGCTTGCACCCATTGTTCCGAGTCCTATTCTCTGGAGCAGCAGAAAACAAGCTTGTTCCCTCCTCAATATGGCATCCCTTCAAATATTTAAACAGGGCTATCATATCCCCTCTTAACTATCTCTTCTCCAGGCTAAACATACCCATTTCCCTAAGTCTCTCCTTGTAGGTTTTATGGTTTCCGGACCTTTCACCATTTTAGTCGCCCTCCTCTGGACATGCTCCAACCTGTCAACATCCTTTTTGAATTGTGATACCCAGAACTGGACACAGTATTCCAAGTGAGAGAAATACATATGTCTACTTCTACTGCTACTACTACTACTCCTAATAGTATTCACCCGTGCCTAAAACTTTGAGTGACTTCAGGTTGTGCTTCCTAGCAGACCAACTAATGGGGAACAATTTAATTCTCATAGATTGCTGTAAGAGACATGGAAAAAAAGAGGAAGACCATTTTCTGAGATTAGGAAACAGAGCTCTAGGCAGGAGTCACTACTAAGAGATGGGCTCATTCCTCCCTGGAAAATTCACAAAGTTTGCCTGGGGTTCCTTTTCAGATCCAAAATCTTGGACCTTTTGACCCGGGGTGGGGCAGACAAAGCCGACCAAACCACACCGAGTGAATCACAGAATGAGAACAAAACAAATCTTTTTCTTCTCCCTCCCACATTTTTGCCACGGTTTTTAAATCTGAGCTGCTCCAGGTCATGCTTTTAATCTCTCTATCTCTCATGCAATAAAAAGCAGTTGTAAAACCACACTGAGGATTTGGAGGAATAACCCATGACTTCTTTGCGTGTTTCACAGAGCTGGGTGTGCACTTGTCAAGAAGGTACATAAAGAGATTATCTCTTTATTTGGGGTTTTTCCCAATTAGAAAAAAAAAGAAGAGAAAGAATTACTATACAGTGCACCCTTTATGTAATTGTTTAATTCACAAAATTATCCATTAATTAAATGTATTTATTTATTTATTGAATTATTTATTTAACGGATTGTCAAATTATACAATTGTAATAAAATGTCGCACTATCCATGAAAATTTGTATGAAAATCTGTCTCTCTGTGTGTATATATGTTTTTAAAAGACTTTCCAATATACCACATCATAAAATCAAATCAATAAAACAACACATAGAATATACAATAAAATGAAGGTAAGTCCTGTAGGGAGACCTGGAGTCTCTTGAAATGTCAAGGTCTAATTGAAGGCAAGTAACTGAGATGAATTCAATCTCCAAAAGTGTCATGTCCTACAGAAGACAAATATTTATTTTATTTTATTTTATTTTATTTTATTTCTCTGTCACCTTTCTCCCAAAAGGGACCCAAGGCAACTTACAATATAAAAACACATTAAAACATTAAAAAAAAGACAATTAAAACAACCTAATTAAAAAAAACTACAGAGTTAAAATTTAAAACATACAAAAGTTTAAAAACATAATCTAAAACAACACACACACACACACACACACACACACACAAATAAAACTAGGCTTGCATGATATTAAAAAGCCTGTCCTGCATAGAAACGTTTTTGTAGGAAATGTCTTAATAGGGAAGAATAAAGTTGGCTGGTTTCTGGTTGGGTGTAAACAAGAAGGAGGAACAGCCACAAGGTATTTTGAGTCTGACCTGGGGCATTGTAATTTATTTTAGTTATGGTGTTTGTATTTTTTAGGTTGTAGGTTTTAAAATTTGTTAATGGATATTTTAATTATATGTCATTTAATACTGTTTTATTGGGAGATGGGATGTCTGGGAATTTGATGTATGTATTTTCTTTTATTGTAAGCCGCTTGGATTGATTTGTTTAAGCCGGATATAAATAAATTTTATTATTATTATTATTATTATTATTATTATTATTATTATCTTTCCTTGCTTCTCCTCCATCAATCCATTCTTTTATGGGCCCTCCACATTCGCTGAGTTTAGGGACTCAGGACCCCCGTGAAAGTGGGAAAACTGCAAATAAAAGAACCACAGTTAATTTTTACTGAGAGAACACCTCTCTGGGAATCTCTAGGTCCTCCAGTACAGCAATGTGATTGCTAGGTGGATTAGTAATTGGTGACCAGCCGAACCCAAAGGGTGCTCAGCAATGGCTCCTCTTCTTCTTCCTCCTGGGGAGAAGTGACCAGTGGGGGGTCCAGTGGGTTCTGTCCTGGGCCCAGGGCTATTCAACATCTTTATCAATGACTTGGATGAAAGAATAGAGGCATGCTTACCAAATTTGCAGATGACACCAAATTAGGAGGAATAGCTAATACCCCGGAAGACAGGATGAAAATTCAAAAGGACCTGAATAGATTAGAAAGCTGGGCCAAAGCTAACAAAATGAAATTCAACACAGAGAAATGTCAGGTATGGCACTTAGGGCAAAAAAATGAAATGCATAGATATAGGATGGGGGACACTTGCCTTAACACAACTATGTGGGAAAGGAATCTAGGAGTCCTAGTAGACCACAAGCTGAACATGGATCAACCGAGTGATGCAGCAGCTAAAAAGGCCAATGAGATTCTAGGCTGTATCAATAGAAGTATAGTGTCTAGATCAAGGGAAGTAATCATGCCACTGTATTCTGCTCTGGTGTCACAGGACCCCTGTGAATGTGGAAAAACCACAAATAACAAAAACACTATGATTTTACCTGCGACAACATCTCTCTAGGAATCTCTAGGTCCTCCAATGCAACTCTGTGGTCAACATCTGCCAGACATTGACCATAGAATTGCACTGGAGGAGCTACAAATGCCTCGTGGAGTCTTCTCTCTAGGAATCTCTAGGTCCTTCCGTGCGACTTTTGGTTCAAGTTGACCATAGAGTTGTTCTGGAGAACCTAGATATTTCTAGAGAGATCATATTAAAAATATCCATGAATAATCAAAGCCGCAAAAGTCAAAAGCAAACGTAGAGGGACAAGTGTACACTTACAAAAGTTCATCTATAGATTAAAAAGTTGTGATTTAAAGGTGGCTGGATATATCTGCTGGAAGGGATATGTCTTTAACGCTGTTTTAAATGCGGTTGGCGTTTTCAGCTCTTCCGACAGGTCTTTCCACAGTTTAGGGGCAGCCGAAGAAAAGGTCCTCTGGGAAACCATTGCCAGTCTAGTCCTGGGCAGTTGGAGGAAACATTTCCCAGAGGACCTGAGTGTACAGGTGTACTAGGGAGTGCGAGGGGTGCGGACTACACTGGGTGACATCCTCATTCTGGTGACTCCCCAAATGTCAAAAGTGAGGTGCGGCTCAGAGAATGGAGACACCTATTCACAGTCACTGTCACCATCTTCTTCTCCAACCACTGAGCCTTGATGGCCATGGATCCCTCCCCTTCCTCTACCTCCCTTTTCCACCTAACCAGCAGATCTTCCAGATCTTCCAGAAGAGGACTCAAGACAGATGGGAAAAGATAGGCAGAGGAAGAGGAGGGAACAACAGAAACATGGAGAGTGGCAGAGTCTCCTTCTTTGGCCATAGAGGCTGGATAGCCATCTGTCAGGGATGCTTTGATTGTTGGGTTGGACTGGATGGCTCTTGAGGTCTCTTCCAACTCTAGGATTCTATGATTCTTCAGGGGACTGTGGCACATCGAAGAGACAAGCATTGGCAACAATGGTGGTGGCAGAAACGGGGACTTGGTCCACCAACCCTGCTGCCACTGCTGATAAACCACCTCTTCAGCACCCTGAAGAGATATGTAGTTTTATTTCATGATTATTTTGCTAGAGACAATTCCAAAACAACAACAAGGCATCCCGAAAATTAGTACACTAAATAGAACAAGAAAGCCAGCACGGTGCATTGTTTGAGCATTGGCTTATGACTCTGGAGACCCGGATTCAGATCCCAGCTTGGCCATGGAAACCCACTGAATGACCTTGGGCAAGTCACACTCTTCCAGCCTGCCATATTGAAGATGGAGCAAGTTTGTTTTCTGATGCTCCAGAGAATAGGACCTGGAACAATGGATGCAAGTTACAGGAAAAGAGATTCCATCTCAACATTAGGAGGAACTTTTTGACATTAAGAGATGTTTGAAGGTGGAAGACACTCCCTCAAAGTCTCCTTCTTTGGAGGTCTTTAAATAGAGGCTGGATGGACATCTGTCAGGGGTGCTTTGATTACGTATTCCTGCATGGCAGAATGGGGTTGGACTGGATGGCCCTTGGGATCTCTTCCAACTCTAGGATTCTATGATTCTAACCAGTCTCTTTATGATAGAACAGTTCCACCTGGCGGTGATCACTGGAACCACAGCATCAATGAATGGTGGAAACATTTAGAAAGAACTTTTGATGTAACCGAGCAAGAAATATGTCAGGAAAAGTTACCTTTGGATTACAAATCCCCAAAAGCCCCCAATTGACATGGTCCATTACTATCCTGCCTAGGGGATTCTGGGTACTATAGTCCAAAAACATTCTGCTTTTCCAAGCTATGCCTAGTGTTTATATCATCGTCATCCAAAAGTTGAAATTTCCAAGTGAGCAGAAGAAAACCAGCTGTTTTCTGCACATGTGCATTGAGGAACAGCTCAGTGCCCAGATATTTCTTCTTTCTTCCTCTCTCCAAATGTTACTCCCAAATAAGTGTACCTAGGATACATTGCAGGTAGTCTTTATTGTTCCTAAAAGATCTAACAACAATCCTTCTCTCTCTCTCTCTCTCTCTCTCTCTATATATATATATATATATATATATATATATATTAGCCCAGTGGTTCCCAGACTCTGGTCCTCCAGATATTTCTGGACTTCAGGTCCCAGAATTCCTGACCATTGGCCAAGATGGATTTTGGATTGAAATCCAAAAGACCTGGAGAACTAGAGTTTGGGAGCCACTTTGCTTGATCATGAGGTGCACTTCTGGTCGAAAATTTCTAAGCAGGCTCAACTACATGGGAGTTGTGATGGTTAGACTCCTTTGAAGCATTGAATCAATAGTCCAATTTTGTCAGGTCATTTCAATTCATAAACTACCCTTTCCAGGAGGAAGGCTCCAACCTACTTTACTGGGCATGCGGGTTGGAAAGACATCCATTCTGCCAGAGATTGGAGCACAATGAATGTTTCTGTCAAGTTGATGATGTGGGAGCATAAGACCAGGAGAGGTTATTTAGCTAAGTATACTTAACTTATAAAGTAGCTGATGTAGACTAATGGCCAAAATTTCTAACAGAGGCTTCTATGGCCTCGCTCTACTCCATCAGAGGCTTTAGTTAGAAATGTCCTCTTCCCAATTAGGGTGCATCTACACCACAGAAATAATGCAGTTTGACACCGCTTTAAGTGCTAGAGCTCCACCTTATGAAATCCTGGGATTTGTCATTTTACAAGGTCTATAGCCTTCTCTGCCAAAGAGTGCTATGTCACAGACAGGATCCTGAAGAAGAGATGCTGAGCTAGTTGAGGGTAAGAGATACAAAGTGGCTGTGGATCACAGCAGCCAGCTTGTCCTGCAGATTCTGCTGGGTGTCAAAGAGCATCACTGCAACACCCATCATCCATACACTGACATGCTAATGCGTCACACATCTTCAGATCCCAGGATTCTGTAGGATGCAGCCATGGCAGTTAAAGTGGTGTCAAACCGCATTATTACATACGGTGCAGATGCACCCTTAGTGTCAGAGGTGCTGGTGGTATGTCCTCTTTATACCGAAACAGACCAACGTAGTTATTTTGTTCAATACTATCACAAAGGCTTCATCCAGACAGCAGAAATAATCCAGCTTGACACCACTTTAACTCAATGCGATGGAATCCTGGGAACTGTGGTTTGAGAAGCCATTTAGCCTTCTCTGTCAGAGGGCACCGATGCCACAAACAACTACGGATCTCTTCCGGCAGGCGTTCCCAGAATGATACTTTCCACAATCTCTCCCCCGCCATTAGATCACTCCTTTATAATCAGAGTGCCCTGTCTAATTGTATTAGATCTGTAATTTTGTTTTAAGTTAAATTTTAATGTTGTTATGGATTTAATATATTTTTAACGGGGGGGGGGGAGGTGATATGTCCTTTGTATTGTACGGGATTGTATTTTAAAATTATAAGCCGCCTTGATAGCCTTGGCTAAAGGCGGGATATAAATAAATTATTATTATTATTATTATTATTATTATTATTATTATTATTATTACAACTCTCAGAATCCCATGGCACTGAGCCAGGGCAGTTGAAATGGTGTCAGCCTGGATTATTTCTGCAGTGCGGATGCAGCCAAAGGCGAACACACAAGACTGACGACAACGCATAGAGAAAGTTGAACAAAATGTTATTTTTATTGATGTCTCTTAGATCATGCCACACAACACCAACCGATCGCCTGGCTCCAACCCAGGCCCTTGTATGCCCCGATTGTTGGAGAACGGAGCACACACCCCTCCTGGCATGCATGCATTTTGTACTTTCTTCATTCTTCCCCTCCTTCTAATTCTTTTGTTTTGTTTTGTTTTGTTTCCTCCATTTTCTGCCCCTTGCTCTCTTCTTCTTTCCTGCAGCCAAACAGCAGCATCGCTGCTTTCTCCCATCACTCGTTGTGCAGATTTTTGTGGGTATTGACAGTGACTTTCACGACTAGCTGCATGAATTCTTCAAAAGAGAGCTCTTTGTCTTGGTCTTGGTCCAGCTGCTTGAAAAGTTCTTCAATGCCGGCCGGGTTGACTTGGTTCTGCCCAAGAAAGCACAGAAAGAAAAGACTCGTGAGACACTATCATAGCAGTACAAGATCTGCCCCTGCAAGAGATCCAAAACCCACTGACAAAGCTTGAGAGGGTATTAATTTCAGACTACAACTCCCAGAATCCCCATGCTCATGGAGGCACCAGGCTGCTGGGAGTTGTAGCCTGTAGTCTTAGAGCCAGCCTGGCATAGTGGTTTGCATAGGGCTCTAGAGACTAGAGTTCAATTCCCAGCTCAGCTGTGAAACCCATTGGGTGACCTTGGGCAAGCCACACTCTCTCAGCCTCAAGGGGAGGCAATGGCAAACCTCTGCTGAACAAATCTTGCCAAGAAAAACCCATGCCTTAGGGTCACCATAAGTCAGAAATGACTTGAAGGCACACATCAACAACAACAGTCTGGAAAAGGTACTTTCCCAAGTCCTGTTCTTACTCCATTTCCTACTTAGGACAGCAGCTAGACAGATGTCGCTGTGAATCTCAGATACAATACTATTTTTTAAAGGATGCTTTCCCCTATTTTTTATCCCCAGCATATGGTGCAAAATCCTTGAATATGGAAACTCCCATTAAACCTTGCATATGGCACCTTCACTTATCCCTGAATATTGAAACTTTTCTCAACTCCTGAATATGAAAACTCCACTTAACTCCTGCAGAATCTCCATTCAACCCCTGAATAGGGCAGCTCCACTTAACTCCTAAAGCTCCATTCAAAATCTTTAAACTCAATTTAACTCCTAAATCTGGAAATTCCATTTAACCTCTTAATATAGAAACCCCATTTAACCCCCAAATAGAGAATCTCTACTTAATCACTGAATAAGGAAACTCCACTTAACCCTTGAATATGGTAGCTCCGTTTAACTCCTAAATCTGGAAAATCCATTTAAACTCCACCTAACTCCTGAATAGAGAATCTCCACTTAAACCTGGAATAGATAATCTCCACTTAAACCATGAAATATGGCAACTCCATTTAACTCCTAAATCTGGAAACGTCATTTAATATGGAAACTCCAATTAGACCCTGAAATATGGCAGCTCCATTTAATTCCTAAATTTGGAAATGCTATTTAACCTCTGCACATGGAAACTCTACTTAAACCCTGAAATATGTTAAGTCCATTTAACTCCTGAATCTGGAAATGCCGTTTAACCTCTGAATATGGAAGCTCCACTTAAGGATTGAAATATATCAACTCCATTTAATTCCTAAATCTGGAAACACCATTTAACCTCTGAATATGAAAATTCTACTTAAACCCTTAAATAGGGAATCTCCAGTTGACCCCTAAATAGGGAAGCTTCTTTTAACAATTTAACATGGAAGATCTTCTTAATTTTTATGGTGGAAAAACAATTGTCTAGACTACTGGCATTTGTGGTTTTGTAGTGCAGGCACCCATCAAAACAATCCACAAAGCCAGGCTCCCAAGATAAGTACGAAAACTGTGTCAGTGGGACAGTGCATATGCTCTTTTCAAAGTCTGAACTGGGAAAAGCTATCCAACCCTGTCCCCAAAATAACTTCAGCACCCTGGATAGCTCCTGGATTCACATAGTGTCATCAATGTGCGTGGCAAGTAAAATAATGTTTTTAAAACTTTTATATATATAAAAAAAAGCTTTAATAAATTTTAATTTAATTTAATTTGCAATTACAAAACTTTTGTTCAGACAAAAACTCAGAGCAGATACACTACCCTTCCTGATGTGTAATCCTCCAGCCAGCACTATACTCATATGGATCCGTCTCAGCAAACCAATTTCCGCTATTTTCATCTCTACCAGTGGTGGGATTTTTTTAAATAAAGCTTGTGACTTTTCATTGCCCTTTGAAGGCCAAGCCACCTCGCAATAGTTATTATTATTTATTTATTTATCTGGAGTATTTATACCCCGATCTTGGGCTACAAAGGCTCTCAGAGTGGCTTACAAACTTCCCATGACAACAGGACCCACTCACAAGGAGATTATAAAGAGTATTACTAAGCTTCAAATAAAATATAGTCAGCCCTCCCTATTCATGGATTCAACCACCCACCCATAGCTTGAAAATATTCCAAATATATATATATATATATATATATATATATATATTTATATATATATATATATTTATATATATATATATTCCAAATTTACTGTTATTTTAATTATGAGATGTTTAATATTGTTTTAAGGGGGGTGGGTTGGTCTTAGGGGTTATAGTGTATGGGTTTTTTATGTAAGCCGCTTGGATTGTCTCTTTCAATAAGCGGGATATAAATAAAATTTATTATTATATTTATTATTATTATTATTATTATTATTATTAAAAAGCGACCCTTGATTTTTGTCTTTTTGAATGAGATGCCATTTTACTACACCTTTGTCTTTAAAGGGACTTGAGCATAAACCTATTTTGGTATCCATGGGGTGTTCTGGAATCAAACCATAATGGATACCATTGTGATAAAAATCCAGGGGGTGGGTAGATAATATCTGGCCAATCAAAAAAAAAAAATCCTAATTTATTTATTTATTGATTTCATTTGTATTCCAACTTTATCCCAGAAAGGGACCCAGAAATCTTTGCATTTCAAGCCTATAAGCCCTGGTCCCGTTGTAACCCTGCTATTAATAAAGAGGATTGCAACAAAAGGTGAGCATTCTTATACAGAATATCATTCCATTTTTCACCCCCAAGAGCCAGCCAGCAAATTTTAACTGCTGGATATGCCCAGTTTTGGGGGAGACTGGAGACTCGTGCTTGAGGACTTCTGTTCCTTAGTTTCTCTTCTTTTTGCAAAACTATGGGTTTCTCAAGCCTCTCCCTTTCTCACCGGTGGCCTAAGCCAAGATTGCAAAACATATTGCAAAACAGCTCTTATTGGACTGCAGTTCCCATCACCAATTCTCTCACCATTGGCAGGGGTTAAGTGGATCTTTCATATTCAGGAGCTGAAAGGAGTTTCCATATTCAGTGAAGATGAGAGGTCAGGGGACAATTTTGATAGCAATAGCATTTACATTTCTATACCGCTTAATAGTGAACTCAGCACTCTGTAAATGGTTTAAAATCTAAGTCAATTGCCCCCAACAAGCTGGGGACTCATTCTACCAACCTACGAAAGGATGGAAGGCTGACTCAACCTTGGAGCCCTACCTGGGATCAAACTCACAACCTTGTGGCTGCAATACCAATATTTAACCACCGCGCCACTAGGGCTCCCTGGATGCATGCATGAAATGATTTAAGACAACAGCCACCTTATGAGAAAGTGCACACTCAAGATATAAAAACCTGACTGCCTTGAGATGAATCATAGAACCATAGAGTTGGAAGAGACCACAAGGGCCATCCAATCCAACCCCATTCTGCCATGCAGGAACTCAAATCAAAGCACCCCTGACAGATGGACATCCAGCCTCTGTTTAAAGACCTCCAAAGAAGGAGACTCTACCACACTCAAGGGAGTATGTTCCACTGTCAAACAGCTCTCACTGTCAATAAATTCCTCCTAATGTTGAGGTGGAATCTCTTTTCTTGTACCTTGCATCCATTGCTCTGGATCCTATTCTCTGGAGCAGCAGAAAACAAGCTTGCTCCCTCCTCAATATGACATCCCTTCAAATATTTAAACAGGGCTATCATATCCCCTCTTAACCATCTCTTCTCCAGGCTAAGCATACCCAGTTCCCTAAGTCGTTCCTTGTAGGGCATGATTTCCAGACCCTTCACCATCTTAGTCGCCCTCCTCTGGATACACTCCAGTTGATGGGAGTTGCAGTCTGACAATCTCTCTGGGGACAAGCAAACACAGCAGCCCCCTTCCCTTTGGCTCCATCCCAGCCAGACTCACCTTCAAGAATTCTGCAAGCTCCTTCTCAATGAGCTTCTTGGCTTCCCCTTTGTTCAGCTTGTCTGGGTGAGGTTTCAGGACCGAATATTGGTGGAAGATGTTGATGATGGTCTCGATGGCGGTTTCCAGCTGAGACATGGTTCCGGGGTTGTCTGGAAGGAGGAAAGGGGGTGGCGAATATGTGATGTCAGGGGACAATTTTGGTGAATGCATGAAATTATTAAAACACCCACCCTATGGGGATAGTGAACACTTGAGATATAAAAAGATTGTTGCCTTAAGTTTAGAAATAACAACGGTCCAAAACACACTGCAGAAATAATCCAGTTTGAGGCAGCTTTAACTGATCTGGCTCAGTGCTAGGGAACATGGGAATAGTTTATCATTTATTGTGGCACCAGCTCTCTGACAGAGAAGGCTAAATGTCTCACAAAACTACAGTTCCAGGATTCCTTCGCACTGAGTTAAAGCCGTCTCAAACTGGATTATTTCTGCAGCGTGTTTTGGACCTAAATGTAAAAAGTGGGAGATCTCACAATGAACCATTGCTGAAAAGGAGTTTGGAGCACTTGGTTCATGGAGAAGCTATCCAACAATATAAAATCTTCCAAAGGTAAGAGAGAACAGGACCCTTTTATTGAGAAATAGTTTCCTTTAAAAATAAAACTATGGCTGCATCCACACTGGAGAAATAATCCTGCTTCACGCTGTTTTGGCTCAATGCTATGGAATACTATGAACTGTAGTTAGTTGGGACACCAGAGCTCTCCAACAGAGAAGGCTAAATGTCTCACAAAACTATAAATCTGAGGATTCCATAGCATTGAGCCCCAGCAGTTTAAGTGGTTTCAAACTGGATTGTTTCTGCAATGTAGATTAGACCTCAGCCAACATGGTGAGGATCCCATGACATCTGGAAGCCCACATTATTTTTACCCCCATCTCTAAGCTTACATGGGAGCAAACCTCCAAAGAACTCAGCTAACTCTGTTCCAAGTAAATACATCCAAGCTCCAGCTAGGCATCTGCAAAGGTTTCACTTACCTGGTCTCCAAGAATACAGGACCTTCTGCGATGAACCAGAGAAAAAATTTGGAATAAGTCCAGTGAGGTTCAGGGCACTTTTATACTCTCTCTGAGTGGCTCGGGTTGATGTTGAAACAATCCCTCTCACTTAGATAGCCATCAGCTGTCAACAAACCCACACCTCTTACCTAACTCCAATTTTTCCATCAACATAGTGGACATCAAAGAGGAAAAGAAGATTGCCTTTAGCCCACTCGGCCGGCCAACCTGGGAGGAAAATATTTCTCAATTGATTGTCTTTCTGCAATCGGCAGATGTTCTAGGTGACCAAAGGAAAATTCCATTGTAGCTAACTCTTTCTCCTTCTAAGGCCCTCCACCATTCCTTCTTTTTCAGCAGATGATATGCTCACAAACATGGAAGCTTTGGAGATGGATACTCAAGGCCTGACTTCAGGTGTTGAGCAGTGGTTTGGGCATTGGACTATGACTCTGGAGGGGGTTCAATTCCCATCTCAAAGCCAGAGGGTGACCTTGGGCAAGTCACTCTCTCTCAGCCTCAGGGGAAGACAATGGCAAACCTCCTCTGAACAAATCTTGCCAAGAAAACCCCATGATAGGTTCACCTTAGGGCCTCCATAAGTCAGAAATGACTTGAAGGAAGACAACAAGAGCTTCTCTATGGGATTAAATTATTCCTCATTTGATTTGCATAGAATACAATCCAGCCACACGCAATTTGGGGATTCAGGCGTTTTGGAGAGGGAGGACGAAAAACTCTACAGGACAAGGAATCATGGTTTTTACCAGAGTTCCTATGAGTATTTGTGAGGATGAGCTTTATCAAACATGGATGTGCATGGATTTGCATTTTCAGCAAAGGAAGGGTGAATAGATGCAAATGCACTCAGGAAAGTGAAGACAATTAAGCATTGATGCAAATGGATGAAAATCCACAGCAATATGCATGAAACACCAGTATGTAGACTACGCTTAACTCAACTGTTTGATCAAGGAAAAGTAATAGTGCCATTCCATTCTGCTTTGGTCAAACCTTATCTGGAATATTGCGTCCACTTCTGGGCACCATAGATCATGAAAGATATTGACAAGGTAGAAAATGTCCCGAGAAAAATGATCAAGATGATCAAAGATCTGAAAATCAAGTCCTATAGGGGAGCTGGATATGTTCATATGGAGACAAATAAATTGAAAGGTGACATGATAACCATCATTAAATGGGATGTCATGTAGAAGATGTAGCAAGCCTGTTTTCTGCTGCTCCAGAGACTAGAACGTGAACCGATGGATTCAAATTACAAGAAAAGGGATTCCACTTAAACAATAGGAAGAACTTCTTTTTTTTATTTTTTATTATTATTTTTACCACAATCTTACATACATACATTCACATCTTATCCTGTAAGATTCGATACAGAAAAACCCTTCTACCCTACCACCCTACGTGAGTATGTAATAACCAACATTATCCCCCCAATTTTAATCCTAACCTCATCACAATCCTAACATCAACACGTACAACACTTAAAACCACATATACACTTAAGACGTCCTTCCTCTCAAAGTTATTTAGCCATTTCCTGTGTCCTTTTTTAAGTCCTTTAAATTTCCTGTATTATATTGTCAACTTATTACAAACAATACATTACAATTAAATCCTCCAACTTGAACTTATACATACAAGACTGCCTCTGAAGCTGGTAGTTTCTCCAACTTTGGAGGTCTTTAAACAGAGGCTGGATGGGTATCTTTCAGGAGTGCTGAAATAGCGTATTCGTGTATGGTAGCGGGTTGAAATAGTTGGCCTTTGCAGTCCTTTCCAACTCTACAGAGTTTATCACATGGGAAGGATCCCATGCAAAAACTGAATTTAACCCCCCCCCAAAAAAAACCCGCAAAAGCATATGGGCTTTAAACCACAATTGTAGCAAGATAATAAGACCTTTGGAAGTACCTATCATACAACATCAGCCCTGACCCATTGCTGATGTGCCTCTGAAGTGTTACTTTTGTTGTTAACTGCCCTTGAGTCAACCTTGACTCATGGAGACCCATCAGATGAGACATTTCTAAGTTTCCGTATCCTCAACTGCTCTGCTTAGGTCTTGTAAATTCAGGCCCCTGACTTCCTTGATTATGTCTAGCCATCTGGTGTTTGGTCTTCCTCTCTTTCTACTGTCTTCTACCTTTCCTAGCTTTATTGTATTTTCCAATGATTCGTGTCTTCTCATAATGTGGCTAAAGTATGACAGATCCCAAGAGCGATCCAATGCAATCCCATTCTGCCATGCAGGAAGACGCCATCAAAGCATCCCTGATAGATGCCTTCTAGGTAGAGTTCAGGCTTGATCTGTTCATGGACCCACTTGTTTGTCTTTTTGGCTGTCCCAACGGATCATCTTGGCTTCCAGGGAGAATGCTATGATTCTATGTATACCATTGAGGTAAAATTCCCTTTCAGGTGACACCTGGGGAAAGCAAACACCATTTAATCCACATGAGAAATTGAAGTCAGAGTGTGAATGCTTTTTCCTACAACGGCAAAAGTCGGAAAAGTCAGTGGAAAAGTCAATCAGGACCCTTAGCTGATAGCAGGCAGAGATCATGCTCAAAACATTGTGGGAATGTATAGCTCTTTATTCTCTGTGTTTAAAAGAAGACCAAAGAAAGAGTCAGAGCATCACTGAAAAACATTGTGTTGTTTGCTGTTAAGTCAATTGTGACATGTTGGCTCTATGAATGAGAGACCTCCATGTTATTAACAGTCATGCTCAGGTCTTGCAAACTCAGGACAGCCATGGCTTCCTGATCAAATCAAGCTACCTAAACTGGAGGATCCAATCCAAAGGAATCAGAAAAAGGCCAGGAATGGAAGCTATGAAAGAGCTAGAAAAGATCCTAAAGAGTAGAGACATACAACTGAGCACAAAAGTTAGAATTATCCAAGTCGCTGTATTCCCCATCACCATGTATGGATGTGAGAGCTGGACAGTGAAAAAAGCAGAGGAGACGAAAATCAACTCATTTGAGAAGTGGGGCTGGAGAAGAGTGCTGAGGATCCCATGGACAGCCAAGAAGACAAATAAATAGGTTCTAAGACAGATCAAGCCTGAACTCTCCCTGGAAGCCAAGATGACCAAAATAAGGCTGTCATACTTTGGACTCATCATGAGAAGGATCAACTCATTGGGAAAGACAATAATGCTAGGAAAGGTTGAGGGCATGAAAAGAGAGGAAGACTGCAAGCTAGACGGACTCAGCCAGGGAGATCACGGGACTGAATTTGGAGGACCTAAGTGGAGGACAGGGGATCTTGGAAATGTCTCATCCACAGGGCCTCCATGAGTTGGGTTGACTCAAGGGCAGTCAACAACAACAGATCCAAATTACTAGATGAGACCTGTTGAATCAATGCCTGGATGTTAAAGGAAAAACTTGTTTAATTTCCTGTTGCTTCAATGGATCTGCTCTAGTTGAGGACTAGCAACTTGGTATTGAGATCCAAATTGTTTTGCTGAGAACCCCCTGGTCTTCTTGTTTTTCTTATTTCTGCCTCATCCATTAAGTTGCTTCATTTATCTTCCCAACTCTCTCTTGGCTTACTTGTCATTGCTAAACCTGAAATTGAAAATGCTGCAGGCGCTTTAGGCAATAGGTGAAACAACTGTTATTTCTTTCCCTTTTATTGAAGAAAGCTGGGGTAATTCAGATAGAGATAACAACTGGAAATCCAGCCCCGTCTTGTCCCAAAAATGCAGCCCTTGACAGAACCAGATTCATTTTTTAAATGTATTTTTTATAGAATACTTGATATATACATATCCTAAACAATATTAATAGTCATATCACATACTTTGATATTTACATATTTACATTGACTTCCCATGTACATCCGGTTTGTATTAAACTATTCTAATTTAAATCTTATTGTCTTCACTTCCAATGTAATATTTATATCAAATCCTCTGTGTGTTAAGCCAAGAGTATCATATTATTTTGAGCATGTTATATTATTATATCATTTGATCACTTCATTACAGTCACATTTTCTTTAAGTTCTTAAATAAATTACTGCAAAATAAAACTTTCTTTCTTAAAGTCATGCAGTATTGGGGTCCAATCCTGTTCTACCTCTTCTATATTTTGTTTGTTTAATCTGGCAGTTAATACAGAACCAGATTTAACAAATGCAGAATCACAGAACTGGATGTGACCACAAAATTCATTTAGTCGAACTCCCTGCCATATATTGGTGGACTGCAACTCCCATCCTTACTTAGCATGCTGGCTATAGCCGATGGGACTTGCAGTCCAAAAATATATTGATTGTCTCATGATTCCAAACCTCAATCTTAGCTATATTATGTTGTTGTTGTTATAATTATTAGAAGTTGAAGAGGCCAAACAGAAGGCCAAGCTGGAAAATACACAATATTCTAAGTATCAATTCATTAATTTTGTTGTATTTACAGACCTTTCCAAATCTGAGTCCTCAAGCTGTAGCTCTTTTAACTTTTGGATCAATCGGACCCTGTTCTTTGAAGTCACTAACTTTAAGCCCCTACCGCTTGAAGGATCATATAGTCTTAAATCTAATCCTCGCCATGCATTGTAACTTTCTTTACGTACTTAGGAGAAAAGATCAAGGGGGAAAGGAAACTTTGGTGGAGTTTTCTTTCAAGTCAGTGCGCTTAGGTATCTTAAAAGTCTTTCTCCTCTCTGGCATTCATGGAAAGACAAACCATACCAATTCCCAGTTGGAAAAAGGAAAATGATGGGCACTTCTTTCGGATTCAGCAAACAAAATGACTGGTTGAACTTAGAGAAGTGAATGTCTAGAGGGAAACGGAGATTGGGAAAGACCTTTAGTTTTTTTCCAAGGAAGGTTTCTTTTCAAAGATTCCAGTGGAAATGTACTGGAGTCTGGGGATCCTTCTATGCATTTCTTCCTTTAAGAGGTCAATGAAAGAGCACCTTTTGAAGGCCAGATCTTAAGTATTATTTCCTTTTATATTATTGTGCCTTCATTTTATCTTTATTTACGAAAATATCCATATCCCACTCTGTACCTCTGGATGCCAAGGTGGTGTAAGAATAAAATCCATACAGAAAAATTTATAATAATTGAAACATTTGATAGAACCATAGAGCTGGAAGGGTTTGCAAAATCCAACCCCATGCGACGCAGGAATGTACAATTACAGCACTCCCAAAAGATGCCCATCTAACCTCTGTTTAAAAACCTCCAAAGAAAGAGAGCCCTCTGTTGAGAATTTTTTCTTAGCGTTTAGGTGAACTCTTTTCTCTTGTAATTCGAATCCATTGGTTTGTGTCCTAGGCTCCGTCTGCACTGTAGAAATAATCCAGTTTGACACCACTTTAACTGCCAGAGCTTTGGTACCACAACAAACAAAGCTTTGGTACTGCAACAAAGTTCCCAGAATTCCATAGCATTGAGCCATGGCAGTTAAAGTGGCACCAAGCCGGATGATTTCTGCAGTGCGGATGCAGCCTCAGGTCCATGAGCCGTTCTGATTTATGACGATCCTAATGCAAACCTCTCATGCGGTTTTCTTGGCAAGATTTGTATAGATTGAGGCTGCCCTTGCCTTCCTCTGAGGCTGAGAGAGTGTGACTTGTCCGAGGTCCCCTAGGGGGTTTCTGTGGCTGAGCAGAGATTCAAACCCTAGTCTCCCAGTGTCCTAGTCCAATGATTCCCAAAATGGGGATGAGGGTTGCATGAAACGTCTTCTCAGGGTCCCTTAAAACCACAATGCCGCCTTGCTGATCATTTTGTGTGGCAGTGTCACCTGCTCTTTGCCTCCCCACATGAGCCTCAGCTGCATATTTCACTGGGAAACTCTTGAAAGACTTGGGCACAGGACACCATCACATCTATTAAGCTTATTGCACTGTGTTCTCATAACGTAATGGGTACGTAATGTGAACGGAACGGAACATATTTTATTGCATGGGATGATCCTCATTGAGTTCCCTTTCCATGCTCTGTCAGTCCCTACCCCTTTCCAGCAGGAGAACTGTTTAAATGCGTCCTCAGCCCGCAAGAACGCTTTCAGACCATTCCAGATTATATCTATTTGCTAATCCAACCCAATCTCAATCTGTCTTCATGTTCTGATTGGCTAAGACAACCTCCTCCTCTCCCGTCCTAGAACAAACTCAAACTCAACTCAACTCAACTCTTCCAGTGCTGATGCAAGGAAGGTGCCACTGGTAATTTCAAAAAATATATATATTTTTAATTTTTGTAGATTGAATTGCATTATGTTTATGAGAAAAAACAATGAATGCTTGCTACCTAAACCTCTTGGTAGCCTTCTTTCCAATGCAGACATAGGGGTCTATGCAACAGTGAGCATGCGCCAAAGAGGGACGGCTAAGGAACTACTTTAGTGCCGGTACCGGTACAACAGTAAATGCAGTGCAATAATATGGGTTCTCATAACGTTACTATTGCGTTATTAATAGTCTAATGCGGTAATACTCGTTCCCATATCATTACTTTCCAGGGACTCAGTGGGAACGTTACAGGTACTGGTGCAATAAACTTAACTGACTCAGAACGGCACCATTGTGAGACAGACTGACGAAGCAAGGAATCAGAGAAGTGGGAAGAAAAGGAGCTTTTGCATTTTGGACCTTTCTTAAGCTTTGGGAGCTTTGCTGGTACTTGGTTGACAAGCTAGAGCTACTTTGCTGTGTCTGTCTTCTTTCCTCAGTCAGGCTGAGAGAAGAGGTAACCGAAGAAATAAAGAGATCTTGTAGCACCTTTGAGACTAAACTGAAATCAATAGATATCCCGGCTATCAAAAGACAGCCATCCTGCTCATCTCTGATTCGGCTGTAGCTATTGTTATTTGTTTATTTGTGTTATCATTTTAAATGTGTTTTAAATCGTCATTATTTAATTATATTTTAAGTGGGGGTGGGATTGTGGGATATGATTGTATATTTTAAAGTTGCAAGCTGCCCCGGTTGTGTTACACAGAGGGGCGGGATAAAAATAAATATATTATTATTATTATTATTATTATTATTATTATTATTATTTATTAAAGATGTTGGCAGCATGAGCTTTCATAGACTTCAGTGAGGAAGTCTAGGAAAGCTCCTGCTGCCAACTTCTTTCTTTCTGAGAGTCTCAAATGTGCTACAAGATCTGTCTCCAGACTGATTCTACAGACTAACATGGCTATACCTTTGAATAATAATAATAATAATAATAATAATAATAATAATAATAATAATAAGCATCTGAAGAAGAAGACTTAAGTCTAGGAAAACTCCTGCTGCCAACTTCTTTCTATCAGTGAGTCTGAAAGGTGCTACAAGATCTCTCTACCTACTGGTTCTACATACTAATATGGCTATATCTTTAAATAATAATAATAATAATAATAATAATAATCTGAGGAAGAAGACTTAAGTCCACCAAAGCTCCTGCTGCCAACGTCTTTCTTTCCGTGAGTCTCAAAGGTGCTACAAGATCTTTGTACATACGGATTCTACAGACTAACACAGCTATGCCTTTGAGTAATAATAATATTAATAATAATATGCATCTGAGGAAGTAGACTTTAGTCTAGGAAAGCTCCTGCTGCCAACTTCTTTCTTTCAGTGAGTCTCAAGGGTGCTACAAGATCTCTCTACATACTGGTTCTACAGACTAACATGGCTATATCTTTGAATTCTACCAGAAGAAATAAAGTTTGTGTATGTGTGTGTGTGCAGGAGCACTTGAAGCTATCTGGTGAAGGCAAGGGAATAGTATCTGGGGTCAGGTCTTGGAAGGAGTCCTTAGCCTCGAAGAGGCTCTTGTAGTTTAAGCAAAGTAGTTTAAAATCTCTCCCTTTCCCCATCTGTGGCAGTCTCCAATCCAGTCTCCAAACCCCCAACAGACCACTTGGTCCCAATGAAGAAGGATTGCAAGTCCTTCCTCGCTAGGGTCATTGCCAAAGGCAAAAGGGGGCACTAGACAAAAAAAGGTTTGGGGACCACTGTCCTAATCCAGTGCTCACCATGCTGGCTTTACCTTACTCCAAAGGAAATATGAATATGGGATTTCGATCTTTGTCCTGTGGAAAGCTTTCTAGTAATGATGCAATACCATTTGCAGGATTAAGCAATGGCAGTTCCTTCACACTGGACGCATGTAGAACACTGAAATCTTCCTATCCAATTTTGGGTACTTCTCCTTTTTGCAGATTTGTGAATAAGACAGGACCATACTTGCAAATACCTGCTCCAGATACTTCTGCGAGTCATTCAAAAGAAGAACAGCTACTTTCCACTCATTGAAACTTTCCATCTTCTATGCCAAGTGGATGTCAATGGATTCTAACTCCCATCAGCCACAGCCAACAAGCTCAATGGTTTAATAACTAATTAGCTATATTGTTCAGTCCTTTCTCACTCTTAGAAACGATTGTAGCCTTTTGAATCAAAATGTCCTAGGGGTAGTATTACATGTTTGGAGCTACATATGAGGTCACATTTTATTTTATTGAAGTTATTAGAACTCTCTACTATCATTGTGTTTAGATAATTATATTGTCCTATTTCTGTTTCTGTACAAATTAGGATCTGTCTGTAGTTACCGGTATGTTCCTGTAAGAACCTATTGTATACAACTAAGATATTTTATTGTAACTCTGTGCTGGCTGAATGGCCGTAATAATAAAGAATTGAATGGTTTATTTATGTATTATTTGGTTATGTGATTCCTACTCTGCCTTCCTCCTGGAAGTCAAGGCAGATCGCAACAAAGTTATCTGATTCAATCTGATTGACACCCATATTGGAAGAAAAATGGGATATAAATCAGATTTATAATGAGATTTATCTTTGAATTATTATTTATTATTTTGAAAACATGAAGTGTGCATTGCACATTCTGGAAGGAGCTGGAAGGAGATGTTCTGTGGTTTAGAAGGGAGCCAGAGTTTCCTCCTGTACTACAGAGTCTTTTTCTGTATAGGACAAAATCTGGTAGTATCCACAGTCCTTGCATGATCCTTAAGAATTTGGGATGGGACTTTCTTAGGGCCAGAACATCTCCTTCCAGCTCCTTCCAGAACATGCAATGAGAAACTCCTGTTTTCAAAATACTCAACCTATTTGAAAAGGGCTTCATGTGTGAAGTGTGCCTTGGATAATTTTGTTGCTTTGACCCAATAAGAAGGCTGATACCCATCATTTTAAACAACGTGAACTGTATATCTTAAGGTACAGTCCACTATGTACCTGGCACAAGACTATGGTACATGTTTAAAAAGTTGCATAACCCTGGTCTCACAACAGCTGCCATCCTTCAAGATTGTTTCACCCAGTTTCAAGGTGCCCTCTCTTACTGACAATGTTGTTAATCCAGGAGTGGCCAAATGTGAATGACCATCGTCCCTCCAGCATTTCACAGAAGGAAACTAGGAGATGTGTGGTCAACTAATATTGGAGTGTGGTCAAGATGCCAATACATGTGACAAATTAGGAGAGATTGCAGAAGTTTGCATTGCCTGAGCCAACTAAGAAGGGTAATATTCTGCCATCTCGTCTCCTAATGTTCTCTATGCATCTGGCACAAGACTAGGATTACATGATACATGTTTTATAGGTTGTGTAACACCAGTCTCACAACAGCTGCCATGGCTTCGAGATTGTTCCTGATCTTCAGCTGGTTTCAAGGTGCCATCTTTTACTGACAATGCCATAAAACCCAAGTGTGCCCAGCTGTGAATAACTGAGTATTCCCCCAACATTTTGCAAATGAAAATTGGGGCAAGAGTAGTCAAGTATCCTAGAGTTGGAAGGGACTTCAAGGGCCATACAGTCTAACCCCATTTTATGATGAAGGAAGACACAATGCCTTAGTGTGAATGACTGCATATCCCCCAACATTTCATGGTTGAAAACTGGGACACTTGTGGAGTATGGTCAAGGTACCAACTGAAGTCAAAAACAACTGGAGAACTCAATCAGGTTTCTCCAGAAGGCCCACAAGTAAGGTGGGAAGGGAACAGAAATTTGGCTAGCCTTTCCACTGGCAGACAAGCTGCCACACTGCAGGGATAAAGCTGTCTGACCCTACTTTAATTCATATGGCTCAATGCTATGGAATCCTGGGATTTGTCACTTGATGGGGCATGGAGCTTTCTGGCAGGGAAGGCTGAATACCTCACAAAGCCACAAAATCCAGAATCCCATAGCATTGAGTCATGGCAGTTAAAGCAGTGTCAGACTGCTTTACTTCTGCCGCATGGAGACACTTTGTTTAGGCAAGCATTTGGTTTTTAACTTGTTGCAACAGATGGGTCTTTTAGTGGGGGTGTTCTGTTCCTATGCTTTCATGAAGGGACATTCACTTTGTGTCAGTGCCTAGATCAGGGAGATAGATAAACACTCTTGGACCAAGACTCTCCAATAGGGAGGATTCCAATCTAACCTTTCTAGGGAAAAGGGTTGGTGTCAGATTCTACCTAGTTGAAACTGAAGAAGGCTTGCAGATCTCACATAGCATCACCAGAGACAAGGTCAAGTCCATCCCAGACAGCAGCTACACATTGGGAGCAGAAGGAAGAGGCCCTTCGCCGTATTGTTCATCATACAGGAGAGGGCAAATTATTGCTTTCCCAGTTGGCTCAGGCAACGCCAAACTCCTGCAGCCTCTCCTAACTTGTCATTCTTCTTGATTAATAACAGTTGGCATACTGACTACACTCCAATATTGCTTGACCACATGTTTCCCAGTTTTCTTCTATGTAATGGTGGAGGATATGTGGACATTCACACCTGGCATACCTCAGTTTGGGGCATTGTAATAAGAGATGGCACCTTAAAACCGGCTGAAGCTAAGGAACAATCTCGAAGCCATGGTAGCTCCTGTGAGATCGGAGTTATGCAGCCTGTCAAACAAGTACCAAGTAATAGTCTTGTGTCAGGTGCATAGAGGGCTGTACATTAAGAGACAGCCATTCATTTTGTTTGAAATGATAGGGTATCGCCGGTTCCATTAGCTCATTCACCAAATTATCCAAGGAACGCTCTGCTCCTCAAGCCCTTTTCAAATAGATTGTGCATTTTGAAAGCAGGAATTGCTCATTAAATTTTCTGGAAGGAGCTGAAAAGCATTGTTCTGGCTCTAAGAAAATCCCACCCCAAATTCTTCAGGGATCATGCCAGGACTGTAGTCCACAGAGCTGCAGCCAGGTTGTTAACTGTTGCTGGCTACAATGAGCACACAAGTCCTTTCTTGCAACAGCTCCATTGGCTGCCGGTCCATTTCTGGGCACATGTGTTGGTTTAGACCTTTAAAGCCCTATACAACTTGGGTCCAGGTTGTTGGAAGGACTGTACCTCCTTGTATGAGCTCATGATGGTTTCAAGACCATCTGGAGAGGTCCTCCTCTCTGTTCCACCACCTTCTCAGGCTCCTTTGGTGGGACCAAGGGAGGTAGGACCTTCATGGTGGCTCCTCCCAGAGTTTGCAACTCCCAAAAGGATAGGTTTGCCTTAGGATAGCCATAAGTCAGAAAGGACTTGAAGGCTCACAACAACAAACAACAATAAGCTAGTTCAGCTCAGACCTTTCAGTTCTGCAAGGCAGCAGTTCCCAAATGTCTGTGCAACCAAGTCTGACATCTCTGCCTTTCTGGATCCCTGAGCTTCATCTCTCTAGAGAGACATTTGGTTTTTAACTTGTTGCAACAGATGAGTCTTTTAGTGAGGGTGTTCTTTCCCTATTTTATTATGTTCTAAATCTTTTTGAAGGCTTTTAAACTTCCATCTTTCCTTCCTTCCTTTTCTTCTCAAACATGGTATCAAAAGGAGCTTGTTGCCACCAACTCTCTCCTTGGTCAAGTAAATATAAATGAGTATGGACAACTCAGCTTACGGGATTGTTGCTGAAGCAATTGCTCTAAGTGGAACCTGAAATGTACTAGTGATCATGTCTGGCAACCATTAGCCCCAAACTTGGGAATCTGATGCATAAATCAATCCACGTTTTCTGGACTTACAACACTCTCTTTGGCTGATGCTTCTATAAGACAATAAAGATTTGTGCAAGAAACATTCAGGATGTTATCAAGTGTCATTTATTGTTAGTTATATTTCTACTTTTCATCCAATGAGCTCAAGGTGGTACACATGATTCCTCGTCTTCCACCTGGTTCTATCCTATACGCCTTCCTCTTTCCCCCTTTCCTCCTCCTCCTTGGACATTTTTGGGGATTTTGACTGTTTTGGCAAGAAACTACTGAAAAATCAGCCTCTTCCATTTGAAGGCTATGAGGAGTGGGGCTTCAGGAGTCCACAGAAGATACCATAGAGAATAGTCCTGGACAAGAGAAGCATAGCCATGGCCTCCAAAATTTGGCAGTAACCACAGTCCTGGCACAATTCCTGAAGAATTTGGGGTGGGATGTTCTCAAGGCCAGAACATCTCCTTCCAGCTCCTTCCAGAATGTACAATGAGCAATTCCTGTTCTCAACAAACACAACCTATTTGAAAAGGGCTTTGCAAGCTGAGTATGCCTTGGATAATTTTGTTAAAGGGCTAGGAAAAATAGTATCATTTTAAGCGACATGAATTGTCTTCCTTTCAGGTAACGTTCTCTATGCATCTGGCACAAGACTATGATTACCTGTACATGTTTTATAGGTTGTATGACACCAGTCTCACAACAGCTGCCATGGCTTCAAGATTGTTCCTGAGCTTCATCTGGTTTCAAGGTGCCATCTTTTACTGACAATGCCATAAAACCCAAGTGTGCCCAGCTGTGAATGATTGAGTATCACCCAACATTTTGCAAATGAAAACTGGGGCAAGAGTAATCAAGCAATATTGATGTGTGGTCAAGATGCCAAAATCAGGGTGAAATCTGGATTTTTAGTAATGTCATATAAATTGACTAATGAAAATAATGAAAGCCTATTCTATATAGATATAGATATAAATATAAATATATTGCCCCATTCTTGATCTATATCAGCAATTCTATAACAGTTATAGAACACTCTGCCCCTCTCCTATACCTCAGAGAGTAGACCTGGTCCAGAGAAGCACAGTCATGGGATCCTGAATTTGGTCGCCACCGTAGTCCTGGTGTGGTCCCTGAAGAATCTGGGATGGAATTTTCGTAGGCTCTGAACATTTTCTTACAGCTTCTTCCAAAATGGATGAGGAATAATTCCTGTTGTTTAATTAAACAGCTTACTTGAAAAGGGCTTTAAGAACTGAGTGTTCCTTGAATTATTTTGTTAATGAACCAAGAAAAAAAAGGCAATGCCCAATCATTTTAAGCAATCTGAATTGTCATCTCTTAAGATGTGTATTTGGCAGAAGACTATGCTTATTTGGCACATGTTCTACAGGTTGTATAACCCTGGTCTCAAAACAGCTGCCATGGCTTTGAGATTTTTCCTGAGCTTTCCTGAGTTTCAAGATGCCGTTTCTTACTGACAAAGCTGTCAATCCAGGTGTGCCCAGGTGGGAATGACCACCTATCCTCCAAGATTTCACAGAAGGAAACTAGGAGATGTGTGGTCAAGCAATATTGGAGTGTGGTCAAGATGCCAAAACATGTGACAAGTTAGGAGAGATTGAAGAAGTTTGCATTGCCTAAGCCAACTAAGAAGGACAATATTCTGCCATCTCATCTCCCTTCCTCCCAAATCATCCTAGAGTTGGAAGAGACTTCAAGGGCCATACTGTCTAAACCCATTTTACAATGAAGGAAGACACAATCAAAGCACTTCAGCCAGATGGCCATCCAGCCTCCAAAATAGAGGGTCTAATCCTCTGGTGCAGGCACTGTCACAAATTGAATGCCTCTCACCAAAGGTATGGCCTTTCACCATTGTCAGCTTCCATGTGCATTTGGCATTATCTTGTAAAAAAATATCTGTCACTCAGAAACTACGAGAACTTGGGCACCGACATTCTTGTGGGCAGTCACTTTGTGATAATTAAAGGATTCCAGGGAAGCATAGATATAAAAAGCCTGCCTTGAAACCATTTGCTGTCTCAACTCCCTGGTATATCAGAAGTCTCCTGGTAAGTTTCTTTGGTTATTTGTTACAGAAAAGGGTTTTGGATTCCTTCAGCCTCTCCATTGGAAAGCTGTAAAGGTCAGTGGTGCAGCTTGTCTTTTTGTCAGAGACATCTAGAGAAATATGACCACCAGCAATGATTATTGTGGACCCTTAAAGAACAACAAAGCTAAGCAGGGTGTATGTTTTGCATCACATAGAGTTTATCAAATACATGGTGTGTTATCTTAAGTTGGTGTGTGTGTGTGTGCACATTGCTTAATATTTGGGATCTGAAAGGCAAGAAATACAAATGTCCCACCTCCCTCTTCTCCAACTATGCCAACTAATTAGAAATGATGCAGAGGGACTAGATGTTGACCACAGAGTTGACAGCCAATAGCCAGCACAAAACAGACTAAGAAATGATCAGCTTTTTGTTCCAAAGCAGAGGCCCTGCCACCCCTTGTCTATGGCATACTTTCAGTTTGGTATGATTTGAGGGGTCTCTGTGCCCCCACTTCTCCTGCCTGAACTGAATGGGACTCCTTGAGACCATCTTTTATCTAAAGGACTTGCTGCCACCACCGGATGGTCAACAAATCCTACTTTAGCAATGCATCGGGACTTCCCTTGCCAAAGGTAGGGAAGAACTGGGCCAAGGTAAGGTGTGTAAAAAGGAGTGCAAGAAGACAGAAGGCTTTTTTAAGATAAAAAAGGGTCATATTCTAAGTAAAGGAATTCTATAGCAAAAGGATATCTCTCTTCATGGAGAACCACCTTGCTCTCCAAGTATAAGTTACAGAGTAAAAGCAATTCAGCCAGATTTAGAATAAAATATCCTAACACCACTAATTGGTCCAATTTCCCAATCCTACTCACAGATCAAATGGGATTTGTAGTCCTTGATGTTTCTGGATAGCTGGCAGTCCAGACTCCATTGTCTGGCTCCAACAGCCTCCCGTCATGGACTGCTTAGCATAGCCAAAGAGAAAGGCAGACAGACAAAGGCCTCATGTTCTTCCAGGCTTTTGAAAACCTTCTCTCAGACCCATCTCAAAGGTCCTAACTGCCCCTCTCAATGGTTAGTTGCTCTTTTATCACCTCTGTGATGTTGCCCCATTAAAATGTAACTTTATCTCTTTACACCTTTTAACCCATTGTTATCAGGGAAGAAGGCTCTGAGAAATAGAAGGACTAGCATGGATCATATATGGTGAAATTCCCATCATTCAGTTTTCCAAGGAGAAAGCATTAGAAAAGATGCAGAGTGACAAAATAGAAAGGGCACAGAGCACCCAATGCTGACCACTGAGTAGATTGTCAATAGCCAGCACAATATTGCCTAACAAATGATCAGTTCCTTGTACTATAACAATGTCCTGATAGGCAAGCCTCAGAAGAAGAAATCCCCGTAACAATATTTCTGTGTTTGTCTGTTCCTCAGTTCAAGAGGGAGAACTCAACAAGATTGTCATGGATTTGATGACATACATGCCGCCACTGTTAGAGACACCAATGGTAAGAGAACAGCTCTTCCCTTACATGCCACGGTTTCCTTAACCACTTGTTCTGGGACTAGAAAAATGCAAGGTCTTCCCTTTTGTCAGCCACCTTGCTGTGTCTCAACAGGGGTTGACATGTTGTTTTTCCAGTACAAGTAAGGGGGAAATAAACTGGGTTCCAGAATGGAAGGGAGGGTTCTTCCAGAGTGGGGTGAAGAAATGGGAATTATTGTGGGATAGCTCCATCACAACATCTGTGGTCCAAAGCACATTGCAGAAACAATCCAGTCTGACTGGCCTGGCTCAATGGTAGTGGTAGTGAATTCTGGGAGCTGCAGTTTTATGAAGCTTCTAGCCTTACTGGTCTGAGAGTTCAGGTGCCACAATAAACTACAATTCCCAGGATTCCCTCACACTGAGCCAGGGTAATTAAAGGGGTTTCAACTGGATTATTTCTGTAGTGTGGTTTGGACCTTTCTCTCTCTCTCTCTATGGTGAACACAATTGTGACTTTAATATTCACAATTTTATATTGTTTTTAGATCAGATTTTAACTGTTTTATTGTAATACGTTTTTAGAATTTTATTTGTGAGCCACCTTGGGTTCCATCCGGAAACAAAGGCAGAATATAAATCAAATAAATAAATGATCAGGGCTTTCTTAGGCAAGGAATACCCAGAGGTGGTTTTGCCATTTCGTTCCTCTTAAATACAGCCTGCGATCTGGGATTTCTTCTTGATCTCTCGCCAAGTAAAGTTCTAAATCTGAAACTGCTTAGCTTCCAGGATCGGAATCTGGTGCCTTTGGAGTATTTGGCCCTACGTTCCTTTCCAATCCACATTTCTGGTTTTCTTTTTGGGGAAGGATTGAGAGCATGATGGGTCTCAGAGAAGAAGGTTTGGGCAGAGACCCTGAAGGGTAACAACAGAGGATGGAAAGGACTGAAGAATGCTCCAGAAGATGTGCCAGAATTATTCCCTGACACATATTTAAATCTCAATTTTGAGATAAAAGATGTTCAGATGAAACATTTTCAGGATCACAAAGCTTTCTTGATTTTGATGCAAGCATTTAAAATTTATCTGGATATGTCTTCTGCTCTTACTTCATGTACTGTTTTAAATCAATAATAACAATAATAATTTCTTATCTGCCTCCCCTTATGGATCGAGGAGGGGAACAACAACAGTTAACAGACTAACACCACCATTAGTTACAAAGACATTAGATAAAAAACACATCAATTTAACTAATTTAACTAATTTAGCTAAGAAAGGGAAGAGCAAACACAATGAAATAAAGAGAATAGACAAGATAAAGCTGTAAACAGTTGATATCTCTGGTCGAGAAGTCACACTATATATTTCTAACCCAGATTAGGAAATTTATGTTACAAAAATGGAGGAGGAAGAGGATGTAAAGAAGGGAATGGGAAAAAAGAAGGATACAGAGAACGATTTTACAATTGTGAGTCCTTATTGATTAGCTAAGAAGACAACTAGTTAATAGATATACCTCTATTCTTTCTTTTTTTGCTTATTATATATACAATAATCTGAAAACGGAAAGACTTTCTTTTTACTTTGTTGATATACATGTATATATATTTAATGTACAATAAAAAATATAATGGGGGAAAAACCACATTAATTTAAAAGGACAAACAAGATGAACAACATGTATTGAAATAATCCATGTTTAACATTCATCATTTAAAATTCACAATTTAAAAATCATCTGGATATGCCTGCTGAAAAAGACTGGTCTTTAATGCTCTATTAAAATTGGACAGTGTATTCAGCTGTCAAATCTCTCTCTTTAAATTATTATTATTACTCAGAATGGCTCAACAATATTAAAAGAACAACGCACTGAAAAACCTAGAGAAGAGGTGCATTAAAAAGGAATTAAATTATTACAATATTAAAATAGATAGCTATTAAAAGAATAAACTGTTCCGTTAAAAGAATAAAATGCATTTTAAATAGATAAAACTGTTTAAAACATTTTAAAATGAAAGAACATCCCAAGCCAATCCTTTACAAACGTTCTGTTTTAAAAGCCTATCTAAACAGGTAGGTCTTAGCTTAAAGGTAGTAGCCAATACCATTAGTAATGAAAATTTCAAAAGATACAGATGGTTGATTACCATCCAAAAAAATGCTTCACTGGTGTGTACTGACCATCTTCCTTCCTTCCTTCCTTCTTCTCAAACATGGCATCAAAAGGAGCTTATCGCCATCAATCCTCCGCTTGCTGAAGTAGAAATAAATGAGTCTGGACAACTCGGGTTTGATAATTTTGAACTTCTTGTTGAAACAATCTTTCTTGCCTCAGTCATGAAATCTGATGCATAACTGAATCCACATTTCCCAGACGTACAACACTCTCTTTGGCTGATACAGCTATAAGACAATAAAGATTTGTGGAAGAAACCTTCAGGATGTTGTCAAGTGTCCTTCTTTATTGTCCATTAGCTTTCTGTCTTTCATCCAAGGGGCTCAAGGTGGCAGACATGGTTCCTCATCTTCCATGTGGTCCTATCTTCTATCTCCTCCTCCTTCCCTTCTTCTCTCTTTCTCTGTTTTGGGAGTTCTGGGGGTTTTGCTCTCTTTGTTGCAGAAAAATCATCTCCCCCCATTTGAGGGCTATGGGGAGCAGGGCTTCAGGAATCACACTTATATTGTGTGTGGAAAACCTTGTTTCCTCCAGAGAAAAGACCGTTGTCTCTGTGTTGTTGTTAAAATAAAAAAACTCCAATGTGCAAATCTTGCAAAGAATAAGTCCTGAACTTGAAGTAAACTTCAAAAACTGTTTCATTCAGCTTAGGGCATGGGGAGCTATGGGGGAACATACAAAAACTAGAGCCCTGGCCATGCTAGTTGGAGAATAATCCTAAGGAAAAGTCTAATGAATCTCAATATGCATATATAAGCAATTAGATTCCAACAAGGATTTCCGACCTTCGGTTGGTGCTAGATAACTCAATCTGGCTTTCATTTCAATTAGCTCTTTTCAACCTCTACCTATATACCAAATCTCCGTATCTATCCATTTAAATCTCTACAACCACAATTCTTCAATTAAGTCAACCGGATATCTTATTACATTCTGTTAACTATCTATTTAATGAATGATTGAAATTCATGGTCAGATACATTTTACGTCACATTGTGTTTACATTACATAGTGTGTTTTCTAGAACTAAGCTCACAGCGATTTTTAGTAATGTCACATAAATTGAGTAATGGAAATAATGAAAGCCTATGCTATATAGATAGAGATAGAGATAGAGATAGAGATAGAGATAGAGATAAATATATTGCCCCACCCTTGATTTATATCAGCAGTTCTATAACAGTTATAGAACTATCTGTCCACCCTCCTATACCTCAGAGAGTAGACCTGGTCCAGAGACACAAAGCCATGCGATCCTGAATTTGGTCGCAACCGTGTGATCCCTGAAGAATCCAGGATGAGACTTTCTTAGGTTCTGAACATTTTCTTTCAGCTTCTTCCAAAATGGATGAGGAATAATTCCTGTTGTTTAAGTAAACTGCCTACTTGAAAAGGGCTTTAAGAACGGAGTGTTCCTTGTATCATTTTGTTGCTGGGCCAAAAAAAAAAAAAAAAAGGCAATGCCCAATCATTTTAAGCAACCTGAATCGTCATCTCTTATGCTTATTTGGCACATGTTCTACAGGTTGTATAACCCTGGTCTCAAAACAGCTGCCATGGCTTTGAGATTTTTCCTGAGTTTTCCTGAGTTTCAAGATGCCGTTTCTTACTGATAATGCTGTCAACCCAGGTGTGCCCAGGTGGGAATGACCACCTATCTTCCAACATTTCACAGAAACTAGGAGATGTGTGGTCAAGCAATATTGGAGTGTGGTCAAGATGCCAAAACATGTGACAAGTTAGGAGAGATTGAAGAAGTTTGCATTGCCTAAGCCAACTAAGAAGGGCAATATTCTGCCATCTCATCTCCATTTCTCCCAAAGCATCCTAGAGTTGGAAGAGACTTCAAGGGCCATACTGTCTAAACCCATTTTACAATGAAGGAAGACACAATCAAAGCACTTCAGCCAGATGGCCATCCAGCCTCCAAAATAGAGGGCCTTGGCCCAAGAGCCTTTATCTAATCCTCTGGTGTAGGCATTGTCACAAACTGAGTGCCTCCCGCCAAAGGTATGGCCTTTCACCATTGCCAGCTTCCATGTGCATTTGGCATTATGTTGTAAAAAACAAACAAACTCAGAGTCTCTGTCACTCAGAGACTATGAGAATCTGGGCACTGACATTGTTGTGGGCAGTCACTTTGTGATAATTAAAGGATTCCAGGGAAGCATAAATATAAAAAGCCTGCCTTGAAACTATTCGCTGTCTCTACTCCCTGGTACATCTGAAGTCTCCAGGTAAGTTTTTTTGGTTATTTATTACCAGAGAGAGAAAAGGTTTTCGGATTCCTTCATTCTCTCCGAGGGAAAGCTCTGAAGGTCAGTGGGAGAGCCTGTCTTTCTGTCAAAGACATCTAGAGAAATATGAGCAACAGCAATGAGTCTTGTGGACCCTTAAAGAACAACAAAGCTAAGCAGGGTGTACATTTTCTATCACTTAGAATCTATCAGATTCATAGTGTATTATCTTAAGTTGGTGTGTGTGTGTGTGTGTGAGTATGGGTGTGCATTGCTTAATATTTGGGATCAGAAAGGCAAGAAATACAAATGTTCCACCAGCTATGCCAACTAATTAGAAACAATGCAGAGTGACTAGATGTTGACCAGAGTTGACTGCCAATAGCCAGCACAAAACAGACTAAGGAATTATCAGCTTTTTGTTCCAGACCATGACCGGAAGGGAAGTTTTTCGAACAGTTGTGCAAGGATGCAGAGGCCAAACTAGGAAGTAGGAGAAAGACTATTTAAGATCAGACCAGGATGTGGCCCTAATTTCTTGTGCACTTGTGGTGCATGTAAAATAAAAATTAAAAAATGGATGCTATTGATACACATTTATAACAAGATGTACACATCATTTGTGAAATTGATACTTTTTTAACACATGTAAGTTACATGAATGCTATGGATGCAGATGTTTCAGCAAACCACACATCATGGCTGCAAAGGGTCATTCGTAGACTGCAATTGCCCGCTAGAGAAATTGCATCCTAAACAGCACCAATGAATCCGAAATACACATTTTAAGTACAGTCACTCTTCCATTTTCACGGGGAATCCATTCCGGACCCTCCTCCGACAAAAATGGAAAATCACAAATATTCAAGCCCCATAGGCTTGAATGGCAGCGCATACCCAATTTTGTCCCCCTCCTTTTGCTGCTCACGAATGAGCGAGGGACACGGACTCCAAGTCAGAGAAAATGGAGGGGTGACTGTAAATGTAAGAAGCATGAATGTGATTGACACACAACTTTGAATCCAGTGTAAGCTTTGTCAATCCAATTGGTGACACGTTGTAACAAAACGTAAACAGCATCCATGAAATTAGTGTGCACCTTTGAGCAAAATGCAAGTAACATGAATGTTCTCAACAACTGTGGTTTAACAAAACTTAAAGGGCAAGTGAAATTGACAGACCCACCTGAGGAAAATGTAGGCACAGTTGGCCTTCTATATTTGCAGCTTTTATATTTGTAGTTTTGATTATTTCTTGGTTTTGATAGATATATTCTCTCTAGAAATCTCTAGGTCCTCTAGCGCAACTCTGCCAGACATTGACCATAGAGTCATGCTGGAGGACCTAGAGATTCCTAGAGAAAACAATTCTCTAGGCATTTGTCAGTCCTCCAGTGCAATTCTGTGGTCAACGTTTGCTGAATTTTGGCCATAGAGTTCTACTGGGAGACCTAGAGATCCCTACAGAGGCATCCTCTCAAGTTTTAACAAATCGTGGTGTTTTATTTGTGTTTTTCACTTTCACAGGTGTCCCCTAACCCCAGAGAATGTGGAAGGCCCATGGTAGAATGAATGTCATTGAAGTGCTTTTTAAAATAAAAGAGCACCAGTGAAATTGACAGGCACACATGAGCAAAAGGTAAGCAGCATGGATGCCAACAAAACTGGTGCCCAGACCTACCACAATTGCGTACCCATGGTCTAGATACAGCCATGTTCAGAGGAAGGCATCTTTTGGATGACAGGTTTTTCTTCTCCTACAGGAGCATTTGCTGAACAAAGCTGAAGAAAAGGACCGATGTGGACCAGACAAGGACTGATCTCAGTCTCCTCTCAGAGGGAGGGAGATAATTTTCTAAAAGCATGCTCTGGAACAAGTTGGTACTTGTGCTGAACATAGACATTCTGCAAAAACAAGACACACATTTGTTTTAGAAGCCTGTCATCTAGCGGCTCTAGAAAATATCACAAGCTAGGGATGTTTTCACTGACACAAAAATATTACGTTCATTTCAAAAACAAGATACACATTCCCACAAACTCCTGAGTATTCAAGACCTTGAATGAACTGCTGCAGCCATGATGTGCGACTTGGTAAAACATGTGTATCAATGTCATTAATTCTTTAATGGTCTTTTAATTTTTGCATTAGCAATTGCTGAGTTGTACCATGTTCAAAAAATTCAGCCAATATGAAGAGCTACAGCCAATTTGTTAACCAGCTCCATTGGCTGATGGTTCTAGTTATGACCCATAATATATCCAATATGTTCAGAGTGTCAGATGTTCTCCTTTTCCAGGACATCTCCTACATTTCAATCTTCTGTCCAGGAGGAATTTCAAAATGTCCCCCATTTTGAGCATGACCAAGAAGCATGAGTTTACATTTATCTTGAATGTCCTACATTTTGAATGTCCTACATTTGGTGGTGCCTGTCCTTCTTTGTGGTTATAACATCTGGGCACCCTGAACATGTCACAGGTCCAGGTTTCTTGAAGGTATATATTCTTCCATATATATTCTCCCATATGAACCCACCTGTGTGTTGAGATCTTCTGAGAGGGTCCTTTTCTTTGTTCCATCAGGTTGAGAGGTGACATCACAGCCATGTTTAAATATTTGAATGAGTATCATACTGGAAAAGGAGAAAGCTTGTTTTCTGTCTCTCCAGAGTTTAGGACACAGAGCAAAGGTTTCAAGCTAGAGCAAAAGAGTAAAAGGAAAAGAAAGGAGGGATAGGTAGTCATTCCCACCTGGGCACTCCTGGGTTTAAACCATTGTCAGTAAGAGATGGTACAATATTCCTCATGACCTACGGTGCCCAGAAGTGGACACAGTATTCCTGATAAGGTTTGACCAAAGCAGAATTAATAATAAAAAAATAAAAATTAAACTTTTATTTGTATCTCGCTTTTCTACTATAATAGTAATCAGAGAAGATTACATGTTAAAACAAACCAATGCAATATATAAGTCATATATCCATCTTAGCAGCTTTTTTGAAGCCTCGATCAAACAAGCTGAGTTGGGGTAGTCTACATGCTGGTGTTTCATGTGAATTGTTGTGGATTTTCACACATTTACATTGATGCTTCACTGTCTCCACTTTCCTATGGACGTTATCACAGTGGGCCAGAAAGCGAAAATAAAGTGGAAATGAGCCATTCCAAAAATAAACGGAAAATTAACCTTGATTCCGCAAATAGCTTTCACATGTAATTACCTTAATTGCGAAATTACAGTAAGCGCATTTAACGTTCACACACAAGTGAGAAAAGCCCGTAAATGTACTAGAAATGAGCTTCTTGCACATGCGCAGATAGAGGAATGCTCGCCGTGGAACTATGGGAAAAAGCAGGGAAATGCTCCCAAATGTGCAATTTGCTTTTCACATTACGGTAAATGCGAAATTACCTTAATTTCGCATTTGCGTTTCCTCCAAACAACCGAATTTCAAAAGATCTCAGTTAACACAAGTTTCTGTCCACTTTCTGTCCAGTTTCTGTGCGACATCGTGTGAAAACGCAAGGCGCAAATCCAGTTTCTGTTTGGGATTTGTGTGGATTAACCAGAAGATTTGCCCCCATGTGATAACGTCCTATGTGAATTTGCATCTATTCACCTTACCTCTGCCAAAAATGCAGATCCATACACATCTATGTGGAGTGAATACATGGGTGTATGTTTCATAATGTTCATCCTTGTGAATATTCATGGAAACTCTAGTAAAAACCACAATTCCTTTAGCTATGGAGTTTTCCATCCACCTCCAGAAAAAGGCTAAATTCCTGAATCGCATTGCATGTGGCCAGATCGTATTCTATACAAATAAAACTGGTTTGAAGAGAGCAATATTCTAGCTGCCAGTCCCTGCACACAGAAGGGTCTGTATAACCTTCCACTCCAGGTTATACACTCCAGTGCGTGCCTGTTCTTCCTCTTCCCCCACCCTCCCATCCCTTCAACTGCTAGCCTGAGGCTGAGAGAGTGTGCCTTGGGTTCACCCCCCTCCCCCAGATGTCCTGTCTCTGTAACTTCCAGAAGATAGAAGTCTCGCTCCCGGAAGTTGACACCCAGTTCAGCAATTGAGTTTAGGCATTTGGTCTCTAAAAGGTTCACCATTACTAGATTAGGACTCTAGGGGACCACAGTTCAAATCTCCACTCAGACATGGAAACCCCATGGGTAGACCTTGGTCAAGTCTCACTCTCTCAGCCCCAGAGGATGGCGCTAGTCAGAAACCTCTTCTTATCTTGTCATTTAATATTGTTTTAAGAGGGTGGGTTGGGGTATTAATTTTGTTTAACTGATGTAAGCCACTTAGATTTTCTTCATTTAAGCGGGGTATAAATAACTTTTATTATTATTATTTATTATTATTATTAAAAGGAAAACCAAGGAAGAATTAAACCTATCTGTTGTAGTAGGAATGCAAATCTTCACCAATTCCATTCAACAAGATGGGAATAACTCATGTTAGCCATTTTCCACCCACATTTTCCACCCTTCCCATTGTAAGAAGGTTTTCTGGTGTGTTTTTGTCTGTGTGTCTTTTTAAGGAAACAGCCTTTGAAGATTATTTCAAGTTCAGGACTTATTCTTTGAAGATTTGCACATTGGTTTTTTTTATTATTATTTTAAACACAACACAGAGTCAACAGTCTTTTCTCTAAAGGAAACAAGGTTTTCCACACACAATATAAGTGTGATTCCTGAAGCCCTGCTCCCCATAGCCCTCAAATGGGGGAAGATGGTTTTTCTGCAACATTTTTTTGACAAAAGAGAGCAAAAACCCCAGAACTCCCAAAACAGAGAAAGAGAGGAGGAGGGAAGGAGGAGGAGAAAGAGGATAGGACCACATGGAAGATGAAGAACCATGTCTGCCACATGGAGCCCCTTGGATGAAAGGCAGAAAACCAACGGACAATAAAGAAGGACACTTGGCAACATCCTGAAGGTTTCTTCCACAAATCTTTATTGTCTTATAGCTGCATCAGCCAAAGAGAGTGTTGTACATCTGGGAAATGTGGATTTATTTATGCATCTTCATGTATATATCCTGAAGCTTTGTTCCAGTAAGAAGTACAAAATCATCAAACCCAAGTTGTCCAGACTCATTTATTTCTACTTCAGCAAGCTGAGGATTGATGGCGATAAGCTCCTTTTGATGCCATGTTTGAGAAGAAGGAAGGAAGGAAGGAAGATGGTCAGTACACAACAGTGAAGTATTTGTTTGGATGGTAATGAACCATCTGTATCTCCTGAAATTGTCATTACTAATGGTGTTGGTTACTACCTTTAAGCTAAGACCTACCTGTTTAGATAGGCTTTTAAAACAGAACATTTGTAAAGGGCCGGCTTGGGATGTTCTTTCCTTTTAAAATGTTTTAAACAGTTTTATCTATTTATCTGTCTGCCCAAACCTTCTTCTCTGAGACCCATCATGCTCCCAATCCCTCCCCAAAAAGAAAACCAGATATGTGGATTGGAAGGGAAGGTAGGGCCAAATATTCCAAAGGCACCAGATTCAATCTGATCTTGGAAACTAAACAGTTTCAGATTTAGAATTTTCCTTGACGAGAGATCAAGAAGAAATCCCAGATTGTAGGCTGTATTTAAGAGGAAAGAAATGGCAAAACCACCTCTGGGTATTCCTTGCCTAAGAAATCCCTGATAATTTATTTGTTTCTTTGTCTGACTGATTTATATTCTGCCTTTCTTTCCGAACAGGATCCAAGTTGGCTCACAAATAAAATTCTAAAAACATATTGTTAGAATCCTGTTAGTGTTCTACCAGATATAGAGTTTAGAGTTTAGTATTGGGGATGATGGGAGACTGTTTGTTATAGCAGGTGTTTAGACTGTGAGATCTAGTGTAGAGCAGACCTTGAGTGCTGGCTCTTGGAGCTGGGATTGGAGTTTCTATTTTGTGGGAAATGGGAGGTGCTGCATGAGCGGGCTTTTGGCTATTCCTTTTCTTTGTCTGTGAGGGGGGGTGTAGTTAGTCTCAGCTAAAATGCTGAGTGAGGCATGTCTGACTTTTGGATCTATCAATAAAGTGCCGTTGATTCTTCAATCAAACTGACTGGTTGATTGTCCAAGGTGCTGCTGCCAGCTCTGACACATATTACAATACAACAGTTAAAATCTCATCTAAAAACAATGTAAAATTAGAAACATTAAAACCACACAATGTGTTCACCATAAGTAAAAAGGAGACTTAAAGGCACAAAGAGGGGGGGGGGAGATCCAAACCACACTGTAGAAATAATCCAGATGGAGATCACATTTACAGCCCTGGCTCAGTGTGAGGGAATCCAGGAAATTTTAGTTTATTGTGACACCAGAACTCTCTGACACATAAGGCTAGATGCCTCACAAAACTACACCTCCCAGAATTCACTACCATTGAGCCAGGCCAGTTAAAGTGGACTCAAACTGGATTATTTCTGCAGTGTGTTTTGGACCATAGATGTTGTGATGGAGCTAACTCACAATAATTCTCATTTCTTCATACTACTCTGGAAGAACCCACCCTTCCATTCTGGAACCCAGTTTATTTCCCCCTTACTTGCATTGGAAAAACAACCCCTGTTGAGACACAGCAAGGTGGCTGACAAAAGGGAAGATCTTGCATTTTTCTAGTCCCAGAACAAGTGGTTAAGGAAAGGAGTGGCAGGTAAAGGAAGAGCTGTTCTCTTACCATTGGTATCTCAAACATTGGGAACATGAACGTCATCGAATCCATGACAATCTTGCTGAGTTCTCCCTCTTCAGCTGAGGAACAGACAAACACATAAATATTGTTATTGGGATTTCTGGAATCCCAAATATTAAGCTATACACACACACACAGCAACTTAACATAATACTCCATGCACCTGATTGATTCCAGATGATATAAAACTTATACCATACTTTGATGTGTTGCTCTTAAAGGGACTACAGGACTCATTGCTGTTGCTGAGATTCATCCAGTTAACTCTTGACAGAATGACAGGCTCCATCACTGACCTTCATCACTTTCCCTTGGAGAGGCTGAAGGGACTTAAAAACCTTTCCCACTTCTGGTGATAAATGCCCAAAGAAACTTAACAAGAGACTTACCAACGCTGTGTCTCAGTTCCTTCTGATGTACCAGAGAGTTGAGACGGTGGATTGTTTCAAGGCAGGCTGTTTATTTATATGCCTCTCTGGAATTCCCTAATTACCACAAAGCGATTGCCCACAAGATAGTCAGTGCCCAGATTCTCGTAGTTTCTGAGTCAGACATAATTTTTCACAAGAAGATGCCACAGGCACATGGAAGCTGGCAGTGTCACAGTTCCTAGACCAAAGGGGTGTGTGACAGTGCTACATCAGAGGGGTAGATAAAGGCTCTTGGGCTAAGACCCTCTATTTTGGAAGCTGGATGGCCATCTGTCTGCTTTAATTGTGTCTTCCTTCATGGTAAAATGGGATTAAATTGAATGGCCCTTGAGGTCTCTTACAACTCTAGAATAGATTTGTGGACCTTTTGCAGAGCTTGCCCCCAGTCTAGCACAGCACAAAATTCAAATCCTCCTATATGCTGATGACGCTGCTCTAATTTCATAAACCCCCATTGGATTGAAAAGAGCAATTGCTGCAGCACTAAGTTACTGTAGACAAAACCACTTGGTCCTTAACTTTGATAAATCAAAAATTCTCATTTTTGCTAAGAGAGCTAGGCAATACTCCTGGAAAATAGAAGGGCATAAATTAGAACAGGTCAATATATTTAAATATCTTGGAGTGGTCTTTTACTCTAAAGGTGTTTGGAACACACATCCAAAATATGTAACTCAATCACCTCTCAGGTCAATGAATGTCATTAACTGCTTTTTCTATGCTCATGGAGGATAATTAGTACCCGTGGCTTTAAAACTTTTTGAGGCCAAAACATTGGCCAAAATTATTTACAGTCAATTCAGGTTTGCACTACTTTTGTTCTTCTTGTTGTTTCCTGTGTCAAATGTTGAGCTTTTCTGCCTTGACAAAGAAAGTCATTTTGCAGAGCTTAGTCTCTCATGATTTCCATCATTTCCTCTAGATTTTTTTGGTGGCTCCATTTAAAAAACAAACTAAAATGCAAACACACACACACACACACATGTTTTGAATCATGGAAAAGCTTCTGGTAGTGTGAATGACGAAAAATATTGAGCAGTCAGTTTTGGTACTACTTGCATGAGAGGAAGGCAAAATAGAATAAGGGAATGAAAAAGGGGAAGGGAGGGAAGGAGAGAGTTAAGGGCTGTATAGACCAGTCAAAAAAAGCCAACGATGGGGTGGAGTGGGGATGTGGTGGCTGCACGCCGCATGCCCCAACTCTGCCCCTAAGCCGCCATGATGCCGCACACCCAACCAGTCTTGTGGTGCTCCAGCAGCATGGCAACTACCCACTGGACACAAAAAGGAGCACCAAAACATGCCACCGCAGCAGCAAGGGTGGCTTTTTTCCATTCTTAAAAGGATCAGCATTTTGCCACTTCTTTTGGGGTGGAAATATTATGGATCAGGGCCTTGGCATGTGGTTGCCACAGCCCTGATCCAGCAAGCAAAAGGGCAGCACAGAGCCACTTCTTTGGGGCACTCTGTTTCGCCCCTTAGTCTTGCGTGAGGTACAGACACTCAGTGTCCCATTGTCTTTTGATTTCATGAGGCAACAAAAGGAGATTTTTCCATCTTTTATCTTGAAGACACTCTCATGCTGGAATTATGTTAATTAAAACAGACTACCACATGATCTCTCAGTGCTGTCTGTCACTTAATGTACCATAGTCTGGAAACAGGTGGAACAAAAGCATAGAATTAAAAAGAGACAGAGACTGAGACAGAGACAGAGAGAATTGGAAAACAGAAAGGATACCCTATATTTAAATCAAAATCTGAAGGCATGAGCTATTAGAGAAGACTAAGGGGTGACAAATCTTGCCAAGTTGACAGTTTGAGCAGAAGAGCCAAAATGCAAGGTGGTTTCTTGGCCTGTGCCTCTCATCTGGTACAAAGTAAAGAAAAAGCCAGGGCAGGAGGAATTGAAAGGGCACTGGAATTTCAATATCAACAAAAGCAACTTAAAAATAAAATAAAATGCATTGCATGCACTTTGTAATTTTAAAGCCCTGAATCCTACTAGAATAGCCCCATTGTCTTAATGGGATTAACTTCATTATTGATTCACCATTCAAAAAGTGACTCAATGGCTCGACTCACTTGAAACCAGCAAATACTCTTCAGTACATCCATTTTAACATAAAAGATATAATTTCCAAGACCTTTCTGTTTGCCATACTGTTTCTTTTTTTGGCTTTAGGACAACACTTTTTTTGTTTTGACTACTCCTTTTCACATGCCTTTCCTAGGCCCAGTTCTTCCCTACAGTTGGCAAGGGAAGTCCCAGTGGAATTCCCCAGCAACCTCCCAATGCATTGCTAAAGTAGGAGGAGGCGTTGATCATCTGGTGGTGGCAGCAAGTCCTTTAGATAAAAGATGGTCTCAAGGCGTCCCATTCAGCTCAGTCACTTGGGGTCATGGGATACATGGACCACACTAAGTGACTCTCAAAGCGGGGTGACACCACTGCTCCACAAACATCTGCTTTTGGGCAGAAATGGGCTTTGACATTGGCCTGCATCCCTTTAAAACGCTGGAGATGGCATGAATGGCACAATGCTCATTGAGTGGAGAAAGCTCAGGCTTTTAATTTTAAATGGATAAAAATTTAAGCCAAGATGACAAAACTGAGGCTGTCATGCTTTGACCACATCATGAGAAGGCATGGCTCACTAGAAAAAAAAATGCTTGTAAAGGTAGAGGGTAGGAGAAGGAGAAGAATAGACTCTTTTAGGGAGTTCATGGGTCTGAACTTGCAGAGCAGTGGAGGAGAGGTAGTCTTGGAGATGCTCATCCACAGGGTCACCAGGAATCAGGGATGGCACAAGGACACTTAACAACAACAACATTTTCTGCCCGCTGCTCATTGATCCACTGTGACTATTCATGAAAGATTCTGCACTAATAATAATAATAATAATAATAATTTATTTATATCCCACCTTAAGCCAAGACTATCCAGGCGGCTTACAATTTAAAATACAATCCCATACAAATGAGCATATCAACCCCCCTTAAAAATATATTAAATCAATGACAGATTAAAATTAACACTAATACTCCAAGCCTGTAAAAGTTACCAATTCTACATTATGATTTAGTGTAGGACAGATGTTTTTCTATTTTGTTTAACAATTGTGTATGGTTTTGTTTTTTTAAAATGGACTTTTATTCCGCCTACTTCTAAGACTTCTAAAACCCTGGCTGAAACAGAGTTGCAGAAATAATGCAGTTTGACACTGCTTTAACTGCCCTGGCTCAATGCTATGCAATTCTGGGATTTGACTATTTTTCTGGCACCAGAGCTGTCTGACCAAGGAGGCTACATATCTCACAAAACAACAAATCTCTGAATTGAATAGTATTGAGCATTGGCAATTGAAGTGGTATCAAACTGTATTGTTTCTGCAGTGCAAATGGAGCCTTTGTCAATGATTTAGGACTTATCTACACTGGCCAGGATACTCCAGGGAGTATCTTGGAGTATACTGGCCTTGGACTTAGATTCAAGATCCAAAGATTCAAGATCTGGTACCTGGAAGGTGGGGAAGAGTTGAATGAGAATAAATAAGTATATGTGAGAAATCCATTCAGTTAAACAATTTGATGCAAATTTGCTGCGTTCACAGATTCATGCTCACCAGAAACATGAGCTGAAAGGCAAAAATGCAAAATGGTTTCTTAGCCTGCGTGCCTCACAAGGATACAGAATGAAGAGAAAGAACATTTCCTTCCCAAACAGCTCACATCCTCAGGCTTAGGGTGGAGTGGACTTTCTGATATCAAATTAACTTCTTTGTTTCCTCTGTGTTTCTTTCTAAAACTATACTTTTGTTTTACCTATGGCTTGGCTAAGGTGAATTAAGTGATACTGAAACACTGAGATTACTGGTCACTCTGTCTTAATTATGTTTCCATGATGCTGAATTGTGTTTGGTTTTGTTTTAGCTTCAGTACAATGAATACAACTTCAAAATGAAAGACGGACAAATGCTTCATCTTTTATTTGATTTAATGATACCTTCTAAGCCAAGGTATATTGGACAGCTAGTGTCTGTACCTCATACAGGAGTAGCTTGATGAATCTTAAAATTAGCAGTTGCTGTAATACAGATCCTCGCTTCCTCCTTTCTTTCTTTCTTTCTTTCTTTCTTTCTTTCATTTCATCCCTATGCCATTCTCATAGATGCCAAAAAAGGTGAAATATCCATGGATCCAATCCATGATCCTGGGTGATTTGACGATTGTCCACATATGCCAAAAGGCCTGTGTTCTTCCTAGCCTTGCATTATCTAGAAGATGCAGGCTTCTAGTGTATAGTCCACAAATCCATCCAAGAGTTGCAAGAAACCTCAAGGGCAATCCAGTCTAATCCCATTTTACCATGAAGGAAGACACAATTAAAGCAGACAGATGGCCATCCAGCTTCCAAAATAGAGGGTCTTAGCCCAAGAGCTTTTATCTACCCCTCTGGTGTAGCACTGTCACACACCCCTTTGGTCTAGGAACTGTGACACTGCCAGCTTCCATGTGCCTGTGGCATCTTCTTGTGAAAAATTACGTGTCACTCAGAAACTACGAGAATCTGGGCACTGACTACCTTGTGGGCAATCGCTTTGTGATTATTAGAGAATTCCAGAGAGGCATATAAATAAACAGCCTGCCTTGAAACAATCCACCGTCTCAACTGTCTGGTACATCAGAAGGAACTGAGACACAGCGTTGGTAAGTCTCCTGGTAAGTTTCTTTGGCATTTATCACCAGAAGTGGGAAAGGTTTTTAAATTCCTTCAGCCTTTCCAAGGGGAAGCGATGAAGGTCAGTGATGGAGCCTGTCATTCTGTCAAGAGTTAACTGGATGAATCTCAGCAACAGCAATAAGTCCTGTGGTCCCTTTAAGAGCAACACATCAAAGTATGGTATAAGTTTTATATCACCTGGAATTGATCAGTTCCATGGAGTATTATGTTGTTGTGTGTGTGTGTGTATAGCTTAATATTTGGGATTGCAAAGGGAAGAAGTAGAAATGTCCCACCACCCAACCATTCCAACTAACTAGAAATGATGCAGAGTGACTAGATGTTGACCATGGCACTGCCTCCCCTTGGCTACAGCATGATTTCAGGGTGCTATGGTGGTATCATCTATCTTTCGGTCTACCCAGGAGGGAATTTCAAAAGACCTCTAGTGCTGCCTAGTGGGTTCCATGTCAGGGGAATGGTGAATTTACTCTGGATTTGGATGGTTTAAAAGGAGGTGTCCCAAGTGCTGAATCATCTCCCTCAAACAGGTTGAAGCACCATGGATAACTCCTCCAAAGTCTTCTCTAGGACCTGGAGAGGATTCACACAGATATGACACAGAGTTTCTCTTGAGATAGAATGTGATAGAACAGGTGCCTGCTTCTTCTTTCTGCCTGATTTTAACCAAATATTGTCCTGATAGGCAAGCCAGCAACCTCTGTTGACCTCCGAAGAAGAAATCCCCATAATAATATTTCTGTGTTTGTCTGTTCCTCAGCTCAAGAGGGAGAACTCAACAAGATTGTCATGGATTCGATGAGATACATGCATCCACTATTTGAAATACCAATGGTAAGAGAACAGCTCTTCCCTTACATGCCACCCGTTTCCTTAACCATTTGTTCTGGGACTAGAAAAATGCAAGGTCTTCCCTTTTGTCAGCCACCTTGCTGTGTCTCAACAGGAGTTGGGAACTTGAGATGTCAAGCTTGACATATTGTTTTTCCAATGGAAATAGAGGGGAAATAAGCTGGGTTCCAGAATAGAAGGGAGGGTCTTCCAGAGTGGCGTGAAGAAATGGGAATTATTGTGGGATAGCTCCATTACATCTATAGTCCAAAACCCACTGCAGAAATAATCCAGTCTGAGTCCAATTTAACTGGCTTGGTTCAATGGTAGTGAATTCTGGGAGCCATAGTTTTATGAGACATCTAACCTTACCTGTCAGAGAGTTCTGGTATCACAATAAACTACAATTCCCAGGATTCCCTCACACTGAGCCAGGGCAGTTAAAGTGGTCTCAGACTGGATTATTTCTGTAGTGTGTTTTGGACCTTTCTCTCTCTGTGTTTGTGTGTTTGCCTGCAATTCTCCTGTTGACTTATGGTGAACACATGAATTTCTTAGGGTTTGCTTAGGCAAGGAATACCCGGAGGTAGTTTTCCCAGTTCTTTCCTCTGAAATACAGTCTGCAGCACCTGGGATTTCTTGTTGGTCTCTCCACTAAGTATTAACTAAAGTACTAAAGCTGAAACTGCCTAACTTCCAAGATCAAATGGAATTTGGTGCCTTTGCAGTATTTAGCCCTATGAAGTCCATTCCCACCCACAATTTATTTATTTAGATGGGTCTCAGAGAAGAAAATGTGGGCAGAGACCCTGAGGGATAACAACAGAGACTGGAAAGGTTGGAATAATGCTCCAGGAGAATGTGCCAGGATTATTTCTTGATATATATTTTAATCTGAATTTTGAGATGAAAGATTTTCAGATGAAGAATTTTCAGGAGCACAATGCTTTCTTAATTTTGAGGCAAGCATTAAAATTCATCTGGATTTGTCTTCTGCTCTTACTTCATGCACTGTTTTTAATCAATGGTTATTATTATTATTATTATTATTATTATTATTATTATTATTATTATTATTATTATTATTATTTCTCACCTGCCAATCCCCATGTATTGAGGAGGGGGACAACAACAACAATTAGCAAACAACATCATTTACAAAGACATCAGTTAAAACACACAACAGGATAATCAAGATGAACACATATTAAAACAGAATTCAAAGATATAGCCATATTAGTCTGTAGAACCAGTCTGTAGAGAGATCTTGTAGCACCTTTGAGACTCACTGAAAGAAAGACATTGGCAGCAGGAGCTTTTGTGGACTTAAGTCTTCTTCCTCCAATGCATATTATTATTATTATTATTATTATTATTATTATTATTAGGTATAGTCATGTTAGTCTATAAAATTAGTATGTAGAGAGATCTTGTAGCACCTTTGAGACTCACGGAAAGAAAGAAGTTGGCAGCAGGAGCTTTCCTAGACTTCAGTCTCCTTCCTCAGTTTATAAAAGCTCATGAAGTCTATAAAAGCTCAATCTGCCAATTTCTTTATTTCATGTAATTTCAACAGTGCTACAAGATCTCTCTACCTACATATGAAAACAGTCCACATTTAACATTCATCCTTTAAAATTCACAATTTAAAAATCTTTTGGCTGCGCCTGTTGGACGAGACTGGTCTTTAATGTTCTTTTAAATCCAGACAGAGTATTGAGCTGTCAAATCTCTTCTGCCAGGTCGTTCCACATTTTAGAGGTGGCAGAAGAAAAGAGTCCTCTGAAAGTAACTAACCTAGTCCTGGATGACTAGAGTAGATGTTTGGGGTGGATTATATGGGAGAAGGTGATCCTGGAGGTAACCTGGATCAAAACCTTGTAGGGCTTTAGAGGTAATAACCAACACCATTAGTAATGATAATTTGAGGAGTTATAGATGGTTCTTATTTCTATCTGATAAATACCTCACTGGTGTGTATTGACCATCTTCCTTCTTTCCTTCCTTTTCTTCTCAAACATGGTATCAATAGGAACTCATCGTCTTCAATCATCTGATGGCTGAAATACAGATAAGTGAGACTGGAGATATCAGCCAGGAAGATTTTGAACTTTTTCTTGAACTAATTGCAAAACCTCCAACATTTGATATTGGGCATGTCTAGTAACCATGAGCCCCAGACATGGAGACCTGATGCATAAATCTATCCATATTTCCCAGCCTTACAACTTTCTTTTTGGCTGAGTCTGTTATAAAACAATAAAGATTTGTGGAAGAAATCTTCAGGACATTGCCAAGTATCCTTCTTTATTGTTAGTTAGATATCTGCCCTTCATCCTAGAAACTCAAGGTGGCATACATGGTTCCTCATCTTCCACCTGATCTCCTTCTCTTCCCCTTCCTTCTCTTCCTTGGCCATTTCTGGGGGCTTTTGTCTTGCTTTGTCAAGAAACATTTCTGAGAAATCAGCCTCCCCCATTCTCTATAAGGAGGAGGGTTTAAGGAGGAACACACAGGAGATTACCGCATTGCTTTTAAAGCGTCTTTTCTCCAACGGGATAAAGGCACATTTAATTTTAAAACTGGGTGTTATCGCATTCACTGGTGGCTGGACGAATGCAACCCATATGCAGCTGGACTTATTCAGCAGCTTTTCAAAAAATACCAATATCTAGTTTTTGAAAAGCCGCTGGATAAATACGGCTGGGATCTGAGCTGCATACAAGTTGCATTCCCTCGGCCACCGGCAAGTGCAATAACACCCAGTTTTAAAATTAAATGCACCTTTATTCTGTTGGGGAAATTTATAAGGAATGCAGTAATCTTCTTATATTGTGTGCAGAAAACATTGTTTCCTCCAGAGAAATGGCTGTTTTCTGTGGGGGGATTTCAAAATAAAATTTAAAAAAACCAATGTGCAAATAGTGCACAGAATAACTCCGGAACTTGAAATAATCTTCAAAAACTTTCCTTAAAAAAACACTGAAGACCTTCTTGTAATGGGAAGAAAATTGATAACTTGAGTTATTTCCACCTTGTTGAATGGAATTGCTGAAAATTTACATCCCTCCTACAGCAGATAGGTTTAAACAGAGCAATTCTTCCTTGGTTCTTTTTGTTGTCATATTCTAGCTGCCTGTCCTTGCTTACAGAAGTGTCTCCATAACTTCCCATGCCAACTTGGCTTCTCTCAAACAAAGATTCAGACATTCAGCCTGTGGGGTAGGGAGCTATGGGATAACATATAAAAACCAGAGGCCTTGCCATGTTGGTTGGAGGCTTCCTTAGAGTCCCAGAACCCCAAATTCTCCTCCACATTTACAAGATAACCAGCATATTGGAATGCTTTGAATATAGGACTATGGGAGACATGGAAATCCCCTTTGGAGACCCTCTCAGCCTCACAAGATGACACTGGAGGGGAACCTCCTATGACAAACTCTTGCCAATGAAACCCCATGAGAGAGTCTCTTTAGGATCATCATAAGCTTGCAATGACTTGTCGGCACATAACAACCACTGCATTTGTATCCTGATTCCCCGCTCCCCAGAACTTGAACTCAAGGTGGCTTACCCATTAAAGCAAATACAATCTAGTGAAAATATACAAAAGCTAAACATTACAATGGGATTAAATTATCAAGAATGCACTATTTATGGAACAGATGACCACACGCTTAGAAAGGAGAGATGTAGTAGTGCTGGGTGACTCCAACCATGCTGATATTTGCTGGACATCAAACTCAGCCAAAACTTTAAGGTCTAGCAAATTTCTCCCTTGCCTGGAAGACAATTTCATTGTCCATAAGGTTGGAAAAGGCAATAAGGGGATCAGCTATTTTAGATCAGATCCTAACCAACAGGGATGACCTGGTCTGTGGGGGTGCAAGTGGTTGGATCCTTAGGTGGGAGTGATCATGTTCTCCTGGAATTTCTTATACAGTGGAAAGGAGAAGCTAGGCATGGTCAAACACTCTTTATATACTTTAGGAGAGGTGGTTTCCATAAACTTAGGGAAACACTGGGAGTGAGCCCTTGGTCAGTAATATTAAAGGAGAGAAGAGTTCAGGATGGATAGGCTTTTCTCAAAAGGGTGATACTGAAGCCACATTTTCAAACTGTCTTGAGTAATAATTGTTGGCGTCTTGACTACACTCCAATATTGCTTTGACCATATGTTTCCAAGATTTCATCTATGTAATACTGGAGGATATGTGGTCATTTACACCTGGGTACACCTGAATTTAGGGATTTGTAAGTAAGAGATGGGATTTTTAAACCAACCGAAGCTTAGGAACAATCTCAAAGCCATAGTAACTGTTGTGAGCCCAATGCTACACAACTTTTAAAACATGTACCAAGTCATCATAGTCTTGTGCCGAGTGAACAGAAGGCTGTACCTTAAGGGATGACCACTCATGTTGTTTAAAATGATGAGGAATCACCAGTTTTATTAGCCCATTAACCAAGCTATTGAAGGCACTCTGCTCTTCAAGCCCTTTTCAAATAGATTGTGTATTTTGAAAGCAGGAATTGCTCATTGCACATTCAGGAAGGAACTGGAAAGAGACATCGTGACCTTAAGAAAGTCTGACCCCATATTCTTCAGGGATCATGCCATGACTTTGGTTACTGTCAAATTTTGAAAGCCAATGCTGAAAATCTGTGTAGCATAGAAACATTATTCTTTTGGCCATCCTGTGTCTTCCAGAGGGGAAGGAAGTGCTCTGCATAGAAAAGGACTCTATGATAGAGGAGGACACTCTGGTATCTTCTTATACCTCAGAGAGCAGCCATGGTCAGGAAAAGCACAGCCATGGTCTCCAAAATTTGGCAGTAACCACAGTCCTTGCATAATTCCTGAAAAAAATTGGGTGGGATTTCTTGGGACCAGACATCTCCTTCCAGCTCCTTCCAGATGCATGAAGAGCAATTCCTGTTTTCAAATACACAACCTCTTTGAAAAAGGCTTGAGGAGTAGAGTCTGCCTTCAATAGCTCCGTTCATGGACTAATAAAACTGGTGATACTCTGTCATTTTAAACAATGTGAATGTTCCTCCCCTAAAGTCCAACCCTCTGTGCAACTGACACAAGACTAGGATTACTTGGTACATATTCTACACAGGTTGTGTTGACACAATCAAGGCACTTCTGTCAGATGGCCATCCAGCCTCTCCTTGTATGGGACCATTGAGTTTTAAGACCTCCCTAAGTACTTCCTACCTTCAGAGAATTGGTGATAGATGAATCAATCGGGCTTTCATTTCAATCAGTGCTTTTGAATCTCTTTATCTTATATACTGAATCTCGATATCAACCAATTTAAACCTCTACAACCACAATTTATGAATTAAGTCAACCAAATAGCTTTTTACCATCTATTAACTATCCATTTAATGACTTATTGAATTGCAATATGCATATGAACAACTAGATTCCAACAAGTATTTCCTACCTTCAGCTGGTGCTAGATAACTCAATCTGGCTTGCATTTCAATTAGTTCTTTTCAACCTCTACCTATATACCAAATCTCCATATCTATCCATTTAAATCTCTACAGCCACAATTCTTCAATTAAGTCAACCGGATATCTTATTACATTCTGTTAACTATCTATTTAATGAATGAATGAAATTCATGGCCAGATGTACATTTTACGTTACATTGTATTTATATTACATAGTCTGTTTTCTAGAACTAAGCTCACAGCGATTTTTAATAATGTCATAAAAATTGAGTAATAAAAATAATGAAAGCCTATGCTATATAGATATTAATATAAATATAAATATATTGCCCCACCCTTGATTTATATCAGCAATTCTATAACAGTTATAGAACACTCTGCCCCTCTCCTATACCTCAGAGAGTAGACCTGGTCCAGAGACACAAAGCCATAGGATCCTGAATTTGGTCGCAACCATAGTCCTGGTGTGATCCCCGAAGAATCGAGGAAGAGACTTTCTTAGGTTCTGAACATTTTCTTTCAGCTTCTTCCAGAATGCAAGAGGAATAATTCCTGTTGTTTAATTAAACAGCCTACTTGAAAAGGGCTTTAAGAACAGAGTGTTCCTTGTATTATTTTGTTAATGAGCCAAGAAAAAAAAGGGCAATGCCCAATCATTTTAAGCAACCTGAATCGTCATCTCTTAAGATGTGCATTTGGCAGAAGACTATGCTTATTTGGCACATGTTCTACAGGTTATATAATCCTGATCTCAAAAGAGCTGCCATGGCTTTGAGATTTTTCCTGAGTTTTCCTGAGTTTCATGATGCCGTTTCTTACTGACAATGCTGTCAATCCAGGTGTGCCCAGGTGGGAATAACCATCGATCCTCCATAATTTCACAGAAGGAAACTAGGAGATGTGTGGTCAAGCAATATTGGAGTGTGGTCAAGATGTCAACATGTGACAAGTCAGGAGAGATTGAAGAAGTTTGCATTGCCTAAGCCAACTAAGAAGGGCAATATTCTGCCATCTCATCTCCCTTTCTCCCAAAGCATCCTAGAGTTGGAAGAGACTTCAAGGGCCATACAGTCTAACCCCATTTTACGATGAAGGAAGACACAATCAAAGCACTTCATCCAGATGGCCATCCAGCCTCCAAAATAGAGGGTCTAATCCTCTGGTGTAGGCACTGTCATGAACTGAATGCCTCCTGCCAAAGGTATGATCTTTCACCATTGCCAGCTTCCATGTGCATTTGGCAATATCTTGTAAAAAAATATCTGTCATTCAGAGACTGTGAGAATCTGGGCACTGACATTCTTGTGGGCAGTCACTTTGTGATAATTAAAGGATTCCAGGGAAGCATAGATATAAAAAGCCTGCCTTGAAACTATTCGCTGTCTCTACTCCCTGGTACATCAGAAGTCTCCAGGTAAGTTTTTTTGGTTATTTATTACCAGAGAGAGAAAAGATTCTCAGATTTCTCCAGTCTCTCTAATGGAAAGCTGTGAAGGTCAGTGGGAGAGCCTGTCTTTCTGTCAAAGACATCTAGAGAAATATGAGCAACAACAATGAGTCTTGTGGACCCTTAAAGAACAACAAAGCTATGCAGGGTGTATGTTTTCTATCACATAGAATCTATCAGATGCATGGTGTATTATCTTAAGTTGGTGTATGTGTGTGAGAGAGTATGGGAGTGCATTGCTTAATATTTGGGATCAGAAAGGCAAGAAATACAGATGGATGGATTGATTAATTTATATCCTGCCTTTCTTTCCAGACAGGATCCAAGTTGGCTCACAAATAAAATTCTAAAAACATATTACAATACAACAGTTAAAATCTCATCTAAAAACAATATAAAATTACAAACATTAAAACCACACTATGTGTTCACCATAAGTAAACAGGAGATTTAAATGCACAGAGAGAGGGGGAGGTCCAAACCACACTGTAGAAATAATCCAGATGGAGACCACTTTTACAGCCCTGGCTCAGTGTGAGGGAATCCAGGAAATTGTAGTTTATTGTGACACCAGAACTCTCTGACACATAAGGCTAGATGTCTCACAAAACTACGGCTCCCAGAATTCACTACCATTGAGCCAGGCCAGTTAAAGCGGACTCAAACTGGATTATTTCTGCAGCGTGTTTTGGACTATAGATGTTGTGATGGAGCTATCTCACAATAATTCCCATTTCTTCACGCCACTCTGGAAGAACCCTCCCTTCTATTCTGAGACCCAGCTTGTTTTCCCTCTACTTGCATTGGAAAAACAATATGTCAAGCATAACATTTCAAGGTCCCAATCTCTTTTGAGACACAGCAAGCTGACAAAAGGGAAGACCTTGCATTTTTCTAGTCCCAGAACAAGTGGTTAAGGAAACGAGTGGCAGGTAAGGGAAAAGCTGTTCTCTTACCATTGATAAGAAATGACGTGGGTCCATGAACCTCACTGAATCCATGACAATCTTGTTGAGTTCTCCCTCTTGAGCTGAGGAACAGACAAAAACAGAAATATTGTTATTGGGATTTCTGGAATCCCAAATATTAAGCTATACACACACAGCAACTTAACATAATACTCCATGCACCTGATCAATTCCAGGTGATATAAAACTTATACCATACTTTGATGTGTTGCTCTTAAAGGGACTACAGGACTCATTGCTGTTACTGAGATTCATCCAGTTAACTCTTGACAGAATGACAGGCTCCATCACTGACCTTCATCACTTTCCCTTGGAGAGGCTGAAGGAATTTAAAAACCTTTCCCACTTCTGGTGATAAATGCCCAAAGAAACTTACCAGGAGACTTACCAATGCTGTGTCTCAGTTCCTTCTGATGTACCAGAGAGTTGAGACAGTGGATTGTTTCAAGGCAGGCTGTTTATTTATATGCCTCTCTGGAATTCTCTAATTATCACAAAGTGATTGCCCAAAAGGTAGTCAGCCCCCAGATTCTCGTAGTTTCTGAGTGACACATAATTTTTCAAAAGAAGATGCCATAGGCATATGGAAGCTGGCAGTGTCACAGTGCCTAGATCAAAGAGGTGTGTGACAGGGCTACACCAGAGGGGTAGATAAAGGCTCTTAGGCTAGGACCCTCTATTTTGGAAGCTGGATGGACATCTGTCTGCTTTAATTGTGTCTTCCTTCAAGGTAAAATGGGATTAGAATGGATGGCCCTTGAGGTCTCTTGCAACTCTAGAATGTATTTGTGGACCTTTTACATAGCTTGCCCCCAATCTAGCACAGCGCAAAATTCCAATCCTCCTATATGCTGATGACGCTGCTCTAATTTCATAAACCCCCATTGGATTGAAAAGAGCAATTGCTGCAGCACTAAGGTACTGTAGACAAAACCACTTGGTCCTTAACGTTGATAAATCAAAAATTCTCATTTTTGCTAAGAGAGCTAAGCAATACTCCTGGAAAATAGAAGGGCATAAATTAGAACAGGTCAATATATTTAAATATCTTGGAGTGGTCTTTTACTCTAAAGGTGTTTGGAACACACATCCAAAATATGTAACTCAATCACCTCTCAGGTCAATGAATGCCATTAACTGCTTTTTCTATGCTCATGGAGGATAATTAGTACCCGTGGCTTTAAAACTTTTTGAGGCCAAAACATTGGCCAAAATTCTTTACAGTTAATTCAGGTTTGCACTATTTTTGTTCTTCTTGTTGTTTCCTGTGTCAAATGTTGAGCTTTTCTGCCTTGACAAAGAAAGTCATTTTGCAGAGCTTAGTCCCTCGTGATTTCCATCATATCCTCTAGATTTTTTTTGGTGGCTCCATTTAAAAAACAAACTAAAATGCAAACACACGCACACACACACATGTTTTGAATCATGGAAAAGCTTCTGGTAGTGAAAAAGAAGTAAAATATTGAGCAGTCAGTTTTGTTACTACTTGCATGAGAGGAAGGCAAAAAAGAATAAGGGAATGAAAAAGGGGAAGGGAGGGAAGGAGAGAGTTAAGGGCTGTACAGACCAGCCAAAAAAAGCCAACGATGGGGTGGAGTGGGGATGTGGTGGCTGCACGCCGCATGCCCCAACTCTGCCCCTAAGCCGCCATGATGCCGCACACCCGACCAGTCTTGCGGTGCTCCAGCAGCATGGCAACTACCCTCTGGACACAAAAAGGAGCACCAAAACATGCCACAGCAGCAGCAAGGGTGTCTTTTTTCCATTCCTAAAAGGTTCAGCATTTTGCCACTTCTTTTGGGGTGGAAATATTCTGGATCAGGGCCTTGGCATGCGGTTGCCACAGCCCTGATCCAGCAAGCAAAAGGGCAGCACAGAGCCACTTCTTTGGGGCACTCTGTTTCGCCCCTTAGTCTTGCGTGAGGTACAGACACTCAGTGTCCCATTTGCTTTTGATTCCATGAGACAACAAAAGGAGATTTTTCCATCTTTCATCTTGAAGACTCTCTCATGCTGGAATTAAATGTAATTAAAACAGATTACCCCATGATCTCAGTGCTGTCTGTCACTTAATGTACCATAGTCTGGAAACAGGTGGAACAAAAGCATAGAATTAAAAAGAGACAGAGACTGAGACAGAGACAGAGAGAATTGGAAAACAGAAAGGATACCCTATATTTAAATCAAAATCTGAAGACATGAGCTATTAGAGAAGATTAAGGGGTGACAAATCTTGCCAAGTTGACAGTTTGAGCAGAAGAGCCAAAATGCAAGGTGGTTTCTTGGCCTGTGCCTCTCATCTGGTACAAAGTAAAGAAAAAGCCAGGGCAGGAGGAATTGAAAGGGCACTGGAATTTCAATATCAACAAAAGCAACTTAAAAATAAAATAAAATGCATTGCATGCACTTTGTAATTTTAAAGCCCTGAATCCTACTAGAATAGCCCCATTGTCTTAATGGGATTAACTTCATTATTGATTCACCATCCTTTTTGAATTGTGGTGCCCAGAACTGGACACAGTATTCCAGGTGAGGCCGGACCAAAGCAGAATAGAGTGGCACTATTACTTCTCTTGATCTAGACACTATACTTCTACTGATGCAGCCTAAAATTGCATTGGCCTTTTTAGCTGCTGCATCGCACTGTTGACTCATGTTCAACTTGTGATCCACCTGGATTCCTAGATCCCTTTCACACGTAGTCTCATTCAGCCAGGTGTCCCCCATCGTATATCTATACTTTTCGTTTTTCCACCCTAAGTGCAGTACCTTACATTTCTCCGTGTTGAATTTCCAGAGGACAGGATCAAAATTCAAAATGACTTGAACAGACTAGAAAGTTGGGCCATTATTGATTCACCACTGTCGAACCGCCCTTACTGTCAGGAAGTTCCTCCTAATGTTGAGGTGGAATCTCTTTTCTTGCAGCTTGCATCCATTGTTCCGGGTCCTAGTCTCTGGAACAGCAGAAAACAAGCTTGTTCCCTCCTCAATATGACATCCCTTTAAATATTTAAACATGGCTATCATATCACCTCTTAACCTTCTCTTCTCCAGGCTAAACATTCCCAGCTCCCTAAGTCATTCCTCATAGGGTTTAGTTTCCAGACCCTTCACCATTTTAGTTGCCCTCCTTTGGACACGCCCCAGTTTCTCCGCATCCTTTTTGAATTGTGGTGCCCAGAACTGGACACAGTATTCTATACCTGGCTTCTCCTTTCCACTGTATAATAAACTCCAGGATGACATGATCACTCCCGCCTAAGGATCCAACCACTTGCACCCCATTAACTAGGTCTTCCCTATTAGTTAGGATCAGATCCAAAATAGCTGACTCCCTCGTTGCCTCTTCCACCTTTTAGACAATGAAACTGTCTTTGAGGCAAGTGAGGAATTTGCTAGACCTTGAGGATTTTGCTGAGTTTGACTTCCAGCAAATATCAGGATAGTTGAAGTCACCCATCACTTCCAGGATTGATGTCCTGGATTGATGTCCTAGATTTCTTCACTGGTGTAAATATCCCTGACATATAATGCTATTCCTCCTCCTTTCCTGTTTGGCCTGTTTCTCTTGAAAAGGTTATACCCCCGTATTTCTACATTTCAGTCATGAGACTCATCCCACCAGGTTTCAGTGATGCCTATTATATCATATTTGCTTTGTTGTGCTAGGAGTTCAAGTTCATCTTGCTTATTTCCCATGCTCTGTGCATTAGTGTAGAGGCATCTAAGACCATATGTCCCCCTTACTTGCTGCCTGTGCATGTTTTTTTGCCTCCCACTGTTGGGTCCCTGTACTGTTTGCCTTGTTTCCTCTATTACAGTTTGACTATTTTTCCAGTCCTTTTGTCTTCCAGGATGCTGTCTACCTTCCCCACATAATTCCGTTTAAAGCCCTCCTGATCAAATTCTTGAGACTGTTGGCAAAAACGTTTCTTCCAACTGGCATGAGATGCAGCCCATCCCTTGCCAGGAGTCTGCCCTCATGGAACCGCAGCCCATGATCTAAGAATCCAAATCGTTCTTGACGACACCATCTGCGGAGCCAATTGTTGATATCTGCTATTTTCCTCTCTCTTCCTGGACCATGCCCTTCAACTGGCAGAAGAGACGAGATGACAATCTGTGCCTCCATTTCTTTCAGCTTCTTACCTAGAGCCTCATAGTCCCTTTTGATGTTCTGAAGGCTGTGTCTTGCTGTGTCATTCATTCCCACATGGACCAAAAGGAAGGGGTATTGGTCAGTAGGCCTGACCAGTCTTGTCAGCCTCTCTGTCACATCTCGGATCTCTGCCCCAGGGAGACAACACACCTCCCGAGACATCTTGTCAGGCCCACAAATCACTGCTTCTGTCCCCCTCAGCAAGGAGTCCCCAACCACAACCACACGCCTCCTCCGAGGCTTAGCAGCTACTGTTCCCTGTGGTGGAACTCCCAGGGTCCCCTGCCCTGTCCCTGTCCCTGAAGTCTGTCCATGCTGCTCTTCCTCATCCTCCTTGATAAGAGAAAGAGCTTGAAATCGATTCTGTAGCTGCAAGCTCCCAGAACGATCCCTGGTCTCCCTAATTCTGCATGTGATATTCCTCCAGCTGTCTACCTCCTGTGTATGTGATGTGACCTTCTCTTCCCCAGCAACTTCCTCTGTGTGGTCCCCATCCAAGACTGTTCGTTCCGTTCTGTCTAGGAAAGCCTCTTGCTCTCTAATATGCTGAAGTGTAGCTACCCGTGCCTCCACCTGCGCCTCCAGCAGTGTCACTCAGAAACTACAAGAATCTGGGCACTGACTACCTTGTGGGCAATCACTTTATGGTAATTAGAGAATTCCAGGGAGGCGTATAAATAAACAGCCTGCCTTGAAGCAATCCACCGTCTCAACTCTCTGGTACATCAGAAGGAACTGAGACACAGCGTTGGTAAGTCTCCTGGTAAGTTTCTTTGGCATTTATCACCAGAAGTGGGAAAGGTTTTTAAATTCCTTCAGCCTTTCCAAGGGGAAGCGATGAAGGTCAGTGATGGAGCCTGTCATTCTGTCAAGAGTTAACTGGATGAATCTCAGCAACAGCAATGAGTCCTGTGGTCCCTTTAAGAGCAACACATCAAAGTATGGTATAAGTTTTATATCACCTGGAATCGATCAGGTCAATGGAGTATTATGTTAAGTTGCTGTGTGTGTGTGTATAGCTAAATATTTGGGATTGCAAAGGGAAGAAGTACAAATGTCCCATCACCCAACCATTCCAACTAACTAGAAATGACCCAAAGCAACTAGATGTTGACCATGGCACTGCCTCCCCTTGGCTACTGCATGATTTCAGGGTGCTATGCTGGTATCACCCATCATTCAGTCTTCCCAGGAGGGAATTTCAAAAGACCTCTAGTGCTGCCTAGTGGGTTCCATGTCAGGGGAATGGTGAATTTACTCTGGATTTGGATGGTTTTAAAGAGGTGTCCCAGGGGCTGAATCATCTCCCTCAAACAGGTTGAAGCACCATGGATAACTCTTCTAAAGTCTGCTCAAGACCTGGAGAGGATTCACACAAATATGACACAGAGTTTCTCTTGAGATAGAATGTGATAGAACATGCCTGCTTCTTCTTTCTGCCTGATTTTAACCACATATTGTCCTGATAGGCAAGCCAGCAACCTCTGACGTCCTCAGAAGAAGAAATCCCCATAACAATATTTTTGTGTTTGTCTGTTCCTCAGCTCAAGAGGGAGAACTCAACAATATTGCCATGGATTCAACAAGATACATGCATTCACTGTTAGAGATACCAATGGTAAGAAAACAGCTCTTCCCTTACCTGCCACGCATTTCCTTAACCACTTGTTCTGGGAATATAAAAATGCAAGGTCTTCCCTTTTGTCAGCCACCTTGCTGTGTCTCAACAGGGGTTGACATATTGTTTTTCCAATGCAAGTAAGGGGGAAATAAACTGGGTTCCAGAATGGAAGGGAGGGTTCTTTCAGAGTGGTGTGAAGAAATGGGAAATAGTGTGAGATAGCTCCATCATAACATCTATGGTCCAAAATACACTGTTTGAGTCCGCTTTAACTGGCCTGACTCAATGGTAGTGAATTCTGGGAGCCGTAGTTTTGCGAGACATGTAGCCTTACATGTCAGAGAGTTCTGGTGTCTCAATAAACTACAATTTCCTGGATTCCCTCACACTGAGCCAGGGCAGTTAAAGTGGTCTCAAACTGCATTATTTCTGTAGTGTGTTTTGGACCTCCCCCCCCCCCCATGCCTTTAAGTCTCCTGTTAACTTATGGTGAACACAGAGTGTGGTTTTAATGTTTCTCATGTTATATTGTTTTTTACATGAGATTTTAATTGTTTTATTGTAATATGTTTTTAGAATTTTATTTGTGAACCACCTTGGGTCCCGTCTGTGAAGAAAGGCAGGATATAAATCAAATAACTAAATGATCAGGGCTTTCTTAGGCAAGGAATACCCAGAGGTGGTTTTGCCAGTTCTTTCCTCTTAAATACAGCCTGCAACCTGGGATTTCTTCTTGATCTCTCGCCAAGTACTAACTGGAGTAAATGTCCACCAAAAGTCTTGAGTGTACAGAATGGATGATATGGGAGCAGGGGATCCTGAACGTAACCTGGAGCCAAATCATATAGAGCTTTAAATTATTATTAGAGCAGCTCAACAATATTAAAAGAACAATGCAATTAAAAACCTAGGGAAGTTCATTAATAAGGAATTAAGTTATTACAATATTAAAATAGATAGCTATTAAAAGAATAAACTGTCCTGTGCTGTACTATTAAAAGAATAAAATGGATTTTAAATAGATAAAACTGTTTAAAACATTTTAAAAAGAAAGAACATCCCAAGCCGGTCCTTTACAAACATTCTGTTTTAAAAGCCTATCTAAACAGGTAGATCTTAGCTTAAAGGTAGTAACCAACACCATTAGTAATGACAATTTCAGGAGATACAGATGGTTCATTACCATCCAAACAAATACTTTGCTGGTGTGTACTGACCATCTTCCTTCCTTCCTTCCTTTTCTTCTCAAACATGGTATCAATAGGAGCTTATCGCCATCAATCCTCAGCTTGCTCAAATAAAGATAAGTGAGTCTGGAATAGTCAGCTTGAATGATCTTGTACTTCTTATGAAAGCAACGCTAGTGGCCTTTCCCATGGAGATGCATAAATGAATCCACATTTCCCAGATGTACAACACTCTCTTTGGCTGATGCAGCTATAAGACAATAAAGATTTGTGGAAGAAACCTTCAGGATGTTGTCAAGTGTCCTTCTTTATTGTCCGTTAGCTTTCTGCCTTTCATCCAAGGGGCTTGTTAGATATTCCTCCCATTCTTTATTGTCTCCCGGAGAGTCTAATGTTTTAATTTTATGTTTTAATTTATCCTTTTTAACTGATATTTGTATTTAATATATTTTAATGGGGGTTATTGTTATTTGTAATATTGTTTTATTGTTTATTCTGGCCGAGTTTTATCTAATGTAATTTTAGCTGTAAGCCACATTGATTGCTTCAGCAAAAGGCGGGGTATAAATAAAATTATTATTATTATTATCAGATGGGAATGTGGGTCTCAGAGATGGAGATGAAGACAGAGACCCTGAGAGGCCAACAACAGAGGCAAAATGGATCAGGGTAATGATCCAGGAGTGTGTGCCAGACATATTCCTTTACATACATTTTAATTTGAATTGTGAGATGAAAGATTTTTAGATGAAGAATATTCAAGATCACAAGTCCTTTCTTGATTTTGAAGCAAGCCTTAAAAATTCACCTTGCATTGTCTTCTGCTCTTATTTCATGTATTGTTATTAAAAATAAGTAATAATAATGGGAAGAGATACAGATGGGTCTTACACTCATCCCTCCACATTTGTTGGAGTTAGGGGCACAGGACCCTCGTGAATGTGGAAAAACCGCAAACAACAAAAACACTATGTTTTTACCTGAGAGAACACCTCTCTAGGAATCTCTAGGTCCTCCAGTGCAACTCTGTGGTCAACATCTGCCAGACATTGGCCCTAGAATCGCGCTGGAGGAGCTACAAATGCCTCGTGGAGTCTTCTCTCTAGGAATCTCTAGGTCCTTCAGTGCGACTTTTGGTAAAAGTTGCCCATAGAGTTGCACTGGAGGACCTATATATTTTGCAAAAGTCAAAGTTACAAATGCGGAGGGACAAGTGTATTTCCATCTAAGAAAATATCTTGTTGGTGTGTACTGACCATCTGTCTCCTTCTTTCCTTCCTTTTCTTCTCAACTATAGTATCAAAATGTGCCTGTCATAGATGATCCTGTCCTTGGTCAAATGAATACACGTACGAATCTGGACGTCCTGTACAAGGAGTATCTTCGTCATTTTGAAATGCAGGTTGCCATGTTACTTCGAAAATGAAATGTAGTATAGGCGTATCTGGCACACGTAAGCCCCAGATATGGAGTCCTGATACACAAATCAACCCACATCTCCCAGACTTACAACACTCTCTTTGGCTAATGCAGCTATAAGACAATAAAGACTTGAGGAGGAAACCTCAGAAAGTTGTCATGTGTCTTCATTATTGTCTGTGTAAGTGTCACTATTGTTTGTAACTGACATTATTGTTATCTAGATTTCTATCCTACTCTTCATCCAATAAGCTCAAGGTGGCACACAAGGTCCTCATCTTCCACCCTGTCCTTTCCTGTATTCCTGTACTCCTTTTCACTCCCCTTCTTTCCCTACCTTTCTTAATCCTCACCTTCCTCCTTCCCTTCACCTCCTGCTTCTTCTCCTCACTTAACAGTTTTTAGGGTGTTTCAGGAGCTCTGAATGTTTGGAGAAAGCAAGTCACTGCATTAGTGGGCCATCTGTAGGACTTTTGCCCTGTTCTGGTAAGAAAAATTGCTGAAAATCACCATCTGTAGCAAGCAAGGAAAGGAATACTGGAGTTGAGGGGCAGCCACTGAAAAGACTCTTAGCTTTCCCAAACTTTGCAAGTGGTGACAGAATTTGATTGAGAGCTCCCAACTATTTAAAACAACATTTTCAGAATACAGCACTCTTTCCAGGAGGTAGCCAGGTTAGTCTATAGCAACTAATAGAGCAAGAATCTCATGGCCACTCCATTATAGAAATGAAACAGAGTACTGGGTTCATCCTTGCATTCGTTTACAGCAGGGGTAGGCAACCTGTCCCCTTTAAGGGCCGAGGGACTTCACCTCCCAGAATCCCAGGACGGGGATTTTTGAGAAAATGAAAAGATCAGGTTTTCGTTCGAATTAACCCCCTTTTAAATTCGAATTTAGTTATCAGACGAGGCAGAACAGGACAAATCCCATAAATTAAAGTCTTCCACTCGTCCGGTTTATTTCCACTTTTTCCCCGCGACTCCCCATGTGATAACGTCCATACTTGGAGAGCAAGATGGTTCTCCATGAAGAAAGATGCCCTTTTGCCATAGAATTCCCTTACTTAGAATATAACCCCTTTTTTCTTGAAAAATGTTTACTTCTTACTCACCTCTCCTCAATGCTCAAGGTGGGGTATAACATAGGTTAGAATACAATATATAACTAAACACATGAAACTCTCTAAACACATAGGTCGAAATACATAAACATAAGATAAAGTTAAAGTAGTCTCAAACTGGATTATTTCTGCAGGGTGATTCGGACTACTGTTCCTCTTCCTTTAGTAAAAATAAAAATACTTGCCAACTATTTCAAACGGGTGCAAAGTCCCAGTGAAAATTTCATCTGACTGAAATAACTTCCCCATATAAGAAAAGCATACTCACTTCTCCAAAGAGCAGATGTGAAGGGCTGGAGAGAAGTCAAGGGAAGCTGCTGGAGGAGCGGAAGAGAGTTGGTGCTTTTATACACCTTTGGGTGCCATCCTTATACACCTTTGGCCTGCATCCTTCCGAGGTCGCTAAAATGAGTACCCAGCTTGTTGGGGGGCAATCAGCTCACAGTTGTAAACCGCTTAGACATCCCATAGCGTGATATGAAGCGGTATATAAATAAGCTGCTTTGCTTTTGCTTTGTGGTGTGAGGCCATGCTTTGAATTAGTCACCAACGGTGACTAATGATAGCATTGCTGAGCCGATTTTAGTTTGGATCCCTTGCCCACCTGGGTTAGTCCCCAGTTCATTGCAGGCCCAGTCATAGGTTTATACACTTGTCCCATGCTGACTTGAAATCTACTACTGGTGCATGCACCTTACCTTACCAGACCATTGCTAGTACTGACAGCATCTGATGCAGAAATGGGGCACCTGGGTGCAGCCACATGGCCAGGTGCCCCTTTTCCATATGGGAAGCTTTGTTGAAGGTGTCTCTACAGCCGCAATGGCACAGAAAGGTAAGGAACATGGGAGGGAGTGTGGACACCTCTGGGGTTTCCTACATAGTTTCTAAAAAAGTCACATCAATACAGGGAACAAATTGACCTAAGGGTGGGGTCTCATTAGCATCAATGGGATTGGACCAGATCCACCAGATCTCTGTCTGGTCTATAAGGATTTGGCCAAGGTTTTCACCTGCATATTCTGACCTGGACAATGCAAGGCTATTTAAATATGGCTAATGTCAACTCTTAAACTTCTCTTCCCTTCTCTTCTTCAAACTTCAGCGTAGCCAGTTCTCCCACCTTCTCCTCATGGGGCATGGTTTCCAGACCTTTCCGATCATTTTGGCCACCGTCCTCTGGACACATTCAAACTTGTCAATACACTTCTTTTATTGTGGTGCACAAAACTGGACAGCGTGCTCCAAAAAAAGAGAGGAAAACCAGAATACTATGGTAAATAGTAAATCCTGTTACTTCCCACAATGTAGAAACTGCACTCTTTTCAGCTTGCCCCTTTTTCAAAGTGGCATCCTTTCAAATGTTTAAACATGGCTATCATGTCAACTATTAACCTCCTCACCTAGATTCATAAGCTGCTCATCACAAAGCATGGTTTCCACACCTTTGACTATTTTGGTCACCCTACTTTTCACACATTCCAGCTTGTCAGTATCTTTCATGAATTGTGGTTTCCATAACTGGAAATAGTATTCCAGGTGAGGTCTGACCAAAGCAGAATAGAGTGGTTTTAGTACTTCTCTCATTTTAGATGTTACATTCCTATTGATTCAACTCAAAATTGTATTGGCTTTTTGAGGGGGCCACATCACACCATGGTTCAGCTTGTCTTCTACTAAGACTCCTAGATTCTTTTTGCGTGTGCTGTTGTCAGGTCGGGTGAGGCTTAGAAAAGCACCTACCAGAGACAGTTTTCTCTCTTCCTTATTCTTATTGAAAAATTGGAATCTAAAAGGGTCCCCTCATAAACTGTTATTGAAAGTACGTACCCACCCCCTAATAGGTCCAAGCCAGCTGTGGTCATGCATTCACAAATTTACACAATTACATGCAAAGACAAAGAGACAGAGATTAGAATGCAGATAGAAATTTATTGAGAACAAAGGGGGAAATGGTTTAGAAAATAATACAGAAAAGAGGGAAGAGACAAAATGCAGCACACATGGCTTTTCATTGATGATTTGCCTTGAGGGTTTCAGAAGAAGTGGGAAACAAGAGGAAAGAAAGGGTGCACAAATTCATGGGCAGGTTCTTGGCATGAGGGATGATTCCAGGAGATCATTTTTTCCCATGGCAGGCTGAGAACCTTGCAGTAGATCCAAAGCATCACAGATTATTCATGGTCATTCCAAAGATCAGAAGGTTATTCTTTTCCTGTTTCATGGGCCTATCCACAGAAGCTACCACGACGCCGGATGGAAGAATTTATTCCTAGATATCCACCCCTATGGCCCAAAAAGCCCTGATTGCCTAAGCCTAAGCCACGATGGCCAAGGCCAAAGCCACTACGGTCAAAGCCTCCTGCTATCCCAACACCCTCAATGGCACAGGGAGTATGGCCTCCCACAGCAACAGGCTCACAGCTAGCAGAAAGGATGGGCCCTGGGATGGTGAGAACAACTGGAGATGGCTGAATGAAAACCTCGGATGGTGGGACCTGGTTGATGCAGGAAGGAATAACTCCAGCCAGGATGCCCAGATTGCTGCCTAATTCTGAACCTCCGAAGCCAAGAGCACCATATCCGATGCCACTGTGGCCTAAAATTCCATGGCCTCTGAAACCTGCCGACCCAAATCCAACAGTGGGTTCAGAAGCGCAGGAGGGGATGGCACAGGATGGACCACAATTCGGCATTGTTGATAGAGGTGACTCTGAAACCAAGCATCAAGAGAGACAAGAGCACAATGTTTATTCATTGATTGGGAAATTAAAGGCATCTGCTACCTATGATCCTGCTGTGCGGTTTTGATCCTAGTCAAAATCAGTCACCCAACATAGAGCGTTTTTCCTCTTCAATGCACCTGTTAAATGCTGAGATGTTTGACTATTTATTTTGTATGAATGAATTTTTGGGAAATGTTCATGTCGTCTCTTCTCCCCAGGCTCTCAGCCTCGGTTGTGGGGGATGCTTCATGTTAGGGAGAGCACCATCCATTCCTGGAGCCATGAGATCCCCCCCCCCCCATGGAAATCATTTTCAATCTTCTAACTATCTGAGAGCTTATGCAGCACAGTTTGTGTCCTTAAGTAATGTGAAAGGAGAAAGGGTTAAAAATCTCACTTTGGGGACATTGTGACTAGCAGAGAGAAACCAGGGGGAATTTTGAATTTAAGGGAAATATTATTAATTGAAGAACAATGTAATGCTACTTATTTATTGAATCAATGGGAAGTTGATGGCATCTGTGAACTATCATCTCCCTGTGTAGAGATAAAAAAATGTTAGAAAAATTATCACAAAATGATCAGAAAAACCAGGATCTTTGAATGTGAAGAAGCCCTAATGAGAAGAATTTTGAACTGATGAGAAACTATGCCATTTCAGACTTACTCTATGCAAAATATTCACGTCTCTGTGCAGAAAACAACATATCCTGAAAAATGGAGGGAGGTTGCAGAGAAAAGGATGCAATTGGGGATTCATCTTGCAGAGAATTTTAACATGGTTCATTTGGAAGAAAATGACATTTTCTGGATAAGAAACAGCACTTGGTGTTCAGGAAAAAATATATCTGTGTAGAAATTTTATTTTCCACACAGAACATGTTGTTTACATGGCAAAATAACCATATGTGACTGCATAAGAAATTGTAAGCATAATAAATTCAGAACTCAGATTAAGCCTTGAAAACTAATTTGCTCTGAAAGATTTCAGAAAAAGAGGAAGAAGATTGGGAATGTTACTGGCTGATCCCTCTTTGAAGAAACCTTGTGAAGAATTATAAGTTTGCACATGACCTACTGAGTCCCTAGTCCCATTCTTAGTGCTCAGATCCAAAGAGCGTTCTTTGCCTGCCCTTCATGGACTCTCTTTAACTCTCAGATGTGTTCAAGATTTCAAAAGAAATTAATCCTTAGTTCCTGAATTCTTTATGGTTCTCCATCTCATTGCTATATTTCACCTAGAAGAACGTCTTTCTATGAGCTTTATAATATTCTTCTCTTAAACCTTCTGGGACACTCAAAGCCTTGGGAGAAGGTAGGTGCCAGGAAGGGATTCTCCTTCTCCTAGAACCATGATTCCTCTTAATGTAAATGTTTAGAAACATTTAGAAAAGTCCTAAAGAAAAATTTAGAAAACATAGTAATATTGATGCTCTCCCCTTTGGAAAAGGAAGAGCACCTTCCTTCTCTAAATGCATTTCTAACAAGGCGAGAGAGAGAGAGATTTTAACACAAAGAGATATTCCAACAACAGAATACATTTCAGCATCATGGTGCAACAGCAATACATTCCCCAGAGAAATCATTCCAATGAAATTTCAACAGACAGATAAACATGGATATAATCTGACTTACCAAAAACTCCGAGGAGTAGAAGTGAAGAGATGGAGGAAGGAAGCCAAGTGAAGCTGTTGGAGACTCTCAGCATGGACAACCCTTTTATAGCAATTTCATCCCCATGGTCCCATGACTTGGTGACTCTTCTTTTTGCCCAAGGCTTTCCTTTGCAAGCAATTTTTGTAACGCTTCATGCCCCCAAATTACTTTAATGAGGGACAAACCTGTAACAAACAGCATTTTGTCAGCTCTGCAGAATGCCACTTTCTTATCTCAACACTTTGATCTTCTCATTTTCATCTTGTCAGAAAACCAATTTGTTTGTTCCTTCCCATCCTTTGGAGAAGCAAGAGCTAAGCTTTTTTCCATTCTTCTTTAGGAATGTCAAGGTCTACCATCCACCATTTCTCTGAATCCCACCTGCATTTTTCTTCTCAGCATTCTTCCTTATATGATTACATGGTTTCCTGGGGATTTCAGTGATGTTTTGTAGAGTTTTGAAGAAAGGTTGCTTTCATTGAGAAGGTCCCATCCAGTGAATTGTTACTCAATCTCTTTTCTACCCCAAATAATGTCTTGGGAACCCTGAAAATCTATGACCATTGACCTAATTCTCTTTTCTCTCATTTCTAAATTTCCTAATCCTTCTGAAGAAGTAGACTGAATTTACAATAGCTTATGATACAAAGGAGTTTCATAATAGTCTCTAAGGTTTTACAAGATCCCTTTCCATGAATTCCTGTGGGTCACTCTCTGGTAAAAGAGAATGATTCAAACAGGCATTGAAAGGTGAGTCAAGATGCAAGTAAACCCAATTGATTCAATGCTCTTCTCTATTTGTGTCTAACTCGAGGACAACCATGAACCTTGAGTACCTCCATTGCACAACAGTCCCAAATGTATTTGTTCAGTTCCTTTACTCACATGTAGGACACCAACCCAATTCTGAGCACTCTGTCAATCAATCAATTCTTAAATATTTACCTTCCACCCAAGGCTGTGACTCACTCTAATTTATAGTTTAAGAAAAATACATTTTGTTTTCTGCCTTTGAACAAAGGGTTTCCTCTTCACGATTAGGGATGCTCCCACCATTATAGATGATCAGTGTCCAGGTTCCAGTGCCATCTTTGAATCGTTGGAAGCATATTTTACAAATGCAAGGAAAGGAGATGAAGACCTCTTCATCCTGAAGTTCCCATATGGGCTTTAAAAAACTAGAAAATGGAGCCTTTATGCAAAGCATGGAGAATGCTGGGGGTGTGATGAATCCTGTTCCTCCTGAAAACATTATGTTGGATTTGGGTCCCTTGGGTCAAATATCCAGCAGTTTTTATTTTGCTGTATCTGACAATATTCATGAGATCAAACCGAAATTGAGCACTGAGCTAAATCGTCCCGAGTTGATCACAGCCACCAAGTTTTGGTTTATCAGCTCAACAATGCCCCTTGTAAAAATAATAGGATGTTTAAGGAAAAAATATATATAGGTTGTTTAAGGAATACACACACACACAGACATATTTCATTACAATTTCAATTTGTTAAAAACAACATTCTGTGCTTTCACTAAGACAACTTAATGAAATCTCAGAGGAGCTGGAATCAAGAAGTGAAGGCAACAATTGAGAGGAAGGTGTTGGTAAATCTCCTTTTGCAAATCCTTTTTATGAGGTGTCGGTGTGTTTAATGATCTTGTAACCCTTGATAAACCAATTGGGCATCTTTCAGGATCTCTGTGCATTTTTAAAATAACCAGTTGGAAGAGCTTAATGCAAAAGTAAGTGACAAAAAATGAATAACGTACCTTTTTTAAAAAAAAAATATGGATATATATCCCAAGCATGCTTCAAGCTGTTTGATTCTTGACTCAAGAATAAAATGAGTTATAATTTTCATTTCCAATTTCTGGGCCAGGACCAGCAACAGGAAGGGAGCTTTGGCTGGAGATGTTTTGGATATTTCCAGCTAACATACACTCATGGTTTAAAGGTGAATTGATTGAAGGGTTAATCCAAAGGATTTGATGGGAATACTCCAGTTAAGAGTAGACCCATTAGGGTACATTGTCCTAGAATTTCCTATGCTGATGCAATTGTTTTGATGATGTCCTAAAATGCCTGATGGTGATGATGATGATGATGGAGCTTTGATAGTAACCACCCCCCACCCTCTGGGTGTTTCTGGCTTCAAACATCAGATAAACTGAGGTCATTTGACTTGAGGTTAGCAATATTGAAAGGAGGAGAAGAAAAAACAACAATCTAAGCACCATTGTAGGACGCTTCAATTAATTTTCATATCTCAAAATCTGTGCTTATGTGTACATTTCACACATGAAAAGAAATTTTTTGACACGTACACAAGATATTAGTTGAAAGAGGAGGTGCTTTATTCACCTGGGAAATTAACCAAATTGTATAAAAGCCCATCCTTTTTCTGCAGTTCCAACATCTTCAGTAGACTCTTCTTTCCTCCTGCATCTTCTCTAAGGAACAGGTAAGTCTATTCTCCTCAGAATATTTTCATTTGTTCATGTTGTTGTTATCTACCGTCAAGTCAACTTTGACTTACGATGGGCCTACAAATTTAAGTTCCCAATAAACCCATTCCTAGCAGATCTGGTATGCTCTTGCAAGCCAACCCATCTACAATTCGGACTTAATTGAAGTTGGATAAATCTTCCAGCTAGAGACTTTGGACCTTCAGTTCACTGACATCTTCACAGTTTTACAACTGAGAGCACCTTGGGTATCATGAACTGGTGGGTCTTGGCAACAATGGGTCAAAGCTATTGACTTCATGCTTTCCTTGTGAGTTCCCAAGAGATCTCTGAATGGCCACTAAGAGATGCAAAAGACTCTCATCTTTATGTCTTCTCAATCATCCATCCCTTGCTATTCTTTGACCTAATCTCTTCCTAGTCATTGGAGATTGAATGTCCTTCATTCCTAATTTAGAGTAAATAAAGGAACCAGGGGCCTTTGCAGACTAGAAATAGTGCAAATTGAGTCCACTTTAACTGCCCTGGCTCCGTGATAGGGAATCATGGGAATTGTATTTTTTTCTGAGACATTGAGCCTTCTCTGTCAGAGAGCTCTGGTGCCACAATAAACTACAGTTCCCATGATTCCCTAGCACTGAGTCAGGGCAGTTAAAGTGAACTTAATTTGCACTATTTCTGGCAGTCTGCAAAGGCCCTAAGTTTTGCAAAGTGGCCTTCTTTGTCAAGGCACACACACCAACTTAAGATAATATGCCATGCATCTGATAGATTCTATGTGATGCCAAAGTACACCTTGCTTAGTTTCACTGTTCTTTAAGGCTCCACCAGACTCATATTCCTCCAGATGGCTTTGACAGAAAGATAGGCTCCACCATCCACCTTCATACCTTTCCCTTGGAAAGGCTGAAGGAATCCTAAAACCTTTTCTCTGATAATAAATAACCAAAGAAACTTACCAGGAGACTTCTGATGTACCAGGGAGTAGAGACAGTGAATGGTTTCAAGGCAGGCTTTTTATATCTATGCCTCCTTGGAATCCTTTAATTATCACAAAGCGACTGTCCACAAAAATGTCAGTACCCAGATTCTCATAGTCTTTGAGTGACAGATATTTATTTAGAATATAATGCCAAATACACATGGAAGCTTGCAGTGGTGAAAGGCCATACCTTTGGCGGGAGGCACTCAGTTTGTGACAATGCCTACACCAGAGGATTAGATAAAGGCACTTGGGCCATGACCCTCTACTTTGGAGGCTGGATGGCCATCTAGCTGGAGTGCTTTGATGGTGTCTTCCTTCTTTGTAAAATGGGATTCGACTGTATGGCCCTTGGTGTCTCTTCCAACTCTTGGATGCTTTGGGAGGAAGGGAGATGAGATGGCAGAATATTGTGCTTCTTATTTGGCTTAAGCTATGCAAACTTCTTCAATCTCTCCTAATTTGTCACATGTTTTGGCATCTTGACCACATTCCAATGTTTCTTGACCACACATCTCCTAGTTTCCTTCTGTGAAATGTTGGAGGATAGGTGGTCATTCCCACCTGGGCACTGCTAGGTTTATGGCATTGTCAGTAAGAGATGGCATCTTGAAACTCAGGAAAGCTCAGGAAAAGTCTCAAAGCCATGGCAGCTGTTTTGAGGCCAGGGTTATACAACCTATAGAACATGAGCCAACTAAGCATAGTCTTCTGCCAAATACACATCTTAAGAGATGATGATTCGGGTTGCTTAAAATGATTGGGCATTGCCTTTTTTTTTTTTCTTAGCTCATTAACAAAATGATCCAAGGAACACTCTGTTCTTAAAGCCCTTTTCAAGTAGGCACTTTAATTAAACAACAGGAATTATTCCTCATCCATTTTGGAAGAAGCTGAAAGAAAATGTTCAGAGCCTACGAAAATTCTCATCCCAGATTCTTCAGGGATCACAACAGGACTACGGTCGCTACCAAATTCAGGATCCCACGACTGTGCTTCTCTGGACCAGATCTACTCTCTGAGGTATAGGAGGGGGGCAGAGTGTTAGATACGGAGATTTGGTATATAGGTAGAGTTTGAAAAGAGCTAATTGAAATGAAAGCCAGATTGAGTTATCTAGCACCAGCTGAAGGTAGGAAATATTTGTTGGAATCTATTTTTTCATATGCATATTGGGATTCAATAAGTCATTAAATGGAGAGTTAACAGATGGTAAAAAGCTATTTGGTTGATTTAATTCATACATTGTGGTTGTAGAGGTTTAAATTGGTTGATATCGAGATTCAGTATATAGATAAATGGATTCAAAAGCACTGATTGAAATGAAAACTAGATTGATTCATCTAGCACCAATTCTCTGAAGGCAGAGAGTACTTAGAGAGGTCTTAAAACTCAATGGCCCCAGACAAGGAAAGGCTGGATGGCCATCTGACAGGAGTGCCTTGAATGTGTCAACACAACCTGGAGAATATGTACCAAGTAATCCTAGCCTTGTATCAGTTCCAAAGAGTGTTGGACCTTAAGGGATGACCATTCACATTGTTTAAAATGACCAGTATCACCAGTTTTATTAGCCCATTAATGGAGCTATTGAAGGCAGACTCGGCTCCTCAAGCCCTTTTCAAAGAGGTTGTGAAAGTCACTCATAGACCACAAGGTTGCGAGTTCAATACTAGCCAGGGCTTAGGCTAGACTCAGGCCTGCATCCTTCTGAGGTCACTAAAATGAGGACCCAACTGTTGGGGGACAATGAGCTTATAGTTGTAAATCACTTAGACACCTCATAGCACATTATGAAGCTGTATATAAATGAAGCTACTTTGCTTTGCTTTAGCCTCTTCCACCTTTTGGACAAAGAAATTGTTTTCCAGGCAAAAGAGAAATTTACTAGATCTTAAAGTTTTGGCTGAGTTGGATGTCCAGCAAATATCAGAACGGTTGGAGTCATCCAGCACTACTAGATCTCTCCTTTCTAAGAGTGTGGTCATCTGTTCCATAAATAGTGCATTCTTGATAGTTTAATCCCATCGTAATGTTTATTTTTTGTATATTTTCACCAGATTGTATTTGCTTTAATGGGTAAGCCAGCTTGAATTCAAGTTCTGGGGAGTGGGGAATCAGGCTACAAACGCTGTGGCTGTTATGTGCTGACAAGTCATTGCAAGCTTATGATGATCCTAAAGAGATTCTCTCATGGGGTTTCATTGGCAAGATTTTGTCATAGGAGGTTCCCCTCCAGTGTCATCTTGTGAGGCTGAGAGGGTCTCCAAAGGGGATTTCCATGACTCCAATAGTCCTATATTCAAAGCATTCCAATATGCTGGCTATCCTGTAAATGTGGAGGAGAATTTGGGGGACTCAGACTCTAAGGACCTTATCCCACGCTGCTCTCAAAGTGGCAAGAAAGTGGCAAGAAAGCAACATAAGCATGATTCCACTATTATAGCGATAGCAACCCCCAGAGATGGAAATGGCCAGCCCACGGCGCTAGCGCTTTCATAGCGCTAAGAATCAGCTCGCGCAATTGCAATGCCCGGTGAGACCAGGCATTCAAAAGAACGTGAATGTTGCTGCATTCCGAGTGGATTCTTAGCGGATTCTTAGCAGCGTCGTGGGATCAGTCGAAAAAATTTAGCGCTATAGCGCCGGATTCTTAGCGGTTTCTTTGCGACGTCGTGGGATCAGCTGGAAAGCTTTAGCGCTATAGCGCTGGATTCTTGGTGGATTCTTAGCGACGTCGTGGGATCAGTCAGAAACATTTAGCACTATAGCGCCGGATTCTTGGTGGATTCTTGCTGCTTTTGGCCCCGTGGGATAACGTCCTAAGAAAGCCTCCAACCAACATGGCAAGGGTTCTGGTTTTTATATGTTCCCCCATAGCTCCCTCCCTCACGGGCTGAATGTCTGAATCTTTGTTTGAGAGAAACCAAGTTAGCATGGGAAGTATGGAGACACTTCTTTAAGCAAGGACAGGCGGCTAGAATATGACAACAAAAAGAACCAAGGAAGAATTGCTCTGTTTAAACCTATCTGCCGTAGGAGGAATGTAAATCTTCAGCAATTCCAGTCAACAAAGTGGGGAAAACTCACATTAGCCATTTTCTTTCCAATTCAATGAGGGTTTTTTTTTAAAGGAAACAGTTTTTGAAGAAGATTTTTTCAAGTTCAGGACTTATTCTGTGCACTATTTGCACATTGGGTTTTTTTTATTTTGAAAACCTCCCCACAGAAATCAGCCTTTTCTCTGGAGGAAACAATGTTTTCTGCACACAATATAAGGAGATTATTGCATTCCTTATAAATTTCCCCAACAGAATAAAGGTGCATTTAATTTTAAAACTGGGTGTTCTTGCACTTGCCGGTGGCCGAGGGAATGCAACTTGTATGCAGTTCAGATCCCAGCCGTATTTATCCAGCTGCTTTTCAAAAACTAGATATTGGTATTTTTTGAAAAGCTGCTGGATAAGTACAGCTGTATATGGATTGCATTTGTCCAGCCACCAGTGAATGAGATAAAACCCAGTTTTAAAATTAAATGTGCCTTTATTCTGTTGGAGAAAAGGCGTTTTAAAAGCAATGCAATAATCATGGTGTCATTCCTGAAACCTTCCTCCTCATAGTAAATGAGGGAGGCTGATTTCTCAGCAATGTTTCTTGACAAAGCAAGACAAAAAACCCCGAAATGGCCAAGGAAGAGAAGGAAGGAGAGGAGAAGAAGATAAAGGATAGGGCCAGCTGGAAGATGAGGAACCATGTATGCCACCTTGAGTTCCTGGGATGATAGGCAGATATCTAACAATAAGGAAGGACACTTGACAACGTCTTGAAGGTTTCTTCCTCAAATCTTTATTGTTTTATACATGCTTCAGTCAAAGAGAGTGTTGTAAGCCTGGGAAATGTGGATTGATTTATGCATCAGATCTTCATGTCCATGGTTGCTGGACATGCTCACTACTACTTCTCAGATTCAACTGGAAAAGATTGTTACAACAGAAAGGAAAAAAATCCTCTAATCCAAGACCTACCTATTTATTTCTCCAAGGAGAGGATTGATGGTAACACATTCCTTTTGATACCATGTTTGAGAAGGAAGGAAGGAAGGAAGGAAGGAAGGAAGGAAGGAAGGAAGGAAGGAAGGACACATCAGGGAGGTATTTATCAGATAGAATTAAGACCCACCTGTATCTCCTCAAATTCTCATTACTAATGGTGTTGGTTATTACCTCTATAGCCCTACATGGTTTGGATCCAGGTTACCTCCAGGATCGCCTTCTCCCATATAATCCACCCCATATATACAAATCCTCTGGCAGACATTTACTCTATCCAGTCAGGATTAGGTTAGTTACTGTCAGCCAAGGGGAATTATTTCTCAAATGGAAATAAGACCAATTTGTATCTCCTTAAATTATTAGTTGTGATGATTAATAACAGTACATGAAGTAAGAGGAGACAAATCAAGATGAATTTTAATGCTTTTTAATGCTCAAAATCAAGAAAGCATTGTGATCCTGAAAATTCTTCATCTGAAAATCTTTCATCTCAAAATTCAGATTAAAAATATATCAAGGAAAAATTCTGGCACATCCTCCTGGAGCATTACTCCAACCTTTCCAATCTCTGTTGTTACCCCTCATGGTCTATGCCCAAACCTTCTTCTCTGAGACCCATCATGCTCCAAAATTTCCCTCACCAAAAAAAAATTGTCTGTGGGAATGGACTTTGTAGGGCTAAATACTGCAAAGAAACCAAATTCCATTTGATCTTGGAAGCTAGGCAGTTTCAGCTTTTGTACTTTAGTTAGTACTTAGTGGAGAGACCAACAAGAAATCCCAGGTGCTGCAGACTGTATTTCAGAGGAAAGAACTGGGAAAACTACCTCTGGGTATTCCTTGCCTAAGAAAACCCTAAGAAATTATGTGTTCACCATTAAAGGCCTTTGCAGACTGCCAGAAATAGTGCACATTAAATTGAGGCACTGCCCTGGCTCAGTGATAAGGAATCATGGGAACTGTAATTTATTGTGGCACCAGAGCTCTCTGACAGAGAAGGCTCAATGTCCCAGAAAAAAAAAATACAATTCCCATGACTCCCTAGCACTGAGCCAGGGCAGTGCCTCAATTTAATGTGCACTATTTCTGGCAGTCTGCAAAGGCCCTAAGTCAACAGGAGAATTACAGGCAAACACACAAACAGAGAGAGAGAAAGGTCCAAAATACACTGCAGAAATAATCCAGTTTGAGACCACTTTAACTGGCTGAGAATTGTAGCTTATTGTGACACCAGAACTCTCTGACAGGTAAGGCTAGATGTCTCACAAAACTACGACTCCCAGAATTCACTACCATTGAGCCAGGCCACTTAAAGCAGACTCAAACTGGATTATTTCTGCAATGTGTTTTGGACCATATATGTTGCAATGGAGCTATCCCACGATAATTCCCATTTCTTCACATCACTCTGTAAGAACCTTTCCTTCCTTTCTGGAACCCAGCTTATTTCCCTGGTACTTGCATTGGAAAAACAATATGTCAAGCTTCACATCTCAAGGTACAAATCCTGTTGAGACACAGCAAGGTGGCTGACAAAAGGGAAGACCTTGCATTTTTCTAGTCCCAGAACAAGTGGTTAAGGAAATGGTGGCATGTAAGGGAAGAACTGTTCTCTTACCATTGGGATCTCAAGTAGTGGATGCATGTATCTCACCGAATCCATGGCAATATTGTTGAGTTCTGTCTCTTAATGTGAGGAACAGACAAACACAGAAATATTGTTATGGGGATTTCTTCTTCTGAGGACGTCAGAGGTTGCTGGCTTGCCTATCAGGACAATATGTGGTTAAAATCAGGCAGAAAGAAGAAGCAGGCATGTTCTATCACATTCTATCTCAAGAGAAACTCTGTGTCATATTTGTGTGAATCCTCTCCAGGTCTTGAGCAGACTTTAGAAGAGTTATCCATGGTGCTTCAACCTGTTTGAGGGAGATGATTCAGCCCCTGGGACACCTCCTTTAAAATCATCCAAATCCAGAGAAAATTTACCATTCCCCTGACATGGAACCCACTAGGCAGCACTAGAGGTCTTTTGAAATTCCCTCCTGGGAAGACCGAATGATGGGTGATACCAGCATAGCACCCTGAAATCATGCAGTAGCCAAGGGGAGGCAGTGCCATGGTCAACATCTAGTTGCTTTGGGTCATTTCTAGTTAGTTGGAATGGTTGGTGGTGGGACATTTGTACTTCTTCCCTTTGCAATCCCAAATATTAAGCTATATACATACACACAGCAACTTGACATAATACTCCATGGACCTGATCAATTCCAGGTGATATAAAACTTATACCATACTTTGATGTGTTGCTCTTAAAGGGACCACAGGACTCATTGCTGTTGCTGAGATTCATCCAGTTAACTCTTGACAGAATGACAGGCTCCATCACTGACCTTCATCGCTTCCCCTTGGAAAGGCTGAAGGAATTTACAAACCTTTCCCACTTCTGGTGATAAATGCCCAAAGAAACTTACCAGGAGACTTACCAACGCTGTGTCTCAGTTCCTTCTGATGTACCAGAGAGTTGAGATGGTGGATTGTTTCAAGGCAGGCTGTTTATTTATATGCCTCCCTGGAATTCTCTAATTATCACAAAGCAATTGCCCACAAGGTAGTCAGTTCCCAGATTCTTGTAGTTTCTGAGTGACACGTAATTTTTCACAAGAAGATGCCACAGGCACATGGAAGCTGGCAGTGTCACAGTGCCTACACCAGAGGGGTAGATAAAGGCTCTTGGGCTAAGACCTTCTATTTTGGAAGCTGGATGGCCATCTGTCTGCTTTAATTGTGTCTTCCTTCATGTAAAATGGGGTTAGACTGGATGGCCCTTGAGTTCTCTTGCAACTCTAGGATGGATTTGTGGACCTCTTCCATAGCTTGCCCCCAATCTAGCACAGCACAAAATTCCAATCCCCCTTTTCATGAGTTAATAATAATAATAATAATAATAATAATAATTTTTATTTATATCCCGCCCCTCTGCCAGGCAATCGGGGCGGCGTACAATATTCAAAACATCAGACAAATAAAATCAATACAGATCCCATCCCTCCTACCCACCCCCACCCCACTGCACCCCAGAAACAAAATTACAAGCAAATTAAAAACAATTACTTAAAAATATACAATATAAAATACAAATTATATAACTGCTGAGAAAAAGATCCTCCCCCATCTGTGCAGGTGTTATCTCAGCAATTTTCCCGAGGGCTGAATCACCATTTAAACTACCAATTTTCCCCATGTGATAATTTTCTAGGTAATGATCAAGTCAAACAAATAGTTACTCAAAGAATAAATGATATGGAGTTCCAGAATGAACTTAGTAGGCTCTGAAACAGAATTTGGATAAATAAGGGGGTATGTTAAGGCCCCTTTGGACCAGGATAAGATCAGATCCACTGGATCCCTCCCTGGAGCTAATAGCCTGTGTCATCTGGACAAGACAATGCAAGGTCAGGGGAAGCACAAGCCTTTTGTCCTGTATTTACAAACCCTCAGTCTAACCAAGCTTGCTTAGTTTTTTTGCTTTCTCAGCATCAGATCACACCTAACTGTGCTTGGTGTGATGGAGAGGCAATAGTTTAAATTTCCAAAATCCCAAGCCTTTTGTGAACAAAACCTTAGATTGATTGGATTTGGTGGCCTGTTTCTACATCCTCTTCTCAAGTCAACTGAGAGTATGCCAGTCAACCGTCAACACCAAGAGCAAATTAGTACCGTCTATCATCTGAATTCAACATGTTGGATGCATCATGGGGCCCAAACCTGTCAAGTCCCCCTCTCTCTTTTCTGAAAAATTAGACTCACAACTCTGGATTGCTTTAATGGAAGAGAGTGGTGGTGTTATTCAGATTTCCTCGAGGAAAGCAGATGAAAACACCATAACTGGAGTCTCCATAATTTGTAGACCTGGTGGCATTTTCAGTGTGTAAACACCTGCCCATCATTACTGCTGTTTATGCATATATTGATTAAATAATCCCACAATGTATAGTAAAGTATGTAACTAAACATTAGCAGCTATAGAATGATATTGTTTGCTCTAGCAGGGGAGCATAGCTATTCTAGTCAGTGAAAAATAGCAGCATTCTTTGATCTGGGATGGTCATCTTCTTCACTATACATGCAGCTTCAGGAAGGAGGGAAGGGGAAGGGGAAGGGGAAGGGGAAGGGGAAGGGGAAGGGGAAGGGGAAGGGGAAGGGGAAGGGGAAGGGAAATGGTTCACCCAGCCACCCAGTCAGATAAGCCCGACCAACCCTGAAGATCAATAGGATGACAGATATCACAACTAGACTACACTAAAGCTAATGGAAATCATCATGGAAGAGCCCCTAGAACAGGAGACAGTGACCTGTAATTTTGCTTCTTCCACACTACCAGAAACTTTTCCATGATCCAAAATTTGTGTTACAATTTAAAATATAGTCACTCACACCATCTCTTCAGCAGGTGATCATCACAGTCCATTTCTGCCAAAAGCCAATTGTTTGGGGACCAGTGGTATCACCCCGCTTAGGGTTTCACCTGGTGTTGTCCGAACTCCCCGCATACCGCTAGCGATGCCTCTGCTTAACCACATGAATTCTGGAAGTGAAAGGACCCAGAGAAGACTGAATGCAAATAATTCCTAAATTTGATAGCACAGCCCTCGAAATCTGTAGGTCCCAAGCAATTCAAGTTTGTACTATTTTTGTTCTTGTTGTTTTCTGTATCAAATGTTGAGATTTTCTGCCTTGAAAAAGAAGGCCACTTTGCAAAACTTAGGGCCTTTGCAGAGTGCCAAAAATAGTGCAAATTAAGTCCACTTTAACTGCCGTGACTCAGTGCTAGGGAATCATGGGAACTGTAGTTTATTGTGGCACCAGAGCTCTCTGACAGAGAAGGCTCAGGAAAAAAAACTACAATTCCCATGATTCCCTAGCACTAAGCCAGGGCAGTTCAAGTGGACTAAAGCTGCACTATTTCTAGCAGTCTGCAAAGGCCCCTGGTTACTTTATTTACTTTAAATTAGGAATGAAGGACATTCAATCTCCAATGACTAGGAAGAGAATAGGTCAATGAATGATTGAGAAGACATAAAGATGAGAGTCCCTGTCATCTCTTAGTGGCCATTCAGAGATCTCTTGGGAACTCACAAGGAAAGCATGAAGCCAATAGCTTTGACCCACTGTTGCCAAGACCCACCAGTTCATGATACCCAAGGTGCTCTCAACTGTAAAACTGTGAAGTTGTCAGTGAACTGAAGGTTCAAAGTCTCTAGCTGGAAGATTTATCCAACTTCAGTTCAGTCTAAATTTAGGTCTGCCAGGAATGGGTTTATTGGGAGCGTACGTTTGTAGGCCCATCATAGGTCAAAGTTGACTTGATGGCAAATAACAACAACATGAACAAATGAAAATATTCTTAGGAGAATAGACTTACCTGTTCCTTAGAGAAGATGCAGGAGGAAAGAAGAGTCTACTGAAGATGTTGGAAATGCAGGAAAAAGGGATGACAATTTGTACCTCCTCTTTCAACTAATATCCTGTGTACGTGTCAAGAATTTTCTTTTCATGTGTGAAATGTACACATAAGCACAGATTTTGAGATAATAAAATTAACTGAAGCGTCCTACAATGGCGCCTACTTTGTTGTTGTTTTTTCTTCTCCTCCTTTCAATATTGCTAACCTCAAGACAAATGACTTCAGTTTATGTGATATTGGACGCTAGAAACACCCAGAGGGTGGGGGTGGTTACTATCAAAGCTCCACCATCATCATCATCACCATCAGGCATTGTAGAACATCATCAAGACAATTGCATCAGCATAGGAAATTCTAGGACAATAGGTCTACTCTTAACTGGAGTAGACCCTTCAAATCCTTTGGATTAACCTTTCAATCAAGTCACCTCTCAACCATGCGTGTATGTTAGCTGGAAATTTCCAAAACATCCCCAGCCAAAGCTCCCTTCCTGTTGCTGGTCCTGGCCCCTAAATTGGAAAGGAAAATTATAACTCATTTCGTTCTTGAGTCAAGAATCAAACATCTCGAAGCATGTTTGGGATATATATCCATATATATTTTTTTTAAAAAGGCACATTATTCATTTTTTTAGTAATAAGGCCATACCATTGTCCAAACAAACAAACAAACAAAATCTGTATGGAAGAAAAAACCCTGCTGGAATCCTATGGCACGTTTTACTTGACATAATTTTTATGTATCTTTAATTAATCAGTAGAGTGCAAAGGAACCCTGTTAGTGAGTTGTGAAGATACAGAACAGGACACTGGAAAGATTGCCTGATGGGAACTAATTCCCAATGTTCCTCAGGACCAAGGCACATTGATGCCCAATGCACACCAACCCACTTGTGCATTGATTCACTTTTGCATCTATCCCATTGCATAACAATCACTTTGCTGGCTTTGCCTTGCAATATCACAACATCAGCCCCCCCCCCCCCGGGTTATTATTATGAAATTATGAAATTGCCTAAATCCTCCTATTGTTCTTCCCCTGCTTCCTGGTGTATTGGACTAAACGGCATGAATACTATACATGATGCTATCCACTGGTACCCCTGATGGGGAGAAGTCTAGAAGAGTAAGAATCTCCCCAGTTCTAGATTTATTCTACATGAAAGATGCACAGGATTCTTTGCCTTTGTCAGAGAGAGAGAATTATCTGTAAAATCTAATCATGAAAATGCTACTTTCTGTGTAGGAAATGTAAGATAGTAATATGTGATGTTGATTGAGAAGAAAGAGGGGTTATGTTTGTTTGTTTTGTCACCTACTTTTGCATCAAGCTCTTCCAACTGGTTATTTTAAAAATGCACAGAGATCCTGAAAGATGCCCAATTGGTTTATTAAGGGTTACAAGATCATTAAACACACGCACACCTCATAAAAAGGATTTGGAAAAGGAGATCTTTCAACACCTTGCTCTCAATTGTTGCCTTCACTTCTTGAATCCAGCTCTCTAGATTTCACTAAGTTGACAGAATGGTGTTTTTAGCAAATTGTAATTGTAATGAAATATATGTGTGCGTGTATGTGTGTGTGTATACTGAAAACATCCTATATATATTTTCCTTAAACATCCTTTAACTTTTCCAAGGGGCATTGTTGAGCTGATAAACCAAAACCTGGTGGCTGTGATCAACTCGGGATGATTTAGCTCAGTGCTCCATTTCGGTTTGATCTCATGAATATTGTCAGATACAGAAAAAAAAAAGTGCTGGATATTTGAGCCAAGAGACCCAAATCCAACATAATGCTCTCAGGAGGACCAGGTTTCACCCCACCCCCAGCATTCTCCATGCTTTGCATAAAGGCTCCATTTTCCAGTTTTTCAAAGCCCATGTGGGAACTTCAGGATAGAGAGGTCTTCATCTCCTTTCTTTGCATTTGTAAAATATGCTTCCAACGATTCAAAGATGGCACTGGAACCTGGACACTGATCATCTATAATGGTGGGAGCATCCCTAATCATGAAGAGGAAACCCTTTGTTCAAAGACAGAAAACAAAATGTATTTCTTATAATCTATAAATTACAGTGAGTCACAGCCTTGGGTGGAAGGTAAATATTTAAGAATTGATTGATCGACAAATTGCTCAGAATTGGGTTGGTGTCCTACACCTGAGTAAAGGAACTGAACACATACTTTTGGGACTGTTGTGCAATGGAGGTACTCAAGGTTCATGGTTGTCCTAGAGTTAGACACAAATAGAGAAGAGCATTGAATCAATTGGGTTTATTTGCATCTGGACTCACCTTTCAACATCTGTTTGAATCATTCTTCTTTACTTGAGAGTGACCCATAGGAATTCATGGAAAGGGATCTTGTAAAACCTTAGAGACTATTATGAAACTTCTTTGTATCATAAACTATTGTAAATTCAGTCTACTTCTTCAGAAGAATTAGGAAATTTAGACATGAGAGAAAAGAGAATTAGGTCAATTGTCATAGATTTTCAGGGTTCCCAAGATGTTATTTGGGGTAGAAAAGAGATTGAGTTACATTTCACTGGATGGGACCCTCTTAATGAAAGCAACCTTTCTACAAAACTCTACAAAACATCACTGAAATCCCCAGGAAACCATGTAATCGTGTAAGGAAGAATGCTGAGAAGAAAAATGCAGGTGGGATTCAGAGAAATGGTGGCTGATAGACCTTGACATTCCTAAAGTAGAATGGAAGAAAAGCTTAGCTCTTGCTTTTCCAAAGGATGGGAAGTAGCAAACAAATTGGTTTTCTGACAAGATGAAAATGAGAAGATCAAAGTGTTGAGTTGAGAAAGTGGCATTCTGCAGAGCTGACAAAATGCTGTTTGTTACAGGTTTGTCCCTCATTAAAGTAATTTGAACACATAAAGTGTTTAAAAAAATTGCTTGGAAATGAAAGACTCAGACGAAAAGAAGAGTCACCAAGTCATGGGACCATGGGGATGAAATTGCTATAAAAGGGTTGTCCATGCTGAGAGTCTCCAACAGCTTCACTTGGCTTCCTTCCTCCATCTCTTCACTTCTACTCCTCAGAGTTTTTGGTAAGTCAGATTATATCCATGTTTATCTGTCTGTTCAAATTTCATTGGAATGATCTCTTTGGGGAATGTGTTGCTCTTGCACCATGATGCTGAAATGTATTCTGTTGTTGGAATATCTCTTTGTGTTAAAATATCTCTCTCTCTTGCCTTGTTAGAAATGCACTTAGAGAAGGAAGGTGCTGTTCCTTCTCCAAACGGGAGAGCATCAATATTCCTATGTTGGTTCCAGGCTATAAGATGGCAAAGTGTCACTGAGGGTTTCTAATAATCATAAAGAATTATTATTATTATTATTATTATTATTATTATTATTATTATTATTATGCACCTCTCCCCGAAGGCTAAGAGAGAGGCACTCAGTAGGACCAGGGAGGAATGGACCTTGGAAAGGATTGCAACATGTATCTGCCATACTTTTAGAGTTCAGAAATAAGACAGGTCAGCTCAGCTGTTTCCCTATCCATCCAGACAATGAAAGAAAAGACACCCACTTTTCTAAATGTTTCTAAATGAATCATGTTCTAGGAGAAGGTGAATCCCTTCCCAGCAGCTACCTTCTCCCATGCCTTTGGTTCTCCCAGAAGGTTTAAGAGAAGAAGAATATAAAGCTCTTATAAAAATGTTCTTCTGGGGGAAATATAGCAATGAGAACCATAAAGAATTCAGGAACTAAGGATTAATTTCTTTTGAAATCTTGAACACATCTGAGAGTTGAAGAGAGTCCTTGAAGGACAGGCAAAGAACGGTCTTTGGATCTCACCACTAAGAATGGGATTCGGGACTCAGTAGGTCATGTGCAAACTTATAATTCTTCACTATGTTTCTTCAAAGAGAGATCAGCCAGTAACATTCCCAATCTTCTTCCTCTTTTTCTGAAATCTTTCAAAGCGACTTAGTTTTCAAGGCTTAATCTGAGTTCTGAATTTATTATGCTTACAATTTCTTATGCAGTCACATATGGTTATTTTGCCATGAAAACAACATGTTCTGTGTGGAAAATAAAATTTCTACACAGATATATTATTTCCTGAACACCAAGTGCTGTTTCTTATCCAGAAAATGTCGTTTTCTTCCAAATGAACCATGTTAAAATTCTCTGCAAGATGAATCCCCAATTGCATCCTTTTCTGTGCAACCTCCCTCCATTTTTCAGGATATGTTGTTTTCTGCACAGAGACGTGAATATTTTGCACAGAGTAAGTCTGAAATGGCATAGTTTCTCATCAGTTCAAAATTCTTCTCATTAGGGCTTCTTCACATTCAAAGATCCTGGTTTTTATGAACATTTTGTGATTATTTTTCTAATATTTTTTATCTCTACACAGGGAGATGATAGTTCACAGATGCCATCAACTTCCCATTGGATAAATTAATAAGTAGCATTACATTGTTCTTCAATTAATAATATTTCCCTTAAATCCAAAAGTCAGCCCTTGTGTCTCTCTGCTAGTCACAGTGTCCCCAAAATGAGATTTTTGTCCCTTTCTCCTTTATAATAATAATAATAATAATAATAATAATAATAATAAAATTTTATTTAAACCCCGCCCAATGGATACCCAATCAGGGCGGCTTACATCATTTAAAACACAATATACATAAAACATAATACAGAAACCCCCCCACCCCCCCTTAAAAAATTATTAAATCAGGCAATATATAAAATCAACATGATTAATTATATTAAAATCCACACAGAATCGGTAAGCAAGCTGGATGATCCCTTCCATCTGCCGATGGGGCCACGCAGGAACATCATTTAGCATGGCTACCTATATCCGGGGTGGGGGTATACTACTCTGGAAAGGCCTGCCGGAAGAGATCCGTCTTAATAGCTTTTTTAAAGCTATCCAAAGATGTTAATTGACGGATCTCATCCGGCATTACTTGAGTACAGAAACTGTGCTGCATAAACTCTCAGATAGTTAGAAGATTGAAAACGATTTCCTAACATGAAGCATCCCCCACAACTGCGGCTGAGAGCCTGGGGAGAAGAGAAGACATGGACATTTCCAAAAAATTCATTCATACAAAATAAACAGTCAAACATCTCAGCATTTAACAGGTGCATTGAAGAGGGAAAAAGTTCTATGTTGGTTGACTGATTTGGACTAGGAGCAAAACCTCACAGCAGGATCATAGGTAGAAGATGCCTTTAATTTCCCAGTCAATGAATAAACATTGTGCTCTTGTCTCTCTTGATGCTTGGTTTCAGAGTCACCTCCATCAACAATGCCGGATTGTGGTCTATCCTGCACCATCCCCTCCTGTGCTTCTGAACCCACTGTTGGATTTGGAGCGGCAGGTGTGAGAAGACGTTCAATTTTAGGCCACAGTGGCATCGGATATGGTGCTCTTGGCTTCAGAGGTTCAGAATTAGCCAGTGACCTGGGCATCCTGGCTAGAGTCACACCTTCCTGCATCAGCCAGATCCCACCATCCGAGATTGTGATTGATCCACCTCCACTTAATATCATCATCCCAGGGCCCATCCTTTCTGCTAGCTGTGAGCCTGTTGCTGTGGGAGGTAGTGCTCCCTGTGCCCTTCAGGGTGTTGGGATAGCAGGAGGATTTGGCCATAGTGGCCTTGGCTTTGGCCGTTACAGCTTTGGCTTTGGCTATCAGGACTTTTTTGGTCAGATAGGTGGATAGCTAGGAATAAATTCTTCCATCCGGCGTCATGGTAGCTATTGTGAATAGGCCTATGGAACTGGAAAATAATACCCTTCTGATCTTCGGAATGACGATTAATAATCTGTGATGCTATGGATCTACTGCAAGGTTCTCAGCCTGCCATCAGAAAAGAATGATCTCCTGGAATCATCACTCACGCCAAGAACCTGCCCATGAATTTTTCCAACCTTTCTTTCCTTTTGCTTCCCACTTCTTCTGAAACCCTCAAGGCAAATCATCAATGAAAAGCTGTATGTGCTTCATCTTCTCTCTTCCCTCTTTTCTGTATTATTTTCTAAACCATTTCCCCCTTCGTTTTCAATAAATCTCAATCTGCATTCTAATCTCTGTCTCTTTGTCTTTGCATTTAATTGTGTAAATTTGAGAATGCATGACCACAGCTGGCTTGAACCTATTAGGGGGTGGGTGGGTACTTTGAATAACAGTTTATGATGGGACCTTTTAGATTCCATTTTTTTTCCAATAAGAATAAGGAAGAGAGAAAACAGTGTCCCTGGTAGGTGCTTTTCTGAGCCTCACTAGTGACACCTGACCTGACAACAGCACACGCAAAAAGGATCTAGGAGTCTTAGTAGAAGACAAGCTGAACCATGGTGTGACGTGGCACCCTCAAAAAGCCAATACAATTTTGAGTTGAATCAATAGGAATGTAGCATATAAAATGAGAGAAGTACTAATACCACTCTATTCCTCTTTGGTCAGACCTCACCTGGAATACTATTTCCAGTTATGGACACCACAATTCAAGAAAGACACTGACAAGCTGGAATGTGTGAAAAGGAGGGTCACCAAAATAGTTAAAGGTGTGGGATACTTTCCAATGCAAGTAGAGGGAAAACAAGCTGGGTCTCAGAATAGAAGGGAGGGTCCTTCCAGAGTGGCATAAAGAATCATAGAATCATAGAATCATAGAATCATAGAGTTGGAAGAGACCACAAGGGCCATCCAGTCCAACCCCCTGCCATGCAGGAACTCCCAATCAAAGCATCCCTGACAGATGACCATCCAGCCTCTGCTTAAAGACCTCCAGGGAAGGAGACTCCACTACTCTCCGCGGGAGTGTGTTCCACTGTCGAACCGCCCTTACTGTCAGGAAGTTCCTCCTAATGTTGAGGTGGAATATCTTTTCTTGCAGCTTGTATCCATTGTTTCGGGTCCTAGTCTCTGGAGCAGCAGAAAACAAGCTTGTTCCCTCCTCAATATGAGGAGGGAAATGGGAATTATTGTGAGATAGCTCCACCACAACATCTATGGTCCAAAACACATTGCAGAAATAATCCAGTCTGAGACCATTTTAACTGGCCTGGCTCAATGGTAGTGAATTCTGGGAGCTGAAGTTTTATGAAACTTCTAGCCTTACCTGTCAGAGAGTTCTGGTGTCACAATAAATTACAATTCCCAGGATTCCCTCACAATGAGTCAGGGTAATTAAAGGGGTTTCAACTGGGTTATTTCTGTAGTGTGGTTTGGACCTTTCTCTCCAAACAATATGTCAAGCTTCACATCCAAAGCTCCCAATCCCTTTTAAGACACAGCAAGGTGGCTGACAAAAGGGAAGACCTTGCATTTTTCTAGTCCCAGAGCAAGTGGTTAAGGAAACAGTGACATGTAAGGGAAGAGCTGTCCTCTTACCATCGGTATCTCAAACGGTGGGACCATGAACGTCACCGAATCCATGGCAATCTTGTTGAGTTCTCCCTCTTGAACTGAAGAACAGACAAGCACAGAAATATTGTTATGGGGATTTCTTCTTCTGAGGCTTGCCTATCAGGACATTGTTATAGTACAAGGAACTGATCATTTGTTAGGCTAAATTGGGCTGGCTATTGACAATCTACTCAATGGTCAGCATTGGGTTGCTCTGTGTCCTTTCTATTTTGTCACTCTGCATCTTTCTAACCCTTTCTCCTTGGAAAACAGAATGATGTGGATTTTCACCATATATGATCAATGCTATTCCTTCCATTTCTCAGAGCCTTCTTCCCCCATAACAAAGGGTTAAAATGTGTAAAGACATAAAGGTACATTTTAATGGGGCAACACCACAGAGGTGATAAAAGACCAAGTGACCATTGAGAGGGGCAGTTAGGACCTTTGAGATGGGTCTGAGAGAAGGTTTTAAAAATCCTGGAAGAACATGAGGCTTTTGTCTGTCTGCCTTTCTCTTTGGCTCTGCTAAGCAGTCCATGATGGGAGGATGTTGGATCCAGACAATGGAATCTGGACTGCCAGCTATCCAGAAATATCAAGGACTGCAAATCCTATCTGACGTGTGAGTAAGATTGGGAAACTGGACCACTTAGTTGTGTTAGGATATTTTATTCTAAATCTGGCTGAATTGCTTTTACTCTGTAGCTCATACTTGGAGTGCAAGATGGTTCTCCATGAAGAGAGATGCCCTTTTGCTATAGAATTCCCTTACTTAGAATATAACCCCTTTTTCCTTGAAAAATGTTTACTTCTTACTCACTTCTCCTCAATGCTCAAGGTAGGGTATAACATAGCTTAGAATACTCTATATAACTAAACACATGAAACCATTTAAACATATAGGTCGAAATACATAAACATAAGATAAAGTTAAAGTAGCCTCAAACTGGATTATTTCTGCAGGGTGATTCGGACTACTGTTCCTCTTCCTTTAGTAAAAATAAAAATACTTACCAACTATTTCAAATGGGTGCAAAGTCCCAGTGAAAATTTCATCTCACTTAAATAACTTCCAGATATAAGAAAAGCATACTCACTTCTCCGAAGAGCTGGAGAGAAGTCAAGGGAAGCTGCTGGAGGAGCTGAAGAGAGCTGGTGCTTTTATACACCTTTGGGTGCCATCCTTTGTGGTCTGAGACAATATTTTGAATTAGTCACCAATGGTGACTAATGATAGCATTGCTGAGCCCATTTTAGTTTGGATCCCTTGCACACCTGGGTTAGTCCCCAGTTCATTGCAGGCAAAGGCATATGTTTATACACTGGTCCCATGCTGACTTGAGATCTACTACTGGTGCATGCACCTTACCTTACCAGACCATTGCTAGTACTGACTGCATCTGTTGCAGAAATGGGGCACCTGGGTGCAGCCACATGGCCAGGTGCCCCAATTCCACATTGGAAGCTTTGTTGGAGGTGTCTGTACAGCCGCAATGGCACAGAAAGGTAGGGAACATGAGAAGGTGTCATCAATACAGGGAACAAATTGACCTAAGGGTGGGGTCTCATTAGCATCAATGGGATTGGACCAGATCCACCAGATCTCTGTCTGGTCTATAAGGATTGGGCCAAGGTTTTCACCTGCATCTTCTGACCTGAAGAATGCAAGGCTATTCAAACATGGCTAATGTCAACTCTTAAATTTCTCTTCCCTTCTCTTCTTCAAGCTTCAACATATCCAGTTCTCCCACCTTCTCCTCATGGGGCATGGTTTCCAGACCTTTCATATCATTTTGGCCACCGTCCTCTGGACACATTCAAACTTGTCAATACACTTCTTGAATTGTAGTGCACAGAACTGGACAGCGTGCTCCAAAAAAAAAGAGAGGAAAAACAGAATACTATGTTAAATAGTAAATACTGTTACTTCCCACAACGTAGAAACTGCACTCTTTCAAGCTTGCCCCTTTTTCAAAGTTGCATCCTTTCAAATGTTTAAACATGGCTATCATGTCAACTATTAGCCTCCTCACTTAGGTTCATAAGCTGCTCATCTCAAAGCATGGTTTCCACAGCTTTGACTATTTTGGTCACCCTCCTTTTCACACATTTCAGCTTCTCAGTTTCTTTCTTGAACTGTGATGTCCATAACTGGAAATAGTATTCCAGGTGAGGTCTGACCAAAGCAGAATAGAGCGGTATTAGTACTTTTCTCATTTTAGACGCTACATTCTTATTGATTCAACTCAAAAATGTATTGGCTTTTTGAGGGTGCCACATCACACCATGGATCAGCTTGTCTTCTACTAAGACTCCTAGATACTTCAAATATTTAAATATTTGAATGTTTAAATATTTGAAGGGATGTCATATTGAGGAGGGAACAAGCTTGATTCTACTTTTCCCATGTTTTGTTGTCAGGTCAGGTGTCAATAGTGAGGCTCAGAAAAGCACCTACCAGGGACAGTTTTCTTCCTTCCTTATTCTTATTGAAAAATCGGAATCTAAAAGGGTACCTCATAAACTGTTATTCAAAGTACCCACCCACCCCCTAATAGGTTCACATCAGCTGTGGTCATGCATTCACAAATTTACACAATTAAATGCAAAGACAAAGAGACAGAGATTACAATGCAGATTGAGATTTATTGAAAACGAAGGGGGAAATGGTTTAGAAAATAATACAGAAAAGAGGGAAGAGACAAGATGAAGCACATATGGATTTTCATTGATGATTTGCGTTCAGGTTTTCATAAGAAGTGGGAAACAAGGGGAAAGAAAAGTTGCACAAATTCGTGGGCAGGTTCTTGGCGTGAGTGATGACTCCAGGAGATCATTCTTTTCTGATGGCAGGCTGAGAACCTTGCAGTACATCCATAGCATCGCAGATTATTCATGGTCATTCCAAAGATCAGAAGGGTGTTATTTTCTGGTTTCATAGGCTTATTCACAGTAGCTACCAAGACGCCCGATGGAAGAATTGATCCCAAGATATCCTCCCCTATGACCCAAAAAACCCTGATTGCCTAAGCCTAAGCCACGATGGCCAAGGCCAAAGCCAAAGCCACGATGGCTTAAGCCAAAGCCACTATTGCCAAAGCCTCCTGCTATCCCAACACCCTCAACGGCACAGGGAGCATTGCCTCCCACAGCAACAGGCTCACAGCTAGCAGAAAGGATGGGCCCTGGGATGGTGACAACAAAAGCAGGTGGCTGAATCACAACCTCGGATGGTGGGACCTGGTTGATGCAGGAAGGCCTGACTCCATTCAGGATGCCCAGATTGTTGGCTAATTCTGAACCTCCGAATCCAAGAGTGCCATATCCGATGCCACTGTGGCCATAAATTCCATGGCGTCCAAATCCAACAGTGGGTTCAGAAGCACAGGAGGGGATGGCGCAGGATAGGCCACAATCCGGCATTGTAGATAGAGGTGACTCTGAAACCAAGCATCAAGAGAGACAAGAGCACAATTTTTATTCATTTATTGATTAAAGGCATCTGCTACCTATGATCCTGCTGTGAGGTTTTGATCCTTGTCCAAATCAGTCTCCCACCATAGAATTTTTTTCCTCTTCAATGCACCTGTTAAATGCTGAGATGTTTGACTATTTATTTTGTATGAATGAATTTTTGGGAAATGTCCATGTCTTCTCTTCTCCCCAGACTCTGAGCCATGGTTGTGGGGGATGCTTCATGTTAGGGAGAGCACCATCCATTCCTGGAGCCATGAGACACCCCCCCATGGAAATCATTTTCAATCTTATTATTATTATTATTATTATTATTATTATTATTATTATGCAGCACAGTTTCTGTCCTCAAGTAATGTGAAAGGAGAAAGGGACAAAAATCTCACTTTTGGGGACACTGTGACTAGCAGAGAGACACAAAGAGGGACTTTTGGATTTAAGGGAAATATTATTAATTGAAGAACAATGTAATGCTACTTATTAATTGAATCAATGGGAAGTTAATGGCATCTGTGAACTATCATCTCCCTGTGTAGAGATAAAAAATGTTAGAAAAATAATCACAAAATGATCAGAAAAACCAGGATCTTTGAATGTAAAGAAGCCCCAATGAGAAGAATTTTGAACTGATGAGAATCTATGCCATTTCAGACTTACTCTGTGTAAAATATTCACGTCTCTGTGCAGAAAACAACATATCCTGAAAAATGGAGGGAGGTTGCACAGAAAAGGATGCAATTGGGGATTCATCTTGCACAGAATTTTAACATGGTTCATTTGGAAGAAAACGACATTTTCTGGATAAGAAACAACACTTGGTGTTCAGGAAATAATATATCTGTGTAGAAATTTTATTTTCCACACAGAACATGTAGTTTTCATGGCAAAACAACCATATGCGACTGCATAAGGAATTATAAGCATAATAAATTCAGAACTCAGATTAAGCCTTGAAAACTATTTCACTTTGAAAGATTTCAGAAACAGAGGAAGAAGATTGGGAATGTTACTGGCTGATCCCTCTTTGAAGAAACATAGTGAAGAATTATAAGTTTGCACATGGCCTACTGAGTCTTTAGTCCCATTCTTAGTAATGAGATCCAAACACCATTCTTTGGAAGCCCTTCACGAAGTCTCTTCAACTCTCAGATGTGTTCAAGATTTCAAAATAAATTAATCCTTAGTTCCTGAATTCTTTATTGTTCTCCATCTCATTGCTATATTTCCCCTAGAAGAACGTTTTTATAAGAGCTTTATATTCTTCTTCTCTTAAACCTTCTGCGAGACTCAAAGCCTTGGGAGAAGGTAGGTGCCGGGAAGGGATTCTCCTTCTTCTAGAACCATGATTCCTCTTAATGTAAATGTTTAGAAACATTTAGAAAAGTGAGTGTCTTTTCTTTCATTGTCTGGATGGATAGGGAAACAGCTGAGCTGACCAGTCTTATTTCAAAACTAGACTCTAAAAGTATGATAGATACATGTTGGAGTCCTTTCCAAAGTCCATTCCTCCCTGGTCCCACTGAATTCCTCTCTCTTAGCCTTTGGAGAGAGGTGGGTTATAAAAAATTATTATTATTATTATTATTATTATTATTATTAGCAACCCTCAGTGACTCTTTGCCATCTTATAGCCTGGAATCAACATAGGAATATTAATGCTCTCCCCTTTGGAAAAGGAAGAGCACCTTCCTTCTCTAAATGCATTTCTAACAAGGCAAGAGAGAGAGAGATTTTAACACAAAGAGATATTCCAACAACAGAATACATTTCAGCATCATGGTGCAACAGCAATACATTCCCCAAAGAGATCATTCCAATGAAATTTCAACAGACAGATAAACATGGATATAATCTGACTTACCAAAAACTCTGAGGAGTAGAAGTGAAGAGATGGAGGAAGGAAGCCAAGTGAAGCTGTTGAAGACTCTCAGCATGGACAACCCTTTTATAGCAATTTCATCCCCATGGTCCCATGACTTGGTGGCTCCTCTTTCTGCCCAAGGCTTTCCTTTGCAAGCAATTTTTGTAACGCTTCATGCCCCCAAATTACTTTAATGAGGGACAAACCTGTAACAAACAGCATTTTTCAGCTCTGCAGAATGCCACTTTCTTATCTCAACCCTTTGATCTTCTCATTTTCATCTTGTCACAAAATGAGTTTGTTTGCTCCTTCCCATCCTTTGGAGAAGCAAGAGCTAAGCTTTTTTTCCATTCTACTTTAGGAATGTCAAGGTCTATCAGCCACCATTTCTCTGAATCCCACCTGCATTTTTCTTCTCAGCATTCTTCCTTTTATGATTACATGGTTTCCTGAGGATTTCAGTGATGTTTTGTAGAATGGTTGCTTTCATTGACAGGGTCCCATCCAGTAAAATGTTACTTAATCTCTTTTCTACCCCAAATCATATCTTGGGAACCCTGAAAATCTATGACTATTGATGGTGGAGCTTTGATAGTAACCACCCCCCACCCTCTGGGTGTTTCTAGCTTCCAACATCAGATAAACTGAAGTAATTTGACTTGAGGTTAGCAATATTGAAAGGTGGAGAGGAAAAAACAACAATCTAGGCACCATAGTAGGATGCTTCAATTAATTTTCTTATCTCAAAATCTGTGCTTATGTGTACATTTCACACATGAAAAGAACATTTTTGACACATACACAAGATATTACTTGAAAGAGGAGGTGCTTTATTCACCTGTAACATGAACCAAATTGTATAAAAGCTCATCCTTTTCCTGCACTTCCAACATCTTCAGTAGACTCTTCTTTCCTCCTGCATCTTCTCTAAGGAACAGGTAAGTCTATTCTCCTAAGAATATTTTCATTTGTTCATGTTGTTGTTATTTGCCATCAAGTCAACTTTGACCTATGATGGGCCTAGAAACGTACACTCCCAATAAACCCATTCCTGGCAGACCTAAATTTAGACTGACTTGAAGTTGGATAAATCTTACAGCTATAGACTTTGAACCTTCAGTTCACTGACATCTTTACAGTTTTACAGTTGAGAGCACCTTGGGTATCATGAACTGGTGTGTCTTGGCAACAATGGGTCAAAGCTATTGGCTTCATGCTTTCCTTGTGAGTTCCCAAGAGATCTCTGAATGGCCATTAAGGGATGCAAGAGACTCTCATCTCTTCTCTTGCTATTCATTGACCTAATCTCTTCCTAGTCGTTGGATATTGAATGTCCTTCATTCCTAATTTAAAGTAAATAAAGGAACCAGGGGCCTTTGCAGACTGCTAGAAATAGTGCAAATTGTATTTTTTTTCTGAGACATTGAGCCTTCTCTGTCAGAGAGCTCTGGTGCCACAATAAACTACAGTTCCCATGATTCCCTAGCACAGAGTGAGGGCAGTTAAAGTGCACTTAATTTGCACTATTACTGGCAGCCTGCAAAGTCCCTGCATTTTGCAAAGTGGCCTTCTTTGTCGAGGCAGAAAATCTCAACATTTGAAACAAACACACACACCAACTTAAGATAATATGCCATGCATCTGATAGATTCTATGTGATGCAAAAGTACACCTTGCTTAGCTTCATTGTTCTTTAAGGCTCCACTAGACTCATATTCCTCCAGATGGCTTTGACAGAAAGACAGGCTCCACCATCGACCTTCTAGCTTTCCTTTGGAGAGGCTGAAGGAATCCTAAAACCTTTTCTCTGATAATAAATAACCAAAGAAATTTACCAGGAGGCTTCTAATGTACCAGGGAGTAGAGACAGTGAATGGTTTCAAGGCAGGCTTTTTATATCTATGCCTCCTTGGAATCCTTTTATTATCATGCTTTGCAATTAAAATTGCAAGGCCAATGCAATTTTAGGCTGCATCAGTAGAAGTATAGCATCTAGATCAAGAGAAGTAATAGTGCCACTCTATTCTGCTTTGGTCCGGCCTCACCTGGAATACTGTGTCCAGTTCTGGGCACCACAATTCAAAAAGGATGTGGAAAAACTGGAGCGTGTCCAAAGGAGGGCAACTAAAATGGTGAAGGGTCTGGAAACCAAGCCCTACGAGGAACGACTTAGGGAGCTGGGGATGTTTAGCCTGGAGAAGAGAAGACTGAGAGGTGATATGATAGCTGTGTTTAAATATTTGAAGGGATGTCATATTGAGGAGGGTGCTAGCTTGTTTTCTGCTGCTCCAGAGACTAGGACCAGAAACAATGGATGCAAGCTGCAAGAAAAGAGATTCCACCTCAACATTAGGAGGAACTTCCTGACAGTAAGGGCTGTTCGACAGTGGAACACGCTCCCTCGGAGAGTAGTGGAGTCTTCTTCCTTGGAGGTCTTTAAGCAGCGGCTGGATGGCCATCTGTCAGGGATGCTTTGATTGGGAGTTCCTGCATGGCAGGGGGTTGGACTGGATGGCCCTTGTGGTCTCTTCCAACTCTATGATTCTATGATTCTATGATTCTATGATTCTATCACAAAGCGACTGCCCACAAAAATGTCAGTGCCCAGATTCTCATAGTCTTTGAGTGACAGATATTTATTTAGAAGATAATGCCAAATGCACAAGGAAGCTTGCAGTGGTGAAAGGCCATACCTTTGGCGGGAGGCACTCAGTTTGTGACAATGCCTATACCAGAGGATTAGATAAAGGCTCTTGGGCCAAGGCCCTCTATTTTGGAGGCTGGATGGCCATCTGGCTGGAGTGCTTTGATTGTGTCTTCCTTCATCGTAAAATGGGATTCGACTGTATGGCCCTTGGAGTCTCTTCCAACTCTTGGATGCTTTGGGAGGAAGGGAGATGAGATGGCAGAATATTGTGCTTCTTAGTTGGCTTAGGCTATGCAAACTTCTTCAGTCTCTCCTAAATTGTCACATGTTTTGGCATCTTGACCACATTCCAATATTGCTTGACCACACATCTCCTAGTTTCCTTCTGTGAAATGTTGGAGGATAGGTGGTCATTCCCACCTGGGCACACCTGGATTGACAGCTTTGTCAGTAAGAAACGGCATCTTGAAACTCAGGAAAGCTCAGGAAAAATCTCAAAGCCATGGCAGCTCTTTTGAGACCAGGATTATACAACCTGTAGAACATGTGCCAAATAAGCATAGTCTTCTGCCAAATACACTTCTTAAGAGATGATGCTTCAAGTTGCTTAAAATGATTGGGCATTGCCTTTTTTTTTTTCTTAGCTCATTAACAAAATGATCCAAGGAACACTCTGTTCTTAAAGCCCTTTTCAAGTAGGCACTTTAATTAAACAACAGCAATTATTCCTCATCCATTTTGGAAGAAGCTGGAAGAAAATGTTCAGAGCCTACGAAAGTCTCATCCCGGATTCTTCAGGGATCACACCAGGAATACGGTTGCTACCAAATTCAGGATCCCACGACTGTGCTTCTCTGGACCAGGTCGACTCTCTGAGGTATAGGAGGGGGGCAGAGTGTTAGATACGGAGATTTGGTATATAAGTAGAGTTTGAAAAGAGCTAATTGAAATGAAAGCCAGACTGAGTTATCTAGCACCAGCTGAAGGTAGGAAATATTTGTTGGAATCTAATTGTTCAGATGCATATTGGGATTCAATAAGTCATTAAATGGAGAGTTAACAGATGGTAAAAAGCTATTTGGTTGATTTAATTCATAAATTGTGGTTGTAGAGGTTTAAATTGGTTGATATCGAGATTCAGTATATAGATAAAGGGATTCAAAAGCACTGATTGAAATGAAAGCCAGATTGATTCATTTAGCACCAATTCTCTGAAGGTAGGAAGTACTTAGGGAGGTCTTAAAACTCAATGGCCCCAGACAAGGAAAGGCTGGATGGCCATCTGACAGGAGTGCCTTGATTGTGTCAACAAAACCTGGAGAATATGTACCAAGTAATCCTAGTCTTGTATCAGTTGCAAAGAAGGTTGGACCTTAAGGGATGACCATTCACATTGTTTAAAATGACCAGTATCACCAGTTTTATTAGCCCATTAATGGAGCTATTGAAGGCAGACTCGGCTCCTCAAGCCCTTTTCAAAGAGGTTGTGAAAGTCACTCATAGACCACAAGGTTGTGAGTTCAATACTAGCCAGGGCTTAGGCTAGACTCAGGCCTGCATCCTTCCGATGTCACTAAAATGAGGACCCAACTGTTGGGGGGCAATGAGCTTATAGTTGTAAATCACTTCGACACCCCATAGCATGATATGAAGTAGTATAGAAATGAAGGTACTTTGCTTTGTTTTAGCCTCTTCCACCTTTTGGACAAAGAAATTGTTTTCCAGGCAAAAGAGAAATTTACTAGATCTTAAAGTTTTGGCTGAGTTTGATGTCCAGCAAATATCAGAACGGTTGGAGTCACCCAGCACTACTAGATCTCTCCTTTCTAAGAGTATGGTCATCTGTTCCATAAATAGTGCATTCTTGATAGTTTAATCCCATCATAATGTTTATTTTTTTTATATTTTCACCAGATTGTATTTGCTTTAATGGGTAAGCCAGCTTCAATTCAAGTTCTGGGGAGCAAGGGAATCAGGCTACAAATGCTGTGGCTGTTATGTGCCGACAAGTCATTGCAAGCTTATGATGATCCTAAAGAGACTCTTTCATGGGTTTTCATTGGCAAGATGTTGTCATAGGAGGTTCCCCACCATTGTCATCTTGTGAGGCTGAGAGGGTCTCCAAAGGGGATTTCCATGTCTTCCATAGTCCTATATTCAAAGCATTCCAATATGCTGGCTATCCTGTAAATGTGGAGGAGAATTTGGGGGACTCAGACTCTAAGAAAGCCTCCAACCAACATGGCAAGGGTTCTGGTTTTTATATGTTCCCCCATAGCTCCCTCCCTCACGGGCTGAATGTCTGAATCTTTGTTTGAGAGAAACCAAGTTAGCATGGGAAGTATGGAGACACTTCTTTAAGCAAGGACAGGCGGCTAGAATATGACAACAAAAAGAACCAAGGAAGAATTGCTCTGTTTAAACCTATCTGCCATAGGAGGAATGTCAATCTACAGCAATTCCATTCAACAAGGTGGGGAAACTCACATTAGCCATTTTCTTTCCAATTCAATGTTGTTGTTTTTAAGGAAATGGTTTTTGAAGATTTTTTCAAGTTCAGGACTTATTCTGTGCACTATTTGCACGTTGGGGTTTTTTTATTTTGAAAACCTCCCCACAGAAATCAGCCTTTTCTCTGGAGGAAACAATGTTTTCTGCACACAATATAAGGAGATTATTGCATTCCTTATACATTTCCCCAACAGAATAAAGCTGCATTTAATTTTAAAACTGGATGTTATTGCACTTGCCGGTGGCCAAGGGAATGCAGCTTGCATGCAATTCAGATCCCAGCCGTATTTATCCAGTGGCTTTTCAAAAACTAGATATTGGTATTTTTTGAAAAGCTGCTGGATAAGTACAGCTGCATATGGGTTGCATTCGTCCAGCCACCAGTGAATGCAATAACACCCAGTTTTAAAATTAAATGTGCCTTTATTCTGTTGGAGAAAAGGCGTTTTAAAAGCAATGCAATAATCATTGTGTCATTCCTGAAACCTTCCTCCTCATAGTGAATGAGGGAGGCTGATTTCTCAACAATGTTTCTTGACAAAGCAAGACAAAAGCCCCTGAAATGGCCAAGGAAGAGAAGGAAGGGGAGGAGAAGGAGATAAAGGATAGGACCAGCTGGAAGATGAGGAACCATGGATGCCACCTTGAGTTCCTGGGGTGAAAGGCAGATATCTAACAATAAGGAAGGACACTTGACAACGTCTTGAAGGTTTCTTCCTCAAATCTTTATTGCTTTATACAGGCTTCAGTCAAAGAGAGTGTTGTAAGCCTGGGAAATGTGGATTGATTTATGCATCAGATCTTCATGTCCATGGTTGCTGGACACGCTCACTACTACTTCTCAGATTCAACTGGAAAAGATTGTTACAACAGAAAGGAAAAAATCCTCTAATCCAAGACCTACCCATGTACTTCTCCAAGGAGACGATTGATGGTAACACATTCCTTTTGATACCATGTTTGAAACAGAAGGAAGGAAGGAAGGAAAGAAGGACACATCAGGGAGGTATTTATCAGAATTAAGACCCACCTGTATCTTCTCAAATTATCATTACCAAAGGTGTTGGTTATTACCTCTAGAGCCCTACATGGTTTGGATCCAGGTTACCTCCAGGATCGCCTTCTCCCATATAATCCACCCCATATATACAAGTCCTCTGGCAGACATTTACTCTATCCAGTCAGGATTAGGTTAGTTACTGTCAGCCAGAGGGAATTATTTCTCAAATGGAAATAAGACCAATTTTTATCTCCTTAAATTATTAGTTGTGATGATCAATAACAGTATATGAAGTAAGAGGAGAAGACAAATCCAGATGGGTCTCTGCCCACATTTTTTCCTCTGAGACTCATTATGCTCCAAATTTTCTCCCACCAAAAAATAAATAAATAAATAATAAATGTGGGTGGGAATGGACTTTGTAGGGCTAAATACTGCAAAGGCACCAAATTCCATTTGATCTTGGAAGCTAAGCAGTTTCAGCTTTAGTACTTTAATTAGTACTTAGTGGAGAGACTGACAAGAAATCCCAGGTGCTGCAGACTGTATTCCAGAGGGAAAAAATGGGAAAACTACCTCTGGGTATTCCTTGCCTAAGAAAACCCTAAGAAATTATGTGTTTACCATTAAGTCAACAGGAGAATTACAGGTAAACACACAAACACACAAACACACACACACACAGAGAGAAATGTCCAAAATACACTGCAGAAATTATCCAGTTTGAGACCACTTTAACTGCCTGAGAATTGTAGCCTATTGTGACACCAGAACTCACTGACAGATAAGGCTAGATGTCTCACAAAACTATGGCTCCCAGAATTCACTACCATTGAGCCAGGCCACTTAAAGCAGACTCAAACTGGATTATTTCTACAGTGTACTTTGGACCATAGATGTTGTGATGGAGCTATCTCACAATAATTCCCATTTCTTCATACCACTCTGGAAGAACCTTCCTTCCATTTTGAGACCCAGCTTATTTTCCCTCTACTTTCATTGGAAAAACAATATGTCAAGCTTGACATCCTAAGGTCCCAACTCCTGTTGAGACACAGCAAGGTGGCTGACAAAAGGGAAGACCTTGCACTTTTCTAGTTCCAGAACAATTGGTTAAGGAAACGGGTGAAATGTAAGGGAAGAGCTCTTCTCTTACCATTGGTATCTCAAACGGTGGGACCATGAACGTCATCGAATCCATGGCAATATTGTGGAGTTCTCCCTCTTGCGCTGAGGAACAGACAAACACAGAAATATTGTTATGGGGATTTCTTCTTCTGAGGTTGTCAGAGGTTGCTGGCTTGCCTATCAGGACAATATTTGGTTAAAATCAGGCAGAAAGAAGAAGCAGGCACCTGTTCTATCACATTCTATCTCAAGAAAAACTCTGTGTCATATTTGTGTGAATCCTCTCCAGGTCTTGAGCAGACTTTAGAAGAGTTATCCATGGTGCTTCAACCTGTTTGAGGGAGATGGGTCAGCCCCTGGGACACCTCCTTTAAAACCATCCAAATCCAGAGTAAATTCATCATTCCCCTGACATGGACCCCACTAGGCAGCACTAGAGGTCTTTTGAAATTCCCTCCTGGGAAGACCGAAAGATAGGTGATACCACCATAGCACCCTGAAATCATGCAGTAGCCAAGGGGAGGCAGTGCCATGGTCAACATCTAGTCACTCTGCATCATTTCTAGTTAGTTGGAATGGTTGGGTTGTGGGACATTAGTACTTCTTCCCTTTGCAATCCCAAATATTAATCTATATATACACACACAGCAACTTGACATAATACTCCATGGACCTGATTGATTCCAGGTGATATAAAACTTATACCATACTTTGATGTGTTGCTCTTAAAGGGACCACAGGACTCATTGCTGTTGATGAGATTCATCCAGTTAACTCTTGACAGAATGACAGGCTCCATCACTGACCTTCATCACTTTCCCTTGAAGAGGCTGAAGGGATTTGAAAACCTCTTTCCACTTCTGGTGATAAATGCCCAAAGAAACTTACCAGGAGACTCACCAACGCTGTGTCTCAGTTCCTTCTGATGTACCAGAGAGTTGAGACGGTGGATTGTTTCAAGGCAGGCTGTTTATTTATACGCCTCTCTGGAATTCTCTAATTATCACAAAGCAATTGCCCACAAGGTAGTCAGTTCCCAGATTCTTGTAGTTTCTGAGTGAGACGTAATTTTTCACAAGAAGATGCCACAGGCACATGGAAGCTGGCAGTGTCACAGTGCCTACACCAGAGGGGTAGATAAAGGCTCTTGGGCTAAGACCTTCTATTTTGGAAGCTGGATGGCCATCTCTCTAGCGTGCTGTGATTGTGTCTTCCTTCATGTAAAATGGGGTTAGACTGGATGGCCCTTGAGGTCTCTTGCAACTCTAGGATGGATTTGTGGACCTCTTACATAGCTTGCCCCCAATCTAGCACAGCACAAAATTCCAATCCCCTTTTTCATGAGTTAATCACCATTTAAACTACCAGTTTTCCCCATGTGATAAACTTCTAGGTAATAATCAAGTCAAACGAATAGTTACTCAAAGAATAAAGGATATGGAGTTCCAGAATGAACTTAGTAGGCTCTCAAACAGAATTTGGATAAATAAGGGGGTATGTTTAGGCTCCTTTGGACCAGGATAAGATCAGATCCACTGGATCCCTCCCTGGAGCTAATAGCCTGTGTCACCTGGACAAGACAATGCAAGGTCAGGGGAAGCACAAGCCTTTTGTCCTGTATTTACAAACCCTCAGTCTAACCAAGCTTGCTTAGTTTTTTTGCTTTCTCAGCATCAGATCACACCTAACTGTGCTTGGTGTGATGGAGAGGCAATAGTTTAAATTTCCAAAATCCCAAGCCTTTTGTGAACAAAACCTTAGATTGATTGGATTTGGTGGCCTGTTTCTACATCCTCTTCTCAAGTCAACTGAGAGTATGCCAGTCAACCGTCAACACCAAGAGCAAATTAGTACCGTCTATCATCTGAATTCAACATGTTGGATGCATCATGGGGCCCAAACCTGTCAAGTCCCCCTCTCTCTTTTCTGAAAAATTAGACTCACAACTCTGGGTTGCTTTAATGCAAGAGAGTGGTGGTGTTACACAGATTTCCTTGAGGAAAGCAGATGAAAACACCATAACTGGAGTCTCCATAATTTGTAGACCTGGTGGCATTTTCAGTGTGTAAACACCTGCCCATCATTACTGCTGTTTATGCATATATTGATTAAATAATCCCACAATGTATAGTAAAGTATGTAACTAAACATTAGCAGCTATAGAATGATATTGTTTGCTCTAGCAGGGGAGCATAGCTATTCTAGTCAGTGAAAAATAGCAGCATTCTTTGATCTGGGATGGTCATCTTCTTCACTATACATGCAGCTTCGGGAAGGAGGGAAGGGGAAGGGGAAGGGGAAGGGGAAGGGGAAGGGGAAGGGGAAGGGGAAGGGAAATGGTTCACCCAGCCACCCAGTCAGATAAGCCCGACCAAACCTGAAGATCAATAGGATGACAAATATCACAGCTTGACTACACTAAAGCTAATGGAAGTCATCATGGAAGAGCCTTTAGAACAGGAGACAGTGACCTGTAATTTTACTTCTTCCACACTACCAGAAACTTTTCCATGATCCAAAATTTGTGTTACAATTTAAAATTTAGTCACTCACCCCATCTCTTCAGCAGGTGATCATCACAGTCCATTTCTGCCAAAAGCCAATTGTTTGGGGACCAGTGGTGTCACCCCGCTTAGGGTTTCACCTGGTGTTGTCCGAACTCCCCGCATACTGCTAGTGATGCCTCTGCTTAACCACATGAATTCTGGAAGTGAAAAAACCCAGAAGAAGACTGAATCCAAATAATTCTTAAATTTGATAGCACAGCCCTCGAAATCTGTAGGTCCCAATCAATTCAAGTTTGTACTATTTTTGTTCTTGTTGTTTTCTGTATCAAATGTTGAGATTTTCTGCCTTGAAAAAGAAGGCCACTTTGCAAAACTTAGGGCCTTTGCAGAGTGCCAAAAATAGTGCAAATTAAGTCCACTTTAACTGCCGTGACTCAGTGCTAGGGAATCATGGGAACTGTAGTTTATTGTGGCACCAGAGCTCTCTGACAGAGAAGGCTCAATGTCTCAGGAAAAAAAATACAATTCCCACGATTCTCTAGCACTGAGCCAGGGCAGTTCAAGTGGACTAAAGCTGCACTATTTCTAGCAGTCTGCAAAGGCCCCTGGTTACTTTATTTACTTTAAATTAGGAATGAAGGACATTCAATCTCCAATGACTAGGAAGAGATTAGGTCAATGAATGATTGAGAAGACATAAAGATGAGAGTCCCTGGCATCTCTTAGCGGCCATTCAGAGATCTCTTGGGAACTCACAAGGAACACATGAAGCCAATAGCTTTGATCCACTGTTGCCAAGACCCACCAGTTCATGATACCCAAGGTGCTCTCAATTGTAAAATTGTGAAGTTGTCAGTGAACTGAAGGTTCAAAGTCTCTAGCTGGAAGATTTATCCAACTTCAGTTCAGTCTAAATTTAGGTCTGCCAGGAATGGGCTTATTGGGAGCGTACGTTTGTAGGCCCGTCATAGGTCAAAGTTGACTTGATGGCAAATAACAACAACATGAACAGATGAAAATATTCTTAGGAAAATAGACTTACCTGTTCCTTAGAGAAGATGCAGGAGGAAAGAAGAGTCTACTGAAGATGTTGGAAATGCAGGAAAAAGGGATGACAATTTGGTTCATGTCACAGGTGACTAAGTACCTCCTCTTTCAACTAATATCCTGTGTACGTGTCAAGAATTTTCTTTTCATGTGTGAAATATACACATAAGCACAGATTTTGAGATAATAAAATTAACTGAAGCGTCCTACAATGGCGCCTACTTTGTTGTTGTTTTTTCTTCTCCTCCTTTCAATATTGCTAACCTCAAGACAAATGACTTCAGTTTATGTGATGTTGGACGCTAGAAACACCCAGAGGGTGGGGGGTGGTTACTATCAAAGCTCCACCATCATCATCATCACCATCAGGCATTGTAGAACATCATCAAGACAATTGCATCAGCATAGGAAATTCTAGGACAATAGGTCTACTCTAAACTGGAGTAGACCCTTCAAATCCTTTGGATTAACCTTTCAATCAATTCACCTCTCAACCATGAGTGTATGTTAGCTGGAAATTTCCAAAACATCCCCAGCCAAAGCTCCCTTCCTGTTGCTGGTCCTGGCCCCTAAATTGGAAATGAAAATTATAACTCATTTCGTTCTTGAGTCAAGAATCAAACATCTCGAAGCATGTTTGGGATATATATCCATATTTTTTTTTTTTTAAAAAAGGTACATTATTCATTTTTTTAGTAATAAGGCCATACCATTGTCCAAACAAACAAACAAACAAAATCTGTATGGAAGAGCCAAGAGACCCAAATCCAACATAATGTTTTCAGGAGGAACAGGATTCATCACACCCCCAGCATTCTCCATGCTTTGCATAAAGGCTCCATTTTCCAGTTTTTCAAAGCCCATGTGGGAACTTCAGGATAGAGAGGTCTTCATCTCCTTTCCTTGCATTTGTAAAATATGCTTCCAACGATTCAAAGATGGCACTGGAACCTGGACACTGATCATCTATAATGGTGGGAGCATCCCTAATCGTGAAGAGGAAACCCTTTGTTCAAAGACAGAAAACAAAATGTATTTCTTATAATCTATAAATTACAGTGAGTCACAGCCTTGGGTGGAAGGTAAATATTTAAGAATTGATTGATCGACAAATTGCTCTGAATTGGGTTGGTGTCCTACACCTGAGTAAAGGAACTGAACACATACTTTTGGGACTGTTGTGCAATGGAGGTACTCAAGGTTCATGGTTGTCCTAGAGTTAGACACAAATAGAGAAGAGCACTGAATCAATTGGGTTTACTTGCATCTTGACTCACCTTTCAACATCTGTTTGAATCATTCTTCTTTACTTGAGAGTGACCCATAGGAATTCATGGAAAGGGATCTTGTAAAACCTTAGAGACTATTATGAAACTTCTTTGTATCATAAACTATTGTAAATTCAGTCTACTTCTTCAGAAGAATTAGGAAATTTAGACATGAGAGAAAAGAGAATTAGGTCAATTGTCATAGATTTTCCGGGTTCCCAAGATGTTATTTGGGGTAGAAAAGAGATTGAGTTACATTTCACTGGATGGGACCCTCTTAATGAAAGCAACCTTTCTACAAAACTCTACAAAACATCACTGAAATCCCCAGGAAACCATGTAATCGTGTAAGGAAGAATGCTGAGAAGAAAAATGCAGGTGGGATTCAGAGAAATGGTGGCTGATAGACCTTGACATTCCTAAAGTAGAATGGAAGAAAAGCTTAGCTCTTGCTTTTCCAAAGGATGGGAAGGAGCAAACAAATTGGTTTTCTGACAAGATGAAAATGAGAAGATCAAAGTGTTGAGTTGAGAAAGTGGCATTCTGCAGAGCTGACAAAATGCTGTTTGTTACAGGTTTGTCCCTCATTAAAGTAATTTGAACACATAAAGTGTTTAAAAAAATTGCTTGGAAATGAAAGACCCAGACGAAAAGAAGAGTCACCAAGTCATGGGACCATGGGGATGAAATTGCTATAAAAGGGTTGTCCATGCTGAGAGTCTCCAACAGCTTCACTTGGCTTCCTTCCTCCATCTCTTCACTTCTACTCCTCAGAGTTTTTGGTAAGTCAGATTATATCCATGTTTATCTGTCTGTTGAAATTTCATTGGAATGATCTCTTTGGGGAATGTGTTGCTCTTGCACCATGATGCTGAAATGTATTCTGTTGTTGGAATATCTCTTTGTGTTAAAATATCTCTCTCTCTTGCCTTGTTAGAAATGCATTTAGAGAAGGAAGGTGCTCTTCCTTTTCCAAAGGGGAGAGCATCACTATTCCTATGTTGATTCCAGGCTATAAGATGGCAAAGTGTCACTGAGGGTTAATAATAATAATAATAATAATAATAATAATAATAATAATAATAATAATTTTTAATAACCCGCCTCTCCCTGAAGGCTAAGAGAGAGGAATTCTCAGGGACCAGGGAGGAATGGACCTTGGAAAGGATTGCAACATGTATCTGCCATACTTTTAGAGTTCAGAAATAAGACAGGTCAGCTCAGCTGTTTCCCTATCCATCCAGACAATGAAAGAAAAGACACCCACTTTTCTAAATGTTTCTAAATTAATCATGTTCTAGGAGAAGGTGAATCCCTTCCCAGCAGCTACCTTCTCCCATGCCTTTGGTTCTCCCAGAAGGTTTAAGAGAAGAAGAATATAAAGCTCTTATAAAAACGTTTTTCTGAGGGAAATATAGCAATGAGAACCATAAAGAATTCAGGAACTAAGGATTAATTTCTTCTGAAATCTTGAACACATCTGAGAGTTGAAGAGAGTCCTTGAAGGGTAGGCAAAGAATGGTCTTTGGATCTGAGCACTAAGAATGGGATTAAGGACTCAGTAGGCCATGTGCAAACTTATAATTCTTCACAAGGTTTCTTCAAAGAGGGATCAGCCAGTAACATTCCCAATCTTCTTCCTCTTTTTCTGAAATCTTTCAAAGTGAAATAGTTTTCAAGGCTTAATCTGAATTCTGAATTTATTATGCTTACAATTTCTTATGAAATCACATATGGTTGTTTTGCCAAGAAAACAATGTGTTTTGTGTGGAAAATAAAATTTCTACATAGATACATTATTTCCTGAACACCAAGTGCTGTTTCTTATCCAGGAAATGTTATTTTCTTCCAAATGAACCATGTAAAAATTCTCTGCAAGATGAATCCCCAATTGCATCCTTTTCTCTGCAATCTCCCTCCATTTTTGAGGATATGTTGTTTTCTGCACAGAGACGTGAATATTTTGCACAGAGTAAGTCTAAAATGGCATAGTTTCTCATCAGTTCAAAATTCTTCTCATTGGGGCTTCTTTACATTCAAAGATCCTGGTTTTTCTGATCATTTTGTGATTATTTTTCTAACATTTTTTTATCTCTACACAGGGAGATGATAGTTCACAGATGCCATCAACTTCCCATTGATTCAATTAATAAGTAGCATTACATTGTTCTCCAATTAATAATATTTCCCTTAAATCCAAAAGTCCCCCCTTGTGTCTCTCTGCTAGTCACAGTGTCCCCAAAGTGAGATTTTTGTCCCTTTCTCCTTTCACATTACTTGAGGACAGAAACTGTGCTGCATAAACTCTCAAATAGTTAGAAGATTGAAAAACGATTTCCATGGTGGTGGCGGGGTCTCATGAATGAATGCTCCCCTCCCTGATATGAAGCATCCCCCACAACCGCGGCTGAGAGCCTGGGGAGAAGAGAAGACATGGACATTTCCCAAAAATTCATTCATACAAAATAAATAGTCAAACATCTCAGCATTTAACAGGTGCATTGAAGAGGGAAAAAATTATATGGTGGGAGACTGATTTGGACTAGGATTAAAACCGCACAGCAGGATCCTAGGCAGCAGATGCCTTTAAATAATTAATGAATAAACATTGTGCTCTTGATTCTTGGTTTCAGAGTCACCTCTATCAACAATGGTGGATTGTGGTCTATCCTGCACCATCCCCTCCTGTGCTTCTGAACCCACTGTTGGATTTGGACGCCATGGAATTTATGGCCACAGTGGCATCGGATATGGTGCTCTTGGCTCCGGAGGTTCAGAATTAGCCAGTGATCTGGGCATCCTGAATGGAGTCACACCTTCCTGCATCAACCAGGTCCCATCATCCGAGATTGTGGTTCAGCCACCTCCTTTTTGTGTCATCATCCCAGGGCCCATCCTTTCTGCTAGCTGTGAGCCTGTTGCTGTGGGAGGCAATACTCCCTGTGCCGTTGGGGGTGTTGGGATAGCAGGAGGCTTTGACAATAGTGGCTTTGGCCTCGGCTATCGTGGCATCGGCTTAGGCTATCATGGCTTTTTGGGTCAGAGGGGTAGATATTCCATCCGGCGTCGTTTTAGCTACTGTCAATAGGCCTATGAACCCGGAAAATAATACCCTTCTGATCTTTGGAATGACCCTGAATAATCTGTGATGCTATGGATCCACTTCAAGGTTCTCAGCCTGCCATCAGAAAAGAATGATCTCCTGGAATCATCATTCATGACAAGAACCTGCCCATGAATTTTTGCACCCTTTCTTTCCCCTTGTTTCCCACTTCTTATTAAACCCTCAAGGCAAATCATCAATGAAAACCGTATGTGCTTCATCTTGTCTCTTCCCTCTTTTCTGTATTATTTTCTAAACCATTTCCCCCTTCGTTTTCAATAAATCTCAGTCTGCATTCTAATCTCTGTCTCCTTGTCTTTGCATTTAATTGTGTAAATTTGTGAATGCCTGACCACAGCTGGCTTGAACCTATTAGGGCGTGGGTAGGTACTTTGAATAACAGTTTATGAGGGGACCCTCTTAGATTCCATTTTTTCAATAAGAATAAGGAAGAGAGAAAACAGTGTCCCTGGTAGGTGCTTTTCTGAGCCTCACTAGTGACACCTGACCTAACAACAGCAGATGGGAAAAGGATCTAGGAGTCTTAGTAGAAGACAAGCTGAACCATGGTGTGATGTGGCACCCTCAAAAAGCCAATACAATTTTGAGTTGAATCAATAGGAATGTAGCGTCTAAAATGAGAGAAGTACAAATACCACTCTATTCTGCTTTGGTCAGACTTCACCTGGAATACTATTTCCAGTTATGGACACCACAATTCACGAAAGATACTGACAAGCTGGAATGTGTGAAAAGGAGGGTCACCAAAACAGTCAAAGGTGTGGGATACTTTCCAATGCAAGTAGAGGGAAAATAAGCTGAGTCTCAGAATAGAAGGGAGTGGTATGAAGAAATGGGCATTATTATGGGAAAGCTCCATCACAACATCTATGGTCCAAAGCACACTGCAGAAATAATCCAGTTTGAGTCCGCTTTAACTGGCCTGGTTCAATGGTAGTTAATTCTGGGAGCCGAAGTTTTATGAAACTTCTAACCTTACCTGTCTGAGAGTTCTGGTGTCACAATAAACTACAATTCCCAGGATTCCCTCACACTGAGCCAGGGTAATTAAAGGGGTTTCAACTGGATTATTTCTGTAGTGTGGTTTGGACCTTTCCTCTCTCTCTGTTTGTATGTGTGTTTTCGTTTAATTCTCTTGTTGACTTTTGGTGAACACATAGTGTGGCTTTAATGTTTGTAATTTTATATTGTTTTTAGATGAGATTTTAACTGTTTCATTGTCATATGTTATTAGAATTTTATTTGTGAGCCACCTTGGGTTCCATCCGGGAAGAAAGGCAGAATATAAATCAAATAAATAAATGATCAGGGTTTTCTTAGGCAAGGAATACCCAGAGGTGGTTTTGCCATTTCTTTCCTCTTAAATACAGCCTGCGATCTGGGATTTTTTCTTGATCTCTCACCAAGTAAAGTTCTAAATCTGAAACTGCTTAGCTTCCAGGATCGGAATCTGGTGCCTTTGGAGTATTTGGCCCTACATTCCTTTCCAATCCACATTTCTGGTTTTCTTTTTGGGGAGGGATTGGGAGCATGATGGGTCTCAGAGAAGAAGGTTTGGGCAAAGACCCTGAAGGGTAACAACAGAGGATGGAAAGGATGGAAGAATGCTCCAGAAGATGTGCCAGAATTATTGTAACATATTACAGTAAAACAGTTAAAATCTCATCTAAAAACAATATAAAATTAGAAACATTTAAAAACATTAAATAATTGAGATGGAGATCACTTTTACTGCCCTGGCTCAGTGTGAGGGAATCCAGGAAATTGACACATAAGGCTACATGTCTCACAAAACTACGGCTCCCAGAATTCACTACCATTGAGCCAGGCCAGTTAAAGCGGACTCAAACTGGATTATTTCTGCAGCATGTTTTGGACTATAGATGTTGTGATGGGGCTATCTCACAATAATTCCCATTTCTTCACGCTTTCTAAGACACAGCTTGTTTTTCCTCTACTTGCATTGGAAAAACAATAGGTCAAGCATAACATTTCAAGGTCCCAATCCCTTTTGAGACACACCAAGGTGGCTGACAAAAGGGAAGACTTTGCATTTTTCTAGTTCCAGAACAAAGGGTTAAGAAAATGGGTGGTAGGTAAGGGAAGAGCTGTTCTCTTACCTTTGGTATCTCAAACGGTGGGACCATGAACATCATTGAATCCATGGCAATCTTGTTGAGTTCTTCCTCTTGAACTGAAGAACAGACAAACACAGAAATATTGTTATGGGGATTTCCTCTTCTGAGGCTTGTCTCTCAGGACATTTTGTAGTACAAGGAACTGATCATTTGTTAGGCAATATTGTGCTGGCTATTGACAATCTACTCAGTGGTCAGCATTGGGTGCTTTGTGTCCTTTCTATTTTGTCACTCTGTATCTTTTCTAATTCTTTCTCCTTGGAAAACAGAATGATGTGGATATTCACCATATACGATCAATGCTAGTCCTTCCATATCTCAGAACCTTCTTCCCTGATAACAATGGGTTAAATATATAAAGAGGTAAAGGTACATTTTAAAGAGGGAACTTCACAGCGGTGTCCAAATAGCAACTGGCTATTGAGAGGGGCAGTTAGGACTTTCGAGAAGGGTCTGAGAGAAGGTTTTCAAAAGCCTGGAAGAACATGAGGCTTTTGTCTGCCTGCCTTTCTCTTTGGCTATGCTAAGCAGTCCATGACGGGAGGCTGTTGGAGCCAGGCAATGGAGTCTGGATTGCAAGCTATCCAGAAACATCAAGGACTACAAATCCTATCTGATCTGTGAGTAAGGTTGGGAAATGGGATCATTTAGTGATGTTAGAATATTTTATTCTTTTTTTAAGTCTGGCTGAATTGCTTTTACTGTGTAACTCATACTTGGAGAGCAAGATGGTTCTCCATGAAGAGAGATACCCTGTTGCTATAGAATTCCCTTACTTAGAATATAACCCCTTTTTTCTTCAAAAATGGTTACTTCTTACTGACCTCTCCTCAATGCTCAAGGTGGGGTATAACATTGGTTAGAATACAATATATAACTAAACACATGAAACTCTCTAAACACATAGGTCGAAATACATAAACATAAGATAAAGTTAAAGTAGTCTCAAACTGGATTATTTCTGCAGGGTGATTCGGACTACTGTTCCTCTTCCTTTAGTAAAAATAAAAATACTTGCCAACTATTTCAAACGGGTGCAAAGTCCCAGTGAAAATTTCATCTGACTGAAATAACTTCCCCATATAAGAAAAGCATACTCACTTCTCCAAAGAGCAGATGTGAAGGGCTGGAGAGAAGTCAAGGGAAGCTGCTGGAGGAGCTGAAGAGAGCTGGTGCTTTTATACACCTTTGGGTGCCATCCTTTGTGGTGTGAGGCCATATTTTGAATTAGTCACCAACGGTGACTAATGATAGCACTGCTGAGCCCATTTTAGTTTGGATCCCTTGCCCACCTGGGTTAGTCCCCAGTTCATTGCAGGCCCAGGCATATGTTTATACCTTTGTCCCATGCTGACTTGAGATCTACTACTGGTGCATGCACCTTACCTTACCAGACCATTGCTAGTACTGACTGCATCTGATGCAGAAATGGGGCACCTGGGTGCAGCCACATGGCCAGGTGCCCCTTTTCCATATGGGAAGCTTTGTTGGAGGTGTCTCTATAGCAGCAATGGCACAGAAAGGTAGGGAACATGGGAGGGTGTGTGAACATGGGAGGAGTGTCTCATTAGCAGCAATGGGATTGGACCAGATCCACCATATCTCTGTCTGGTCTATAAGGATTGGGCCAAGGTTTTCACCTGCATCTTCTGACCTGGACAATGCAAGGCTATTTAAATATGGCTGATGTCAACTCTTAAACTTCTCTTCCCTTCTCTTCTTCAAGCTTCAACGTATCCAGTTCTCCCACCTTCTCCTCATGGGGCATGGTTTCCAGACCTTTCCGATCATTTTGGCCACCATCCTCTGGACACATTCAAACTTGTCAATACACTTCTTTTATTGTGGTGCACAAAACTGGACAGCGTGCTCCAAAAAAAGAGAGGAAAACCAGAATACTATGGTAAATAGTAAATCCTGTTACTTCCCACAATGTAGAAACTGCACTCTTTTCAGCTTGCCCCTTTTTCAAAGTGGCATCCTTTCAAATGTTTAAACATGGCTATCATGTCAACTATTAACCTCCTCACCTAGATTCATAAGCTACTCATCGCAAAGCATGGTTTCCACACCTTTGACTATTTTGGTCACCCTCCTTTTCACACATTCCAGCTTGTCAGTATCTTTCATGAATTGTGGTTTCCATAACTGGAAATAGTATTCCAGGTGAGGTCTGACCAAAGCAGAATAGAGTGGTTTTAGTACTTCTCTCATTTTAGATGTTACATTCCTATTGATTCAACTCAAAATTGTATTGGCTTTTTGAGGGTGCCACATCACACCATGGTTCAGCTTGTCTTCTACTAAGACTCCTAGATCCTTTTCCCATCTGCTGTTGTCAGGTCAGGTGTCACTAGTGAGGCTCAGAAAAGCACCTACCAGGGACACTGTTTTCTCTCTTCCTTATTCTTATTGAAAAAATGGAATCTAAGAGGGTCCCCTCATAAACTGTTATTCAAAGTACCCACCCACCCCCTAATAGGTTCAAGCCAGCTGTGGTCATTCATTCACAAATTTAGACTATTAAATGCAAAGACAAGGAGACAGAGATTAGAATGCAGATTGAGATTTATTGAAAATGAGGGGGGAAATGGTTTAGAAAATAATACAGAAAAGAGGGAAGAGACAAAATGCAGCACACATGGCTTTTCATTGATGATTTGCCTTGAGGGTTTCAGAAGAAGTGGGAAACAAGGGGAAAGAAAGGGTGCACAAATTCATGGGCAGGTTCTTGGCATGAGGGATGATTCCAGGAGATCATTTTTTTCTCATGGCAGGCTGAGAACCTTGAAGTGGATCCATAACATCGTAGATTATTCATGGTCATTCCAAAGATCAGAAGGTTTTTCTTTTCCTGTTTCATGGGCCTATCCACAGAAGCTACCACGACGCCGGATGGAAGAATTTATTCCTAGATATCCACCCCTATGACCCAAAAAGCCCTGACTGCCTAAGCCTAAGCCACGATGGCCAAGGCCAAAGCCAAAGCCGTAACGGCCAAAGCCAAAGCCACTATTGCCAAAGCTTCCTGCTATCCCAACACCCTCAACAGCACAGGGAGTATTGCCTCCCACAGCAACAGGCTCACAGCTAGCAGAAAGGATGGGCCCTGGGATGGTGAGAACAACTGGAGATGGCTGAATGAAAACCTCGGATGGTGGGACCTGGTTGATGCAGGAAGGAATAACTCCAGCCAGGATGCCCAGATCGCTGGCTAATTCTGAACCTCCGAAGCCAAGACCACCATATCCGATGCCACTGTGGCCTAAAATTCCATGGCCTCTGAAACCTGCCGACCCAAATCCAACAGTGGGTTCAGAAGCGCAGGAGGGGATGGCACAGGATGGACCACAATTCGGCATTGTTGATAGAGGTGACTCTGAAACCAAGCATCAAGAGAGACAAGAGCACAATGTTTATTCATTGATTGGGAAATTAAAAGCATCTGCTACCTATGATCCTGCTGTGCGGTTTTGATCCTAGTCAAAATCAGTCACCCAACATAGAGCTTTTTTCCTCTTCAATGCACCTGTTAAATGCTGAGATTTTTGACTATTTATTTTGTATGAATGAATTTTTTGGAAATGTTCATGTCGTCTCTTCTCCCCAGGCTCTCATCCATGGTTGTGGGGGATGCTTCATGTTAGGGAGAGCACCATCCATTCCTGGAGCCATGAGACCCCCCCCCCCATGGAAATCGCTTTCAATCTTCTAATTATTATTATTATTATTATTATTATTATTATTATGCAGCACAGTTTCTGTCCTCAAGTAATGTGAAAGGAGAAAGGGACAAAAATCTCACTTTGGGGACACTGTGACTAGCGGAGAGACACAAGGGGGGACTTTTGGATTTAAGGGAAATATTATTATTTGAAGAACAATGTAATGCTATTTATTAATTGAATCAATGGGAAGTTAATGGCATCTGTGAACTATCATCTCCCTGTGTAGAGATAAAAAAATGTTAGAAAAATAATCACAAAATGATCAGAAAAACCAGGATCTTTGAATGTGAAGAAGCCCTAATGAGAAGAATTTTGAACTGATGAGAAACTATGCCATTTCAGACTTACTGTATGCAAAATATTCACGTCTCTGCACAGAAAACAACATATCCTGAAAAATGGAGGGAGGTTGTACAGAAAAGGATGCAATTGGGGATTCATCTTGCAGAGAATTTTAACATGGTTCATTTGGAAGAAAATGACATTTTCTGGATAAGAAACAGCACTTGGTGTTCAGGAAAAAATATACCTGTGTAGAAATTTTATTTTCCACACAGAACATGTTGTTTTCATGGCAAAATAACCATATGTGACTGCATAAGTAATTGTAAGCATAATAAATTCAGAACTCAGAATAAGCCTTGAAAACTAAGTCGCTTTGAAAGATTTCAGAAAAAGAGGAAGAAGATTGGGATTTTACTGGCTGATCCCTCTTTGAAGAAACCTTGTGAAGAATTATAAGTTTGCACATGACCTACTGAGTCCTTAATCCCATTCTTAGTGCTCAGATCCAAAGAGCGTTCTTTGCCTGCCCTTCATGGACTCTCTTTAACTCTCAGATGTGTTCAAGATTTCAAAAGAAATTAATCCTTAGTTCCTGAATTCTTTATGGTTCTCCATCTCATTGCTATATTTCCCCCAGAAGAACGTTTTTATAAGAGCTTTATATTCTTCTTCTCTTAAACCTTCTGGGAGACTCAAAGCCTTGGGAGAAGGTAGATGCCGGGAAGGGTTTCTCATCTTCCAGAACCATGATTCCTCTTACTGTAAATGTTTGGAAACATTTAGAAAAGTGGGTGTCTTTTCTTTCATTGTTTGGATGGATAGGGAAACAGCTGAGCTGACCAGTCTTATTTCAAAACTGGACTCAAAAAGTATGGCAGATTCATGCCATACTTTCCAAGGTTCATTCCTCCCTGGTCCCTGAGAATTCCTCTCTCTTAGCCTTCGGGGAGAGGCGGGTTATTAAAAATTATTATTATTATTATTATTATTATTATTATTATTATTAACCCTCAGTGACACTTTGCCATCTTATAGCCTGGAATCAACATAGAATAGTGATGCTCTCCCCTTTGGAAAAGGAAGAGGACCTTCCTTCTCTAAATGCATTTCTAACAAGGCAAGAGAGAGAGAGATTTTAACACAAAGAGATATTCCAACAACAGAATACATTTCAGCATCATGGTGCAACAGCAATACATTCCACAAAGAGATCATTCCAATGAAATTTCAACAGACAGATAAACATGGATATAATCTGACTTACCAAAAACTCTGAGGAGTAGAAGTGAAGAGATGGAGGAAGGAAGCCAAGTGAAGCTGTTGGAGACTCTCAGCATGGGCAACCCTTTTATAGCAATTTCATCCCCATGGTCCCATGACTTGGTGACTCTTCTTTTTGCCCAAGGCTTTCATTTGCAAGCAATTTTTGTAACGCTTCATGCCCCCAAATTACTTTAATGAGGGACAAACCTGTAACAAACAGCATTTTGTCAGCTCTGCAGAATGCCACTTTCTTATCTCAACACTTTGATCTTCTCATTTTCATCTTGTCATAAAATGAGTTTGTTTGCTCCTTCCCATCCTTTGGAGAAGCAAGAGCTAAGCTTTTTTCCATTCTACTTTAGGAATGTCAAGGTCTACCATCCACCATTTCTCTGAATCCCACCTGCATTTTTCTTCTCAGCATTCTTCCTTACACGATTACATGGTTTCCTGGGGATTTCAGTGATGTTTTGTAGAGTTTTGAAGAAAGGTTGCTTTCATTGACAGAGTCCCATCCAGTGAAATGTTACTCAATCTCTTTTCTACCCCAAATAACATCTTGGGAACCCGGAAAATCTATGACAATTGACTTAATTCTCTTTTCTCTCATTTCTAAATTTCCTAATCCTTCTGAAGAAGTAGACTGAATTTACAATAGCTTATGTTACAAAGGAGTTTCATAATAGTCTCAAAGGTTTTACAAGATCCCTTTCCATGAATTCCTGTGGGTCACTCTCTGGTAAAAGAGAATGATTCAAACAGGCGTTGAAAGGTGAGTCAAGATGCAAGTAAACCCAATTGATTCAATGCTCTTCTATATTTGTGTCTAACTCTAGGACAACCATGAACCTTGAGTACCTCCATTGCACAACAGTCCCAAAAGTATGTGTTCAGTTCCTTTACTCACGTGTAGGACACCAACCCAATTCTGAGCAATCTGTCAATCAATCAATTCTTAAATATTTACCTTCCACCCAAGGCTGTGACTCACTGTAATTTATAGATTATAAGAAATACATTTTGTTTTCTGTCTTTGAACAAAGGGTTTCCTCTTCATGATTAGGGATGCTCCCACCATTATAGATGATCTGTGTCCAGGTTCCAGTGCCATCTTTGAATCGTTGGAGGTTTATCGTGCAAATGCAAGTAGAAGGGTTGAAGACCTCTTCATCCTGAAGTTCCCACATGGGCTTTGAAAAACTGGAAAATGGAGCCTTTATGCAAAGAATGGAGAATGCTGGGGGTGGGGTGAATCCTCGTCCTCCTGAGAGCATTATGTTGGATTTGGGTCCTTGGGTTAAATATCCAAGAGTTTTTATTTTGCTGTATCTGACAATATTCATGAGATCAAACCGAAATGGAGCACTGAGCTAAATCATCCTGAGTTGATCACAGCCATCAAGTTTTGGTTTATCAGCTCAACAATGCCCCTTGTAAAAATAATAGGATGTTTAAGGAAAAAATATATAGGATATTTAAGGAATACACACACAGACAGAGATATTTCATTACAATTTCAATTTGTTAAAAACAATATTCTGTGCTTTTTACCTTTTTTAAAAAAAATATGGATATATATCCCAAGCTTGCTTCAAGATGTTTGATTCTTGACTCAAGAATTAAATGAGTTATAATTTTCATTTCCAATTTAGGGGCCAGGACCAGCAACAGGAAGGGAGCTTTGGCTGGAGATGTTTTGGATATTTCCAGCTAACATACACTCATTGTTGAAAGGTGAATTGACTGAAGGGTTAATCCAAAGGATTTGATGGGAATACTCCAGTTAGGAGTAGACCCATTAGGATACATTGTCCTAGAATTTCCTATGCTGATGCAATTGTTTTGATGATGTTCTACAATGCCTGATGATGATGATGATGATGATGGAGCTTTGATAGTAACCACCCCCCACCCTCTGGGTGTTTCTAGCTTCCAACATCAGATAAACTGAAGCCATTTGACTTGAGGTTAGCAATATTGAAAGGAGGAGAGGAAAAAACAACAATCTAGGCACCATTGAAGGACGCTTCAATTAATTTTCTTATCTCAAAATCTGTGCTTATGTGTACATTTCACACATCAAAAGAAAATTCTTGACACGTACACAAGATATTAGTTGAAAGAGGAGGTGCTTTATTCACCTGGGACATAAACCAAATTGTATAAAAGCCCATCCTTTTCCTGCAGTTCCAACATCTTCAGTAGACTCTTCTTTCCTCCTGCATCTTCTCTAAGGAACAGGTAAGTCTATTCTCCTAAGAATATTTTCATTTGTTCATGTTGTTGTTATCTACCGTCAAGTCAACTTTGACTTACGATGGGCCTACAAACGTAAGCTCCCAATGAACCCATTCCTAGCAGATCTGGTATGCTCTTGCAAGCCAACCCATCTACAATTCGGACTGAACTGAAGTTGGATAAATCTTCCAGCTAGAGACTTTGAACCTTCAGTTCACTGACATCTTCACAGTTTTACAGTTGAGAGCACCTTGGGTATCATGAACTGGTGGGTCTTGGCAACAATGGGTCAAAGCTATTGGCTTCATGCTTTCCTTGTGAGTTCCCAAGAAATCTCTGAATGGCCACTAAGAGATGCAAGAGACTCTCATGTCTTCTGAATCATATATCTCTTGCTATTCATTGACCTAATCTCTTCCTAGTCATTGGAGATTGAATGTCCTTCATTCCTAATTTAAAGTAAATAAAGTAACCAGGGGCCTTTGCAGACTGCTAGTAATAGTGCAGCTTGAGTCCACTTTAACTGCCCTGGCTCAGTGCTAGGGAATCGTGGGAATTGTATTTTTTTCTGAGACATTGAGCCTTCTCTGTCAGAGAGCTCTGGTGCCACAATAAACTACAGTTCCCATGATTCCCTAGCACTGAGTCAGGGCAGTTAAAGTGGACTTAATTTGCACTATTTCTGGCAGCCTGCAAAGGCCCTAAGTTTTGCAAAGTGGCCTTCTTTGTAAAGGCAGAAAATCTCAACATTTGAAACACACACACACCAATAGATTCTATGTGATGCAAAAGTACACCTTGCTTAGTTTCATTGTTGTTTAAGGCTCCACTAGACTTATATTCCTCCAGATGGCTTTGACAGAAAGATAGGCTCCACCAGCGACCTTCATAGCTTTCCTTTGGAGAGCCTGAAGGAATGCTAAAACCTTTCCTCTGATAATAAATAACCAAAGAAACTTACCAGGAGACTTCTAATGTACCAGGGAGTAGAGACAGTAAATGGTTTCAAGGCAGGCTTTTTATATCTATGCCTCCTTGGAATCCTTTAATGATCACAAAGCTCCCAGATTCTCATAGTCTCTGAGTGACAGATATTTATTTAGAATATAATGCCAAATACACATGGAAGCTTGCAGTGGTGAAAGGCCATACCTTTGGCGGGAGGCACTCAGTTTGTGACAATGCCTACACCAGAGGATTAGATAAAGGCACTTGGGCCATGACCCTCTACTTTGGAGGCTGGATGGCCATCTAGCTGGAGTGCTTTATTGTGTCTTCCTTCATTGTAAAATGGGATTCGACTGAATGGCCCTTGGTGTCTCTTCCAACTCTTGGATGCTTTGGGAGGAAGGGAGATGAGATGGCAGAATATTGTGCTTCTTATTTGGCTTAGGCTATGCAAACTTCTTCAATCTCTCCTAACTTGTCACATGTTTTGGCATCTTGACCCCATTCCAATGTTGCTTGACCACACATCTCCTAGTTTCCTTCTGTGAAATGTTGGAGGATAGGTGGTCCTTCCCACCTGGGCACTGCTAGGTTTATGGCATTGTCAGTAAGAGATGGCATCTTGAAACTCAGGAAAGCTCAGGAAAAGTCTCAAGGCCATGGCAGCTGTTTTGAGACCAGGGTTATACAACCTGTAGAACATGAGCCAACTAAGCATAGTCTTCTGCCAAATACACATCTTAAGAGATGACGATTCGGGTTGCTTAAAATGATTGGGCATTGCCTTTTTTTTTTTCTTAGCTCATTAACAAAATGATCCAAGGAACACTCTGTTCTTAAAGCCCTTTTCAAGTAGGCACTTTAATTAAACAACAGGAATTATTCCTCATCCATTTTGGAAGAAGCTGAAAGAAAATGTTCAGAGCCTACGAAAATTCTCATCCCAGATTCTTCAGGGATCACAACAGGACTACGGTCGCTACCAAATTCAGGATCCCACGACTGTGCTTCTCTGCACCAGATCTACTCTCTGAGGTATAGGAGGGGGGCAGAGTGTTAGATACGGAGATTTGGTATATAGGTAGAGTTTGAAAAGAGCTAATTGAAATGAAAGCCAGATTGAGTTATCTAGCACCAGCTGAAGGTAGGAAATATTTGTTGGAATCTATTTTTTCATATGCATATTGGGATTCAATAAGTCATTAAATGGAGAGTTAACAGATGGTAAAAAGCTATTTGGTTGATTTAATTCATAAATTGTGGTTGTAGAGGTTTAAATTGGTTGATATCGAGATTCAGTATATAGATAAAGGGATTCAAAAGCACTGATTGAAATGAAAACCAGATTGATTCATCTAGCACCAATTCTCTGAAGGCAGAGAGTACTTAGAGAGGTCTTAAAACTCAGTGGTCCCAGACAAGGAAAGGCTGGATGGCCATCTGACAGGAGTGCCTTGATTGTGTCAACAAAACCTGGAGAATATGTACCAAGTAATCCTAGTCTTGTATCAGTTGCAAAGAGGGTTGGACCTTAAGGGATGACCATTCACATTGTTTAAAATGACCAGTATCACCAGTTTGATTAGCCCATTAACGGAGCTATTGAAGGCAGACTCTGCTCCTCAAGCCCTTTTCAGAGGTTGTGTATTTGAAAACAGGAATTGCTCTTCATGAATCGGGAAGGAGCTGGACGGAGATGTTCTGGTCCCAAGAAAACCACATCCAAATTTTTTCAGGAATCATGCCAGGACTGTGGTTACTGCAAAATTTTGGAGACCATGGCTGTGCTTTTCCTGATCACGGCTGCTTTCTGAGGTATAAGAAGGGACCAGAGTGTCCTCCTCTATCATAGAGTCCTTTTCTATGCAGACCAAATCCTTCCCTTCTGGAAGACATAGGATGGCCAAAAGAATCATGTTCCTATGCTACAAAGATTTTCAGCATTGGCCTCCAAAATTTGGCAGTAACCAAAGTCCTGGCATGATCCCTGAAGAATATGGGGTGGGACTTTCTTACGGTCACAATGTCTCTTTCCAGTTCGTTCCTTCCTGAATGTGCAATGAGCAATTCCTGCTTTCAAAATGCACAATCTATTTGAAAAGGGCTTGAGGAGCAGAGTCTGCCTTCAATAGCTTGGTTAATGGGCTAATAAAACTGGTGATTCCCCATCATTTTCAACAACATGAGTGGTCATCCCTTAAGGTACAGCCTTCTGTGCATTTGGCCCAAGACTATCATGACTTACATCTTTAGACAGCTTTAAAAAGGCTGTTAAGATGGATCTCTTCCAGCAGGCCTTTCCAGGATAGATATTCCAGCCTCAGACACCTCTTTTAGGGGAGCCCTCCCGGAACTTCCTATTAGCCTGCCTCCTAGTCAATTTGTGACCATCATCTCTCTTTCAATTGTTATAGATATTTGCTTCTTTTAATCTGTTGATTTTAACTTTTGTCAGTTTAATATTTTTTAGGGGGGGGGGAGGAAATAGGAGGTTTGGATGTATTGTATTTTTACCATTTGTGATCCACCTTGATTAAGCTCAGAGGGGTGGGATATAACTAAATTATTATTATGAGTTGCTATATGTTTTACACATTGTTTAACATTGGTCTCACAACATTTACTATGTATTTGAGATTGTTCCTAAGCTTTGGCTGGTTTAAAAGCCCATCTCTAACTTACAAATCCCTAAATTCAGATGTGCCCATTTGTGAATGACCACGTATCCTCCAGCATTACATAGATGAAAACTTGGAAACATGTGGTCAAGCAATATTGGAGCGTAGTCAAGATGCCAACAATTATTAATCAAGAAACTTTGAAATTGTGGCTTCAGTATCTCCCTTTTGAGAAACGCCCATCCGTCCTGAACTCCCTTCTCTATTACTGTTCCTGGCCACAGGATCACTGCCAGTATTTCCTTAAATTTACTGAAGTCAAGTTTCCAAAAGTCTAGAATGTGTGTCTGACTATGCCCGGCTTCTCCTTTGCACTGTATAACAAACTCCAGGAGAACATGATCACTCCCACCTAAGGATCCCACCACTTGCACCCCATTGACCAGGTCATCCCTGTTGGTTAAGATCAGATCTAAAAGAGTTAATCCCCTTACAGCCTCCTCCCCCTTTTAGACAAAGAAATTGTCTTCCAGGCAAGAGAGAAATTTGCTAGACCTTAAAGTTTTGGCTGAGTTTGATGTCCAGCAAATATCAGCATGGATGGAGTCACCCATCACCACTACATCTCTCCTTTCTAAGAGTGTGGTCATCTGTTCCATTAATAGTGTATTCTTGATAGTTTGATCCCATCGTAATGTTTATCTTTTGTAAATTTTCACCAGATTGTATTTGCTTTAATGGGTAAGCCATTGAGTTCAGGGGGTTTTTTCGGAGGGGGGGAGAGAATCAGGCTACAAATGCGGTGGTTGTTATGTGCCGACAAGTCATTGAAAGCTTATGATGATCGTAAAGAGACTCTCTCATGGGGTTTCATTGGCAAGAGTGTGTCATAGGAGGTTCCATGTCTGGGGCTCATGGTTACTAGACATGCCCAGTACCAAATGTTGCAGGTATTACAATTAGTTCAAGAAAAAGTTCAACATTTTCCTGGCTGATTTCTCCAGTCTCACTTATCTGTATTTGAGCAATCTGAGGATTGATGGCAATAAGTTCCTATTGATACCATGTTTGAGAAGAAAAGGAAGGAAAGAAGGAAGATGGTCAGTACACACCAGCAAGGTATTTTTTTAGATTAAAATAAGACCCAACTATATCTCCTCAAATTATCTTTACTAATGATATAAAAGGATTTCCCTTTTGTCAGCCTCCCGGAATAATTCATGTGAGCCATTTAATTCCTGCTGCAAAAATGGTTTTCTTTCTTTTTCTTTTTTTTAAACAGAAACAGTTTTTGAAGATTATTTAAATATTATTTTAAGTTCGGGTCTTATTTTGTGCAAGATTTGCATATTGAGTTTTTCAACACACACAATAGAAACCAGATTTTTTTTTTCTGGAAAAAACAATGTTTTCTGCACACAATAGAAGGGTGACTCCTGAAGCCCTCCTCCCCATAGTCCTCAAATGGAGAAGGCTGATATTTCAGCAATTTTTCTTGCCAAAACAGGGCAAAGCCAGCACCCCCAAATGACCAACTAATGTACTGGTTTCCTTTCCATAAAGCATCAGACCTTCCAAAACAGGAGGGAGAGGAGGAGGAGGAGGAGGCAAAGGATAGGACCAGATGTAAGATGAGGAGCCATGGATGCTACCTTGAGATCCTTGGATGAAAGGCAGATATCTCACTAACAATGAAGAAGGACATTTGACAACATCCTGAAGGTTTCTTTCTCAAATCTTTGGTGTCTTATACATGCATCAGCCTCCATGACAATCTTGTTGAGTTCTCCCTCTTGAGCTGAGGAACAAACACAGAAATATTGTTACAGGGATTTCTGCAATCCCAAATATTAAGCTATTCACACACACACACACACACACACATACATCAACTTGACATAATACTCAATGGACCTGATCGATTCCGAATGATATAAAACTTATACCATACTTTGATGTGTTGCTCTTAAAGGGACCACAGGACTCATTGCTGTTGCTGAGATTCATCCAGTTAACTCTTGACAGAATGACAGGCTCCATCACTGACCTTCATCACTTTCCCTTGGAGAGGCTGAAGGGATTTAAAAACCTTTCCCACTTCTGGTGACAAATGCCCAAAGAAACTTACCAGGAGACTTACCAACGCTGTGTCTCAGTTCCTTCTGATGTACCAGAGAGTTGAGACGGTGGATTGCTTCAAGGCAGGCTGTTTATTTATATGCCTCCCTGGATTTCTATAATTACTACAAAGCGATTGCCCATAAGAAAATCAGTGCCCATAGAATCATAGAATCACAGAATCACAGAATCATAGAGTTGGAAGAGACCACAAGGACCATAACTGGAGCCTTCATGACTTGTAGACTGGGGAGCATTTTCAATGTGTAAACACCTGCCCATCATTACGGCTATTTATGCATATATTGAGTATATAATCCTACAATGTATAGTAAAGTATGTAATTAAACATGAGCAGCTATAGAATGATATTCTTTGTTCAAGCAGGGGAGCATAGCTATTTATTCTATTCAATGAAGATGGATGGTCATCTTCTTCCACCATGCATACAGCTTCAGTAGGGACAAAGAGGAAGGACAGAAGGAAAGGGAAGAAGGAGGGAGAGAGGGAGGGTACACCCATCCATTCACTCAGGTGAATCCTGTCAACTTGGAGATCAACAGGATGACAGATATCACAACTAGACCACACAAAAGCTAATGGAAGTCATCATGGAAGAGCCTTTAGAACAGGAGACAGTGACCTGTAATTTTACTTCTTCCACACTACCAGAAAATTTCCATGATCCAAAATTTGTGTTACAATTTAAAATTTAGTCACTCACCCCATCTCTTCAGCAGGTGATCATCACAGTCCATTTCTGCCAAAAGCCAATTGTTTGGGGACCAGTGGTGTCACCCCGCTTAGGGTTTCACCTGGTGTTGTCCGAACTCCCCGCATACAGCTAGTGATGCCTCTGCTTAACCACATGAATTCTGGAAGTGAAAGAGCCCAGAAGAAGACTGAACCCAAATAATTCTTAAATTTGATAGCACAGCCCTCAAAATCTGTAGGTCCCAATCAATTCAAGTTTGCACTATTTTTGTTCTTGTTGTTTTCTGTATCAAATGTTGAGATTTTCTGCCTTGACAAAGAAGGCCACTTTGCAAAACTTAGGGCCTTTGCAGGCTGCCAAAAATAGTGCAAATTAAGTCCACTTTAACTGCCCTGACTCAGTGCTAGGGAATCATGGGAACTGTAGTTTATTGTGGCACCAGAGCTCTCTGACAGAGAAGGCTCAGGAAAAAAACTACAATTCCCATGATTCCCTAGCACTGAGTCAGGGCAGTTAAAGTGGACTCAAGTTGCACTATTTCTAGCAGTCTGCAAAGGCCTCTGGTTCCTTGATTTACTTTAAATTAGGAATGAAGGACATTCAATCTCCAATGACTAGGAAGAGATTAGGTCAATGAATGATTGAGAAGACATAAAGATGAGAGTCTCTTGCATCTCTTAGTGGCCATTCAGAGATCTCTTGGGAACTCACAAGGAAAGCATGAAGCCAATAGCTTTGATCCACTGTTGCCAAGACCCACCAGTTCATGATACCCAAGGTGCTCTCAATTGTAAAACTGTGAAGATGTCAGTGAACTGAAGGTTCAAAGTCTATAGCTGGAAGATTTATCCAACTTCAAGTCAGTCTAAATTTAGGTCTGCTAGGAATGAGTTTACATTTGTAGGCCCATCATAGGTCAAAGTTGACTTGATGGCAAATAACAACAACATGAACAAATGAAAATATTCTTAGGAAAATAGACTTTCCCGTTCCTTAGAGAAGATGCAGGAGGAAAGAAGAGTCTACTGAAGATGTTGGAACTGCGGAAAAGGATGAGCTTTTATACAATTTGGTTCATGTCCCAGGTGAATAAAGCACCTCCTCTTTCAACTAATATAATCATCATCATCATCATCATCATAATTTTTATGTATAGCCCGCCTCTCTGCCCAACAATCGAGGCGGGTTACAGCATTAAAACAAGACAATGTAAAAACAACCCCAATCCCCAAGTCCCAGCCTCCCAAACCCTTAAAACAAAATTAAACAAGAGAGAGTTAAAAGCCATTAGACAAAAAGTGATAAAACAATGAAACTCAGCAGTGAGCAAACACATGCGGTGAGACGATTAATTAACAGACTAACTCATCTCCCAGGGCAGATATATTCCGGGGGGTGTTATTCTGGGAAGGCCTGCAGGAAGAGATCCGTCTTTAAGAAGGCAGTGAGCATGGTAATATGACGGATCCCGTCCGGCAGGCCATTCCATAGCCTGGGGGCGGTGTCCTGTGTACGTGTCAAGAATTTTCTTTTCATGTGTGAAATGTACACATAAGCACAGATTTAGAGATACGAAAATTAATTGAAACGTCCTACAATGGCGCCTACTTTGTTGTTTTTTCCTCTCCTCCTTTCAATATTCAATAACCTCATGTCAAATGACTTCAGTTTATCTGATGTTGGAAGCTAGAAACACCAGAGGTAACTGGAGCAGACCCATCAATTCGTTAGGATTAGCCTTTCTATCAATTCACCTTTCAACCATGAGTGTATATTAGCTGGAAATTTCCAAAACATCCCCAGCCAAAGCTCCCTTCCTGTTGCTGATCCTGGCCCCTAAATTGGAAAGGAAAATTATAATTCATTTCATTCTTGAGTCAAGAATCAAACATCTTGAAGCATGTTTGGGATATATATCAATATATTTTTTTAAAAAAGGTACATTATTCATTTTTTTAGTGATAATGCCATACCATTGTCCAAACAAACAAACAAACAAAATCTGTATGAAAAAACCCTGCTGGAATCCTATGGCACCTTTTACCTGACATAGTTTTTTGTGTATCTTTAATTAATCAGGAGAGGTGCAAAGGAACCCTGTTAGTGAATGGTGAAGATGCAGAACAGGACACTGGCAAGATTGCCTGATGCGAACGAATTCCCAATGTTCCTCAGGACCAAGGCATATTGATTCCCTCTTGTGCATTGATCCACTTTTGCATCAGTCCCATTGCATATAAGTCACTTTGCTGGCTTTGCCATGCAAACATCAGCCCCCCTCCTGAGTTATTATTATGAAATTATGAAATTGCCTAAATCCTCCTATTGTTCTTCCCCTGCTTCCTGGTGTATTGGACTAAACGGCATGAATACTATACATGATGCTATCCATTGGTACCCCTGATGGGGAGAAGTCTAGAAGAGTAAGAATCTCCCCAGTTCTAGATTTATTCTGCATGAAAGATGGACAGGTTTCTTTGCCTGTGTCAGAGAGAGAGACAATTCTGTGTAAAATCTAATCGTGAAAATGCGACTTTCTGTGTAGGAAATGTAAGAAAATAATATCTGGTGTTGATTGAGAAGAAAGAGGTGTTATGTTTATATGTTTGTTTGTTTTGTCACTTACTTTTGCATTAAGCTCTTCCAACTGGTTATTTTAAAAATGCACAGAGATCCTAAAAGATGCCCAATTGGTTTATCAAAGGTTACAAGATCATTACAAGATCACGTTGTCTTAGTGAAAGCACAGAATGTTGTTTTTAACAAATTGAAATTGTAATGAAATATATCTCTGTGTGTGTTTATTTCTTAAACATCCTATATATATTTTCCTTAAACATCCTATTTTTTTTCCAAGGGGCATTGTTGAGCTGATAAACCAAAACTTGGTGGCTGTGATCAACTCAGGATGATTTAGCTCAGTGCTCCATTTCAGTTTGATCTCATGAATGTTGTCAGATACAGCAAAATAAAAAGTGCTGGATATTTGAGCCAAGAGACCCAAATCCAACATAATGCTCTCAGGAGGACCAGGTTTCACCCCACCCCCGGCATTCTCCATGTTTTGCATAAAGGCTTCATTTTCCAGCTTTTGAAAGCCCATGTGAGAACTTCAGGATAGAGAGGTCTTCATCTCCTTTCCTTGCATTTGTAAAATATGCTTCCAACGATTCAAAGATGGCACTGGAACCTGGACACTGATCATCTATAACGGTGGGAGCATCCCTAATCGTGAAGAGGAAACCCTTTGTTCAAAGACAGAAAACAAAATGTATTTCTTATAATCTATAAATTACAGTGAGTCACAGCCTTGGGTGGAAGGTAAATATTTAAGAATTGATTGATCGACAAATTGCTCAGAATTGGGTTGGTGTCCTACACCTGAGTAAAGGAACTGAACACATACTCTTGGGACTGTTGTGCAATGGAGGTATTCAAGGTTCATGGTTGTCCTCGAGTTAGACACAAATAGAGAAGAACATTGCATCAATTGGGTTTACTTTCATCTTGACTCATCTTTCAACGCCTGTTCGAATCATTCTCCTTTACCAGAGAGTGACCCATTGGAATTCATGGAAAGGGATCTTGTAAAACCTTTGAGACTATTATGAAACTACTTTGTATCATAAGCTATTGTAAATTCAGTCTACTTCTTCAGAAGGATTAGGAAATTTAGAAATGAGAGAAAAGAGAATTAGGTCAATTGTCATAGATATTTTAGGATTCCCAAGATGTTATTTGGGGTAGAAAAGAGATTAAGTAAAATTTCACTGGATTGGACCCTCTCAATGAATGCAACCTTTCTTCAAAACTCTACAAAACATCACTGAAATCTCCAGGAAACCATGTAATCGTATAAGGAAGAATGCTGAGAAGAAAAATGCAGGTGGGATTCAGAGAAATGGTGGTGGATAGACCTTGACATTCCTAAAGTAGAATGGAAAAAAAGCTTAGCTTTTGCCTCTCCAAAGGATGGCAAGGAGCAAACAAATTGGTTTTCTGACAAGATCAAAATGAGAAGATCAAAGTGTTGAGATGAGAAAGTGGCATTCTATAGAGCTGACAAAATGCTGTTTGTTACAGGTTTGTCCCTCATTAAAGTAATTTGAACACATAAAGTGTTTTAAAAAATTGCTTGGAAATGAAAGACTCAGACGAAAAGAAGAGTCACCAAGTCATGGGACCATGGGGATGAAATTGCTATAAAAGGGTTGTCCATGCTGAGAGTCTCCAACAGCTTCACTTGGCTTCCTTCCTCCATCTCTTCACTTCTACTCCTCAGAGTTTTTGGTAAGTCAGATTATTTCCATGTTTATCTGTCTGTTGAAATTTCATTGGAATGATCTCTTTGGAGAATGTGTTGCTGTTGCACCATGATGCTGAAATGTATTCTGTTGTTGGAATATCTCTTTGTGTTAAAATCTCTCTCTCTCTCGCCTTGTTAGAAATGCATTTAGAGAAGGAGGGTGCTCTTCCTTCTCCAAAGGGGAGAGCATCAATAGTCCTAGGTTGGTTCCAGGCTATAAGATGGCAAAGTGTCACTGAGGGTTGCTTATTATTATTATTATTATTATTATTATTATTATTATTATTATCATTATTTATAACCCACCTCTCCCCGAAGGCTAAGAGAGAGGCATTAAGTGGGACCAGGGAGGACTTTGGAAAGGACTCCAACATGTATCTGTCATACTTTTAGAGTCCAGTTTTGAAATAAGACTGGTCAGCTCAGCTGTTTCCCTACCCATCCAGACAATGAAAAAAAAGACACCCACTTTTCTTAATGTTTTTAAACATTTACATGAAGAGGAATCATGGTTCTAGGAGAAGGAGAATCCCTTCCCTGCACCTACCTTCTCCCAAGGCTTTGAGTCTCCCAAAAGGTTTAAGAGAAGAAGAATATAAAGCTCTTATAAAAATGTTCTTCCAGGGAAATATAACAATGAGAACCATAAAGAACTCAGAAACTAAGGATTAATTTCTTTTGAAATCTTGAATACATCTGAGAGTTGAAGAGAGTCCGTGAAGGGCTTCCAAAGAAAGCTCTTAGGATCTCAGCAGTAAGAATGGGATTAGGGACTCAGTAGGCCATGTGCAAACTTATAATTCTTCACAAGGTTTCTTCAAAGAGGGATCAGCCAGTAACATTCCCAATCTTCCTCCTCTTTTTCTGAAATCTTTCAAAACGACTTAGTTTTCAAGGCTTAATCTGAGTTCTGAATTTATTATGCTTACAATTTCTTATGCAGTCACATATGGTTATTTTTCCATGAAAACAACATGTTCTGTGTGGAAAATAAAATTTCTAGACAGTTATATTAATTCCTGAACACCAAGTGCTGTTTCTTATCCAGGAAATGTGGTTTTCTTCCAAATGAACCATGTTAAAATTCTGTGCAAGATGGATCCCCAGTTGCATCCTTTTTTATGCAACCTCCCTCCATTTTTCAAGATATGTTGTTTTCTGCACAGAGACGTGAATATTTTGCACAGAGTAAGTCTGAAATGGCATAGTTTCTCATCAGTTCAAAATTCTTCTCATTAGAGCTTCTTTACATTCAAAGATCCTGGTTTTTCTGATCATTTTGTGATTATTTTTCTAACATTTTTTATCTCTATACAGGGAGATGATAGTTCACAGATGCCATCAATGTTTCATTGGATAAAATAATAAGTAGCATTACATTGCTTTTCAATTAATAATATTTCCCTTAAATCCAAAAGTCTCCCCTTGTGTCTCTCTGCTAGTCACAGTGTCCCCAAAGTGAGTTATTTGTCCCTTTCTCCTTTCACATTACTTGAGGACAGAAACTGTGCTGCATAATAATAATAATAATAATAATAATAATAAGATTGAAAATGATTTCCATGGGGGGGGGTCTCAATGGCTCCAGGAATGGATGGTGCTCTCCCTAACATGAAGCATCCCCCACAACCAGGGCTGAGAGCCTGGGGAGAAGAGAAGACATGGACATTTCCAAAAAATTCATTCATACAAAATAATTAGTCAAACATCTCAGCATTTAACAGGTGCATTGAAGAAGAAAAAATTCTATGGTGAGAGACTGATTTGGACTAGGATCAAAACCACACAGCAGGATCCTAGGCTGTAGATGCCTTTAAGCAATTAATGAATAAACATTGTGCTCTTGTCTTTCTTGATGCTTGGTTTCAGAGTCACCTCTATCAACAATGCCGGATTGTGGTCTATCCTGTGCCATCCCCTCCTGTGCTTCTGAACCCACTGTTGGATTTGGATCGGCAGGTTTCAGAGGCCATGGAATTTTAGGCCACAGTGGCATCGGATATAGCACTCTGGGCTTCAGAGGTTCAGAATTAGCCAACAGTCTGGCCATCACGCCTGGAGCCAGTGTTTCCTCCATCAACCAGGTCCAATCAGTCGAGATTACGATTCAGCCGCCTCCAGTTGTTATCACCGTCCCAGGGTCCAACCTTTCTGCTAGCTCTGAGCCTGTTGCTGTGGGAGGCAATACTCCCTGTGCCGTTGAGGGTGTTGGGATAGCAGGAGGCTTTGGCCATAGTAGCTTTGGCTTAGGTCATGGTGGCTTTGGCTTTGGCAATCGTGGCTTTGTCTTTGGCCATCGTGGCATAGGCTTAGGCAATCAGGGCTTTTTGGGTCGGAAGGGTGGATATCTTGGGATCGATTCTTCCATCGGGCGTCTCGGTAGCTACTGTGAATAAGCCTATGAAACCTGAAAATAATACCCTTCTGATCTTTGGAATGACCATGAATAATCTGTGATGCTATTGATCTAAGGTTTTCAGCCTGCCATCAGAAAAGAATGATCTCCTGGAATCACCACTGATGCCAAGAACCTGTGAATGAGTTTGTGCACCCTTTCTTTCCCCTTGTTTCCCACTTCTTCTGAAACCCTCAAGGCAAATCATCAATGAAAAGCCATGTGTGCTGCATTTTGTCTCTTCCCTCTTTTCTGTATTATTTTCTAAACCATTTCCCCCTTCGTTTTCAATAAATCTCAATCTGCATTCTAATCTCTGTCTCCTTGTCTTTGCATTTAATTGTGTAAATTTGTGAATGCCTGACCACAGCTGGCTTGAACCTATTAGGGGGTGGGTGGGTACTTTGAATAACAGTTTATGAGGAGACCCTCTTAGATTCCATTTTTTCAAAAAGAATAAGGAAGAGAGAAAACAGTGTCCTTGATAGGTGCTTTTCTGAGCCTCACTAGTGACACCTGACCTGACAACAGCACACGCAAAAAGGATCTAGGAGTCTTAGTAGAAGACAAGCTGAACCATGGTGTGATGTGGCACCCTCAAAAAGCCAATACAATTTTGAGTTGAATCAATAGGAATGTAGCGTCTAAAATGAGAGAAGTACTAAAACCACTCAATTCTGCTTTGGTCAGACCTCACCTGGAATACTATTTCCAGTTATGGACACCACAATTCAAGAAAGATACTGACAAGCTGGAATGTGTGAAAAGGAGGGTCACCAAAACAGTCAAAGGTGTGGGATACTTTCCAATGCAAGTAGAGGGGAAATAAGCTGGGTCTCAGAATAGAAGGGTGGCATAAAGAAATGGGAATTATTGTGAGATAGCTCCACCACAACATCTATGGTCCAAAGCACACTGCAGAAATAATCCAGTCTGAGACCATTGTAACTGGCCTGGCTCAATGGTAGTGAATTCTGGGAGCTGCAGTTTTATGAAACTTCTAGCCTTACCTGTGAGAGAGTTCTGGTGTCACAATAAACTACAATTCCCAGGATTCCCTCACAATGAGCCAGGGTAATTAAAGGGGTTTCAACTGGATTATTTCTGTAGTGTGGTTTGGACCTTTCTCTCTCTCTCTGTTTGTATGTGTGTTTTCGTTTAATTCTCTTGTTGACTTTTGGTGAACACATAGTGTGGCTTTAATGTTTGTAATTTTATATTGTTTTTAGATGAGATTTTAACTGTTTTATTGTAATATGTTATTATAATTTTATTTGTGAGCCACCTTGGGTTCCATCCGTGAAGAAAGACAGAATATAAATCAAATAAATAAATGATCAGGGCTTTCTTAGGCAAGGAATACCCAGAGGTGGTTTTGCCATTTCTTTCCTCTTAAATACAGCCTGCGATCTGGGATTTCTTCTTGATCTCTCGCCAAATACTAACTAAAGTTCTAAATCTGAAACTGCTTAGCTTCCAAGATCAGGTGGAATTTGTTGCCTTTGGAGTATTTGGCCCTACCTTCCCTTCCAATCCACATTTCTGGTTTTCTTTTGGGGAGGGATTGGGAGCATGATGGGTCTCAGAGAAGAAGGTTTGGGCAGAGACCCTGAAGGGTAACAACAGAGGATGGAAAGGACTGAAGAATGCTCCAGAAGATGTGCCAGAATTATTCCCTGACACATATTTTAATCTGAATTTTGAGATAAAAGATTTTCAGATGAAGAATTTTCAGGATAACAATGCTTTCTTGATTTTTAGGCAAGCATTTTAGGCTCACAAATAAAATTCTAATAACATATTACAATAAAACAGTTAAAATCTCATCTAAAAACAATATAAAATTATAAATATTAAAGCCACACTATGTGTTCACCAAAAGTCAACAAGAGAATTAAACGCAAACACACACACAAACAGAGAGAGAGAAAGAAAGGTCCAAACCACACTACAGAAATAATCCAGTTGAAACCCCTTTAACTGCCCTGGCTCAGTGTGAGGGAATCCTGGGAATTGTAGTTTATTGTGGCACCAGAACTCTCAGACAGGTAAGGCTAGAAGTTTCATAAAACTGCAGCTCCCAGAATTCACTACTATTGAGCCAGGCCAGTTAAAACGGTCTCAGACTGGATTATTTCTTCAATGTGCCTTGGACCATAAATGTTGTGATGGAGCTATCCCACAATAATTCCCATTTCTTCACGCCACTCTGGAAGAACCCTCCCTTCTATTCTGAGATCCAGCTTATTTTCCCTCTGCTTGCATTGGAAAAACAATATGTCAAGCATGACATTTCAAGGTCCCAATCCCTTTTGAGACACAGAAAGGTGGCTGACAAAAGGGGAGACCTTGCATTTTTCTAGTCCCAGAAAAAGTGGTTAAGGAAACAGTGGTATGTAAGGGAAGAGCTGTTCTCATACCATTGGTATCTCAAACGGTGGGACCATGAACATCACCGAATCCATGACAAACTTGTTGAGTTCTCCCTCTTGAACTGAGGAACAGACAAACACAGAAATATTGTTACGGGGATTTCTTCTTCTGAGGCTTGCCTATCAGGACATTGTTATAGTACAAGGAACTGATCATTTGTTAGGCAATATTGTGCTGGCTATTGACAATCTACTCAGTGGTCAGCATTGGGTGCTCTGTGCCCTTTCTATTTTGTCACTCTGCATCTTTTCTAACGCTTTTTCCTTGGAAAACTGAATGATGGGGATTCTCATCATATATGATCAATGCTAGTCCTTCCATTTCCCAGAACCTCCTTCCCTGATAACAATGGGTTAAAATGTGTAAAGAGGTAAAGTTACATTTTAAAGAGGCAACTTCACAGCGGTGTCCAGATAGCAACTGGCTATTGAGAGGGGCAGTTAGGACTTTCGAGATGGGTCTGAGAGAAGGTTTGAAAAAGCCTGGAAGAACCTGAGGCTTTTGTCTGCCTGCCTTTCTCTTTGGCTATGCTAAGCAGTCCATGACGGGAGGCTGTTGGAGCCAGGCAATGGAGTCTGGACTGCCAGCTATCCAGAAACATCAAGGACTACAAATCCCATTTGATCTGTTAGTAAGATTGGGAAATTGGACCATTTAGTGGTGTTAGGATATTTTATTCTTTTCTTTAGTCTGGCTGAATTGCTTTTACTCTGTAAGTCATACTTGGAGAGCAAGATGGTCCTCCATGAAGAAAGATGCCCTTTTGCTATAGAATTCCCTTACTTAGAATATAACCCCTTTTTTCTTCAAAAATGTTTACTTCTTACTGACCTCTCCTCAATGCTCAAGGTCGGGTATAACATTGGTTAGAATACAATATATAACTAAACACATGAAACCATCTAAACACATAGGTTGAAATACATAAACATAAGTTAAAGTAGTCTCAAACTGGATTATTTCTGCAGGGTGATTCGGACTACTGTTCCTCTTCCTTTAGTAAAAATAAAAATACTTGCCAACTATTTCAAACGGGTGCAAAGTCCCAGTGAAAATTTTATCTTACTTAAATAACTTCCCCATATAAGAAAAGCATACTCACTTCTCCAAAGAGCAGATGTGAAGGGCTGGAGAGAAGTCAAGGGAAGCTGCTGGAGGAGCTGAAGAGAGTTGGTGCTTTTATACACCTTTGGGTGCCATCCTTTGTGGTGTGAGGCCATATTTTGAATTAGTCACCAACGGTGACTAATGATAGCATTGCTGAGCCCATTTTAGTTTGGATCCCTTGCCCACCTGGGTTAGTCCCCAGTTCATTGCAGGCCCAGGCATATGTTTATACCTTTGTCCCATGCTGACTTGAGATCTACTACTGGAGCATGCACCTTACCTTACCAGACCACTGCTAGTTCTGATTGCATCTGATGCAGAAATGGGGCACCTGGGTGCAGCCACATGGCCAGGTGCCCCTTTTCCATATTGGAAGCTTTGTTGGAGGTGTCTCTACAGGCGCAATGGCACAGAAAGGTAAGGAACATGGGAGGGAGTGTGGACACCTCTGGGGTTTCCTACATAGTTTCTAAAAAAGTCACATCAATACAGGGAACAAATTGACCTAAGGGTGGGGTCTCATTAGCATCAATGGGATTGGACCAGATCCACCAGATCTCTGTCTGGTCTATAAGGATTGGGCCAAGGTTTTCACCTGCATCTTCTGACCTGGACAATGCAAGGCTATTTAAATATGGCTGATGTCAACTCTTAAACTTCTCTTCCCTTCTCTTCTTCAAGCTTCAACGTATCCAGTTCTCCCACCTTCTCCTCATGGGGCATGGTTTCCAGACCTTTCCGATCATTTTGGCCACCGTCCTCTGGACACATTCAAACTTGTCAATACACTTCTTTTATTGTGGTGCACAAAACTGGACAGCGTGTTCCCAAAAAAAGAGGAAAACCAGAATACTGTGGTAAATAGTAAATCCTGTTACTTCCCACAACGTAGAATCTGCACTCTTTTGAGAATGACCCTTTTTCAAAGTGGCATCCTTTCAAAAGTTTAAACATGGCTATCATGTCAACTATTAACCTCCTCACCTAGATTCATAAGCTACTCATCGCAAAGCATGGTTTCCACACCTTTGACTATTTTGGTTACCCTACTTTCAGCTTATCAGTATCTTTCTTTAATTGTGATGTCCATAACTAGAAATAATATTCCAGGTGAGGTCTGACAAAAGCAGAATAGAGTGGTATTAGTACTTCTCTCATTTTAGATGTTACATTCCTATTGATTCAACTCAAAATTGTATTGGCTTTTTGAGGGTGCCACATCACACCATGGTTCAGCTTGTCTTCTACTAAGACTCCTAGATTCCAAGGTGGCTCACAAATAAAATTCTAATAACATATTACAATAAAACAGTTAAAATCTCATCTAAAAACAATATAAAATTACAAACATTAAAGCCACACTATGTGTTCACCAAAAGTCAACAAGAGAATTAAACGAAAACACACATACAAACAGAGAGAGGGGAAAGGTCCAAAGCACACTACAGAAATAATCCAGTTGAAACCCCTTTAATTACCCTGGCTCATTGTGAGGGAATCCTGGGAGTTGTAGTTATTGTGGCACCAGAACTCTCTGACAGGTAAGGCTAGAAGTTTCATAAAACTGCAGCTCCCAGAATTCACTACCATTGAGCCAGGCCAGTTACAATGGTCTCAGACTGGATTATTTCTGCAGTGTGCTTTGGACCATAGATGTTGTGGTGGAGCTATCTCACAATAATTCCCATTTCTTTATGCCACCCTTCTATTCTGAGACCCAGCTTATTTTCCCTCTACTTGCATTGGAAAGTATCCCACACCTTTGACTGTTTTGGTGACCCTCCTTTTCACACATTCCAGCTTGTCAGTATCTTTCTTGAATTGTGGTGTCCATAACTGGAAATAGTATTCCAGGTGAGGTCTGAGCAAAGCAGAATTGAGTGGTTTTAGTACTTCTCTCATTTTAGAGGCTACATTCCTATTGATTCAACTCAAAATTGTATTGGCTTTTTGAGGGTGCCACATCACACCATGGTTCAGCTTGTCTTCTACTAAGACTCCTAGATCCTTTTTGCGTGTGCTGTTGTCAGGTCGGGTGAGGCTTAGAAAAGCGCCTACCAGAGACAGTTTTCTCTCTTCCTTATTCTTATTGAAAAATTGGAATCTAAAAGGGTCCCCTCATAAACTGTTATTGAAAGTACGTACCCACCCCCTAATAGGTTCAAGCCAGCTGTGGTCATGCATTCACAAATTTACACAATTAAATGCAAAGACAAAGAGACAGAGATTAGAATGCAGATAGAAATTTATTGAGAACAAAGGGGGAAATGGTTTAGAAAATAATACAGAAAAGAGGGAAGAGACAAAATGCAGCACACATGGCTTTTCATTGATGATTTGCCTTGAGGGTTTCAGAAGAAGTGGGAAACAAGAGGAAAGAAAGGGTGCACAAATTCATGGGCAGGTTCTTGGCATGAGGGATGATTCCAGGAGATCATTTTTTCCCATGGCAGGCTGAGAACCTTGAAGTGGATCCATAACATCGTAGATTATTCATGGTCATTCCAAAGATCAGAAGGTTATTCTTTTCCTGTTTCATGGGCCTATCCACAGTAGCTACCACGACGCCGGATGGAAGAATTTATTCCTAGATATCCACCCCTGTGACCCAAAAAGCCCTGATTGCCTAAGCCTAAGCCACAATGGCCAAGGCCAAAGCCAAAGCCGTAACGGCCTAAGCCAAAGCCACTATTGCCAAAGCTTCCTGCTATCCCAACACCCTCAACGGCACAGGGAGTATTGCCTCCCACAGCAACAGGCTCACAGCTAGCAGAAAGGATGGGCCCTGGGATGGTGAGAACAACTGGAGATGGCTGAATGAAAACCTCGGATGGTGGGACCTGGTTGATGCAGGAAGGAATAACTCCAGCCAGGATGCCCAGATTGCTGCCTAATTCTGAACCTCCGAAGCCAAGAGCACCATATCCGATGCCACTGTGGCCTAAAATTCCATGGCCTCTGAAACCTGCCGATCCAAATCCAACAGTGGGTTCAGAAGCGCAGGAGGGGATGGCGCAGGATGGACCACAATTCGGCATTGTTGATAGAGGTGACTCTGAAACCAAGCATCAAGAGAGACAAGAGCACAATGTTTATTCATTGATTGGGAAATTAAAGGCATCTGCTACCTATGATCCTGCTGTGCGGTTTTGATCCTAGTCCAAATCAGTCACCCAATATAGAGCTTTTTTCCTCTTCAATGCACCTGTTAAATGCTGAGATTTTTGACTATTTATTTTGTATGAATGAATTTTTTGGAAATGTCCATGTCTTCTCTTCTCCCCAGGCTCTCATCCGTGGTTGTGGGGGATGCTTCATGTTAGGGAGAGCACCATTCATTCCTGGAGCCATGAGACCCCCCCCCCCCCATGGAAATCGCTTTCAATCTTCTAATTATTATTATTATTATTATTATTATTATTATTATTATTATCATTATCATTATTATGCAGCACAGTTTCTGTCCTCAAGTAATGTGAAAGGAGAAAGGGACAAAAATCTCACTTTGGGGACACTGTGACTAGCAGAGAGACACAAGGGGGGACTTTTGGATTTAAGGGAAATATCATTAATTGAAGAACAATGTAATGCTACTTATTAATTGAATCAATGGGAAGTTGATGGCATCTGTGAACTATCATCTCCCTGTGTAGAGATAAAAAATGTTAGAAAAATAATCACAAAATGATCAGAAAAACCAGGATCTTTGAATGTGAAGAAGCCCTAATGAGAAGAATTTTGAACTGATGAGAAACTATGCCATTTCAGACTTACTCTGTGCAAAATATTCACGTCTCTGTGCAGAAAACAACATATCCTCAAAAATGGAGGGAGGTTGCAGAGAAAAGGATGCAATTGGGGATTCATCTTGCAGAGAATTTTAACATGGTTCATTTGGAAGAAAATGACATTTTCTGGATAAGAAACAACACTTGGTGTTCAGGAAAAAATATATCTGTGTAGAAATTTTATTTTCCACACAGAACATGTTGTTTTCATGGCAAAATAACCATATGTGACTGCATAAGAAAATGTAAGCATAATAAATTCAGAACTCAGATTAAGCCTTGAAAACTAAGTCGCTTTGAAAGATTTCAGAAAAAGAGGAAGAAGATTGGGAATGTTATTGGCTGATCCCTCTTTGAAGAAACCTTGTGAAGAATTATAAGTTTGCACATGGCCTACTGAGTCCTTAATCCCATTCTTAGTGCTCAGATCCAAAGACCGTTCTTTGCCTACCCTTCAAGGACTCTCTTCAACTCTCAGATGTGTTCAAGATTTCAAAAGAAATTAATCCTTAGTTCCTGAATTCTTTATGATTCTCCATCTCATTGCTACATTTCATCTAGAAGAACGTCTTTCTATGAGCTTTATAATATTCTTCTCTTAAACCTTCTGGGACACTCAAAGCCTTGGGAGAAGGTAGGTGCCGGGAAGGGATTCTCCTTCTTCTAGAACCATGATTCCTCTTAATGTAAATGTTTAGAAACATTTAGAAAAGTCCTAAAGAAAAATTTAGAAAACATAGTAATATTGATGCTCTCCCCTTTGGAAAAGGAAGAGCACCTTCCTTCTCTAAATGCATTTCTAACAAGGCGAGAGAGAGAGAGATTTTAACACAAAGAGATATTCCAACAACAGAATACATTTCAGCATCATGGTGCAACAGCAATACATTCCCCAAAGAAATCATTCCAATGAAATTTCAACAGACAGATAAACATGGATATAATCTGACTTACCAAAAACTCTGAGGAGTAGAAGTGAAGAGATGGAGGAAGGAAGCCAAGTGAAGCTGTTGGAGACTCTCAGCAAGGACAACCCTTTTATACCATTTTTATCCCCATGGTCCCATGACTTGGTGACTCCTCTTTTTGCCCAAGGCTTTCCTTTGCAAGCAATTTTTGTAACGCTTCATGCCCCCAAATTACTTTAATGAGGGACAAACCTGTAACAAACAGCATTTTGTCAGCTCTGCAGAATGCCACTTTCTCACCTCAACACTTTGATCTTCTCATTTTCATCTTGTCAGAAAACCAATTTGTTTGTTCCTTCCCATCCTTTGGAGAAGCAAGAGCTAAGCTTTTTTCCATTCTACTTTAGGAATGTCAAGGTCTACCATCCACCATTTCTCTGAATCCCACCTGCATTTTTCTTCTCAGCATTCTTCCTTATACGATTACATGGTTTCCCAGGGATTTCAGTGACGTTCTTGAAGAGTTTTGATTGATGTAGAAAGGTTGCTTTCATTGACAGGGTCCCATCCAGGGAAATGTTAATCAATCTCTTTTCTACCCCAAATAATATCTTGGAAACCCGGAAAATCTATGACAATTGACCTAATTCTCTTTTCTCTCATTTCTAAATTTCCTAATCCTTCTGAAGAAGTAGACTGAATTTACAATAGCTTATGATACAAAGGAGTTTCATAATAGTCTCTAAGGTTTTACAAGATCCCTTTCCATGAATTCCTGTGGGTCACTCTCTGGTAAAAGAGAATGATTCAAACAGGCCTTGAAAGGTGAGTCAAGATGCAAGTAAACCCAATTGATTTAATGTTATTCTCTATTTGTGTCTAACTCTAAGAGAACCATGAACCTTGAGTACCTCCATTGCACAACAGTCCCAAAAGTATGTGTTCAGTTCCTTTACTCAGGTGTAGGACACCAACCCAATTCTGAGCAATTTGTCGATCAATCAATTCCTAAATATTTACCTTCCACCCAAGGCTGTGACTCACTGTAATTTATAGATTATAAGAAATACATTTTGTTTTCTGTCTTTGAACAAAGGGTTTCCTCTTCATGATTAGGGATACTCCCACCGTTATAGATGATCAGTGTCCAGGTTCCAGTGCCATCTTTGAATCGTTGGAGGTTTATCGTGCAAATGCAAGTAGAAGGGTTGAAGACCTCTTCATCCTGAAGTTCCCACATGGGCTTTGAAAAACTGGAAAATGGAGCCTTTATGCAAAGAATGGAGAATGCTGGGGGTGGGGTGAAACCTGGTCCTCCTGAGAGCATTATGTTGGCTTTGGGTCCCTTGGGTCAAATATCCAACAGTTTTTATTTTGCTGTATCTGACAATATTCATGAGATCAAACCGAAATGGAGCACTGAGCTAAATCATCCTGAGTTGATCACAGCCATCAAGTTTTGGTTTATCAGCTCAACAATGCCCCTTGGAAAAATGATAGGATGTTTAAGGAAAATATATATAGGATATTTAAGGAATACACACAGAGAGAGAGATATTTCATTACAATTTCAATTTGTTAAAAACAACATTCTGTGCTTTTTACCTTTTTTTAAAAAAAAAAATATGGATATATATCCCAAGCATGCTTCAAGATGTTTGATTCTTGACCCAAGAATTAAATGAGTTATAATTTTCATTTCCAATTTAGGGGCCAGGACCAGCAACAGGAAGGGAGCTTTGGCTGGAGATGTTTTGGATATTTCCAGCTAACATACACTTATTGTTGAAAGGTGAATTGACTGAAGGGTTAATCCAAAGGATTTGATGGGAGTACTCCACTTAAGCATAGACCCATTAGGATACATTGTCCTAGAATTTCCTATGCTGATGCAATTGTTTTGATGATGTTCTACAATGCCTGATGATGATGATGATGATGATGATGATGATGGAGCTTTGATAGTAACCACCCCCCACCCTCTGGGTGTTTCTAGCTTCCAACATCAGATAAACTGAAGTCATTTGACTTGAGGTTAGCAATATTGAAAGGAGGAGAGGAAAAAACAACAATCTAGGCACCATTGTAGGATGCTTCAATTAATTTTCTTATCTCAAAATCTGTGCTTATGTGTACATTTCACACATCAAAAGAAAATTCTTGACACGTACACAAGATATTAGTTGAAAGAGGAGGTGCTTTAGTCACCTGGGACATGAACCAAATTGTATAAAAGCCCATCCTTTTTCTGCAGTTCCAACATCTTCAGTAGACTCTTCTTTCCTCCTGCATCTTCTCTAAGGAACAGGTGAGTCTATTCTCCTAAGAATATTTTCATTTGTTCATGTTGTTGTTATCTACCGTCAAGTCAACTTTGACTTACAATGGGCCTACAAACGTAAGCTCCCAATAAACCCATTCCTAGCAGATCTGGTATGCTCTTGCAAGCCAACCCATCTACAATTCGGACTGAATTGAAGTTGGATAAATCTTCCAGCTAGAGACTTTGAACCTTCAGTTCACTGACATCTTCACAGTTTTACAACTAAGAGCACCTTGGGTATCATGAACTGGTGGGTCTTGGCAACAATGGGTCAAAGCTATTGGCTTCATGCTTTCCTTGTGAGTTCTCAAGGGATCTCTGAATGGCCACTAAGAGATGCAAGAGACTCTCATCTTTATGTCTTCTCAGTCATCCATCTTTTGCTATTCATTGACCTAATCTCTTCCTAGTCATTGGAGATTGAATGTCCTTCATTCATAATTTAAAGTAAATAAAGTAACCAGGGGCCTTTGCAGACTGCTAGAAATAGTGCAAATTGAGTCCACTTTAACTGCCCTGGCTCAGTGCTAGGGAATAATGGGAATTGCATTTTTTTCTGAGACATTGAGCCTTCTCTGTCAGAGAGCTCTGGTGCCACAATAAACTACCATTCCCATGATTCCTAGCACTGAGTCAGGGCAGTTAAAGTGGACTTAATGTGCACTATTTCTGGCAGCCTGCAAAGGCCCTAAGTTTTGCAAAGTGGCCTTCTTTGTCAAGGCAGGGAATCTCAACATTTGAATACGTTTAATATTCATCATTTAAAAAAATCATCTGGGTATGCTTGCTGGAAAAGACTGGTCTTTAATGCTCTATTAAATTTGGACAGTGTATTCAGCTGTCAAATCTCTTCTGGTAGGTCATTCCAGATTTGATGGTGGCTGAAGAAGAAATCCTCTGGTTGACAGTCACCAACTGAGTCCTGGCTGACTGGAGTAAATGTCCACGAAAGGACTTGAATTTTCAGAATGGATTATATGGGAGCAGGGGATCCTGAAGGTCACCTGGAGCCAAATCATATAGAGCTTTAAATTATTATTATTACTCAGAGTGGCTCAACAATATTAAAAGAACAATGCAATTAAAAACCTAGAGAAGTTCATTAAAAAGGAATTGAGTTATTACAATATTGAAATAGGTAGCTATTAAGAGAATAAACTGTCCTGCACTGTACTGAGCAGAGGGGCGGGTTATAAATAAAACTTATTTTTATATTATTATTATTATTATTATTATTATTATTATTATTATTATTATACTATTAAAAGAATAAAATGCATTTTAAATAGATAAAACTGTTCAGAACATTTTAAAATGAAAGAACATCCAAGCCGGTCCTTTGCAAACATTCTGTTTTAAAAGCCTATCTAAAGAGGTAGGTCTTAGCTTAAAGGTAGTAACCAACACCATTAGTAATGACAATTTCAGGAGATACAAATGGTTCATTACCATCCAAACCAATACTTTGCTGGTGTGTACTGACCATCTTCCTTCCTTCCTTTTCTTCTCAAACATGGCATCAAAAGGAGCTTATCGCCATCAATCCTCAGCTTGCTCAAATAGAAACAGATGCTTTTAGAGAATTTTCTCTCTCCCTCTGAGAGGAGACTGAGATCTGTCCTTGTCTGGTCCACACCGGTCCTTTTCTTCAGCTTTGTTCAGCAAATGCTCCTGTAGGAGAAGAAAAACCTGTCAGCCAAAAGATGCCTTCCTCTGAACATGGCTGTATCTAGACCAGGATTTTACCAGGGTAAGAACCAGGATTTTAACTGTTGTATTTTTTAACTTGATGTACGCCGCCCCGATTGCTGAGCAGAGGGGCGGGTTACAAATAAAATTTATTATTATTATTATTATTATTATTATTACACAATTGTGGTAGGTCTGGGTGCCAATTTTGGTGGCCTCCATGCTGCTTACCTTTTGCTCATGTGTGCCTGTCAATTTCACTGGTGCTCTTTTATTTTACAAAGCACTTCAATGACATTCATTCTACAATGGGCCTTCCACATTCTCTGGGGTTAGAGGACCCCTGTGAAAGTGAAAAAATGCAAATAAAACTCCACAATTTTTTAAAACTTGAGAGGATGCCTCTGTAGGAATCTCTAGGTCCCCCAGCACAGCTCTATGGCCAAAATCCAGCAAACGTTGACCACAGAATTGCACTGGAGGACAAATGCCTAGTTTTCTCTAGGAATCTCTAGGTCCTCCAGTAATCAAAACTACAAAAATAAAAGCTGCAAATATGGAAGGCCAACTGTGCTTACATTTTCCTCAAGTGGGCCTGTCAATTCCACATGCCCTTTAAGTTTTGTTAAACCACCGGTGTCGAGAACATTTATGTTAATTGCATTTTGCTCAAAGGTGCACACCAATTTCATGGATGCTGTTTAGGTTTTGTTACAACTTGCGCACCAATTGCATTCACAAAGCTTACACTGGGTTCAAAGGTGTGTCTCAATCACATTCACGCTTCTTACATTTACAGTCACCCCTCCGTTTTCACAGACTTGGTATCCGTGTCCCTTTTCTATGCAGAGCACTTCCTTCCCTTCTGGAAGACACAGGATGGCCAAAAGAATAATATTTCTATACTACACAGATTTTCAGCATTGGCCTCCAAAATTTGGCAGTAACCAAAGTCCTGGCATGATCCCTGAAAGATATGGGGTGGGACTTTCTTACGGTCACAATGTCTCTTTCCAGTTCGTTCCTCCCTGAATGTGCAATTCCTCCTTTCAAAATACACAATCTGTCTGAAAAGGGCTAGAGGAGCAGAGTCTGCCTTCAATAGCTTGGTTAATGGGCTAATAAAACTGGTGATTCCCCATCATTTTCAACAACATGAGTGGTCATCCCTTAAGGTACAGCCTTCTGTGCATTTGGCCCAAGACTATCATGACTTACATCTTTAGACAGCTTTAAAAAGGCTGTTAAGACGGATCTCTTCCAGCAGGCCTTTCCAGGATAGATATTCCAGCCTCAGAAATCTCTTTTAGGGGAGCCCTCCCGGAACTTCCTATTAGCCTGTCTCCTAGTCAATTTGTGACCATCATCTCTCTTTCAATTGTTATAGATATTTGCTTCTTTTAATCTGTTGATTTTAACTTTTGTCAGTTTAATATTTTTTTAGGGGGGGGAAGGAAATAGGAGGTTTGGATGTATTGTATTTTTACCATTTGTGAGCCACCTTGATTAAGCTCAGAGGGGTGGGATATAACTAAATTATTATTATGAGTTGCTATATGTTTTACACATTGTTTAACATTGGTCTCACAACATTTACTATGTATTTGAGATTGTTCCTAAGCTTTGGCTGGTTTAAAAGCCCATCTCTAACTTACAAATCCCTAAATTCAGATGTGCCCATTTGTGAATGACCACGTATCCTCCAGCATTACATAGATGAACACTTGGAAACATGTGGTCAAGCAATATTGGAGCGTAGTCAAGATGCCAACAATTATTAATCAAGAAACTTTGAAATTGTGGCTTCAGTATCTCCCTTTTGAGAAACGCCCATCCGTCCTGAACTCCCTTCTCTATTACTGTTCCTGGCCACAGGATCACTGCCAGTATTTCCTTAAATTTACTGAAGTCAAGTTTCCAAAAGTCTAGAATGTGTGTCTGACTATGCCTGGCTTCTCCTTTGCACTGTATAACAAACTCCAGGAGAACATGATCACTCCCACCTAAGGATCCCACCACTTGCACCCCATTGACCAGGTCATCCCTGTTGGTTAAGATCAGATCTAAAAGAGTTAATCCCCTTACAGCCTCCTCCCCCTTTTAGACAAAGAAATTGTCTTCCAGGCAAGAGAGAAATTTGCTAGACCTTAAAGTTTTGGCTGAGTTTGATGTCCAGCAAATATCAGCATGGATGGAGTCACCCATCACCACTACATCTCTCCTTTCTAGGGGTGTGGTCATCTGTTCCATTAATAGTGTATTCTTGATAGTTTGATCCCATCGTAATGTTTATCTTTTGTAAATTTTCACCAGATTGTATTTGCTTTAATGGGTAAGCCATTGAGTTCAGGGGGGTTTTTCGGGGGGGGGGGGGGGAGAGAATCAGGCTACAAATGCGGTGGTTGTTATGTGCCGACAAGTCATTGAAAGCTTATGATGATCGTAAAGAGACTCTCTCATGGGGTTTTATTGGCAAGAGTGTGTCATAGGAGGTTCCATGTCTGGGGCTCATGGTTACTAGACATGCCCAGTACCAAATGCTGCAGGTATTAAAATTAGTTCAAGAAAATGTTCAAAATCTTCCTGGCTGATTTCTCCAGTCTCACTTATCTCACTGTACCTCATTTACTATCTCATTTAAAGCTGCGAATTCTGCTTCCGTCGTACTTATCGCTACATTTGTTTGTTTCCTACTTCTCCAGACTATTGGACTTTCACTGTACTTGATTATTATTCCTGTAACTGACTTCTTGTCTCCTAATTCTGATGCAAAAGAACTGTCTACATAGCAATCTAAATCTGAATGACTGTTTCTAATTATCAATTTCTTATCTAGAGTTCCTTTCAAATATCTCAATAAGTGTTTTACTGCTGTCCAGTCTTCAATTTTTGGATCATTAACTCTTCTGGACAATACATTTACAGCATATGAAATGTCTGGTCTGGTGTGGCAAGATATGAATTGTAAAGATCCTATTATGCTCCTGAATAAAGTCTTGTCTTCAAAATCTCTAGATGTTTTTTCAGATACGAAACCAATTGTCATTGGAGTTCTTACTATTTTAGCATTTTGTAATCCACACTTTTCCATCAAATTTTCAATTTTCTTACTCTGGCTTAACAAACAATGTCCTTTTTCTGTCCACTCAACACCAATACCTAAATAAGACTTTAATAAACCTAGATCTTTCAAAACAAACTTTTTAGACAACTCTTTTTTTACTGATTCAATCTCCTGTCTTGACTTTGCTGCCACGCACAAATCATCTACATAGATCACTAACACTATGTCTCCTTTTGTATAGACACATGCATCTGCAACGCTCCTTTTGTATCCTAGCTTAACTAACTCGTCATTAATGCACAAATTCCATGCTCTGGCACTTTGTTTTAATCCATACAATGCTTTTTTCAATTTATAAACTTTCTGACTACTATTTTCTTCAAAACCTTGTGGCTGCTCCATAAAGATCTCTTCATCTAAACTAGCATTCAAGTAGGCTGTTTCAAAATCAAAATGTTCTACAACTAAATTTCTTTTTGCTGCTACAGCCAGAACCATTCTCAGACTTTCTGGCTTTGCAGTTGGAGAATATGTCTTATCGTAATTCTCATACTGCTGTTGTGCAAAACCCTTAGCCACTAACCTTGCTTTATACTTAATACTTCCATCTGGCATTTCTTTCTTTTTGTATACCCACTTACAACCAATTACTTTCTTGTCCTTGGGTCTATCAACTATTTCAAAAACATCTTTATTTACCAGACAACCAAACTCATCATCCATTGCATCAATCCATCTTTCCTGTTCTTCTCTAGACAAACTTTCCAACTCTTCAAAACTTTCAGGCTCTTCCACTGCTAAACAAGCTTTTGCATTTGTCACAACAAACCTATCTGGAGCCTTTCTAACTCTGTGACTACGTCTAGGAATAAACGCTGCTGATCTGCCTCTTTCATCCTCACTTTCTGTACTGGGAGTTATAGTTCTATGGCTAAATCTCTTGTCCTCAGTCATTCTAGTAGTAATAGGTCTAGATTGTGTCTCATTATCTGAAGAACTATCACTGCTGCTAGTGGATGCTTCTGGCTTAACTGAAACCCCTCCGTTTCCTGAAGTTGGTTCAGTTTGTGTTTCTGGCTCATTTGAACTTCCTAACCTCAAGAAAACTTCTTTATTTGCATGCAGTTTGTCCCAACCGGCATGTCTCTCGAAATTTGCCGACCTAGAATACTGCACTTCTTTTCCACCCAAATGAAACTTGTAGCTATTTCCTGAATAACCCAAAAACCTAAGCCTTCTACTTTTGGGTTCTCCTTTCTTCCTGAAACAAGCTGGTATGTAAACATAAGCAAACTGTCCAAAGACCCTCAAATACCTGTAATTTGGCACTCTCCCATACAATACCCTGTAGGGAATGTCTTCAATTTCTGAATGATACAGTCTGTTACTAATATGTACTGCTGTCAAAGTTGCTTCTGCCCAGAAACTATCTTTTACCTCTGCATCTGCCATCAAACAAGCAGTTATTCTTTTTATATCTTGTATTTTTTTCTCCGCTAAACCATCTTCGTTAGGACAAGCGGGATTAGTAGTTTCATGCCTTATTCCCACCTTTTGAAACCAATTAAACAATTGATTACTTAGAAATTCTCCTCCTCGGTCAGTAACAATGGTGCCTACTCTAATATCAAATTGTCTTTCCACCATTCTCACCCATGCTTTTAAACTTTGCCCAGCGTCAGATTTGTTTTTCAATATTCTTACAAATGCAAACCTTGTATACCTATCAACAATTACTAGGAAATATTTGCTTCCCCCTAAAGATAAACAATTAGCTTGGGCCACGTCTGCATGTACAAACTGAAATGGTCTTTGAACAATTCTTTTGGTTTTCTTGGCTACTGGAAAAGTTCTGACCTTTACCTGATTACATACAGTACAATCTAAGTGATTTTTGCATTCAGCAACTTTTAAATCTGGACACATACTGATTAACTTCTTTAAACATTTGAAACTAGCATGGCCAAATTTTCTATGGAGTTCATGTATACAGTCTTTGTGAATTGGACTATTGTCTATGTTATTAACATTTTCAACACTGTAGCTATCAATATTGTCTTCCAAATAGTAAAGTTTATCCTTTTTCAAGCCTATGCCTCGCAATTCCCCATTCAGTTTTATCTTACACACGTTCTTTTCAAAAATGACTGTGTAGTCTCTGTCTGTTAATCTGCTCACTGATAACAAATTATTTTCTAACTCCTTTACATGTAAAACATCATTAAAGTTTTCCTTTAGCCCTGGAATGAAAACTGTACCCATTTGATTTACAGTACTGAGCTCTTTCCCATCAGCTAAAACCACAGCATTTACATTAGCTGATTTTCTATTACTTATCAAATTAATATTGTTACACATTGAAGATGATGCTCCTGAGTCAATCAACCATTTACAATTAGTATTTTGTTTTTCCTTAATCATGGTTGCAAACCCCTTTTTATTACCACTGTCCTTCAAAAATGGAGGTTTGGACTGCTTTTGATACTGCCGCGGCTGCCATCTGCTCTCTCCTTGCTTGCTTCTTTCAGCAGCAAATTGTTTACATTGTCTCTGCAGATGACCAATCTTTTTACAATAAAAACACCTCCGTTGCTCCCTTGTAGAAGCTGCTTCTTCCTGCTTTCGTAGTTCAGGCATTGTTTGTTGTTTTGGCACAGTCCTTAAACTTGCTGAGTCACCCTGCTCAGACTTTCTTCTCAAGTTCTCTTCCAATATTCTGGCAACAATTAAGTCTCTGTTCAGCTCAGCTTCTGGCAAATTTTGCAAGCTATTTGTAATGTTGTCCCAAGAAGAGTCTAGCGATTCCAGCAAAATATAACACTGCTGCTCTTTGCTAATTTCCACTCCTCTCAGTTCAGCTTGCACAAATAAATCTTGCATTGTTTTTAAGTGTTCTATCACACACTGTCCTTTAGTCATCTTTTGTCTGTAAATTCTTTTAGACCAAAGCATTTTTGCAAATGCAGTTGAAGGTGTGTGTAATCTCTGCAAAGTATCCCACACATCCTTGGCGGACACTTTATCTCTTACGTCGTTAATCAAGTCTTCTTCTAGCATGAGATAAAGACATGCTTTTGCTTTAGCGTCTCTTTCTCGAGTGGCTGCATTAGCATCAGCTGCCAGCCCTGTTTCAACTGTCAACCACAGAGACTCCTTTATTAGTAGAGATTGGGCATATATCGTCCAGGTAGAGTAGTTATTTCTATTTAATTTACTAAACTTTAGTATCTCCATCTTAATTTGTGCAGTGACTCAATTTGACACAGTCCCTCTGAGTATGCACAGCAGACAAAACACAAAATGATTTACTCACAAGGCTCCACAAAACTTTCTTCTACACTCTGGAACTTTCAGCTTCTGTGGATGCTGGTTGCTCTAGTATCTGGGCCCATAACCCTTGTCAGGGATGATGGGAGTTGTAGCTCTTCACCTCTGGCTCTAACTCACCACCCTGTTATGCAGCAGAGCTGACCAGCTTTGATCAGTGGTTGATGCTTCTTTCCCAAGCAGCAGAGTTTCAGAGAATAGGCTGAAGACCCTGACAAACTCTCCAAGCCTTCTCACCCTTCTTCCTGAGATGTCTCCAAACTTCTCCAGGATTCTTCTGGCTCTTGTATCTTCCCTCAAGACACCAGACAACTCAGTAGTCTTATATAAAAGATCTACTTTATTCTACTATATACATAAATACTATATGCCCTACAAATCACAATCTCTACACTTCACAATATCTCCAAAACTACTCCACAATACACCAAACTACTCCACAATGTACATTAGCAAACATTGCAATTTATAGCCATTGTTAGACACCACCCACCAGTCAGTTTCCACCCAGTGGGTGTGTACATTCATTTTGATTGGTTTACATGGATCATCCCATACTTAAGACCAACCCAAGTGTTTCATCACTTTACCTTGACCACTTAATGAGTCTCAGGTGTTTGCAATCTATCACAGGTGTTCTCAATATAACTTCTATAACTTTGTCCTTGGCTCTCAAGGCTTCTTAATTATATTATCTTTTTCACCTGTGTATCTTCCTGATTGCTCCTGCTTAGTCACTTTGACATTCACATACATATTTCTATTTCTATTACTGTATATCCCATGTTGCTTTTTCCTTAACAAGGATTTTCCTTTTGTCAGCCACCCGGAATAATTCATGTGAGCCATTTAATTCCTGCTGCAAAAATGGTTTTCTTTCTTTTTCTTTTTTTTAAACAGAAACAGTTTTTGAAGATTATTTAAATATTATTTTAAGTTCAGGTCTTATTTTGTGCACGATTTGCATATTGAGTTTTTCAACACACACACAATAGAAACCAGATATTTTTTTCTGGAAGAAACAATGTTTTCTGCACACAATAGAAGGGTGACTCCTGAAGCCCTCGTCCCCATAGTCCTCAAATGGAGAAGGCTTGCCAAAACAGGGCAAAGCCAGCACCCCCAAATGACCAACTAATGTACTGGTTTCCTTTCCATAAACCATCAGACCTCCCAAAACAGGAGGGAGAGGAGGAGGAGGAGGAGGCAAAGGATAGGACCAGATGTAAGTTGAGGAACCATGGATGCTACCTTGAGATCCTTGGATAAAAGGCAGATATCTCACTAACAATAAAGAAGGACATTTGACAACATCCTGAAGGTTTCTTTCTCAAATCTTTGGTGTCTTATACATGCATCAGCCTCCATGACAATCTTGTTGAGTTCTCCCTCTTGAGCTGAGGAAAAACACAGAAATATTGTTACAGGGATTTCTGCAATCCCAAATATTAAGCTATTCACACACACACAGAGAGACACATACATCAACTTAACATAATACTCCATGAACCTGATCGATTCCAGATGATATAAAACTTTGATGTGTTGCTCTTAAAGGGACCACAGGACTCATTGCTGTTGCTGAGATTCACCCAGTTAACTCTTGACAGAATGACAGGCTCCATCACTGACCTTCATCACTTTCCCTTGGAGAGGCTGAAGGGATTTAAAAACCTTTCCCACTTCTGGTGACAAATGCCCAAAGAAACTTACCAGGAGACTTACCAACGCTGTGTCTCAGTTCCTTCTGATGTACCAGAGAGTTGAGACGGTGGATTGTTTCAAGGCAGGCTGTTTATTTATATGCCTCCCTGGATTTCTATAATTACTACAAAGCGACTGCCCACAAGAAAATCAGTGCCCATAGAATCACAGAATCATAGAATCACAGAATCATAGAGTTGGAAGAGACCACAAGGACCATAACTGGAGTCTTCATGACTTGTAGACTGGGGAGCATTTTCAATCTGTAAACACCTGCCCATCATTACGGCTATTTATGCATATATTGAGTATATAATCCCACAATGTATCTCTTCCGGCAGGCCTTCCCGGAATAACCCTCCTCAGAGGACGAACACTATCTCTCCTTCCCTCAAACCTCCCGCTGCTGTTTAGTTGTTTGTTGTATTGTTGCATTTTATTGTTATATTATGTGTTTTAATATATTCTTAGTTTAATCTTGTTTTAAGGGGTGGGTGGGATATGGGAGGTGGGATTGGGATATTGGATTGTTTTAATTGTACTATTTTAACTGTTGTAAGCCGCCCCGATTGCGTTGCAGAGGGGCGGGTTAGAAATAAAACCTATTATTATTATTATTATTATTATTATGTATAGTAAAGTATGTAATTAAAGATGAGCAGCTATAGAATGATATTCTTTGTTCAAGCAGGGGAGCATAGCTATTTATTCTATTCAGTGAAGATGGATGGTCATCTTCTTCCACCATGCATACAGCTTCAGTAGGGACAAAGAGGAAGGACAGAAGGAAAGGGAAGAAGGAGGGAGAGAGGGAGGGTACACCCATCCATTCAACCAGGTGAATCCTGTCAACCTGGAGATCAACAGGATGACAGATATCACAACTAGACCACACTAAAGCTAATGGAAGTCATCATGGAAGAGCCTCCAGAACAGGAGACAGTGACCTGTAATTTTACTTCTTCCACATCATGATAAACTTTTCCATGATCCAAAACTTGTGTTAAAATTTAAAATTTAGTCACTCACCCCATCTCTTCAGCAGGTGATCATCACAGTCCATTTCTGCCAAAAGCCAATTGTTTGGGGACCAGTGGTGTCACCCCGCTTAGGGTTTCACCTGGTGTTGTCCGAACTCCCCGCATACAGCTAGTGATGCCTCTGCTTAACCACATGAATTCTGGAAGTGAAAGAACCCAGAAGAAGACTGAACCCAAATAATTCTTAAATTTGATAGCACAGCCCTCAAAATCTGTAGGTCCCAATCAATTCAAGTTTGCACTATTTTTGTTCTTGTTGTTTTCTGTATCAAATGTTGAGATTTTCTGCCTTGACAAAGAAGGCCACTTTGCAAAACTTAGGGCCTTTGCAGGCTGCCAAAAATAGTGCAAATTAAGTCCACTTTAACTGCCCTGACTCAGTGCTAGGGAATCATGGGAACTGTAGTTTATTGTGGCACCAGAGCTCTCTGACAGAGAAGACTCAGGGGAAAAAACTACAATTCCCATGATTCCCTAGCACTAAGCCAGGGCAGTTAAAGTGGACTCAAGTTGCACTATTTCTAGCAGTCTGCAAAGGCCCCTGGTTACTTTATTTACTTTAAATTAGGAATGAAGGACATTCAATCTCCAATGACTAGGAAGAGATTTGGTCAATGAATAGCAAGAGATGGATGATTGAGAAGACATAAAGATGAGCATCCTTGACATCTCTTAGTGGCCATTCAGAGATCTCTTGAGAACTCACAAGGAAAGCATGAAGCCAATAGCTTTGATCCACTGTTGCCAAGACCCACCAGTTCATGATACCCAAGGTGCTCTTAGTTGTAAAACTGTGAAGATGTCAGTGAACTGAAGGTTCAAAGTCTCTAGCTGGAAGATTTATCCAACTTCAAGTCAGTCTAAATTTAGGTCTGCTAGGAATGAGTTTACATTTGTAGGCCCATCATAGGTCAAAGTTGACTTGATGGCAAATAACAACAACATGAACAAATGAAAATATTCTTAGGAGAATAGACTTTCCCGTTCCTTAGAGAAGATGCAGGAGGAAAGAAGAGTCTACTGAAGATGTTGGAACTGCGGAAAAGGATGAGCTTTTATACAATTTGGTTCATGTCCCAGGTGAATAAAGCACCTCCTCTTTCAACTAATATAATCATCATCATCATCATCATCATCATCATCATCATCATCATAATTTTTATGTATAGCCCGCCTCTCTGCCCAACAATCGAGGCGGGTTACAGCATTAAAACAAGACAATGTAAAAACAACCCCAATCCCCAAGTCCCAGCCTCCCAAACCCTTAAAACAAAATTAAACAAGAGAGAGTTAAAAGCCATTAGACAAAAAGTGATAAAACAATGAAACTCAGCAGTGAGCAAACACATGCGGTGAGACGATTAATTAACAGACTAACTCATCTCCCAGGGCAGATATATTCCGGGGGGTGTTATTCTGGGAAGGCCTGCAGGAAGAGATCCGTCTTTAAGAAGGCAGTGAGCATGGTAATATGACGGATCCCGTCCGGCAGGCCATTCCATAGCCTGGGGGCGGTGTCCTGTGTACGTGTCAAGAATTTTCTTTTCATGTGTGAAATGTACACATAAGCACAGATTTAGAGATACGAAAATTAATTGAAACGTCCTACAATGGCGCCTACTTTGTTGTTTTTTCCTCTCCTCCTTTCAATATTCAATAACCTCATGTCAAATGACTTCAGTTTATCTGATGTTGGAAGCTAGAAACACCAGAGGTAACTGGAGCAGACCCATCAATTCGTTAGGATTAGCCTTTCTATCAATTCACCTTTCAACCATGAGTGTATATTAGCTGGAAATTTCCAAAACATCCCCAGCCAAAGCTCCCTTCCTGTTGCTGATCCTGGCCCCTAAATTGGAAAGGAAAATTATAATTCATTTCATTCTTGAGTCAAGAATCAAACATCTTGAAGCATGTTTGGGATATATATCAATATATTTTTTTAAAAAAGGTACATTATTCATTTTTTTAGTGATAATGCCATACCATTGTCCAAACAAACAAACAAACAAAATCTGTATGAAAAAACCCTGCTGGAATCCTATGGCACCTTTTACCTGACATAGTTTTTTGTGTATCTTTAATTAATCAGGAGAGGTGCAAAGGAACCCTGTTAGTGAATGGTGAAGATGCAGAACAGGACACTGGAAAGATTGCCTGATGGGAACTAATTCCCAATGTTCCTCAGGACCAAGGCATATTGATTCCCTCTTGTGCATTGATCCACTTTTGCATCAGTCCCATTGCATATAAGTCACTTTGCTGGCTTTGCCATGCAAACATCAGCCCCCCTCCTGGGTTATTATTATGAAATTGCCTAAATCCTCCTATTGTTCTTCCCCTGCTTCCTGGTGTATTGGACTAAACGGCATGAATACTATACATGATGCTATCCATTGGTACCCCTGATGGGGAGAAGTCTAGAAGAGTAAGAATCTCCCCAGTTCTAGATTTATTCTGCATGAAAGATGGACAGGTTTCTTTGCCTGTGTCAGAGAGAGAGACAATTCTGTGTAAAATCTAATCGTGAAAATGCGACTTTCTGTGTAGGAAATGTAAGATAATAATATCTGGTGTTGATTGAGAAGAAAGAGGTGTTATGTTTATATGTTTGTTTGTTTTGTCACTTACTTTTGCATTAAGCTCTTCCAACTGGTTATTTTAAAAATGCACAGAGATCCTGAAAGATGCCCAATTGGTTTATCAAGGGTTACAAGATCATTAAACACACGCACACCTCATAAAAAGGATTTGGAAAAGGAGATCTTCCAACACCTTGCTCTCAATTTTTGCCTTCACTTCTTGATTCCAGCTCCTCTGAGATTTCACTAAGTTGTCTTCTGGACAGGTGGGGTTACAAGTCTTCTGGACAGGTGGGGTTATCAAAGGTTACAAGATCATTACAAGATCACGTTGTCTTAGTGAAAGCACAGAATGTTGTTTTTAACAAATTGAAATTGTAATGAAATATATCTCTGTGTGTGTTTATTCCTTAAACATCCTATATATATTTTCCTTAAACATCCTATTTTTTTCCCAAGGGCATTGTTGAGCTGATAAACCAAAACTTGGTGGCTGTGATCAACTCGGGATGATTTAGCTCAGTGCTCCATTTCAGTTTGATCTCATGAATGTTGTCAGATACAGCAAAATAAAAAGTGCTGGATATTTGAGCCAAGAGACCCAAATCCAACATAATGCTCTCATGAGGACCAGGTTTCACCCCACCCCCAGCATTCTCCATGCTTTGCATAAAGGCTTCATTTTCCAGCTTTTCAAAGCCCATGTGAGAACTTCAGGATAGAGAGGTCTTCATCTCCTTTCCTTGCATTTGTAAAATATGCTTCCAACGATTCAAAGATAGCACTGGAACCTGGACACTGATCATCTATAATGGTGGGAGCATCCCTAATCGTGAAGAGGAAACCCTTTGTTCAAAGACAGAAAACAAAATGTATTTCTTATAATCTATAAATTACAGTGAGTCACAGCCTTGGGTGGAAGGTAAATATTTAAGAATTGATTGATCGACAAATTGCTCTGAATTGGGTTGGTGTCCTACACCTGAGTAAAGGAACTGAACACATACTTTTGGGACTGTTGTGCAATGGAGGTACTCAAGGTTCATGGTTGTCCTAGAGTTAGACACAAATAGAGAAGAACATTGAATCAATTGGGTTTACTTTCATCTTGACTCATCTTTCAACGCCTGTTTGAATCATTCTCCTTTACCAGAGAGTGACCCATTGGAATTCATGGAAAGGGATCTTGTAAAACCTTTGAGACTATTATGAAACTACTTTGTATCATAAGCTATTGTAAATTCAGTCTACTTCTTCAGAAGGATTAGGAAATTTAGAAATGAGAGAAAAGAGAATTAGGTCAATTGTCATAGATATTTTAGGATTCCCAAGATGTTATTTGGGGTAGAAAAGAGATTAAGTAAAATTTCACTGGATGGGACCCTCTCAATGAATGCAACCTTTCTTCAAAACTCTACAAAACATCACTGAAATCCCCAGGAAACCATGTAATCGTATAAGGAAGAATGCTGAGAAGAAAAATGCAGGTGGGATTCAGAGAAATGGTGGTGGATAGACCTTGACATTCCTAAAGTAGAATGGAAAAAAAGCTTAGCTTTTGCCTCTCCAAAGGATGGCAAGGAGCAAACAAATTGGTTTTCTGACAAGATCAAAATGAAAAGATCAAAGTGTTGAGATGAGAAAGTGGCATTCTATAGAGCTGACAAAATGCTGTTTGTTACAGGTTTGTCCCTCATTAAAGTAATTTGAACACATAAAGTGTTTTAAAAAATTGCTTGGAAATGAAAGACTCAGACGAAAAGAAGAGTCACCAAGTCATGGGACCATGGGGATGAAATTGCTATAAAAGGGTTGTCCATGCTGAGAGTCTCCAACAGCTTCACTTGGCTTCCTTCCTCCATCTCTTCACTTCTACTCCTCAGAGTTTTTGGTAAGTCAGATTATTTCCATGTTTATCTGTCTGTTGAAATTTCATTGGAATGATCTCTTTGGGGAATGTGTTGCTGTTGCACCATGATGCTGAAATGTATTCTGTTGTTGGAATATCTCTTTGTGTTAAAATCTCTCTCTCTCTCGCCTTGTTAGAAATGCATTTAGAGAAGGAGGGTGCTCTTCCTTCTCCAAAGGGGAGAGCATCAATAGTCCTAGGTTGGTTCCAGGCTATAAGATGGCAAAGTGTCACTGAGGGTTGCTTATTATTATTATTATTATTATTATTATTATTATTATTATTATTTATAACCCACCTCTCCCCGAAGGCTAAGAGAGAGGCATTAAGTGGGACCAGGGAGGACTTTGGAAAGGACTCCAACATGTATCTGTCATACTTTTAGAGTCCAGTTTTGAAATAAGACTGGTCAGCTCAGCTGTTTCCCTACCCATCCAGACAATGGAAAAAAAGACACCCACTTTTCTTAATGTTTTTAAACATTTACATGAAGAGGAATCATGGTTCTAGGAGAAGGAGAATCCCTTCCCTGCACCTACCTTCTCCCAAGGCTTTGAGTCTCCCAAAAGGTTTAAGAGAAGAAGAATATAAAGCTCTTATAAAAACGTTCTTCCAGGGAAATATAACAATGAGAACCATAAAGAACTCAGAAACTAAGGATTAATTTCTTTTGAAATCTTGAATACATCTGAGAGTTGAAGAGAGTCCGTGAAGGGCTTCCAAAGAAAGCTCTTAGGATCTCAGCAGTAAGAATGGGATTAGGGACTCAGTAGGCCATGTGCAAACTTATAATCCTTCACTATGTTTCTTCAAAGAGGGATCAGCCAGTAAAATCCCAATCTTCTACCTCATTTTCTGAAATCTTTCAAAACGACTTAGTTTTCAAGGCTTAATCTGAGTTCTGAATTTCTTATGCTTACAATTTCTTATGCAGTCACATATGGTTATTTTGCCATGAAAACAACATGTTCTGTGTGGAAAATAAAATTTCTAGACAGTTATATTAATTCCTGAACACCAAGTGCTGTTTCTTATCCAGGAAATGTGGTTTTCTTCCAAATGAACCATGTTAAAATTCTGTGTAAGATGGATCCCCAGTTGCATCCTTTTTTATGCAACCTCCCTCCATTTTTCAAGATATGTTGTTTTCTGCACAGAGACGTGAATATTTTGCACAGAGTAAGTCTGAAATGGCATAGTTTCTCATCAGTTCAAAATTCTTCTCATTAGGGCTTCTTTACATTCAAAGATCCTGGTTTTTCTGATCATTTTGTGATTATTTTTCTAACATTTTTTATCTCTATACAGGGAGATGATAGTTCACAGATGCCATCAATGTTTCATTGGATAAAATAATAAGTAGCATTACATTGCTTTTCAATTAATAATATTTCCCTTAAATCCAAAAGTCTCCCCTTGTGTCTCTCTGCTAGTCACAGTGTCCCCAAAGTGAGTTATTTGTCCCTTTCTCCTTTCACATTACTTGAGGACAGAAACTGTGCTGCATAATAATAATAATAATAATAATAATAAGATTGAAAATGATTTCCATGGGGGGGGGGTCTCAATGGCTCCAGGAATGGATGGTGCTCTCCCTAACATGAAGCATCCCCCACAACCAGGGCTGAGAGCCTGGGGAGAAGAGAAGACATGGACATTTCCAAAAAATTCATTCATACAAAATAATTAGTCAAACATCTCAGCATTTAACAGGTGCATTGAAGAGGAAAAAATTCTATGGTGAGAGACTGATTTGGACTAGGATCAAAACCACACAGCAGGATCCTAGGCTGTAGATGCCTTTAACCAATTAATGAATAAACATTGTGCTCTTGTCTCTCTTGATGCTTGGTTTCAGAGTCACCTCTATCAACAATGCCGGATTGTGGTCTATCCTGTGCCATCCCCTCCTGTGCTTCTGAACCCACTGTTGGATTTGGATCGGCAGGTTTCAGAGGCCATGGAATTTTAGGCCACAGTGGCATCGGATATAGCACTCTGGGCTTCAGAGGTTCAGAATTAGCCAACAGTCTGGCCATCACGCCTGGAGCCAGTGTTTCCTCCATCAACCAGGTCCAATCAGTCGAGATTACGATTCAGCCGCCTCCAGTTGTTATCACCGTCCCAGGGTCCAACCTTTCTGCTAGCTCTGAGCCTGTTGCTGTGGGAGGCAATACTCCCTGTGCCGTTGAGGGTGTTGGGATAGCAGGAGGCTTTGGCCATAGTAGCTTTGGCTTAGGTCATGGTGGCTTTGGCTTTGGCCATCGTGGCTTTGTCTTTGGCCATCGTGGCATAGGCTTAGGCAATCAGGGCTTTTTGGGTCGGAAGGGTGGATATCTTGGGATCGATTCTTCCATCGGGCGTCTCGGTAGCTACTGTGAATAAGCCTATGAAACCTGAAAATAATACCCTTCTGATCTTTGGAATGACCATGAATAATCTGTGATGCTATTGATCTAAGGTTTTCAGCCTGCCATCAGAAAAGAATGATCTCCTGGAATCACCACTGATGCCAAGAACCTGTGAATGAGTTTGTGCACCCTTTCTTTCCCCTTGTTTCCCACTTCTTCTGAAACCCTCAAGGCAAATCATCAATGAAAAGCTGTATGTGCTTCATCTTGTGTCTTCCCTCTCTTCTGTATTATTTTCTAAACCATTTCCCCCTTCGTTTTCAATAAATCTCAATCTGCATTCTAATCTCTGTCTCCTTGTCTTTGCATTTAATTGTGTAAATTTGTGAATGCATGACCACAGCTGGCTTGAACCTATTAGGGGGTGGGTGGGTACTTTGAATAACAGTTTATGAGGAGACCCTCTTAGATTCCATTTTTTCAAAAAGAATAAGGAAGAGAGAAAACAGTGTCCTTGATAGGTGCTTTTCTGAGCCTCTCACTAGTGACACCTGACCTGACAACAGCACACGCAAAAAGGATCTAGGAGTCTTAGTAGAAGACAAGCTGAACCATGGTGTGACGTGGCCCCCTCAAAAAGCCAATACAATTTTGAGTTGAATCAATAGGAATGTAGCGTCTAAAATGAGAGAAGTACTAAAACCACTCAATTCTGCTTTGGTCAGACCTCACCTGGAATACTATTTCCAGTTATGGACACCACAATTCAAGAAAGATACTGACAAGCTGGAATGTGTGAAAAGGAGGGTCACCAAAACAGTCAAAGGTGTGGGATACTTTCCAATGCAAGTAGAGGGAAAATAAGCTGGGTCTCAGAATAGAAGGGTGGCATAAAGAAATGGGAATTATTGTGAGATAGCTCCACCACAACATCTATGGTCCAAAGCACACTGCAGAAATAATCCAGTCTGAGACCATTGTAACTGGCCTGGCTCAATGGTAGTTAATTCTGGGAGCTGCAGTTTTATGAAACTTCTAGCCTTACCTGTCAGAGAGTTCTGGTGTCACAATAAACTACAATTCCCATGATTCCCTCACAATGAGCCAGGGTAATTAAAGGGGTTTCAACTGGATTATTTCTGTAGTGTGCTTTGGACCTTTCTCTCTCTCTCTGTTTGTATGTGTGTTTTCGTTTAATTCTCTTGTTGACTTTTGGTGAACACATAGTGTGGCTTTAATGTTTGTAATTTTATATTGTTTTTAGATGAGATTTTAACTGTTTTATTGTAATATGTTATTATAATTTTATTTGTGAGCCACCTTGGGTTCCATCCGTGAAGAAAGACAGAATATAAATCAAATAAATAAATGATCAGGGCTTTCTTAGGCAAGGAATACCCAGAGGTGGTTTTGCCATTTCTTTCCTCTTAAATACAGCCTGTGATCTGGGATTTCTTCTTGATCTCTCGCCAAATACTAACTAAAGTTCTAAATCTGAAACTGCTTAGCTTCCAAGATCAGGTGGAATTTGTTGCCTTTGGAGTATTTGGCCCTACCTTCCCTTCCAATCCACATTTCTGGTTTTCTTTTGGGGAGGGATTGGGAGCATGATGGGTCTCAGAGAAGAAGGTTTGGGCAGAGACCCTGAAGGGTAACAACAGAGGATGGAAAGGACTGAAGAATGCTCCAGAAGATGTGCCAGAATTATTCCCTGACACATATTTTAATCTGAATTTTGAGATAAAAGATTTTCAGATGAAGAATTTTCAGGATAACAATGCTTTCTTGATTTTTAGGCAAGCATTTTAGGCTCACAAATAAAATTCTAATAACATATTACAATAAAACAGTTAAAATCTCATCTAAAAACAATATAAAATTATAAATATTAAAGCCACACTATGTGCTCACCAAAAGTCAACAAGAGAATTAAACGCAAACACACACACAAACAGAGAGAGAGAAAGAAAGGTCCAAACCACACTACAGAAATAATCCAGTTGAAACCCCTTTAACTGCCCTGGCTCAGTGTGAGGGAATCCTGGGAATTGTAGTTTATTGTGGCACCAGAACTCTCAGACAGGTAAGGCTAGAAGTTTCATAAAACTGCAGCTCCCAGAATTCACTACTATTGAGCCAGGCCAGTTAAAACGGTCTCAGACTGGATTATTTCTGCAGTTTGCTTTGGACCATAGATGTTGTGATGGAGCTATCCCACAATAATTCCCATTTCTTCACGCCACTCTGGAAGAACCCTCCCTTCTATTCTGAGATCCAGCTTATTTTCCCTCTGCTTGCATTGGAAAAACAATATGTCAAGCATGACATTTCACAGTCCCAATCCCTTTTGAGACACAGCAAGGTGGCTGACAAAAGGGGAGACCTTGCATTTTTCTAGTCCCAGAAAAAGTGGTTAAGGAAACAGTAGTATGTAAGGGAAGAGCTGTTCTCATACCATTGGTATCTCAAACGGTGGGACCATGAACGTCACCGAATCCATGACAATCTTGTTGAGTTCTCCCTCTTGAACTGAGGAACAGACAAACACAGAAATATTGTTACGGGGATTTCTTCTTCTGAGGCTTGTCTCTCAGGACATTGTTATAGTACAAGGAACTGATCATTTGTTAGGCAATATTGTGCTGGCTATTGACAATCTACTCAGTGGTCAGCATTGGGTGCTCTGTGCCCTTTCTATTTTGTCACTCGGCATCTTTTCTAACGCTTTTTCCTTGGAAAACTGAATGATGGGGATTCTCATCATATATGATCAATGCTAGTCCTTCCATTTCCCAGAACCTCCTTCCCTGATAACAATGGGTTAAAATGTGTAAAGAGGTAAAGTTACATTTTAAAGAGGCAACTTCTCAGCGGTGTCCAGATAGCAACTGGCTATTGAGAGGGGCAGTTAGGACTTTCGAGATGGGTCTGAGAGAAGGTTTGAAAAAGCCTGGAAGAACATGAGGCTTTTGTCTGCCTGCCTTTCTCTTTGGCTATGCTAAGCAGTCCATGACGGGAGGCTGTTGGAGCCAGACAATGGAGTCTGGACTGCCAGCTATCCAGAAACATCAAGGACTACAAATCCCATTTGATCTGTTAGTAAGATTGGGAAATTGGACCATTTAGTGGTGTTAGGATATTTTATTCTTTTCTTTAGTCTGGCTGAATTGCTTTTACTCTGTAACTCATACTTGGAGAGCAAGATGGTTCTCCATGAAGAGAGATACCCTGTTGCTATTGAATTCCCTTACTTAGAATATAACCCCTTTTTTTCTTCAAAAATGGTTACTTCTTACTGACCTCTCCTCAATGCTCAAGGTGGGGTATAACATTGGTTAGAATACAATATATAACTAAACACATGAAACTATCTAAACACATAGGTCGAAATACATAAACATAAGATAAAGTTAAAGTAGTCTCAAACTGGATTATTTCTGCAGGGTGATTCGGACTACTGTTCCTCTTCCTTTAGTAAAAATAAAAATACTTGCCAACTATTTCAAACGGGTGCAAAGTCCCAGTGAAAATTTCATCTGACTGAAATAACTTCCAGATATAAGAAAAGCATACTCACTTCTCCAAAGAGCAGATGTGAAGGGCTGGAGAGAAGTCAAGGGAAGCTGCTGGAGGAGCTGAAGAGAGCTGGTGCTTTTATACACCTTTGGGTGCCATCCTTTGTGGTGTGAGGCCATGCTTTGAATTAGTCACCAACGGTGACTAATGATAGCATTGCTGAGCCCATTTTAGTTTGGATCCCTTGCCCACCTGGGTTAGTCCCCAGTTCATTGCAGGCCCAGGCATATGTTTATACCTTTGTCCCATGCTGACTGGAGATCTACTACTGGAGCATGCACCTTACCTTACCAGACCATTGCTAGTTCTGACTGCATCTGATGCAGAAATGGGGCACCTGGGTGCAGCCACATGGCCAGGTGCCCCTTTTCCATATTGGAAGCTTTGTTGGAGGTGTCTCTACAGCCGCAATGGCACAGAAAGGTAAGGAACATGGGAGGGAGTGTGGACACCTCTGGGGTTTCCTACATAGTTTCTAAAAAAGTCACATCAATACAGGGAACAAATTGACCTAAGGGTGGGGTCTCATTAGCATCAATGGGATTGGACCAGATCCACCAGATCTCTGTCTGGTCTATAAGGATTGGGCCAAGGTTTTCACCTGCATCTTCTGACCTGGACAATGCAAGGCTATTTAAATATGGCTGATGTCAACTCTTAAACTTCTCTTCCCTTCTTCAAGCTTCAACGTATCCAGTTCTCCCACCTTCTCCTCATGGGGCATGGTTTCCAGACCTTTCCGATCATTTTGGCCACCGTCCTCTGGACACATTCAAACTTGTCAATACACTTCTTTTATTGTGGTGCACAAAACTGGACAGCGTGCTCCAAAAAAAGAGAGGAAAACCAGAATACTATGGTAAATAGTAAATCCTGTTACTTCCCACAATGTAGAAACTGCACTCTTTTCAGCTTGCCCCTTTTTCAAAGTCGCATCCTTTCAAATGTTTAAACATGGCTATCATGTCAACTATTAACCTCCTCACCTAGATTCATAAGCTACTCATCGCAAAGCATGGTTTCCACACCTTTGACTATTTTGGTCACCCTCCTTTTCACACATTCCAGCTTGTCAGTATCTTTCATGAATTGTGGTTTCCATAACTGGAAATAGTATTCCAGGTGAGGTCTGACCAAAGCAGAATAGAGTGGTTTTAGTACTTCTCTCATTTTAGATGTTACATTCCTATTGATTCAACTCAAAATTGTATTGGCTTTTTGAGGGTGCCACATCACACCATGGTTCAGCTTGTCTTCTACTAAGACTCCTAGATCCTTTTCCCATCTGCTGTTGTCAGGTCAGGTGTCACTAGTGAGGCTCAGAAAAGCACCTACCAGGGACACTGTTTTCTCTCTTCCTTATTCTTATTGAAAAAATGGAATCTAAGAGGGTCCCCTCATAAACTGTTATTCAAAGTACCCACCCACCCCCTAATAGGTTCAAGCCAGCTGTGGTCATGCATTCACAAATTTAGACTATTAAATGCAAAGACAAGGAGACAGAGATTAGAATGCAGATTGAGATTTATTGAAAATGAGGGGGGAAATGGTTTAGAAAATAATACAGAAAAGAGGGAAGAGACAAAATGCAGCACACATGGCTTTTCATTGATGATTTGCCTTGAGGGTTTCAGAAGAAGTGGGAAACAAGAGGAAAGAAAGGGTGCACAAATTCATGGGCAGGTTCTTGGCATGAGGGATGATTCCAGGAGATCATTTTTTTCTCATGGCAGGCTGAGAACCTTGAAGTGGATCCATAACATCGTAGATTATTCATGGTCATTCCAAAGATCAGAAGGTTTTTCTTTTCCTGTTTCATGGGCCTATCCACAGAAGCTACCACGACGCCGGATGGAAGAATTTATTCCTAGATATCCACCCCTATGACCCAAAAAGCCCTGATTGCCTAAGCCTAAGCCAGGATGGCCAAGGCCAAAGCCACTACGGCCAAAGCCTCCTGCTATCCCAACACCCTCAACAGCACAGGGAGTATTGCCTCCCACAGCAACAGGCTCACAGCTAGCAGAAAGGATGGGCCCTGGGATGGTGAGAACAACTGGAGATGGCTGAATGAAAACCTCGGATGGTGGGACCTGGTTGATGCAGGAAGGAATAACTCCAGCCAGGATGCCCAGATTGCTGCCTAATTCTGAACCTCCGAAGCCAAGAGCACCATATCCGATGCCACTGTGGCCTAAAATTCCATGGCCTCTGAAACCTGCCGACCCAAATCCAACAGTGGGTTCAGAAGCGCAGGAGGGGATGGCACAGGATGGACCACAATTCGGCATTGTTGATAGAGGTGACTCTGAAACCAAGCATCAAGAGAGACAAGAGCACAATGTTTATTCATTGATTGGGAAATTAAAGGCATCTGCTACCTATGATCCTGCTGTGCGGTTTTGATCCTAGTCCAGATAAGTCATCCAAACAGAACTTTTTTCCTCTTCAATGCACCTGTTAAATGCTGAGATGTTTGACTATTTATTTTGTATGACTGAATTTTTTGGAAACGTTCATGTCTTCTCTTTTCCCCAGGCTCTCAGCCATGGTTGTGGGGGATGCTTCATGTTAGGGAGAGCACCATTCATTCCTGGAGCCATGAGATCCCCCCCCCCCATGGAAATCGTTTTTCAATCTTCTAACTATCTGAGAGCTTATGCAGCACAGTTTGTGTCCTTAAGTAATGCGAAAGGAGAAAGGGACAAAAATCTCACTTTGGGGACATTGTGACTAGCAGAGAGAAACCATGGGGAATTTTGAATTTAAGGGAAATATTATTAATTGAAGAACAATGTAATGCTACTTATTAATTGAATCAATGGGAAGTTGATGGCATCTGTGAACTATCATCTCCCTGTGTAGAGATAAAAAATGTTAGAAAAATAATCACAAAATGATCAGAAAAACCAGGATCTTTGAATGTGAAGAAGCCCTAATGAGAAGAATTTTGAACTGATGAGAAACTATGCCATTTCAGACTTACTCTATGCAAAATATCCATGTCTCTGTGCAGAAAACAACATATCCTGAAAAATGGAGGGAGGTTGCACAGAAAAGGATGCAATTGGGGATTCATCTTGCAGAGAATTTTAACATGGTTCATTTGGAAGAAAATGACATTTTCTGGATAAGAAACAGCACTTGGTGTTCAGGAAAAAATATATCTGTGTAGAAATTTTATTTTCCACACAGAACATGTTGTTTACATGGCAAAATAACCATATGTGACTGCATAAGAAATTGTAAGCATAATAAATTCAGAACTCAGATTAAGCCTTGAAAACTAAGTCGCTTTGAAAGATTTCAGAAAAAGAGGAAGAAGATTGGGAATGTTACTGGCTGATCCCTCTTTGAAGAAACCTTGTGAAGAATTATAAGTTTGCACATGTCCTACTGAGTCCCTAGTCCCATTCTTAGTGCTCAGATCCAAAGACTGTTCTTTGGAAGCCCTTCACGGACTCTCTTCAACTCTCAGATGTGTTCAAGATTTCAAAAGAAATTAATCCTTAGTTCCTGAATTCTTTATGGTTCTCCATCTCATTGCTATATTTCCCCTAGAAGAACGTTTTTATAAGAGCTTTATATTCTTCTTCTCTTAAACCTTCTGGGAGACTCAAAGCCTTGGGAGAAGGTAGGTGCCGAGAAGGGGATTCTCCTTCTCCTAGAACCATGATTCCTCTTAATGTAAATGTTTAGAAACATTTAGAAAAGTCCTAAAGAAAAATTTAGAAAACATAGTAATATTGATGCTCTCCCCTTTGGAAAAGGAAGAGCACCTTCCTTCTCTAAATGCATTTCTAACAAGGCAAGAGAGAGAGAGATTTTAACACAAAGAGATATTCCAACAACAGAATACATTTCAGCATCATGGTGCAACAGCAATACATTCCCCAAAGAAATCATTCCAATGAAATTTCAACAGACAGATAAACATGGATATAATCTGACTTACCAAAAACTCTGAGGAGTAGAAGTGAAGAGATGGAGGAAGGAAGCCAAGTGAAGCTGTTGGAGACTCTCAGCATGGACAACCCTTTTATAGCAATTTCATCCCCATGGTCCCATGACTTGGTGACTCCTCTTTTTGCCCAAGGCTTTCCTTTGCAAGCAATTTTTGTAACGCTTCATGCCCCCAAATTACTTTAATGAGGGACAAACCTGTAACAAACAGCATTTTGTCAGCTCTGCAGAATGCCACTTTCTCATCTCAACACTTTGATCTTCTCATTTTCATCTTGTCAGAAAACCAATTTGTTTGTTCCTTCCCATCCTTTGGAGAAGCAAGAGTTAAGCTTTTCTTCCATTCTACTTTAGGAATGTCAAGGTCTATCAGCCACCATTTCTCTGAATCCCACCTGCATTTTTCTTCTCAGCATTCTTCCTTATACGATTACATGGTTTCCTGGGGATTTCAGTGATGTTTTGTAGAGTTTTGAAGAAAGGTTGCTTTCATTGAGAAGGTCCCATCCAGTGAAATGTTACTCAATCTCTTCTACCCCAAATAATGTCTTGGGAACCCTGAAAATCTATGACAATTGACCTAATTCGCTTTTCTCTCATTTCTAAATTTCCTAATCCTTCTGAAGAAGTAGACTGAATTTACAATAGCTTATGATACAAAGGAGTTTCATAATAGTCTCTAAGGTTTTACAAGATCCCTTTCCATGAATTCCTGTGGGTCACTCTCTGGTAAAGGAGAATGATTCAAACAGGCATTGAAAGGTGAGTCAAGATGCAAGTAAACCCAATTGATTCAATGTTCTTCTCTATTTGTGTCTAACTCGAGGACAACCATGAACCTTGAGTACCTCCATTGCACAACAGTCCCAAATGTATTTGTTCAGTTCCTTTACTCACATGTAGGACACCAACCCAATTCTGAGCACTCTGTCAATCAATCAATTCTTAAATATTTACCTTCCACCCAAGGCTGTGACTCACTCTAATTTATAGTTTAAGAAAAATACATTTTGTTTTCTGCCTTTGAACAAAGGGTTTCCTCTTTACGATTAGGGATGCTCCCACCATTATAGATGATCAGTGTCCAGGTTCCAGTGTCATCTTTTGAATCTCTGGAAGCATATTTTACAAATGCAAGGAAAGGAGATGAAGACCTCTTCATCCTGAAGTTCCCAAATGGGCTTTAAAAAACTAGAAAATGGAGCCTTTATGCAAAGCATGGAGAATGCTGGGGGTGTGATGAATCTTGTTCCTCCTGAAAACATTATGTTGGATTTGGGTCCCTTGGGTCAAATATCCAGCAGTTTTTATTTTGCTGTATCTGACAATATTCATGAGATCAAACCGAAATTGAGCACTGAGCTAAATCGTCCCGAGTTGATCACAGCCACCAAGTTTTGGTTTATCAGCTCAACAATGCCCCTTGTAAAAATAATAGGATGTTTAAGTAAAAAATAGGAATACACACACACACAGACATATTTCATTACAATTTCAATTTGTTAAAAACAACATTCTGTGCTTTCACTAAGACAACTTAATGAAATCTCAGAGGAGCTGGAATCAAGAAGTGAAGGCAACAATTGAGAGGAAGGTGTTGGAAAATCTCCTTTTGCAAATCCTTTTTATGAGGTGTCGGTGTGTTTAATGATCTTGTAACCCTTGATAAACCAATTGGGCATCTTTCAGGATCTCTGTGCATTTTTAAAATAACCAGTCGGAAGAGCTTAATGCAAAAGTAAGTGACAAAAAATGAATAACGTACCTTTTTTAAAAAAAAAATATGGATATATATCCCAAGCATGCTTCAAGATGTTTGATTCTTGACTCAAGAATAAAATGAGTTATAATTTTCATTTCCAATTTCTGGGCCAGGACCGGCAACAGGAAGGGAGCTTTGGCTGGAGATGTTTTGGATATTTCCAGCTAACATACACTCATGGTTTAAAGATGAATTGATTGAAGGGTTAATCCAAAGGATTTGATGGGAATACTCCAGTTAAGAGTAGACCCATTAGGGTACATTGTCCTAGAATTTCCTATGCTGATGCAATTGTTTTGATGATGTCCTAAAATGCCTGATGGTGATGATGATGATGATGATGGAGCTTTGATAGTAACCACCCCCCACCCTCTGGGTGTTTCTGGCTTCAAACATCAGATAAACTGAAGTCATTTGACTTGAGGTTAGCAATATTGAAAGGAGGAGAAGAGAAAACAACAATCTAAGCACCATTGTAGGACGCTTCAATTAATTTTCATATCTCAAAATCTGTGCTTATGTGTACATTTCACACATGAAAAGAAATTTTTGACACGTACACAAGATATTAGTTGAAAGAGGAGGTGCTTTATTCACCTGGGAAATGAACCAAATTGTATAAAAGCCCATCCTTTTTCTGCAGTTCCAACATCTTCAGTAGAGTCTTCTTTCCTCCTGCATCTTCTCTAAGGAACAGGTAAGTCTATTCTCCTCAGAATATTTTCATTTGTTCATGTTGTTGTTATCTATCGTCAAGTCAACTTTGACTTACGATGGGCCTACAAACGTAAGCTCCCAATAAACCCATTCCTAGCAGATCTGGTATGCTCTTGCAAGCCAACCCATCTACAATTCGGACTGAATTGAAGTTGGATAAATCTTCCAGCTAGAGACTTTGAACCTTCAGTTCACTGACATCTTCACAGTTTTACAGTTGAGAGCACCTTGGGTATCATGAACTGGTGGGTCTTGGCAACAATGGGTCAAAGCTATTGGCTTCATGCTTTCCTTGTGAGTTCCCAAGAGATCTCTGAATGGCCACTAAGAGATGCAAGAGACTCTCATCTTTATGTCTTCTCAATCATCCATCTCTTGCTATTCATTGACCTAATCTCTTCCTTGTCATTGGAGATTGAATGTCCTTCATTCCTAATTTAAAGTAAATAAAGTAACCAGGGGCCTTTGCAGACTGCTAGAAATAGTGCAAATTGAGTCCACTTTAACTGCCCTGGGTCAGTGCTAGGGAATAATGGGAATTGCATTTTTTTCTGAGACATTGAGCCTTCTCTGTCAGAGAGCTCTGGTGCCACAATAAACTACCATTCCCATGATTCCCTAGCACTGAGTCAGGGCAGTTAAAGTGGACTTAATGTGCACTATTTCTGGCAGCCCGCAAAGGCCCTAAGTTTTGCAAATTGGCTTTCTTTGTCAAGGCAGAAAATCTCAACATTTGAATACGTTTAATATTCATCATTTAAACAAAATCATCTGGGTATGCTTGCTGGAAAAGACTGGTCTTCAATGCTCTATTAAATTTGGACAGTGTATTCAGCTGTCAAATCTCTTCTGGTAGGTCATTCCAGATTTGATGGTGGCTGAAGAAGAAATCCTCTGGTTGACAGTCACCAACTGAGTCCTGGCTGACTGGAGTAAATGTCCACGAAAGGACTTGAGTTTTCAGAATGGATTATATGGGAGCAGGGGATCCGGAAGGTCACCTGGAGTCAAATCATATGGAGCTTTAAATTATTATTATTACTCAGAGTGGCTCAACAATATTAAAAGAACAATGCAATTAAAAAACTAGAGAAGTTCATTAAAAAGGAATTAAGTTATTACAATATTAAAATAGTTAGCTATTAAGAGAATAAACTGCCCTGCACTGTACTATTAAAAGAATAAAATGCATTTTAAATAGATAAAACTGTTCAGAACATTTTAAAATGAAAGAACATCCAAGCCGGTCCTTTGCAAACATTCTGTTTTAAAAGCCTATCTAAAGAGGTAGGTCTTAGCTTAAAGGTAGTAACCAACACCATTAGTAATGACAATTTCGGTGATACAGATGGTTCATTACCATCCAAACCAATACTTTCCTGGTGTGTGCTGACCATCTTCCTTCCTTCCTTTTCTTCTCAAACATGGCATCAAAAGGAGCTTATCGCCATCAATCCTCAGCTTGCTCAAATAGAAACAGATGCTTTTAGAGAATTATCTCCCTCCCTCTGAGAGGAGACTGAGATCAGTCCTTGTCTGGTCCACTCCGGTCCTTTTCTTCAGCTTTGCTCAGCAAATGCTCCTGTAGGAGAAGAAAAACCTGTCAGCCAAAAGATGCCTTCCTCTGAACATGGCTGTATCTAGACCAGGATTTTACCAGGGTAAGAACCAGGATTTTAACTGTTGTATTTTTTAACTTGATGTACGCCGCCCCGATTGCTGAGCAGAGGGGCAGGTTACAAATAAAATTTATTAGTAGTAGTATTATTATTATTATTACGCAATTGTGGTAGGTCTGGGCGCCAATTTTGGTGGCCTCCATGCTGCTTTCCTTTTGCTCATGTGTGCCTGTCAATTTCACTGGTGCTCTTTTATTTTAAAAAGCACTTCAATGACATTCATTCTACAATGGGCCTTCCACATTCTCTGGGGTTAGAGGACCCCTGTGAAAGTGAAAAAGCACAAATAAAACACCACAATTTTTAAAAACTTGAGAGGATGCCTCTGTAGGAATCTCTAGGTCCCCCAGCACAGCTCTATGGCCAAAATCCAGCAAACATTGACCACAGAATTACACTGGAGGACAAATGCCTAGTTTTCTCTAGGAATCTCTAGGTCCTCCAGTAATCAAAACTACAAAAATAAAAGCTGCAAATATAGAAGGCCAACTGTGCTTACATTTTCCTCAAGTGGGCCGGTTGATTCCACATGCCCTTTAAGTTTTGTTAAACCACAGGTGTCGAGAACATTTATGTTAATTGCATTTTGCTCAAAGGTGCACACCAATTTCATGGATGCTGTTTAGGTTTTGTTACAACTTGTGCACCAATTGCATTCACAAAGCTTACACTGGGTTCAAAGGTGTGTCTCAATCACATTCACGCTTCTTACATTTACAGTCACCCCTCCGTTTTCACAGACTTGGTATCCGTGTCCCTCTCCCATTCGTGAGCGGCAAAAGGAGGGGGACAAAATTGGACACGCACTGCCATTCAAGCCTATGGGGCTTGAATATTTGTGATTTTCTATTTTTGCGGGAGGGAGGTCTGGAATGGATCCCCTGTGAAAACGGAGGGTGTCTGTACTTAAAAAGTGTATTTCGGATTCATTGGTGCTGTTTAGCATGCAATTTCTCTAGCAGGCAATTCAGCTGGGCGTCTGAAACATGCGCAGTCCACGAATGAACTGTTGCAGCCATGATGTGTGGTTTGCTAAAAACGTCTGCATCCATAGCATTCATGTCCCTTACATTTGTTTTAAAAAGTGTCAATTTCACAAATGCTGTGTAATCTTGTTATATTTGTGTATCAATTGCATCCATTTTTTAATTTTTATTTTACATGCACCACAATAATAATAATTGGATTGTCTTTTAACTACTGTATTTTAATTGTTGTAAGCCGCCCCGATTGCTATGTAAAGGGGCGGGTTAAAAATAAAAATTATTATTATTATTATTATTATTATTATTATTTAAAAAAAATATTTCTACCTCGCCCCTCTGTCAAACAATCAGGGCAGCTTACAACAATTAAAATTACATACTTATCTCAAAACTCAAAATACACGCTAAAATCCCAAAAGGGAAGGCAGGTTGTCTTCAAGTGCACAAGAAATTAGGGGCCACATCCTGGTCTGATCTTAAAAAGTCTTTCTCCTATTTCCTAGTTTGGCTTCTGCAACTGTTCCACAAACTTCCCTTCCGGTCATGGTTTGGAACAAGAAATTGATAATTTCTTAGGCTGTTTTGTGCTGGCTATTGGCAGTCTACTCTGTGGTCAACATCTAGTCCCTCTGCATCATTTCTAATTTTTTGGCATAGTTGGAGAAAAGGGTGTTAGGACATTTGTATTTCTTGCCTTTCTGATCCCAAATATTAAGCAATGCACGCCCATACCTACACACACACCAACTTAAGATAATACACTATGAATCTGATAGATTCTAAGTGATAGAAAATGTACACCCTGCTTAGCTTTGTTGTTTTTTAAGGGTCAACAAGACTCATTGCTGTGGCTCATATTTCTCTAGATGTCTTTGACAGAAAGACAGGCTCTCCCACTGACCTTCACAGCTTTCCATTGGAGAGACTGAAGGAATCCAAAAACCTTTTCTCTCTCTGGTAATAAATAACCAAAAAAACTTACCTGGGGACTTCTGATGTACCAGGGAGTAGAGACAGCGAATAGATTCAAGGCAGGCTTTTTATATCTATGCTTCCCTGGAATCCTTTAATTATCACAAAGCAACTGCCCACAAGAATGTCAGTGCCCAGATTCTCACAGTCTCTGAGTGACAGATATTTTTTTTACAAGATAATGCCAAATGCACATGGAAGCTGGCAATGATGAAAGGCCATACATTTGTCAGGAGGCATTCAGTTTGTGACAATGCCTACACTAGAGGATTAGATAAAGGCACTTGGGCCAAGTCCCTCTCTTTTGGAGTCTGGATGGCCATCTGGCTGAAGTGCTTTGATTGTGTCTTCCTTCATCGTAAAATAGGGTTAGACTGTAATGGCCCTTGAAGTCTCTTCCACCTCTAGGATGCTTTGGGAGAAAGGGAGATATTGCCCTTCTTAGTTGGCTTAGGCAAACATGTCACATGTTTTGGCATCTTGACCACACTCCAATATTGCTTGACCACACATCTCCTCGTTTCCTTCTGTGAAATCTTGGAGGATAGGTGGTCATTCCCACCTGGGCACACCTGGGTTGACAACATTGTCAGTAAGAAACGGCATCTTGAAACTCAGGAAAGCTCAGGAAAAATCTCAAAGGCATGGCAGCTGTTTTGAGACCAGGGTTATACAACCTGTAGAACATGTGCCAAATAAGCATAGTCTTCTGCCAAATACACATCTTAAGAGATGACTATTCAGGTTGCTTAATATGATTGGGCATTGCCTTTTTTTTCTTGGCCCATCAACAAAATTATACAAGGAACACTCTGTTTTTAAAGCCCTTTTCAAGTAGGCACTTTAATTAAACAACAGCAATTATTCCTCATCCATTTTGGAAGAAGCTGAAAGAAAATGTTCAGAGCCTATGAAAGTCTCATCCCAGATTCTTCAGGGACCACACCAGGACTACGGTTGCTACCAAATTCAGGATCCCACGATTCTGCTTCTCTGGACCAGGTCGACTCTCTGAGGTATAGGAGGGGGGCAGAGTGTTAGATACGGAGATTTGGTATATAGGTAGAGTTTGAAAAGAGCTAATTGAAATGAAAACCAGATTGAGTTATCTAGCACCAGCTGAAGGTAGGAAATATTTGTTGGAATATGATTGTTCATATGCATACTGGGATTCAATAAGTCATTAAATGGAGAGTTAACAGATGGTAAAAAGCTATTTGGTTGACTTAATTCATAAATTGTGGTTGAGGAGGTTAAAATTGGTTGATATCGAGATTCAGTATATAGATAAAGAGATTCAAAATCACTGATTGAAATGAAAGCCAGATTGATTCATCTAGCACCAATTCTCTGAAGCTCGGAAGTACTTAGGGAATTCTTAAAACTCAGTGGTCCTAGAAAAGGAAAGGCTGGATGGCCATCTGACAGGAGTGCCTTGCTTGTGTCAACACAACCTGTAGAATATGTACCAAGTAATCCTAGCCTTGTATCAGTTGCAAAGAGGGTTGGACCTTAAGGGATTTAAACATTGTTTAAAATGACAGAGTATCACCAGTTTTATTAGCCCATTAATGGAGCTATTGAAGGCAGACTCTGCTCCTCAAGCCCTTTCCAAAGAGGCTGTGTATTTGAAAACAGGAATTGCTCTTCATCCATCTGGAAGGAGCTGGAAGGAGATGTTCTGGTCCCAAGAAATCCCACCCAATTTTTTTCAGGACTGTGGTTACTGCCAAATTTTGGAGACCATGGCTGAGCTTTTCCTGACCACGGCTGCTCTCTGAGGTATAAGAAGGGACCAGAGTGTCCTCCTCTATCATAGAGCCCTTTTCTATGCAGAGCACTTCCTTCCCTTCTGGAAGACACAGGATGGCCAAAAGAATCATGTTCCTATGCTACAAAGATTTTCAGCATTGGCCTCCAAAATTTGGCAGTAACCAAAGTCCTGGCATGATCCCTGAAGGATATGGGGTCAGACTTTCTTACGGTCACAATGTCTCTTTCCAGTTCGTTCCTTCCTGAATGTGCAATGATCAATTCCTCCTTTCAAAATACACAATCTATCTGAAAAGGGCTAGAGGAGCAGAGTCTGCCTTCAATAGCTTGGTTAATGGGCTAATAAAACTGGTGATTCCCCATCATTTTCAACAACATGAGTGGTCATCCCTTAAGGTACAGCCTTCTGTGCATTTGGCCCAAGACTATCATAACTTAACATCTTTAGACAGCTTTAAAAAGGCTGTTAAGACAGATGTCTTCCAGCAGGCCTTTCCAGGATAGATATTCCAGCCTCAGAAACCTCTTTTAGGGGAGCCCTCCCAGAACTTCCTATTAGCCTGCCTCCTAGTCAATTTGTGACCATCATCTCTCTTTCGATTGTTATAGATATTTGCTTCTTTTAATCTGTTGATTTTAATTTTTGTCAGTTTAATACTTTTTTAAGGGGGGGAGGAGATAGGGGGTTTGGATGTATTGTATTTTTACCTTTTGTGAGCCACCCCGATTGAGCTCAGAAGGGTGGGGTATAAATAAATTATTATTATGAGTTGGTATATGTTTTACACATTGTGTAACATTGGTCTCACAACAGTTACTATGTATTTGAGATTGTTCCTAAGCTTTGGCTGGTTTAAAAGTCCCATCTCTTACTTACAAATCCCTAGATTCAGATGTGCCCATTTGCGAATGACCACATATCCTCCAGCATTACATAGATGATAACTTGGAAACATGTGGTCAAGCAATATTGGAGCGTAGTCAAGATGCCAACAATTATTAATCAAGACACATTGAAATTGTGGCTTCAGTATCTCCCTTTTGAGAAACGCCCATCCGTCCTGAACTCCCTTCTCTATTACTGTTCCTGGCCACAGGATCACTGCCAGTATTTCCTTAAATTTACTGAAGTCAAGTTTCCAAAAGTCTAGAATGTGTGTCTGACTATGCCCGGCTTCTCCTTTGCACTGTATAACAAACTCCAGGAGAACATGATCACTCCCACCTAAGGATCCAACCACTTGCACCCCATTGACCAGGTCATCCCTGTTGGTTAAGATCAGATCTAAAAGAGTTAATCCCCTTACAGCCTCCTCCCCCTTTTAGCCAAAGAAATTGTCTTCCAGGCAAGGGAGAAATTTTCTAGACCTTAAAGTTTTGGCTGAGTTGGATGTCCAGCAAATATCAGCATGGATGGAGTCACCCATCACCACTACATCTCTCCTTTCTAGGGGTGTGGTCATCTGTTCCATTAATAGTTTATTCTTGATAGTTTGATCCCATCATAATGTTTATCTTTTGTATATTTTCACCAGATTGTATTTGCTTTAATGGGTAAGCCATTGAGTTCAGGGGGGTTTTTCGGGGGGGGGGAGAGAATCAGGCTACAAATGCGGTGGTTGTTATGTGCCGACAAGTCATTGAAAGCTTATGATGATCGTAAAGAGACTCTCTCATGGGGTTTCATTGGCAAGAGTGTGTCATAGGAGGTTCCATGTCTGGGGCTCATGGTTACTAGACATGCCCAGTAGCAAATGTTGCAGGTATTACAATTAGTTCAAGAAAAAGTTCAACATTTTCCTGGCTGATTTCTCCAGTCTCACTTATCTGTATTTGAGCAATCTGAGGATTGATGCCAATAAGCTCCTATTGATACCATGTTTGAGAAGAAAAGGAAGGAAAGAAGGAAGATGGTCAGTACACACCAGCAAGGTATTTTTTTAGATTAAAATAAGACCCAACTATATCTCCTCAAATTATCTTTACTAATGATATAAAAGGATTTCCCTTTTGTCAGCCTCCCGGAATAATTCATGTGAGCCATTTAATTCCTGCTGCAAAAATGGTTTTCTTTCTTTTTCTTTTTTTTAAACAGAAACAGTTTTTGAAGATTATTTAAATATTATTTTAAGTTCATGTCTTATTCTGTGCAAGATTTGCATATTGAGTTTTTCAACACACACACAATAGAAACCAGATTTATTTATTTTTTTCTGGAAGAAACAATGTTTTCTGCACACAATAGAAGGGTGACTCCTGAAGCCCTCCTCCCCATAGTCCTCAAATGGAGAAGGCTGATATTTCAGCAATTTTTCTTGCCAAAACAGGGCAAAGCCAGCACCCCCAAATGACCAACTAATGTACTGGTTTCCTTTCCATAAACCATCAGACCTCCCAAAACAGGAGGGAGAGGAGGAGGAGGAGGAGGCAAAGGATAGGACCAGATGTAAGTTGAGGAGCCATGGATGCTACCTTGAGATCCTTGGATGAAAGGCAGATATCTCACTAACAATAAAGAAGGACATTTGACAACATCCTGAAGGTTTCTTTCTCAAATCTTTGGTGTCTTATACATGCCTCAGCCTCCATGACAATCTTGTTGAGTTCTCCCTCTTGAGCTGAGGAACAAACACAGAAATATTGTTACAGGGATTTCTGCAATCCCAAATATTAAGCTATTCACACACACAGACACATACATCAACTTAACATAATACTCCATGAACCTGATCGATTCCGAATGATATAAAACTTATACCATACTTTGATGTGTTGCTCTTAAAGGGACCACAGGACTCATTGCTGTTGCTGAGATTCATCCAGTTAACACTTGACAGAATGACAGGCTCCATCACTGACCTTCATCACTTTCCCTTGGAGAGGCTGAAGGGATTTACAAACCTTTCCCACTTCTGGTGACAAATGCCCAAAGAAACTTACCAGGAGACTTACCAACGCTGTGTCTCAGTTCCTTCTGATGTACCAGAGAGTTGAGACGGTGGATTGTTTCAAGGCAGGCTGTTTATTTATATGCCTCCCTGGATTTCTATAATTACTACAAAGCGACTGCCCACAAGAAAATCAGTGCCCATAGAATCACAGAATCACAGAATCATAGAGTTGGAAGAGACCACAAGGACCATAACTGCAGTCTTCATGACTTGTAGACTGGGGAGCATTTTCAATGTGTAAAAACCTGCCCATGCTTACGGCTATTTATGCATATATTGAGTATATAATCCCACAATGTATAGTAAAGTATGTAATTAAACATGAGCAGCTATAGAATGATATTCTTTGTTCAAGCAGGGGAGCATAGCTATTTATTCTATTCAATGAAGATGGATGGTCATTTTCTTCCACCATGCATACAGCTTCAGTAGGGACAAAGAGGAAGGACAGAAGGAAAGGGAAGAAGGAGGGAGAGAGGGAGGGTACACCCATCCATTCACTCAGGTGAATCCTGTCAACCTGGAGATCAACAGGATGACAGATATCACAACTAGACCACACTAAAGCTAATGGAAGTCATCATGGAAGAGCCTCTAGAACAGGAGACAGTGACCTGTAATTTTACTTCTTCCACATCATGATAAACTTTTCCATGATCCAAAACTTGTGTTAAAATTTAAAATTTAGTCACTCACCCCATCTCTTCAGCAGGTGATCATCACAGTCCATTTCTGCCAAAAGCCAATTGTTTGGGGACCAGTGGCGTCACCCCGCTTTGGGTTTCACCTGGTGTTGTCCGAACTCCCCGCATACCGCTAGCGATGCCTCTGCTTAACCACATGAATTCTGGAAGTGAAAGAACCCAGAAGAAGACTGAACCCAAATAATTCTTAAATTTGATAGCACAGCCCTCAAAATCTGTAGGTCCCAATCAATTCAAGTTTGCACTATTTTTGTTCTTGTTGTTTTCTGTATCAAATGTTGAGATTTTCTGCCTTGACAAAGAAGGCCACTTTGCAAAACTTAGGGCCTTTGCAGGCTGCCAAAAATAGTGCAAATTAAGTCCACTTTAACTGCCCTGACTCAGTGCTAGGGAATCATGGGAACGGTAGGTTATTGTGGCACCAGAGCTCTCTGACAGAGAAGGCTCAGGAAAAAAACTACAATTCCCATGATTCCCTAGCACTAAGCCAGGGCAGTTAAAGTGGACTCAAGTTGCACTATTTCTAGCAGTCTGCAAAGGCCCCTGGTTACTTTATTTACTTTAAATTAGGAATGAAGGACATTCAATCTCCAATGACTAGGAAGAGATTAGGTCAATGAATGATTGAGAAGACATAAAGATGAGAGTCCCTGGCATCTCTTAGTGGCCATTCAGAGATCTCTTGGGAACTCACAAGGAACACATGAAGCCAATAGCTTTGATCCACTGTTGCCAAGACCCACCAGTTCATGATACCCAAGGTGCTCTCAATTGTAAAACTGTGAAGATGTCAGTGAACTGAAGGTTCAAAGTCTATAGCTGGAAGATTTATCCAACTTCAAGTCAGTCTAAATTTAGGTCTGCTAGGAATGGGTTTATTGGTAGCTTACATTTGTAGGCCCATCATAGGTCAAAGTTGACTTGATGGCAAATAACAACAACATGAACAAATGAAAATATTCTTAGGAGAATAGACTTTCCCGTTCCTTAGAGAAGATGCAGGAGGAAAGAAGAGTCTACTGAAGATGTTGGAACTGCGGAAAAGGATGAGCTTTTATACAATTTGGTTCATGTCCCAGGTGAATAAAGCACCTCCTCTTTCAACTAATATAATCATCATCATCATCATCATCATCATCATCATCATCATCATCATAATTTTTATGTATAGCCAGCCTCTCTGCCCAACAATCGAGGCGGGTTACAGCATTAAAACAAGACAATGTAAAAACAACCCCAATCCCCAAGTCCCAGCCTCCCAAACCCTTAAAACAAAATTAAACAAGAGAGAGTTAAAAGCCATTAGACAAAAAGTGATAAAACAATGAAACTCAGCAGTGAGCGAACACATGCGGTGAGACGATTAATTAACAGACTAACTCATCTCCCAGGGCAGATATATTCCGGGGGGTGTTATTCTGGGAAGGCCTGCAGGAAGAGATCCGTCTTTAAGAAGGCAGTGAGCATGGTAATATGACGGATCCCGTCCGGCAGGCCATTCCATAGCCTGGGGGCGGTGTCCTGTGTACGTGTCAAGAATTTTCTTTTCATGTGTGAAATGTACACATAAGCACAGATTTAGAGATACGAAAATTAATTGAAACGTCCTACAATGGCGCCTACTTTGTTGTTTTTTCCTCTCCTCCTTTCAATATTCAATAACCTCATGTCAAATGACTTCAGTTTATCTGATGTTGGAAGCTAGAAACACCAGAGGTAACTGGAGTAGACCCATCAATTCATTAGGATTAGCCTTTCTATCAATTCACCTTTCAACCATGAGTGTATATTAGCTGGAAATTTCCAAAACATCCCCAGCCAAAGCTCCCTTCCTGTTGCTGATCCTGGCCCCTAAATTGGAAAGGAAAATTATAACTCATTTCATTCTTGAGTCAAGAATCAAACATCTTGAAGCATGTTTGGGATATATATCAATATATTTTTTAAAAAAAGGTACATTATTCATTTTTTTAGTGATAATGCCATACCATTGTCCAAACAAACAAACAAACAAAATCTGTATGAAAAAACCCTGCTGGAATCCTATGGCACCTTTTACTTAACATAATTTTTGTGTATCTTTAATTAATCAGTAGAGGTGCAAAGGAACCCTGTTAGCAAGTTGTGAAGATGCAGAACAGGACACTGGAAAGATTGCCTGATGGGAACGAATTCCCAATGTTCCTCGGGACCAAGGCATATTGATTCCCTCTTGTGCATTGATCCACTTTTGCATCAGTCCCATTGCATATAAGTCACTTTGCTGGCTTTGCCATGCAAACATCAGCCCCCCTCCTGGGTTATTATTATGAAATTGCCTAAATCCTCCTATTGTTCTTCCCCTGCTTCCTGGTGTATTGGACTAAACGGCATGAATACTATACATGATGCTATCCATTGGTACCCCTGATGGAGAGAAGTCTAGAAGAGTAAGAATCTCCCCAGTTCTAGATTTATTCTGCATGAAAGATGGACAGGTTTCTTTGCCTGTGTCAGAGAGAGAGACAATTCTGTGTAAAATCTAATCGTGAAAATGCGACTTTCTGTGTAGGAAATGTAAGATAATAATATCTGGTGTTGATTGAGAAGAAAGAGGTGTTATGTTTATATGTTTGTTTGATTTGTCACTTACTTTTGCATTAAGCTCTTCCAACTGGTTATTTTAAAAATGCACAGAGATCCTGAAAGATGCCCAATTGGTTTATCAAGGGTTACAAGATCATTAAACACACCCACACCTCATAAAAAGGATTTGGAAAAGGAGATCTTCCAACACCTTGCTCTCAATTTTTGCCTTCACTTCTTGATTCCAGCTCCTCTGAGATTTCACTAAGTTGTCTTAGTGAAAACACAGAATGTTGTTTTTAACAAATTGAAATTGTAATGAAATATATCTCTGTGTGTGTTTATTCCTTAAACATCCTATATATATTTTCCTTAAACATCCTATTTTTTTCCCAAGGGCATTGTTGAGCTGATAAACCAAAACTTGGTGGCTGTGATCAACTCGGGATGATTTAGTTCATTGCTCCATTTCAGTTTGATCTCATGAATGTTGTCAGATACAGCAAAATAAAAACTGCTGGATATTTGAGCCAAGAGACCCAAATCCAACATAATGCTCTCAGGAGGACCAGGATTCACCCCACCCCCGGCATTCTCCATGCTTTGCATAAAGGCTTCATTTTCCAGCTTTTCAAAGCCCATGTGAGAACTTCAGGATAGAGAGGTCTTCATCTCCTTTCCTTGCATTTGTAAAATATGCTTCCAACGATTCAAAGATGGCACTGGAACCTGGACACTGATCATCTATAACGGTGGGAGCATCCCTAATCATGAAGAGGAAACCCTTTGTTCAAAGACAGAAAACAAAATGCATTTCTTATAATCTATAAATTAGAGTGAGTCACAGCCTTGGGTGGAAGGTAAATATTTAAGAATTGATTGATCGACAAATTCCTCAGAATTGGGTTGGTGTCCTACACCTGAGTAAAGGAACTGAACACATACTTTTGGGACTGTTGTGCAATGGAGGTACTCAAGGTTCATGGTTCTCTTAGAGTTAGACACAAATAGAGAATAACATTAAATCAATTGGGTTTACTTTCATCTTGACTCACCTTTCAACGCCTGTTTGAATCATTCTCCTTTACCAGAGAGTGACCCATTGGAATTCATGGAAAGGGATCTTGTAAAACCTTTGAGACTATTATGAAACTCCTTTGTATCATAAGCTATTGTAAATTCAGTCTGCTTCTTCAGAAGGGTTAGGAAATTTAGAAATGAGAGAAAAGAGAATTAGGTCAATTGTCATAGATATTTTAGGGTTCCCAAGATGTTATTTGGGGTAGAAAAGAGATTGAGTAACATTTCACTGGATGGGACCCTCTCAATGAATGCAACCTTTCTTCAAAACTCTACAAAACATCACTGAAATCCCCAGGAAACCATGTAATCGTATAAGGAAGAATGCTGAGAAGAAAAATGCAGGTGGGATTCAGAGAAATGGTGGTGGATAGACCTTGACATTCCTAAAGTAGAATGGAAAAAAAGCTTAGCTTTTGCCTCTCCAAAGGATGGGAAGGAGCAAACAAATTGGTTTTCTGACAAGATCAAAATGAAAAGATCAAAGTGTTGAGATGAGAAAGTGGCATTCTATAGAGCTGACAAAATGCTGTTGGTTACAGGTTTGTCCCTCATTAAAGTAATTTGAACACATAAAGTGTTTAAAAAAATTGCTTGGAAATGAAAGACTCAGACGAAAAGAAGAGTCACCAAGTCATGGGACCATGGGGATAAAATTGCTATAAAAGGGTTGTCCATGCTGAGAGTCTCCAACAGCTTCACTTGGCTTCCTTCCTCCATCTCTTCACTTCTACTCCTCAGAGTTTTTGGTAAGTCATATCATTTCCATGTTTATCTGTCTGTTGAAATTTCATTGGAATGATCTCTTTGGAGAATGTATTCCTGTTGCACCATGATGCTGAAATGTATTCTGTTGTTGGAATATCTCTTTGTGTTAAAATCTCTCTCTCTCTTGCCTTGTTAGAAATGCATTTAGAGAAGGAAGGTGCTTTTCCTTCTCCAAAGGCGAGAGCATCAATAGTCCTAGGTTGGTTCCAGGCTATAAGATGGCAAAGTGTCACTGAGGGTTGCTTATTATTATTATTATTATTATTATTATTATTATTATTATTATTATTAACCCACCTCTCCCCAAAGGCTAAAAGAGAGGCATTAAGTGGGACCAGGGAGGAATGGACTTTGGAAAGGACTCCAACATGTATCTGTCATACTTTTAGAGTCCAGTTTTGAAATAAGACTGGTCAGCTCAGCTGTTTCCCTACCCATCCAGACAATGAAAAAAAAGACACCCACTTTTCTTAATGTTTTTAAACATTTACATGAAGAGGAATCATGGTTCTAGGAGAAGGAGAATCCCTTCCCTGCACCTACCTTCTCCCAAGGCTTTGAGTCTCCCAAAAGGTTTAAGAGAAGAAGAATATAAAGCTCTTATAAAAACGTTCTTCCAGGGAAATATAACAATGAGAACCATAAAGAACTCAGAAACTAAGGATTAATTTCTTTTGAAATCTTGAATACATCTGAGAGTTGAAGAGAGTCCGTGAAGGGCTTCCAAAGAAAGCTCTTAGGATCTCAGCAGTAAGAATGGGATTAGGGACTCAGTAGGCCATGTGCAAACTTATAATTCTTCACAAGGTTTCTTCAAAGAGGGATCAGCCAGTAACATTCCCAATCTTCCTCCTCTTTTTCTGAAATCTTTCAAAATGACTTAGTTTTCAAGGCTTAATCTGAGTTCTGAATTTATTATGCTTACAATTTCTTATGCAGTCACATATGGTTATTTTGCCATGAAAACAACATGTTCTGTGTGGAAAATAAAATTTCTAGACAGTTATATTAATTCCTGAACACCAAGTGCTGTTTCTTATCCAGGAAATGTGGTTTTCTTCCAAATGAACCATGTTAAAATTCTGTGCAAGATGGATCCCCAGTTGCATCCTTTTTTATGCAACCTCCCTCCATTTTTCAAGATATGTTGTTTTCTGCACAGAGACGTGAATATTTTGCACAGAGTAAGTCTGAAATGGCATAGTTTCTCATCAGTTCAAAATTCTTCTCATTAGGGCTTCTTTACATTCAAAGATCCTGGTTTTTCTGATCATTTTGTGATTATTTTTCTAACATTTTTTATCTCTATACAGGGAGATGATAGTTCACAGATGCCACAAATGTTTCATTGGATAAAATAATAAGTAGCATTACATTGCTTTTCAATTAATAATATTTCCCTTAAATCCAAAAGTCTCCCCTTGTGTCTCTCTGCTAGTCACAGTGTCCCCAAAGTGAGTTATTTGTCCCTTTCTCCTTTCACATTACTTGAGGACAGAAACTGTGCTGCATAATAATAATAATAATAATAATAATAATAATAATAATAAGATTGAAAACGATTTCCATGGGGGTGTCTCATGGCTCCAGGAATGGATGGTGCTCTCCCTAACATGAAGCATCCCCCACAACCAGGGCTGAGAGCCTGGGGAGAAGAGAAGACATGGACATTTCCAAAAAATTCATTCATACAAAATAATTAGTCAAACATCTCAGCATTTAACAGGTGCATTGAAGAAGAAAAAATTCTATGGTGAGAGACTGATTTGGACTAGGATCAAAACCACACAGCAGGATCCTAGGCTGTAGATGCCTTTAACCAATTAATGAATAAACATTGTGCTCTTGTCTCTCTTGATGCTTGGTTTCAGAGTCACCTCTATCAACAATGCCGGATTGTGGTCTATCCTGTGCCATCCCCTCCTGTGCTTCTGAACCCACTGTTGGATTTGGATCGGCAGGTTTCAGAGGCCATGGAATTTTAGGCCACAGTGGCATCGGATATAGCACTCTGGGCTTCAGAGGTTCAGAATTAGCCAACAGTCTGGCCATCACGCCTGGAGCCAGTGTTTCCTCCATCAACCAGGTCCAATCAGTCGAGATTACGATTCAGCCGCCTCCAGTTGTTATCACCGTCCCAGGGTCCAACCTTTCTGCTAGCTCTGAGCCTGTTGCTGTGGGAGGCAATACTCCCTGTGCCGTTGAGGGTGTTGGGATAGCAGGAGGCTTTGGCCATAGTAGCTTTGGCTTAGGTCATGGTGGCTTTGGCTTTGGCCATCGTGGCTTTGTCTTTGGCCATCGTGGCATAGGCTTAGGCAATCAGGGCTTTTTGGGTCGGAAGGGTGGATATCTTGGGATCGATTCTTCCATCGGGCGTCTCGGTAGCTACTGTGAATAAGCCTATGAAACCTGAAAATAATACCCTTCTGATCTTTGGAATGACCATGAATAATCTGTGATGCTATTGATCTAAGGTTTTCAGCCTGCCATCAGAAAAGAATGATCTCCTGGAATCACCACTGATGCCAAGAACCTGTGAATGAGTTTGTGCACCCTTTCTTTCCCCTTGTTTCCCACTTCTTCTGAAACCCTCAAGGCAAATCATCAATGAAAAGCTGTATGTGCTTCATCTTGTGTCTTCCCTCTCTTCTGTATTATTTTCTAAACCATTTCCCCCTTCGTTTTCAATAAATCTCAATCTGCATTCTAATCTCTGTCTGCTTGTCTTTGCATTTAATTGTGTAAATTTGTGAATGCCTGACCACAGCTGGCTTGAACCTATTAGGGGGTGGGTGGGTACTTTGAATAACAGTTTATGAGGAGACCCTCTTAGATTCCATTTTTTCAAAAAGAATAAGGAAGAGAGAAAACAGGGTCCTTGATAGGTGCTTTTCTGAGCCTCACTAGTGACACCTGACCTGACAACAGCAGATGGGAAAAGGATCTAGGAGTCTTAGTAGAAGACAAGCTGAACCATGGTGTGACGTGGCCCCCTCAAAAAGCCAATACAATTTTGAGTTGAATCAATAGGAATGTAGCGTCTAAAATGAGAGAAGTACTAAAACCACTCAATTCTGCTTTGGTCAGACCTCACCTGGAATACTATTTCCAGTTATGGAAACCACAATTCAAGAAAGATACTGACAAGCTGGAATGTGTGAAAAGGAGGGTCACCAAAACAGTCAAAGGTGTGGGATACTTTCCAATGCAAGTAGAGGGAAAATAAGCTGGGTCTCAGAATAGAAGGGTGGCATAAAGAAATGGGAATTATTGTGAGATAGCTCCACCACAACATCTATGGTCCAAAGCACACTGCAGAAATAATCCAGTCTGAGACCATTGTAACTGGCCTGGCTCAATGGTAGTGAATTCTGGGAGCTGCAGTTTTATGAAACTTCTAGCCTTACCTGTGAGAGAGTTCTGGTGTCACAATAAACTACAATTCCCAGGATTCCCTCACAATGAGCCAGGGTAATTAAAGGGGTTTAAACTGGATTATTTCTGTAGTGTGGTTTGGACCTTTCTCTCTCTCTCTGTTTGTATGTGTGTTTTCGTTTAATTCTCTTGTTGATTTTTGGTGAACACATACAAATAAAATTCTAAAAACATATTACAATAAAACAGTTAAAATCTCATCTAAAAACAATATAAAATTATAAATATTAAAGCCACACTATGTGTTCACCAAAAGTCAACAAGAGAATTAAGTGCAAACACACACACAAACAGAGAGAGAGAAAGAGAGAGAAAGGTCAAAAGCACACTCCAGAAATAATCCAGTTGAAACCCCTTTAATTACCTTGGCTCAGTGTGAGGGAATCCTGGGAATTGTAGCTTATTGTGGCACCAGAACTCTCAGACAGGTAAGGCTAGAAGTTTCATAAAACTGCAGCTCCCAGAATTCACTACTATTGAGCCAGGCCAGTTAAAACGGTCTCAGACTGGATTATTTCTGCAGTTTGCTTTGGACCATAGATGTTGTGATGGAGCTATCCCACAATAATTCCCATTTCTTCACGCCACTCTGGAAGAACCCTCCCTTCTATTCTGAGATCCAGCTTATTTTCCCTCTGCTTGCATTGGAAAAACAATATGTCAAGCATGACATTTCAAGGTCCCAATCCCTTTTGAGACACAGAAAGGTGGCTGACAAAAGGGGAGACCTTGCATTTTTCTAGTCCCAGAAAAAGTGGTTAAGGAAACAGTGGTATGTAAGGGAAGAGCTGTTCTCATACCATTGGTATCTCAAACGGTGGGACCATGAACATCACCGAATCCATGACAAACTTGTTGAGTTCTCCCTCTTGAACTGAGGAACAGACAAACACAGAAATATTGTTACAGGGATTTCTTCTTCTGAGGCTTGCCTATCAGGACATTGTTATAGTACAAGGAACTGATCATTTGTTAGGCAATATTGTGCTGGCTATTGACAATCTACTCAGTGGTCAGCATTGGGTGCTCTGTGCCCTTTCTATTTTGTCACTCTGCATCTTTTCTAACGCTTTTTCCTTGGAAACAGAATGATGTCGATTTGCACCATATATGATCAATGCTAGTCCTTCCATTTCTCAGAGCCTTTTCCCAGATAACAATGGGTTAAAATGTGTAAAGAGGTAAAGTTACATTTTAAAGAGGCAACTTCTCAGCGGTGTCCAAATAGCAACTGGCTATTGAGAGGGGCAGTTAGGACTTTCGAGATGGGTCTGAGAGAAGGTTTGAAAAAGCCTGAAAGAACATGAGGCTTTTGTCTGTCTGCCTTTCTCTTTGGCTATGCTAAGCAGTCCATGACGGGAGGCTGTTGGAGCCAGACAATGGAGTCTGGACTGCCAGCTATCCAGAAACATCAAGGACTACAAATCCCATTTGATCTGTTAGTAAGATTGGGAAATTGGACCATTTAGTGGTGTTAGGATATTTTATTCTTTTCTTTAGTCTGGCTGAATTGCTTTTACTCTGTAAGTCATACTTGGAGAGCAAGATGGTCCTCCATGAAGAGAGATACCCTGTTGCTATAGAATTCCCTTACTTAGAATATAACCCCTTTTTTCTTCAAAAATGTTTACTTCTTACTGACCTCTCCTCAATGCTCAAGGTGGGGTATAACATTGGTTAGAATACAATATATAACTAAACACATGAAACCATCTAAACACATAGGTTGAAATACATAAACATAAGTTAAAGTAGTCTCAAACTGGATTATTTCTGCAGGGTGATTCGGACTACTGTTCCTCTTCCTTTAGTAAAAATAAAAATACTTGCCAACTATTTCAAACGGGTGCAAAGTCCCAGTGAAAATTTCATCTGACTGAAATAACTTCCCCATATAAGAAAAGCATACTCACTTCTCCAAAGAGCAGATGTGAAGGGCTGGAGAGAAGTCAAGGGAAGCTGCTGGAGGAGCTGAAGAGAGCTGGTGCTTTTATACACCTTTGGGTGCCATCCTTTGTGGTGTGAGGCCATATTTTGAATTAGTCACCAACGGTGACTAATGATAGCATTGCTGAGCCCATTTTAGTTTGGATCCCTTGCCCACCTGGGTTAGTCCCCAGTTCATTGCAGGCCCAGGCATATGTTTATACCTTTGTCCCATGCTGACTTGAGATCTACTACTGGTGCATGCACCTTACCTTACCAGACCATTGCTAGTACTGACTGCATCTGATGCAGAAATGGGGCACCTGGGTGCAGCCACATGGCCAGGTGCCCCTTTTCCATATGGGAAGCTTTGTTGGAGGTGTCTCTATAGCAGCAATGGCACAGAAAGGTAGGGAACATGGGAGGGTGTGTGAACATGGGAGGAGTGTCTCATTAGCAGCAATGGGATTGGACCAGATCCACCAGATCTCTGTCTGGTCTATAAGGATTGGGCCAAGGTTTTCACCTGCATCTTCTGACCTGGACAATGCAAGGCTATTTAAATATGGCTGATGTCAACTCTTAAACTTCTCTTCCCTTCTCTTCTTCAAGCTTCAACGTATCCAGTTCTCCCACCTTCTCCTCATGGGGCATGGTTTCCAGACCTTTCCGATCATTTTGGCCACCGTCCTCTGGACACATTCAAACTTGTCAATACACTTCTTTTATTGTGGTGCACAAAACTGGACAGCGTGTTCCCAAAAAAAGAGGAAAACCAGAATACTGTGGTAAATAGTAAATCCTGTTACTTCCCACAACGTAGAATCTGCACTCTTTTGAGCTTGACCCTTTTTCAAAGTGGCATCCTTTCAAAAGTTTAAACATGGCTATCATGTCAACTATTAACCTCCTCACCTAGATTCATAAGCTACTCATCGCAAAGCATGGTTTCCACACCTTTGACTATTTTGGTTACCCTACTTTCAGCTTATCAGTATCTTTCTTTAATTGTGATGTCCATAACTAGAAATAATATTCCAGGTGAGGTCTGACCAAAGCAGAATAGAGTGGTATTAGTACTTCTCTCATTTTAGATGTTACATTCCTATTGATTCAACTCAAAATTGTATTGGCTTTTTGAGGGTGCCACATCACACCATGGTTCAGCTTGTCTTCTACTAAGACTCCTAGATTCCAAGGTGGCTCACAAATAAAATTCTAATAACATATTACAATAAAACAGTTAAAATCTCATCTAAAAACAATATAAAATTACAAACATTAAAGCCACACTATGTGTTCACCAAAAGTCAACAAGAGAATTAAACGAAAACACACATACAAACAGAGAGAGAGGAAAGGTCCAAAGCACACTACAGAAATAATCCAGTTGAAACCCCTTTAATTACCCTGGCTCATTGTGAGGGAATCCTGGGAGTTGTAGTTTATTGTGACACCAGAACTCTCTGACAGGTAAGGCTAGAAGTTTCATAAAACTGCAGCTCCCAGAATTCACTACCATTGAGCCAGGCCAGTTACAATGGTCTCAGACTGGATTATTTCTGCAGTGTGCTTTGGACCATAGATGTTGTGGTGGAGCTATCTCACAATAATTCCCATTTCTTTATGCCACCCTTCTATTCTGAGACCCAGCTTATTTTCCCTCTACTTGCATTGGAAAGTATCCCACACCTTTGACTGTTTTGGTCACCGTACTTTTCACACATTCCAGCTTGTCAGTATCTTTCTTGAATTGTGGTGTCCATAACTGGAAATAGTATTCCAGGTGAGGTCTGACCAAAGCAGAATTGAGTGGTTTTAGTACTTCTCTCATTTTAGACGCTACATTCCTATTGATTCAACTCAAAATTGTATTGGCTTTTTGAGGGGGCCACATCACACCATGGTTCAGCTTGTCTTCTACTAAGACTCCTAGATTCTTTTTGCGTGTGCTGTTGTCAGGTCAGGTGAGGCTTAGAAAAGCACCTACCAGAGACAGTTTTCTCTCTTCCTTATTCTTATTGAAAAATTGGAATCTAAAAGGGTCCCCTCATAAACTGTTATTGAAAGTACGTACCCACCCCCTAATAGGTTCAAGCCAGCTGTGGTCATGCATTCACAAATTTACACAATTAAATGCAAAGACAAAGAGACAGAGATTAGAATGCAGATAGAAATTTATTGAGAACAAAGGGGGAAATGGTTTAGAAAATAATACAGAAAAGAGGGAAGAGACAAAATGCAGCACACATGGCTTTTCATTGATGATTTGCCTTGAGGGTTTCAGAAGAAGTGGGAAACAAGAGGAAAGAAAGGGTGCACAAATTCATGGGCAGGTTCTTGGCATGAGGGATGATTCCAGGAGATCATTTTTTTCTCATGGCAGGCTGAGAACCTTGAAGTGGATCCATAACATCGTAGATTATTCATGGTCATTCCAAAGATCAGAAGGTTTTTCTTTTCCTGTTTCATGGGCCTATCCACAGAAGCTACCACGACGCCGGATGGAAGAATTTATTCCTAGATATCCACCCCTATGACCCAAAAAGCCCTGATTGCCTAAGCCTAAGCCACGATGGCCAAGGCCAAAGCCAAAGCCGTAACGGCCAAAGCCAAAGCCACTATTGCCAAAGCTTCCTGCTATCCCAACACCCTCAATGGCACAGGGAGTATGGCCTCCCACAGCAACAGGCTCACAGCTAGCAGAAAGGATGGGCCCTGGGATGGTGAGAACAACTGGAGATGGCTGAATGAAAACCTCGGATGGTGGGACCTGGTTGATGCAGGAAGGAATAACTCCAGCCAGGATGCCCAGATTGCTGCCTAATTCTGAACCTCCGAAGCCAAGAGCACCATATCCGATGCCGCTGTTGCCTAAAATTCCATGGCCTCTGAAACCTGCCGACCCAAATCCAACAGTGGGTTCAGAAGCGCAGGAGGGGATGGCACAGGATGGACCACAATTCGGCATTGTTGATAGAGGTGACTCTGAAACCAAGCATCAAGAGAGACAAGAGCACAATGTTTATTCATTGATTGGGAAATTAAAGGCATCTGCTACCTATGATCCTGCTGTGAGGTTTTGATCCTAGTCCAAATCAGTCACCCAACATAGAACTTTTCCCCTCTTCAATGCACCTGTTAAATGCTGAGATGTTTGACTATTTATTTTGTATGAATGAATTTTTTGGAAATGTTCATGTCGTCTCTTCTCCCCAGGCTCTCATCCGTGGTTGTGGGGGATGCTTCATGTTAGGGAGAGCACCATCCATTCCTGGAGCCATGAGACCCCCCCCCCATGGAAATCGCTTTCAATCTTCTAATTATTATTATTATTATTATTATTATGCAGCACAGTTTCTGTCCTCAAGTAATGTGAAAGGAGAAAGGGACAAAAATCTCACTTTGGGGACACTGTGACTAGCAGAGAGACACAAGGGGGGACTTTTGGATTTAAGGGAAATATTATTATTTGAACAACAATGTAATGCTATTTATTATTGAATCAATGGGAAGTTGATGGCATCTGTGAACTATCATCTCCCTGTGTAGAGATAAAAAATGTTAGAAAAATAATCACAAAATGATCAGAAAAACCAGGATCTTTGAATGTGAAGAAGCCCTAATGAGAAGAATTTTGAACTGATGAGAAACTGTGCCATTTCAGACTTACTCTGTGCAAAATATTCATGTCTCTGTGCAGAAAACAACATATCCTCAAAAATGGAGGGAGGTTGCAGAGAAAAGGATGCAATTGGGGATTCATCTTGCAGAGAATTTTAACATGGTTCATTTGGAAGAAAATGACATTTTCTGGATAAGAAACAGCACTTGGTGTTCAGGAAAAAATATATCTGTGTAGAAATTTTATTTTCCACACAGAACATGTTGTTTACATGGCAAAATAACCATATGTGACTGCATAAGTAATTGTAAGCATAATAAATTCAGAACTCAGATTAAGCCTTGAAAACTAATTTGCTCTGAAAGATTTCAGAAAAAGAGGAAGAAGATTGGGAATGTTACTGGCTGATCCCTCTTTGAAGAAACCTTGGGAAGAATTATAAGTTTGCACATGTCCTACTGAGTCCCTAGTCCCATTCTTAGTGCTCAGATCCAAAGAGCGTTCTTTGCCTGCCCTTCATGGACTCTCTTTAACTCTCAGATGTGTTCAAGATTTCAAAAGAAATTAATCCTTAGTTCCTGAATTCTTTATGGTTCTCCATCTCATTGCTATATTTCCCCTAGAAGAACGTTTTTATAAGAGCTTTATATTCTTCTTCTCTTAAACCTTCTGGGACACTCAAAGCCTTGGGAGAAGGTAGGTGCCGGGAAGGGATTCTCCTTCTCCTAGAACCATGATTCCTCTTAATGTAAATGTTTAGAAACATTTAGAAAAGTCCTAAAGAAAAATTTAGAAAACATAGTAATATTGATGCTCTCCCCTTTGGAAAAGGAAGAGCACCTTCCTTCTCTAAATGCATTTCTAACAAGGCAAGAGAGAGAGAGATTTTAACAAAAAGAGATATTCCAACAACAGAATACATTTCAGCATCTTCGTGCAACAGCAATGTATTCCCCAAAGAAATCATTCCAATGAAATTTCAACAGACAGATAAACATGGATATAATCTGACTTACCAAAACCTCTGAGGAGTAGAAGTGAAGAGATGGAGGAAGGAAGCCAAGTGAAGCTGTTGGAGACTCTCAGCATTGACAACCCTTTTATAGCAATTTCATCCCCATGGTCCCATGACTTGGTGACTCCTCTTTTTGCCCAAGGCTTTCCTTTGCAAGCAATTTTTGTAACGCTTCATGCCCCCAAATTACTTTAATGAGGGACAAACCTGTAACAAACAGCATTTTGTCAGCTCTGCAGAATGCCACTTTTTTATCTCAACACTTTGATCTTCTCATTTTCATCTTGTCAGAAAACCAATTTGTTTGCTCCTTCCCATCCTTTGGAGAAGCAAGAGTTAAGCTTTTCTTCCATTCTACTTTAGGAATGTCAAGGTCTATCAGCCACCATTTCTCTGAATCCCACCTGCATTTTTCTTCTCAGCATTCTTCCTTATATGATTACATGGTTTCCTGGGGATTTCAGTGATGTTTTGTAGAATTTTGATTGATGTAGAAAGGTTGCTTTCATTGAGAGGGTCCCATCCAGTGAAATGTTACTCAATCTCTTTTCTACCCCAAATAACATCTTGGGAACCCGGAAAATCTATGACAATTGACCTAATTCTCTTTTCTCTCATTTCTAAATTTCCTAATCCTTCTGAAGAAGTAGACTGAATTTACAATAGCTTATGTTACAAAGGAGTTTCATAATAGTCTCAAAGGTTTTACAAGATCCCTTTCCATGAATTCCTATGGGTCACTCTCTGGTAAAGGAGAATGATTCAAACAGGCATTGAAAGGTGAGTCAAGATGCAAGTAAACCCAATTGATGCAATGTTCTTCTCTATTTGTGTCTAACTCGAGGACAACCATGAACCTTGAGTACCTCCATTGCACAACAGTCCCAAAAGTATGTGTTCAGTTCCTTTACTCAGGTGTAGGACACCAACCCAATTCTGAGCAATCTGTCAATCAATCAATTCCTAAATATTTACCTTCCACCCAAGGCTGTGACTCACTGTAATTTATAGATTATAAGAAATACGTTTTGTTTTCTCTTTTTGAACAAAGGGTTTCCTCTTCATGATTAGGGATGCTCCCACCATTATAGATGATCAGTGTCCAGGTTCCAGTGTCATCTTTGAATCGTTGGAGGTTTATCGTGCAAATGCAAGTAAAAGGGTTGAAGACCTCTTCATCCTGAAGTTCCCACATGGGCTTTGAAAAACTGGAAAATGGAGCCTTTATGCAAAGAATGGAGAATGCTGTCGGTGGGGTGAATCCTGGTCCTCCTGAGAGCATTATGTTGGATTTGGGTCCTTGGGTTAAATATCCAACAGTTTTTATTTTGCTGTATCTGACAATATTCATGAGATCAAACCGAAATGGAGCACTGAGCTAAATCATCCTGAGTTGATCACAGCCATCAAGTTTTGGTTTATCAGCTCAACAATGCCCCTTGGAAAAATAATAGGATGTTTAAGGAAAATATATATAGGATATTTAAGGAATACACACAGAGACAGAGATATTTCATTACAATTTCAATTTGTTAAAAACAACATTCTGTGCTTTTTACCTTTTTTAAAAAAATATGGATATATATCCCAAGCATGCTTCAAGATGTTTGATTCTTGACTCAAGAATTAAATGAGTTATAATTTTCATTTCCAATTTAGGGGCCAGGACCGGCAACAGGAAGGGAGCTTTGGCTGGAGATGTTTTGGATATTTCCAGCTAACATACACTCATTGTTGAAAGGTGAATTGACTGAAGGGTTAATCCAAAGGATTTGATGGGAATACTCCAGTTAAGAGTAGACCCATTAGGATACATTGTCCTAGAATTTCCTATGCTGATGCAATTGTTTTGATGATGTCCTAGAATGCCTGATGATGATGATGATGATGATGATGATGATGAAGCTTTGATAGTAACCACCCCCCACCCTCTGGGTGTTTCTAGCTTCCAACATCAGATAAACTGAAGTCATTTGACTTGAGGTTAGCAATATTGAAAGGAGGAGAGGAAAAAACAACAATCTAGGCACCATTGAAGGACGCTTCAATTAATTTTCTTATCTCAAAATCTGTGCTTATGTGTACATTTCACACATCAAAAGAAAATTCTTGATACGTACACAAGATATTAGTTGAAAGAGGAGGTGCTTTATTCACCTGGGACATGAACCAAATCGTATAAAAGCCCATCCTTTTTCTGCAGTTCCAACATCTTCAGTAGAGTCTTCTTTCCTCCTGCATCTTCTCTAAGGAACAGGTAAGTCTATTCTCCTAAGAATATTTTCATTTGTTCATGTTGTTATCTACCGTCAAGTCAATTTTGACTTACGATGGGCCTACAAACGTAAGCTCCCAATAAACCCATTCCTAGCAGATCTGGTATGCTCTTGCAAGCCAACCCATCTACAATTCAGACTGAATTGAAGTTGGATAAATCTTCCAGCTAGAGACTTTGAACCTTCAGTTCACTGACATCTTCACAGTTTTACAATTGAGAGCACCTTGGGTATCATGAACTGGTGGGTCTTGGCAACAATGGGTCAAAGCTATTGGCTTCATGCTTTCCTTGTGAGTTCCCAAGAAATCTCTGAATGGCCACTAAGAGATGCAAGAGACTCTCATGTCTTCTGAATCATATATCTCTTGCTATTCATTGACCTAATCTCTTCCTAGTCATTGGAGATTGAATGTCCTTCATTCATAATTTAAAGTAAATAAAGTAACCAGGGGCCTTTGCAGACTGCTAGAAATAGTGCAAATTGAGTCCACTTTAACTGCCCTGGCTCAGTGCTAGGGAATCATGGGAATTGCATTTTTTTCTGAGACATTGAGCCTTCTCTGTCAGAGAGCTCTGGTGCCACAATAAACTACAGTTCCCATGATTCCCTAGCACTGAGTCAGGGCAGTTAAGGTGGACTTAATGTGCACTATTTCTGGCAGCCTGCAAAGGCCCTAAGTTTTGCAAATTGGCTTTCTTTGTCAAGGCAGAAAATCTCAACATTTGAATACGTTTAATATTCATCATTTAAAAAAATCATCTGGGTATGCTTGCTGGAAAAGACTGGTCTTTAATGCTCTATTAAATTTGGACAGTGTATTCAGCTGTCAAATCTCTTCTGGTAAGTCATTCCAGATTTGATGGTGGCTGAAGAAGAAATCCTCTGGTTGACAGTCACCAACTGAGTCCTGGCTGACTGGAGTAAATATCCACGAAAGGACTTGAGTTTTCAGAATGGATTATATGGGAGCAGGGGATCCTGAAGGTCACCTGGAGCCAAATCATATAGAGCTTTAAATTATTATTAATACTCAGAGTGGCTCAACAATATTAAAAGAACAATGCAATTAAAAAACTAGAGAAGTTCATTAAACAGGAATTAAGTTATTACAATATTAAAATAGGTAGCTATTAAGAGAATAAACTGCCCTGCACTGTACTATTAAAAGAATAAAATGCATTTTAAATAGATAAAACTGTTCAGAACATTTTAAAATGAAAGAACATCCCGAGCCGGTCCTTTACAAACATTCTGTTTTAAAAGCCTATCTAAAGAGGTAGGTCTTAGCTTAAAGGTAGTAACCAACACCATTAGTAATGACAATTTCAGGAGATACAGATGGTTCATTACCATCGAAACCAATACTTTGCTGGTGTGTACTGACCATCTTCCTTCCTTCCTTTTCTTCTCAAACATGGCATCAAAAGGAGCTTATCGCCATCAATTCTCAGCTTGCTCAAATAGAAACAGATGCTTTTAGAGAATTTTCTCCCTCCCTCTGAGAGGAGACTGAGATCAGTCCTTCTCTGGTCCACTCCGGACCTTTTCTTCAGCTTTGTTCAGCAAATGCTCCTGTAGGAGAAGAAAAACCTGCCAGCCAAAAGATGCCTTCCTCTCAACATGGCTGTATCTAGACCAGGATTTTACCAGGGTAAGAACCAGGATTTTAACTGTTGTATTTTTTAACTTGATGTACGCCGCCCCGATTGCTGAGCAGAGGGGCGGGTTACAAATAAAATTTATTATTATTATTATTATTATTATTACGCAATTGTGGTAGGTCTGGGCGCCAGTTTTGGAGGCCTCCATGCTGCTTACCTTTTGCTCATGTGTGCCTGTCAATTTCACTGGTGCTCTTTTATTTTAAAATGACATTCATTCTACAATGGCCCTTGCACATTCTCTGGGGTTAGAGGACCCCTGTGAAAGTGAAAAAGCACAAATAAAACACCACAATTTTTTAAAACTTGAGAGGATGCCTCTGTAGGAATCTCTAGGTCCCCCAGCACAGCTCTATGGCCAAAATCCAGCAAACATTGACCACAGAATTACACTGGAGGACAAATGCCTAGTTTTCTCTAGGAATCTCTAGGTCTTCCAGTAATCAAAAGAACAAAAATAAAAGCTGCAAATATGGAAGGCCAACTGTACTTACATTTTCCTCAAGTGGGCCTGTCGATTCCACATGCCCTTTAAGTTTTGTTAAACCACAAATTTAACACACCAATTGGATTCATTTCATAGATGCTGTTTAGGTCTTGTTACAACTTGCGCACCAATTGCATTCGCAAAGCTTACACTGGGTTCAAAGGTGTGTCTCAATCACATTCACGCTTCTTACATTTACAGTCGCCCCTCCGTTTTCACAGACTTGGTATCCGTGTCCCTCTCCCATTCGTGAGCGGCAAAAGGAGGGGGACAAAATTGGACACGCACTGCCATTCAAGCCTATGGGGCTTGAATATTTGTGATTTTCTATTTTTGCGGGAGGGAGGTCTGGAATGGATCCCCTGTGAAAACGGAGGGGTGTCTGTACTTAAAAAGTGTATTTCGGATTCATTGGTGCTGTTTAGGATGCAATTTCTCTAGCAGGCAATTCAGCTGGGCGTCTGAAACATCCGCAGTCCACGAATGAACTGTTGCAGCCATGATGTGTGGTTTGCTAAAACGTCTGCATCCATAGCATTCATGTAACTTACATTTGTTTAAAAAGTGTCAATTTCACAAATGCTGTGTAATCTTGTTATATTTGTGTATCAATTGCATCCATTTTTAATTTTTATTTTACATGCACCATAATAATAATAATAATAATAATAATAATAATATTATAAATAATAATAATAATATTTTAGCCTCAAGGCATCCCCTGCCCCGGACGGCCAGCCACGATGAGCAAGGATCTAGAGGGCAGGTTGTCTTCAAGTGCACAAGAAATTAGGGGCCACATCCTGGTCTACCTCGCCCCTCTGTCAAACAATCTTACAACAATTAAAATTACATACTTATCTCAAAACTCAAAATACACACTACAATCCCAAAAACCCACCCACCCCTTAAAAAAGTATTAAATCAAAATCCATTAAAACAGCATAAATAAAACATCAAACGTAAAAAACAAACTGGCAGGACCAATAGGAGAGGTAAAATAAGAGCAACCACCCTCTCGATCACCTTGCTCAGATAAGGTAACCTGGACACCAGCCTATAGCTGTTCATGTCCAGGGGGTCCAGGGAAGGCTTTTTCAGAAGCGGCCTAACTGCCACTTCCTTTAAACAAGATGGCACAAGACCTTCCCTGAGGGATGCGTTTATGATGTCCCCAAGGAACAGCCTCAAGGCATCCCCTGCCCCGGACGGCCAGCCACGATGAGCAAGGATCTAGAGGGCAGGTTGTCTTCAAGTGCACAAGAAATTAGGGGCCACATCCTGGTCTGATCTTAAAAAGTCTTTCTCCTATTTCCTAGTTTGGCTTCTGCAACTGTTCCACAAACTTCCCTTCCGGTCATGGTTTGGAACAAGAAATTGATCATTTCTTAGGCTGTTTTGTGCTGGCTATTGGCAGTCTACTCTGTGGTCAACATCTAGTCCCTCTGCATCATTTCTAATTAGTTGTCATAGTTGGAGAAAAGGGTGTTAGGACATTTGTATTTCTTGCCTTTCTGATCCCAAATATTAAGCAATGCACTCCCATACTCTCTCACACACATACACCAACTTAAGATAATACACTATGAATCTGATAGATTCTAAGTGATAGAAAATGTACACCCTGCTTAGCTTTGTTGTTTTTTAAGGGTCAACAAGACTCATTGCTGTGGCTCATATTTCTCTAGATGTCTTTGACAGAAAGACAGGCTCTCCCACTGACCTTCACAGCTTTCCATTGGAGAGAATGAAGGAATCTGAAAACCTTTTCTCTCTCTGGTAATAAATAACCAAAAAAACTTACCTGGAGACTTCAGATGTACCAGGGAGTAGAGACAGCGAATAGTTTCAAGGCAGGCTTTTTATATCTATGCTTCCCTGGAATCCTTTAATTATCACAAAGCAACTGCCCACAAGAATGTCAGTGCCCAGATTCTCACAGTCTCTGAGTGACGGATATTTTTTTTACAAGATAATGCCAAATGCACATGGAAGCTGGCAATGGTGAAAGACCATACCTTTGGCGGGAGGCATTCAGTTTGTGACAATGCCTACACTAGAGGATTAGATAAAGGCACTTGGGCCAAGTCCCTCTCTTTTGGAGGCTGGATGGCCATCTGGCTGAAGTGCTTTGATTGTGTCTTCCTTCATCGTAAAATAGGGTTAGACTGTATGGCCCTTGAAGTCTCTTCCAACTCTAGGATGCTTTGGGAGAAAGGGAGATGAGATGGCAGAATATTGCCCTTCTTATCTGGCTTAGGCAAACTTGTCACATGTTTTGGCATCTTGACCACACTCCAGTGTTGCTTGACCACACATCTCCTAGTTTCCTTCTGTGAAATCTTGGAGGATAGGTGGTCATTCCCACCTGGGCACACCTGGGTTGACAGCATTGTCAGTAAGAAACAGCATCTTGAAACTCAGGAAAGCTCAGGAAAAATCTCAAAGCCATGGCAGCTGTTTTGAGACCAGGGTTATACAACCTGTAGAACATGTGCCAAATAAGCATAGTCTTCTGCCAAATACACATCTTAAGAGATGACTATTCAGGTTGCTTAATATGATTGGGCATTGCCTTTTTTTTCTTGGCCCATCAACAAAATTATACAAGGAACACTCTGTTTTTAAAGCCCTTTTCAAGTAGGCACTTTAATTAAACAACAGCAATTATTCCTCAACCATTTTGGAAGAAGCTGAAAGAAAATGTTCAGAGCCTATGAAAGTCTCATCCCAGATTCTTCAGGGACCACACCAGGACTACGGTTGCTACCAAATTCAGGATCCCACGATTCTGCTTCTCTGGACCAGGTCGACTCTCTGAGGTATAGGAGGGGGGCAGAGTGTTAGATACGGAGATTTGGTATATAGGTAGAGTTTGAAAAGAGCTAATTGAAATGAAAACCAGATTGAGTTATCTAGCACCAGCTGAAGGTAGGAAATATTTGTTGGAATATGATTGTTCATATGCATATTGGGATTCAATAAGTCATTAAATGGATAGTTAACAGATGGTAAAAAGCTATTTGGTTGATTTAATTCATAAATTGTGGTTGTAGAGGTTTAAATTGGTTGATATCGAGATTCAGTATATAGATAAAGGGATTCAAAAGCACTGATTGAAATGAAAACCAGATTGATTCATCTAGCACCAATTCTCTGAAGGCAGAGAGTACTTAGAGAGGTCTTAAAACTCAGTGGTCCCAGACAAGGAAAGGCTGGATGGCCATCTGACAGGAGTGCCTTGATTGTGTCAACAAAACCTGGAGAATATGTACCAAGTAATCCTAGTCTTGTATCAGTTGCAAAGAGGGTTGGACCTTAAGGGATGACCATTCACATTGTTTAAAATGACCAGTATCACCAGTTTGATTAGCCCATTAACGGAGCTATTGAAGGCAGACTCTGCTCCTCAAGCCCTTTTCAGAGGTTGTGTATTTGAAAACAGGAATTGCTCTTCATGAATCGGGAAGGAGCTGGACGGAGATGTTCTGGTCCCAAGAAAACCACATCCAAATTTTTTCAGGAATCATGCCAGGACTGTGGTTACTGCAAAATTTTGGAGACCATGGCTGTGCTTTTCCTGATCACGGCTGCTTTCTGAGGTATAAGAAGGGACCAGAGTGTCCTCCTCTATCATAGAGTCCTTTTCTATGCAGACCAAATCCTTCCCTTCTGGAAGACATAGGATGGCCAAAAGAATCATGTTCCTATGCTACAAAGATTTTCAGCATTGGCCTCCAAAATTTGGCAGTAACCAAAGTCCTGGCATGATCCCTGAAGAATATGGGGTGGGACTTTCTTACGGTCACAATGTCTCTTTCCAGTTCGTTCCTTCCTGAATGTGCAATGAGCAATTCCTGCTTTCAAAATGCACAATCTATTTGAAAAGGGCTTGAGGAGCAGAGTCTGCCTTCAATAGCTTGGTTAATGGGCTAATAAAACTGGTGATTCCCCATCATTTTCAACAACATGAGTGGTCATCCCTTAAGGTACAGCCTTCTGTGCATTTGGCCCAAGACTATCATGACTTAACATCTTTAGACAGCTTTAAAAAGGCTGTTAAGACGGATCTCTTCCAGCAGGCCTTTCCAGGATAGATATTCCAGCCTCAGACACCTCTTTTAGGGGAGCCCTCCCGGAACTTCCTATTAGCCTGCCTCCTAGTCAATTTGTGACCATCATCTCTCTTTCAATTGTTATAGATATTTGCTTCTTTTAATCTGTTGATTTTAACTTTTGTCAGTTTAATATTTTTTAGGGGGGGGAGGAAATAGGGGGTTTGGATGTATTGTATTTTTACCATTTGTGAGCCACCTTGATTAAGCTCAGAGGGGTGGGATATAACTAAATTATTATTATGAGTTGCTATATGTTTTACACATTGTTTAACATTGGTCTCACAACATTTACTATGTATTTGAGATTGTTCCTAAGCTTTGGCTGGTTTAAAAGCCCATCTCTAACTTACAAATCCCTAAATTCAGATGTGCCCATTTGTGAATGACCACGTATCCTCCAGCATTACATAGATGAAAACTTGGAAACATGTGGTCAAGCAATATTGGAGCGTAGTCAAGATGCCAACAATTATTAATCAAGAAACTTTGAAATTGTGGCTTCAGTATCTCCCTTTTGAGAAACGCCCATCCGTCCTGAACTCCCTTCTCTATTACTGTTCCTGACTCTAGGATCACTGCCAGTATTTCCTTAAGTTTACTGAAGTCAGGTTTCCAAAAGTCTAGAATGTGTGTCTGACTATGCCCGGCTTCTCCTTTGCACTGTATAACAAACTCCAGGAGAACATGATCACTCCCACCTAAGGATCCAACCACTTGCACCCCATTGACCAGGTCATCCCTGTTGGTTAAGATCAGATCTAAAAGAGTTAATCCCCTTACAGCCTCCTCCCCCTTTTAGCCAAAGAAATTGTCTTCCAGGCAAGGGAGAAATTTTCTAGACCTTAAAGTTTTGGCTGAGTTGGATGTCCAGCAAATATCAGCATGGATGGAGTCACCCATCACCACTACATCTCTCCTTTCTAAGAGTGTGGTCATCTGTTCCATTAATAGTGTATTCTTGATAGTTTGATCCCATCGTAATGTTTATCTTTTGTATATTTTCACCAGATTGTATTTGCTTTAATGGGTAAGCCATTGAGTTCAGGGGTTTTTTTCGGGGGGGGGGGAGAGAATCAGGCTACAAATGCGGTGGTTGTTATGTGCCGACAAGTCATTGAAAGCTTATGATGATCGTAAAGAGACTCTCTCATGGGGTTTCATTGGCAAGAGTGTGTCATAGGAGGTTCCATGTCTGGGGCTCATGGTTACTAGACATGCCCAGTACCAAATGTTGCAGGTATTACAATTAGTTCAAGAAAATGTTCAAAATCTTCCTGGCTGATTTCTCCAGTCTCACTTACCTGTATTTGAGCAATCTGAGGATTGATGGCAATAAGTTCCTATTGATACCATGTTTGAGAAGAAAAGGAAGGAAAGAAGGAAGGAAGATGGTCAGTACACACCAGCAAGGTATTTTTTTAGATTAAAATAAGACCCAACTATATCTCCTCAAATTATCTTTACTAATGATATAAAAGGATTTCCCTTTTGTCAGCCTCCCGGAATAATTCATGTGAGCCATTTAATTCCTGCTGCAAAAATGGTTTTCTTTCTTTTTCTTTTTTTTAAACAGAAACAGTTTTTGAAGATTATTTAAATATTATTTTAAGTTCAGGTCTTATTTTGTGCACGATTTGCATATTGAGTTTTTCAACACACACACAATAGAAACCAGATATTTTTTTCTGGAAGAAACAATGTTTTCTGCACACAATAGAAGGGTGACTCCTGAAGCCCTCCTCCCCATAGTCCTCAAATGGAGAAGGCTTGCCAAAACAGGGCAAAGCCAGCACCCCCAAATGACCAACTAATGTACTGGTTTCCTTTCCATAAACCATCAGACCTTCCAAAACAGGAGGGAGAGGAGGAGGAGGAGGAGGCAAAGGATAGGACCAGATGTAAGATGAGGAGCCATGGATGCTACCTTGAGATCCTTGGATGAAAGGCAGATATCTCACTAACAATAAAGAAGGACATTTGACAACATCCTGAAGGTTTCTTTCTCAAATCTTTGGTGTCTTATACATGCCTCAGCCTCCATGACAATCTTGTTGAGTTCTCCCTCTTGAGCTGAGGAACAAACACAGAAATATTGTTACAGGGATTTCTGCAATCCCAAATATTAAGCTATTCACACACACAGACACATACATCAACTTAACATAATACTCCATGAACCTGATTGATTCCAGATGATATAAAACTTTGATGTGTTGCTCTTAAAGGGACCACAGGACTCATTGCTGTTGCTGAGATTCACCCAGTTAACTCTTGACAGAATGACAGGCTCCATCACTGACCTTCATCACTTTCCCTTGGAGAGGCTGAAGGGATTTACAAACCTTTCCCACTTCTGGTGACAAATGCCCAAAGAAACTTACCAGGAGACTTACCAACGCTGTGTCTCAGTTCCTTCTGATGTACCAGAGAGTTGAGACGGTGGATTGTTTCAAGGCAGGCTGTTTATTTATATGCCTCCCTGGATTTCTATAATTACTACAAAGCGACTGCCCACAAGAAAATCAGTGCCCATAGAATCACAGAATCACAGAATCATAGAGTTGGAAGAGACCACAAGGACCATAACTGGAGTCTTCATGACTTGTAGACTGGGGAGCATTTTCAATGTGTAAACACCTGCCCATCATTACGGCTATTTATGCATATATTGAGTATATAATCCCACAATGTATAGTAAAGTATGTAATTAAAGATGAGCAGCTATAGAATGATATTCTTTGTTCAAGCAGGGGAGCATAGCTATTTATTCTATTCAGTGAAGATGGATGGTCATCTTCTTCCACCATGCATGCAGCTTCAGTAGGGACAAAGAGGAAGGACAGAAGGAAAGGGAAGAAGGAGGGAGAGAGGGAGGGTACACCCATCCATTCACTCAGGTGAATCCTGTCAACCTGGAGATCAACAGGATGACAGATATCACAACTAGACCACACTAAAGCTAATGGAAGTCATCATGGAAGAGCCTCTAGAACAGGAGACAGTGACCTGTAATTTTAGTTCTTCCACACTACCAGAAAATTTCCATGATCCAAAATTTGTGTTACAATTTAAAATTTAGTCACTCACCCCATCTCTTCAGCAGGTGATCATCACAGTCCATTTCTGCCAAAAGCCAATTGTTTGGGGACCAGTGGTGTCACCCCGCTTAGGGTTTCACCTGGTGTTGTCCGAACTCCCCGCATACCGCTAGCGATGCCTCTGCTTAACCACATGAATTCTGGAAGTGAAAGAACCCAGAAGAAGACTGAACCCAAATAATTCTTAAATTTGATAGCACAGCCCTCAAAATCTGTAGGTCCCAATCAATTCAAGTTTGCACTATTTTTGTTCTTGTTGTTTTCTGTATCAAATGTTGAGATTTTCTGCCTTGACAAAGAAGGCCACTTTGCAAAACTTAGGGCCTTTGCAGGCTGCCAAAAATAGTGCAAATTAAGTCCACTTTAACTGCCCTGACTCAGTGCTAGGGAATCATGGGAACTGTAGTTTATTGTGGCACCAGAGCTCTCTGACAGAGAAGGCTCAGGAAAAAAACTACAATTCCCATGATTCCCTAGCACTGAGTCAGGGCAGTTAAAGTGGACTCAAGTTGCACTATTTCTAGCAGTCTGCAAAGGCCCCTGGTTACTTTATTTACTTTAAATTAGGAATGAAGGACATTCAATCTCCAATGACTAGGAAGAGATTAGGTCAATGAATGATTGAGAAGACATAAAGATGAGAGTCTCTTGCATCTCTTAGTGGCCATTCAGAGATCTCTTGGGAACTCACAAGGAAAGCATGAAGCCAATAGCTTTGATCCACTGTTGCCAAGACCCACCAGTTCATGATACCCAAGGTGCTCTCAATTGTAAAACTGTGAAGATGTCAGTGAACTGAAGGTTCAAAGTCTATAGCTGGAAGATTTATCCAACTTCAGTTCAGTCTAAATTTAGGTCTGCCAGGAATGGGTTTATTGGGAGCGTACGTTTGTAGGCCCGTCATAGGTCAAAGTTGACTTGATGGCAAATAACAACAACATGAACAAATGAAAATATTCTTAGGAAAATAGACTTTCCCGTTCCTTAGAGAAGATGCAGGAGGAAAGAAGAGTCTACTGAAGATGTTGGAACTGCGGAAAAGGGTGAGCTTTTATACAATTTGGTTCATGTCCCAGGTGAATAAAGCACCTCCTCTTTCAACTAATATAATCATCATCATCAGCAGCAGCATCATAATTTTTATGTATAGCCCGCCTCTCTGCCCAACAATCGAGGCGGGTTACAGCATTAAAACAAGACAATGTAAAAACAACCCCAATCCCCAAGTCCCAGCCTCCCAAACCCTTAAAACAAAATTAAACAAGAGAGAGTTAAAAGCCATTAGACAAAAAGTGATAAAACAATGAAACTCAGCAGTGAGCAAACACATGCGGTGAGACGATTAATTAACAGACTAACTCATCTCCCAGGGCAGATATATTCCGGGGGTGTTATTCTGGGAAGGCCTGCAGGAAGAGATCCGTCTTTAAGAAGGCAGTGAGCATGGTAATATGACGGATCCCATCCGGCAGGCCATTCCATAGCCTGGGGGCGGTGTCCTGTGTACGTGTCAAGAATTTTCTTTTCATGTGTGAAATGTACACATAAGCACAGATTTAGAGATACGAAAATTAATTGAAACGTCCTACAATGGCGCCTACTTTGTTGTTTTTTCCTCTCCTCCTTTCAATATTCAATAACCTCATGTCAAATGACTTCAGTTTATCTGATGTTGGAAGCTAGAAACACCAGAGGTAACTGGAGTAGACCCATCAATTCGTTAGGATTAGCCTTTCTATCAATTCACCTTTCAACCATGAGTGTATATTAGCTGGAAATTTCCAAAACATCCCCAGCCAAAGCTCCCTTCCTGTTGCTGATCCTGGCCCCTAAATTGGAAAGGAAAATTATAACTCATTTCATTCTTGAGTCAAGAATCAAACATCTTGAAGCATGTTTGGGATATATATCAATATATTTTTTTTAAAAAAGGTACATTATTCATTTTTTTGGTGATAATGCCATACCATTGTCCAAACAAACAAACAAACAAAATCTGTATGAAAAAACCCTGCTGGAATCCTATGGCACCTTTTACTTGACATAGTTTTTTGTGTATCTTTAATTAATCAGGAGAGGTGCAAAGGAACCCTGTTAGTGAATTGTGAAGATGCAGAACAGGACACTGGCAAGATTGCCTGATGGGAACGAATTCCCAATGTTCCTCAGGACCAAGGCATATTGATTCCCTCTTGTGCATTGATCCACTTTTGCATCAGTCCCATTGCATATAAGTCACTTTGCTGGCTTTGCCATGCAAACATCAGCCCCCCTCCTGGGTTATTATTATGAAATTGCCTAAATCCTCCTATTGTTCTTCCCCTGCTTCCTGGTGTATTGGACTAAACGGCATGAATACTATACATGATGCTATCCATTGGTACCCCTGATGGGGAGAAGTCTAGAAGAGTAAGAATCTCCCCAGTTCTAGATTTATTCTGCATGAAAGATGGACAGGTTTCTTTGCCTGTGTCAGAGAGAGAGACAATTCTGTGTAAAATCTAATCGTGAAAATGCTACTTTCTGTGTAGGAAATGTAAGATAATAATATCTGGTGTTGATTGAGAAGAAAGAGGTGTTATGTTTATATGTTTGTTTGTTTTGTCACTTACTTTTGCATTAAGCTCTTCCAACTGGTTATTTTAAAAATGCACAGAGATCCTGAAAGATGCCCAATTGGTTTATCAAGGGTTACAAGATCATTAAACACACCCACACCTCATAAAAAGGATTTGGAAAAGGAGATCTTCCAACACCTTGCTCTCAATTTTTGCCTTCACTTCTTGATTCCAGCTCCTCTGAGATTTCACTAAGTTGTCTTAGTGAAAACACAGAATGTTGTTTTTAACAAATTGAAATTGTAATGAAATATATCTCTGTGTGTGTTTATTCCTTAAACATCCTATATATATTTTCCTTGAACATCCTATTTTTTTCCCAAGGGGCATTGTTGAGCTGATAAACCAAAACTTGGTGGCTGTGATCAACTCGGGATGATTTAGCTCAGTGCTCCATTTCAGTTTGATCTCATGAATGTTGTCAGATACAGCAAAATAAAAAGTGCTGGATATTTGAGCCAAGAGACCCAAATCCAACATAATGCTCTCAGGAGGACCAGGATTCACCCCACCCCCAGCATTCTCCATGCTTTGCATAAAGGCTCCATTTTCCAGCTTTTCAAAGCCCATGTGGGAACTTCAGGATAGAGAGGTCTTCATCTCCTTTCCTTGCATTTGTAAAATATGCTTCCAACGATTCAAAGATGGCACTGGAACCTGGACACTGATCATCTATAATGGTGGGAGCATCCCTAATCGTGAAGAGGAAACCCTTTGTTCAAAGACAGAAAACAAAATGTATTTCTTATAATCTATAAATTACAGTGAGTCACAGCCTTGGGTGGAAGGTAAATATTTAAGAATTGATTGATCGACAAATTGCTCAGAATTGGGTTGGTGTCCTACACCTGAGTAAAGGATCTGAACACATACTTTTGGGACTGTTGTGCAATGGAGGTACTCAAGGTTCATGGTTGTCCTCGAGTTAGACACAAATAGAGAAGAACATTGAATCAATTGGGTTTACTTTCATCTTGACTCACCTTTCAACACCTGTTTGAATCATTCTCCTTTACCAGAGAGTGACCCATTGGAATTCATGGAAAGGGATCTTGTAAAACCTTTGAGACTATTATGAAACTCCTTTGTATCATAAGCTATTGTAAATTCAGTCTGCTTCTTCAGAAGGATTAGGAAATTTAGAAATGAGAGAAAAGAGAATTAGGTCAATTGTCATAGATATTTTAGGGTTCCCAAGATGTTATTTGGGGTAGAAAAGAGATTGAGTAACATTTCACTGGATGGGACCCTCTCAATGAATGCAACCTTTCTTCAAAACTCTACAAAACATCACTGAAATCCCCAGGAAACCATGTAATCGTATAAGGAAGAATGCTGAGAAGAAAAATGCAGGTGGGATTCAGAGAAATGGTGGCTGATAGACCTTGACATTCCTAAAGTAGAATGGAAAAAAAGCTTAGCTTTTGCCTCTCCAAAGGATGGCAAGGAGCAAACAAATTGGTTTTCTGACAAGATGAAAATGAAAAGATCAAAGTGTTGAGATGAGAAAGTGGCATTCTATAGAGCTGACAAAATGCTGTTTGTTACAGGTTTGTCCCTCATTAAAGTAATTTGAACACATAAAGTGTTTAAAAAAATTGCTTGGAAATGAAAGACTCAGACGAAAAGAAGAGTCACCAAGTCATGGGACCATGGGGATAAAATTGCTATAAAAGGGTTGTCCATGCTGAGAGTCTCCAACAGCTTCACTTGGCTTCCTTCCTCCATCTCTTCACTTCTACTCCTCAGAGTTTTTGGTAAGTCAGATTATTCCATGTTTATCTGTCTGTTGAAATTTCATTGGAATGATCTCTTTGGAGAATGTATTGCAGTTGCACCATGATGCTGAAATGTATTCTGTTGTTGGAATATCTCTTTGTGTTAAAATCTCTCTCTCTCTTGCCTTGTTAGAAATGCATTTAGAGAAGGAAGGTGCTCTTCCTTCTCCAAAGGGGAGAGCATCAATAGTCCTAGGTTGGTTCCAGGCTATAAGATGGCAAAGTGTCACTGAGGGTTGCTTATTATTATTATTATTATTATTATTATTATTATTATTATTATTATTATTATCATTATTTATAACCCACCTCTCCCCGAAGGCTAAGAGAGAGGCATTAAGTGGGACCAGGGAGGACTTTGGAAAGGACTCCAACATGTATCTGTCATACTTTTAGAGTCCAGTTTTGAAATAAGACTGGTCAGCTCAGCTGTTTCCCTACCCATCCAGACAATGAAAAAAAAGACACCCACTTTTCTTAATGTTTTTAAACATTTACATGAAGAGGAATCATGGTTCTAGGAGAAGGAGAATCCCTTCCCTGCACCTACCTTCTCCCAAGGCTTTGAGTCTCCCAAAAGGTTTAAGAGAAGAAGAATATAAAGCTCTTATAAAAACGTTCTTCCAGGGAAATATAACAATGAGAACCATAAAGAACTCAGAAACTAAGGATTAATTTCTTTTGAAATCTTGAATACATCTGAGAGTTGAAGAGAGTCCGTGAAGGGCTTCCAAAGAAAGCTCTTAGGATCTCAGCAGTAAGAATGGGATTAGGGACTCAGTAGGCCATGTGCAAACTTATAATTCTTCACAAGGTTTCTTCAAAGAGGGATCAGCCAGTAACATTCCCAATCTTCCTCCTCTTTTTCTGAAATCTTTCAAAATGACTTAGTTTTCAAGGCTTAATCTGAGTTCTGAATTTATTATGCTTACAATTTCTTATGCAGTCACATATGGTTATTTTGCCATGAAAACAACATGTTCTGTGTGGAAAATAAAATTTCTAGACAGTTATATTAATTCCTGAACACCAAGTGCTGTTTCTTATCCAGGAAATGTGGTTTTCTTCCAAATGAACCATGTTAAAATTCTGTGCAAGATGGATCCCCAGTTGCATCCTTTTTTATGCAACCTCCCTCCATTTTTCAAGATATGTTGTTTTCTGCACAGAGACGTGAATATTTTGCACAGAGTAAGTCTGAAATGGCATAGTTTCTCATCAGTTCAAAATTCTTCTCATTAGGGCTTCTTTACATTCAAAGATCCTGGTTTTTCTGATCATTTTGTGATTATTTTTCTAACATTTTTTATCTCTATACAGGGAGATGATAGTTCACAGATGCCACAAATGTTTCATTGGATAAAATAATAAGTAGCATTACATTGCTTTTCAATTAATAATATTTCCCTTAAATCCAAAAGTCTCCCCTTGTGTCTCTCTGCTAGTCACAGTGTCCCCAAAGTGAGTTATTTGTCCCTTTCTCCTTTCACATTACTTGAGGACAGAAACTGTGCTGCATAATAATAATAATAATAATAATAATAATAATAATAAGATTGAAAACGATTTCCATGGGGGTGTCTCATGGCTCCAGGAATGGATGGTGCTCTCCCTAACATGAAGCATCCCCCACAACCAGGGCTGAGAGCCTGGGGAGAAGAGAAGACATGGACATTTCCAAAAAATTCATTCATACAAAATAATTAGTCAAACATCTCAGCATTTAACAGGTGCATTGAAGAAGAAAAAATTCTATGGTGAGAGACTGATTTGGACTAGGATCAAAACCACACAGCAGGATCCTAGGCTGTAGATGCCTTTAACCAATTAATGAATAAACATTGTGCTCTTGTCTCTCTTGATGCTTGGTTTCAGAGTCACCTCTATCAACAATGCCGGATTGTGGTCTATCCTGTGCCATCCCCTCCTGTGCTTCTGAACCCACTGTTGGATTTGGATCGGCAGGTTTCAGAGGCCATGGAATTTTAGGCCACAGTGGCATCGGATATAGCACTCTGGGCTTCAGAGGTTCAGAATTAGCCAACAGTCTGGCCATCACGCCTGGAGCCAGTGTTTCCTCCATCAACCAGGTCCAATCAGTCGAGATTACGATTCAGCCGCCTCCAGTTGTTATCACCGTCCCAGGGTCCAACCTTTCTGCTAGCTCTGAGCCTGTTGCTGTGGGAGGCAATACTCCCTGTGCCGTTGAGGGTGTTGGGATAGCAGGAGGCTTTGGCCATAGTAGCTTTGGCTTAGGTCATGGTGGCTTTGGCTTTGGCCATCGTGGCTTTGTCTTTGGCCATCGTGGCATAGGCTTAGGCAATCAGGGCTTTTTGGGTCGGAAGGGTGGATATCTTGGGATCGATTCTTCCATCGGGCGTCTCGGTAGCTACTGTGAATAAGCCTATGAAACCTGAAAATAATACCCTTCTGATCTTTGGAATGACCATGAATAATCTGTGATGCTATTGATCTAAGGTTTTCAGCCTGCCATCAGAAAAGAATGATCTCCTGGAATCACCACTGATGCCAAGAACCTGTGAATGAGTTTGTGCACCCTTTCTTTCCCCTTGTTTCCCACTTCTTCTGAAACCCTCAAGGCAAATCATCAATGAAAAGCTGTATGTGCTTCATCTTGTGTCTTCCCTCTCTTCTGTATTATTTTCTAAACCATTTCCCCCTTCGTTTTCAATAAATCTCAATCTGCATTCTAATCTCTGTCTCCTTGTCTTTGCATTTAATTGTGTAAATTTGTGAATGCATGACCACAGCTGGCTTGAACCTATTAGGGGGTGGGTGGGTACTTTGAATAACAGTTTATGAGGAGACCCTCTTAGATTCCATTTTTTCATAAAGAATAAGGAAGAGAGAAAACAGTGTCCTTGATAGGTGCTTTTCTGAGCCTCTCACTAGTGACACCTGACCTGACAACAGCACACGCAAAAAGGATCTAGGAGTCTTAGTAGAAGACAAGCTGAACCATGGTGTGACGTGGCCCCCTCAAAAAGCCAATACAATTTTGAGTTGAATCAATAGGAATGTAGCGTCTAAAATGAGAGAAGTACTAAAACCACTCAATTCTGCTTTGGTCAGACCTCACCTGGAATACTATTTCCAGTTATGGACACCACAATTCAAGAAAGATACTGACAAGCTGGAATGTGTGAAAAGGAGGGTCACCAAAACAGTCAAAGGTGTGGGATACTTTCCAATGCAAGTAGAGGGAAAATAAGCTGGGTCTCAGAATAGAAGGGTGGCATAAAGAAATGGGAATTATTGTGAGATAGCTCCACCACAACATCTATGGTCCAAAGCACACTGCAGAAATAATCCAGTCTGAGACCATTGTAACTGGCCTGGCTCAATGGTAGTGAATTCTGGGAGCTGCAGTTTTATGAAACTTCTAGCCTTACCTGTCAGAGAGTTCTGGTGTCACAATAAACTACAATTCCCATGATTCCCTCACAATGAGCCAGGGTAATTAAAGGGGTTTCAACTGGATTATTTCTGTAGTGTGCTTTGGACCTTTCTCTCTCTCTCTGTTTGTATGTGTGTTTTCGTTTAATTCTCTTGTTGACTTTTGGTGAACACATAGTGTGGCTTTAATGTTTGTAATTTTATATTGTTTTTAGATGAGATTTTAACTGTTTTATTGTAATATGTTATTATAATTTTATTTGTGAGCCACCTTGGGTTCCATCCGTGAAGAAAGACAGAATATAAATCAAATAAATAAATGATCAGGGCTTTCTTAGGCAAGGAATACCCAGAGGTGGTTTTGCCATTTCTTTCCTCTTAAATACAGCCTGTGATCTGGGATTTCTTCTTGATCTCTCGCCAAATACTAACTAAAGTTCTAAATCTGAAACTGCTTAGCTTCCAAGATCAGGTGGAATTTGTTGCCTTTGGAGTATTTGGCCCTACCTTCCCTTCCAATCCACATTTCTGGTTTTCTTTTGGGGAGGGATTGGGAGCATGATGGGTCTCAGAGAAGAAGGTTTGGGCAGAGACCCTGAAGGGTAACAACAGAGGATGGAAAGGACTGAAGAATGCTCCAGAAGATGTGCCAGAATTATTCCCTGACACATATTTTAATCTGAATTTTGAGATAAAAGATTTTCAGATGAAGAATTTTCAGGATAACAATGCTTTCTTGATTTTTAGGCAAGCATTTTAGGCTCACAAATAAAATTCTAATAACATATTACAATAAAACAGTTAAAATCTCATCTAAAAACAATATAAAATTATAAATATTAAAGCCACACTATGTGTTCACCAAAAGTCAACAAGAGAATTAAACGCAAACACACACACAAACAGAGAGAGAGAAAGAAAGGTCCAAACCACACTACAGAAATAATCCAGTTGAAACCCCTTTAACTGCCCTGGCTCAGTGTGAGGGAATCCTGGGAATTGTAGTTTATTGTGGCACCAGAACTCTCAGACAGGTAAGGCTAGAAGTTTCATAAAACTGCAGCTCCCAGAATTCACTACTATTGAGCCAGGCCAGTTAAAACGGTCTCAGACTGGATTATTTCTGCAGTTTGCTTTGGACCATAGATGTTGTGATGGAGCTATCCCACAATAATTCCCATTTCTTCACGCCACTCTGGAAGAACCCTCCCTTCTATTCTGAGATCCAGCTTATTTTCCCTCTGCTTGCATTGGAAAAACAATAGGTCAAGCATAACATTTCAAGGTCCCAATCCCTTTTGAGACACAGAAAGGTGGCTGACAAAAGGGGAGACCTTGCATTTTTCTAGTCCCAGAAAAAGTGGTTAAGGAAACAGTGGTATGTAAGGGAAGAGCTGTTCTCATACCATTGGTATCTCAAACGGTGGGACCATGAACATCACCGAATCCATGACAAACTTGTTGAGTTCTCCCTCTTGGACTGAGGAACAGACAAACACAGAAATATTGTTACAGGGATTTCTTCTTCTGAGGCTTGCCTATCAGGACATTGTTATAGTACAAGGAACTGATCATTTGTTAGGCAATATTGTGCTGGCTATTGACAATCTACTCAGTGGTCAGCATTGGGTGCTCTGTGCCCTTTCTATTTTGTCACTCTGCATCTTTTCTAACGCTTTTTCCTTGGAAACAGAATGATGTCGATTTGCACCATATATGATCAATGCTAGTCCTTCCATTTCTCAGAGCCTTTTCCCAGATAACAATGGGTTAAAATGTGTATAGAGGTAAAGTTACATTTTAAAGAGGCAACTTCTCAGCGGTGTCCAAATAGCAACTGGCTATTGAGAGGGGCAGTTAGGACTTTCGAGATGGGTCTGAGAGAAGGTTTGAAAAAGCCTGGAAGAACATGAGGCTTTTGTCTGCCTGCCTTTCCCTTTGGCTATGCTAAGCAGTCCATGACGGGAGGCTGTTGGAGCCAGGCAATGGAGTCTGGACTGCCAGCTATCCAGAAACATCAAGGACTACAAATCCCATTTGATCTGTTAGTAAGATTGGGAAATTGGACCATTTAGTGGTGTTAGGATATTTTATTCTTTTCTTTAGTCTGGCTGAATTGCTTTTACTCTGTAACTCATACTTGGAGAGCAAGATGGTTCTCCATGAAGAGAGATACCCTGTTGCTATAGAATTCCCTTACTTAGAATATAACCCCTTTTTTCTTCAAAAATGGTTACTTCTTACTGACCTCTCCTCAATGCTCAAGGTGGGGTATAACATTGGTTAGAATACAATATATAACTAAACACATGAAACTATCTAAACACATAGGTCGAAATACATAAACATAAGATAAAGTTAAAGTAGTCTCAAACTGGATTATTTCTGCAGGGTGATTCGGACTACTGTTCCTCTTCCTTTAGTAAAAATAAAAATACTTGCCAACTATTTCAAACGGGTGCAAAGTCCCAGTGAAAATTTCATCTGACTGAAATAACTTCCAGATATAAGAAAAGCATACTCACTTCTCCAAAGAGCAGATGTGAAGGGCTGGAGAGAAGTCAAGGGAAGCTGCTGGAGGAGCTGAAGAGAGCTGGTGCTTTTATACACCTTTGGGTGCCATCCTTTGTGGTGTGAGGCCATATTTTGAATTAGTCACCAACGGTGACTAATGATAGCATTGCTGAGCCCATTTTAGTTTGGATCCCTTGCCCACCTGGGTTAGTCCCCAGTTCATTGCAGGCCCAGGCATATGTTTATACCTTTGTCCCATGCTGACTTGAGATCTACTACTGGAGCATGCACCTTACCTTACCAGACCATTGCTAGTACTGACTGCATCTGATGCAGAAATGGGGCACCTGGGTGCAGCCACATGGCCAGGTGCCCCTTTTCCATATGGGAAGCTTTGTTGGAGGTGTCTCTATAGCAGCAATGGCACAGAAAGGTAGGGAACATGGGAGGGTGTGTGAACATGGGAGGAGTGTCTCATTAGCAGCAATGGGATTGGACCAGATCCACCAGATCTCTGTCTGGTCTATAAGGATTGGGCCAAGGTTTTCACCTGCATCTTCTGACCTGGACAATGCAAGGCTATTTAAATATGGCTGATGTCAACTCTTAAACTTCTCTTCCCTTCTCTTCTTCAAGCTTCAACGTATCCAGTTCTCCCACCTTCTCCACATGGGGCATGGTTTCCAGACCTTTCCGATCATTTTGGCCACCGTCCTCTGGACACATTCAAACTTGTCAATACACTTCTTTTATTGTGGTGCACAAAACTGGACAGCGTGTTCCAAAGAAAAAGAGGAAAACCAGAATACTGTGGTAAATAGTAAATCCTGTTACTTCCCACAACGTAGAAAATGCACTCTTTTGAGCTTGCCCCTTTTTCAAAGTGGCATCCTTTCAAATGTTTAAACATGGCTATCATGTCAACTATTAACCTCCTCACCTAGATTCATAAGCTACTCATCGCAAAGCATGGTTTCCACACCTTTGACTATTTTGGTTACCCTACTTTTCACACATTCTAGCTTATCAGTATCTTTCTTTAATTGTGATGTCCATAACTGGAAATAATATTCCAGGTGAGGTCTGACCAAAGCAGAATAGAGCGGTATTAGTACTTCTCTCATTTTAGATGTTACATTCCTATTTATTCAACTCAAAATTGTATTGGCTTTTTGAGGGTGCCACATCACACCATGGTTCAGCTTGTCTTCTACTAAGACTCCTAGATCCTTTTTGCATGTGCTGTTGTCAGGTCGGGTGAGGCTTAGAAAAGCACCTACCAGAGACAGTTTTCTCTCTTCCTTATTCTTATTGAAAAATTGGAATCTAAAAGGGTCCCCTCATAAACTGTTATTCAAAGTACGTACCCACCCCCTAATAGGTTCAAGCCAGCTGTGGTCATGCATTCACAAATTTACACAATTAAATGCAAAGACAAAGAGACAGAGATTAGAATGCAGATAGAAATTTATTGAGAACAAAGGGAAAAATGGTTTAGAAAATAATACAGAAAAGAGGGAAGAGACAAAATGCAGCACACATGGCTTTTCATTGATGATTTGCCTTGAGGGTTTCAGAAGAAGTGGGAAACAAGAGGAAAGAAAGGGTGCACAAATTCATGGGCAGGTTCTTGGCATGAGGGATGATTCCAGGAGATCATTTTTTTCTCATGGCAGGCTGAGAACCTTGAAGTGGATCCATAACATCGTAGATTATTCATGGTCATTCCAAAGATCAGAAGGTTTTTCTTTTCCTGTTTCATGTACCTATCCACAGAAGCTACCACGACGCCGGATGGAAGAATTTATTCCTAGATATCCACCCCTATGACCCAAAAAGCCCTGATTGCCTAAGCCTAAGCCACGATGGCCAAGGCCAAAGCCAAAGCCGTAACGGCCAAAGCCAAAGCCACTATTGCCAAAGCTTCCTGCTATCCCAACACCCTCAACGGCACAGGGAGTATTGCCTCCCACAGCAACAGGCTCACAGCTAGCAGAAAGGATGGGCCCTGGGATGGTGAGAACAACTGGAGATGGCTGAATGAAAACCTCGGATGGTGGGACCTGGTTGATGCAGGAAGGAATAACTCCAGCCAGGATGCCCAGATTGCTGCCTAATTCTGAACCTCCGAAGCCAAGAGCACCATATCCGATGCCGCTGTTGCCTAAAATTCCATGGCCTCTGAAACCCGCCGACCCAAATCCAACAGTGGGTTCAGAAGCGCAGGAGGGGATGGCACAGGATGGACCACAATTCGGCATTGTTGATAGAGGTGACTCTGAAACCAAGCATCAAGAGAGACAAGAGCACAATGTTTATTCATTGATTGGGAAATTAAAGGCATCTGCTACCTATGTTCCTGCTGTCCTGTTTTGATCCTAGTCCAGATCAGTCACCCAATATAGAGCTTTTTTCCTCTTCAATGCACCTGTTAAATGCTGAGATTTTTGACTATTTATTTTGTATGAATGAATTTTTGGGAAATGTTCATGTCGTCTCTTCTCCCCAGGCTCTCATCCATGGTTGTGGGGGATGCTTCATGTTAGGGAGAGCACCATCCATTCCTGGAGCCATGAGACCCCCCCCCCATGGAAATCGCTTTCAATCTTCTAATTATTATTATTATTATTATTATCATTATCATTATTATGCAGCACAGTTTCTGTCCTCAAGTAATGTGAAAGGAGAAAGGGACAAAAATCTCACTTTGGGGACACTGTGACTAGCAGAGAGACACAAGGGGGGACTTTTGGATTTAAGGGAAATATTATTATTTGAAGAACAATGTAATGCTATTTATTAATTTATCGAATGGGAAGTTGATGGCATCTGTGAACTATCATCTCCCTGTGTAGAGATAAAAAATGTTAGAAAAATAATCACAAAATGATCAGAAAAACCAGGATCTTTGAATGTGAAGAAGCCCTAATGAGAAGAATTTTGAACTGATGAGAAACTATCTCATTTCAGACTTACTCTATGCAAAATATTCACGTCTCTGTGCAGAAAACAACATATCTTGAAAAATGGAGGGAGGTTGCACAGAAAAGGATGCAATTGGGGATTCATCTTGCAGAGAATTTTAACATGGTTCATTTGGAAGAAAATGACATTTTCTGGATAGGAAACAACACTTGGTGTTCAGGAAAAAATATACCTGTGTAGAAATTTTATTTTCCACACAGAACATGTTGTTTTCATGGCAAAATAACCATATGTGACTGCATAAGAAATTGTAAGCATAATAAATTCAGAACTCAGATTAAGCCTTGAAAACTAAGTCACTTTGAAAGATTTCAGAAAAAGAGGAAGAAGATTGGGAATATTATTGGCTGATCCCTCTTTGAAGAAACCTTGTGAAGAATTATAAGTTTGCACATGACCTACTGAGTCCCTAATCCCATTCTTAGTGCTCAGATCCAAAGACCGTTCTTTGCCTACCCTTCAAGGACTCTCTTCAACTCTCAGATGTGTTCAAGATTTCAAAAGAAATTAATCCTTAGTTCCTGAATTCTTTATGCTTCTCCATCTCATTGCTACATTTCATCTAGAAGAACGTCTTTCTATGAGCTTTATAATATTCTTCTCTTAAACCTTCTGGGACACTCAAAGCCTTGGGAGAAGGTAGGTGCTGGGAAGGGATTCTCCTTCTTCTAGAACCATGATTCCTCTTAATGTAAATGTTTAGAAACATTTAGAAAAGTTCTAAAGAAAAATTTAGAAAACATAGTAATATTGATGCTCTCCCCTTTGGAAAAGGAAGAGCACCTTCCTTCTCTAAATGCATTTCTAACAAGGCAAGAGAGAGAGAGATTTTAACACAAAGAGATATTCCAACAACAGAATACATTTCAGCATCATGGTGCAACAGCAATACATTCCACAAAGAGATCATTCCAATGAAATTTCAACAGACAGATAAACATGGATATAATCTGACTTACCAAAAACTCTGAGGAGTAGAAGTGAAGAGATGGAGGAAGGAAGCCAAGTGAAGCTGTTGGAGACTCTCAGCATGGGCAACCCTTTTATAGCAATTTCATCCCCATGGTCCCATGACTTGGTGACTCTTCTTTTTGCCCAAGGCTTTCATTTGCAAGCAATTTTTGTAACGCTTCATGCCCCCAAATTACTTTAATGAGGGACAAACCTGTAACAAACAGCATTTTGTCAGCTCTGCAGAATGCCACTTTCTTATCTCAACACTTTGATCTTCTCATTTTCATCTTGTCACAAAATGAGTTTGTTTGCTCCTTCCCATCCTTTGGAGAAGCAAGAGCTAAGCTTTTTTCCATTCTACTTTAGGAATGTCAAGGTCTATCAGCCACCATTTCTCTGAATCCCACCTGCATTTTTCTTCTCAGCATTCTTCCTTATACGATTACATGGTTTCCTGGGGATTTCAGTGATGTTTTGTAGAGTTTTGAAGAAAGGTTGCTTTCATTGACAGAGTCCCATCCAGTGAAATGTTACTCAATCTCTTTTCTACCCCAAATAACATCTTGGGAACCCGGAAAATCTATGACAATTGACTTAATTCTCTTTTCTCTCATTTCTAAATTTCCTAATCCTTCTGAAGAAGTAGACTGAATTTACAATAGCTTATGTTACAAAGGAGTTTCATAATAGTCTCAAAGGTTTTACAAGATCCCTTTCCATGAATTCCTGTGGGTCACTCTCTGGTAAAAGAGAATGATTCAAACAGGCCTTGAAAGGTGAGTCAAGATGCAAGTAAACCCAATTGATTCAATGCTCTTCTATATTTGTGTCTAACTCTAGGACAACCATGAACCTTGAGTACCTCCATTGCACAACAGTCCCAAAAGTATGTGTTCAGTTCCTTTACTCACGTGTAGGACACCAACCCAATTCTGAGCAATCTGTCAATCAATCAATTCTTAAATATTTACCTTCCACCCAAGGCTGTGACTCACTGTAATTTATAGATTATAAGAAATACATTTTGTTTTCTGTCTTTGAACAAAGGGTTTCCTCTTCATGATTAGGGATGCTCCCACCGTTATAGATGATCAGTGTCCAGGTTCCAGTGCCATCTTTGAATCGTTGGAGGTTTATCATGCAAATGCAAGTAGAAGGGTTGAAGACCTCTTCATCCTGAAGTTCCCACATGGGCTTTGAAAAACTGGAAAATGGAGCCTTTATGCAAAGAATGGAGAATGCTGGGGGTGGGGTGAATCCTGGTCCTCCTGAGAGCATTATGTTGGATTTGGGTCCTTGGGTTAAATATCCAAGAGTTTTTATTTTGCTGTATCTGACAATATTCATGAGATCAAACCGAAATGGAGCACTGAGCTAAATCATCCTGAGTTGATCACAGCCATCAAGTTTTGGTTTATCAGCTCAACAATGCCCCTTGTAAAAATAATAGGATGTTTAAGGAAAATATATATAGGATATTTAAGGAATACACACACAGACAGAGATATTTCATTACAATTTCAATTTGTTAAAAACAATATTCTGTGCTTTTTACCTTTTTTTAAAAAAAATATGGATATATATCCCAAGCATGCTTCAAGAGGTTTGATTCTTGACTCAAGAATTAAATGAGTTATAATTTTCATTTCCAATTTAGGGGCCAGGACCAGCAACAGGAAGGGAGCTTTGGCTGGAGATGTTTTGGATATTTCCAGCTAACATACACTCATTGTTGAAAGGTGAATTGACTGAAGGGTTAATCCAAAGGATTTGATGGGAATACTCCAGTTAAGAGTAGACCCATTAGGATACATTGTCCTAGAATTTCCTATGCTGATGCAATTGTTTTGATGATGTTCTACAATGCCTGATGATGATGATGATGATGATGATGATGATGATGGAGCTTTGATAGTAACCACCCCCCACCCTCTGGGTGTTTCTAGCATCCAACATCAGATAAACTGAAGTCATTTGACTTGAGGTTAGCAATATTGAAAGGAGGAGAGGAAAAAACAACAATCTAGGCACCATTGTAGGATGCTTCAATTAATTTTCTTATCTCAAAATCTGTGCTTATGTGTACATTTCACACATCAAAAGAAAATTCTTGACACGTATACAAGATATTAGTTGAAAGAGGAGGTGCTTTATTCACCTGGGACATGAACCAAATCGTATAAAAGCCCATCCTTTTTCTGCAGTTCCAACATCTTCAGTAGAGTCTTCTTTCCTCCTGCATCTTCTCTAAGGAACAGGTAAGTCTATTCTCCTAAGAATATTTTCATTTGTTCATGTTGTTGTTATCTACCATCAAGTCAACTTTGACTTACGATGGGCCTACAAACGTAAGCTCCCAATAAACCCATTCCTAGCAGATCTGGTATGCTCTTGCAAGCCAACCCATCTACAATTCGGACTGAATTGAAGTTGGATAAATCTTCCAGCTAGAGACTTTGGACCTTCAGTTCACTGACATCTTCACAGTTTTACAGTTGAGAGCACCTTGTGTATCATGAACTGGTGGGTCTTGGCAACAATGGGTCAAAGCTATTGGCTTCATGCTTTCCTTGTGAGTTCCCAAGAGATCTCTGAATGGCCACTAAGAGATGCAAGAGACTCTCATCTTTATGTCTTCTCAATCATCCATCTCTTGCTATTCATTGACCTAATCTCTTCCTAGTCATTGGAAATTGAATGTCCTTCATTCCTAATTTAAAGTAAATAAAGTAACCAGGGGCCTTTGCAGACTGCTAGAAATAGTGCAAATTGAGTCCACTTTAACTGCCCTGGCTCAGTGCTAGAGAATCGTGGGAATTGCATTTTTTTCTGAGACATTGAGCCTTCTCTGTCAGAGAGCTCTGGTGCCACAATAAACTACCATTCCCATGATTCCCTAGCACTGAGTCAGGGCAGTTAAAGTGGACTTAATGTGCACTATTTCTGGCAGCCCGCAAAGGCCCTAAGTTTTGCAAATTGGCTTTCTTTGTCAAGGCAGAAAATCTCAACATTTGAATACGTTTAATATTCATCATTTAAACAAAATCATCTGGGTATGCTTGCTGGAAAAGACTGGTCTTCAATGCTCTATTAAATTTGGACAGTGTATTCAGCTGTCAAATCTCTTCTGGTAGGTCATTCCAGATTTGATGGTGGCTGAAGAAGAAATCCTCTGGTTGACAGTCACCAATTGAGTCCTGGCTGACTGGAGTAAATGTCCACGAAAGGACTTGAGTTTTCAGAATGGATTATATGGGAGCAGGGGATCCGGAAGGTCACCTGGAGTCAAATCATATGGAGCTTTAAATTATTATTATTACTCAGAGTGGCTCAACAATATTAAAAGAACAATGCAATTAAAAAACTAGAGAAGTTCATTAAAAAGGAATTAAGTTATTACAATATTAAAATAGTTAGCTATTAAGAGAATAAACTGCCCTGCACTGTACTATTAAAAGAATAAAATGCATTTTAAATAGATAAAACTGTTCAGAACATTTTAAAATGAAAGAACATCCAAGCCGGTCCTTTGCAAACATTCTGTTTTAAAAGCCTATCTAAAGAGGTAGGTCTTAGCTTAAAGGTAGTAACCAACACCATTAGTAATGACAATTTCGGTGATACAGATGGTTCATTACCATCCAAACCAATACTTTGCTGGTGTGTGCTGACCATCTTCCTTCCTTCCTTTTCTTCTCAAACATGGCATCAAAAGGAGCTTATCGCCATCAATCCTCAGCTTGCTCAAATAGAAACAGATGCTTTTAGAAAATTATCTCTCTCCCTCTGAGAGGAGACTGAGATCTGTCCTTGTCTGGTCCACTCCGGTCCTTTTCTTCAGCTTTGCTCAGCAAATGCTCCTGTAGGAGAAGAAAAACCTGTCAGCCAAAAGATGCCTTCCTCTGAACATGGCTGTATCTAGACCAGGATTTTACCAGGGTAAGAACCAGGATTTTAACTGTTGTATTTTTTAACTTGATGTACGCCGCCCCGATTGCTGAGCAGAGGGGCAGGTTACAAATAAAATTTATTATTAGTATTATTATTATTATTATTACGCAATTGTGGTAGGTCTGGGCGCCAATTTTGGTGGCCTCCATGCTGCTTTCCTTTTGCTCATGTGTGCCTGTCAATTTCACTGGTGCTCTTTTATTTTAAAAAGCATTTCAATGACATTCATTCTACAATGGGCCTTCCACATTCTCTGGGGTTAGAGGACCCCTGTGAAAGTGAAAAAGCACAAATAAAACACCACAATTTTTAAAAACTTGAGAGGATGCCTCTGTAGGAATCTCTAGGTCCCCCAGCACAGCTCTATGGCCAAAATCCAGCAAACGTTGACCACAGAATTACACTGGAGGACAAATGCCTAGTTTTCTCTAGGAATCTCTAGGTCCTCCAGTAATCAAAACTACAAAAATAAAAGCTGCAAATATAGAAGGCCAACTGTGCTTACATTTTCCTCAAGTGGGCCTGTTGATTCCACATGCCCTTTAAGTTTTGTTAAACCACAGGTGTCGAGAACATTTATGTTAATTGCATTTTGCTCAAAGGTGCACACCAATTTCATGGATGCTGTTTAGGTTTTGTTACAACTTGTGCACCAATTGCATTCACAAAGCTTACACTGGGTTCAAAGGTGTGTCTCAATCACATTCACGCTTCTTACATTTACAGTCACCCCTCCGTTTTCACAGACTTGGTATCCGTGTCCCTCTCCCATTCGTGAGCGGCAAAAGGAGGGGGACAAAATTGGACACGCACTGCCATTCAAGCCTATGGGGCTTGAATATTTGTGATTTTCTATTTTTGCGGGAGGGAGGTCTGGAATGGATCCCCTGTGAAAACGGAGGGTGTCTGTACTTAAAAAGTGTATTTCGGATTCATTGGTGCTGTTTAGCATGCAATTTCTCTAGCAGGCAATTCAGCTGGGCGTCTGAAACATCCGCAGTCCACGAATGAACTGTTGCAGCCATGATGTGTGGTTTGCTAAAACGTCTGCATCCATAGCATTCATGTCCCTTACATTTGTTTTAAAAAGTGTCAATTTCACAAATGCTGTGTAATCTTGTTATATTTGTGTATCAATTGCATCCATTTTTTAATTTTTATTTTACATGCACCACAATAATAATAATTGGATTGTCTTTTAACTACTGTATTTTAATTGTTGTAAGCCGCCCCGATTGCTATGTAAAGGGGCGGGTTAAAAATAAAAATTATTATTATTATTATTATTATTATTATTTAAAAAAAATATTTCTACCTCGCCCCTCTGTCAAACAATCAGGGCAGCTTACAACAATTAAAATTACATACTTATCTCAAAACTCAAAATACACGCTAAAATCCCAAAAGGGAAGGCAGGTTGTCTTCAAGTGCACAAGAAATTAGGGGCCACATCCTGGTCTGATCTTAAAAAGTCTTTCTCCTATTTCCTAGTTTGGCTTCTGCAACTGTTCCACAAACTTCCCTTCCGGTCATGGTTTGGAACAAGAAATTGATCATTTCTTAGGCTGTTTTGTGCTGGCTATTGGCAGTCTACTCTGTGGTCAACATCTAGTCCCTCTGCATCATTTCTAATTTTTTGGCATAGTTGGAGAAAAGGGTGTTAGGACATTTGTATTTCTTGCCTTTCTGATCCCAAATATTAAGCAATGCACGCCCATACCTACACACACACCAACTTAAGATAATACACTATGAATCTGATAGATTCTAAGTGATAGAAAATGTACACCCTGCTTAGCTTTGTTGTTTTTTAAGGGTCAACAAGACTCATTGCTGTGGCTCATATTTCTCTAGATGTCTTTGACAGAAAGACAGGCTCTCCCACTGACCTTCACAGCTTTCCATTGGAGAGACTGAAGGAATCCAAAAACCTTTTCTCTCTCTGGTAATAAATAACCAAAAAAACTTACCTGGAGACTTCAGATGTACCAGGGAGTAGAGACAGCGAATAGTTTCAAGGCAGGCTTTTTATATCTATGCTTCCCTGGAATCCTTTAATTATCACAAAGCAACTGCCCACAAGAATGTCAGTGCCCAGATTCTCACAGTCTCTGAATGACAGATATTTTTTTACAAGATAATGCCAAATGCACATGGAAGCTGGCAATGATGAAAGGCCATACATTTGTCAGGAGGCATTCAGTTCGTGACAGTGCCTACACCAGAGGATTAGACCCTCTATTTTGGAGGCTGGGTGGCCATCTGGCTGAAGTGCTTTGATTGTGTCTTCCTTCATCGTAAAATAGGGTTAGACTGTAATGGCCCTTGAAGTCTCTTCCAACTCTAGGATGCTTTGGGAGAAAGGGAGATATTGCCCTTCTTAGTTGGCTTAGGCAAACATGTCACATGTTTTGGCATCTTGACCACACTCCAATATTGCTTGACCACACATCTCCTCGTTTCCTTCTGTGAAATCTTGGAGGATAGGTGGTCATTCCCACCTGGGCACACCTGGGTTGACAGCATTGTCAGTAAGAAACGGCATCTTGAAACTCAGGAAAGCTCAGGAAAAATCTCAAAGCCATGGCAGCTGTTTTGAGACCAGGGTTATACAACCTGTAGAACATGTGCCAAATAAGCATAGTCTTCTGCCAAATACATATCTTAAGAGATGACTATTCAGGTTGCTTAATATGATTGGGCATTGCCTTTTTTTTTCTTGGCCCATCAACAAAATAATCCAAGGAACACTCTGTTCTTAAAGCCCTTTTCTAGTAGGCAGTTTAATTAAATAACAGCAATTATTCCTCATCCATTTTGGAAGAAGCTGAAAGAAAATGTTCAGAGCCTACGAAAGTCTCATCCCGGATTCTTCAGGGACCACACCAGGACTACGGTTGCTACCAAATTCAGGATCCCACGACTGTGCTTCTCTGGACCAGGTCTGCTCTCTGAGGTATAAGAGGGGGGCAGAGTGTTAGATACGGAGATTTGGTATATAGGTAGAGTTTGAAAAGAGCTAATTGAAATGAAAACCAGATTGAGTTATCTAGCACCAGCTGAAGGTAAGAAGTATTTGTTGGAATATGATTGTTCATATGCATATTGGGATTCAAGAAGTCATTAAATGGAAAGTTAACAGATGGTAAAAAGCTATTTGGATGACTTAATTCATAAATTGTGGTTGTAGAGGTTTATGTTGATAGATAGCGAGATGCAGTATATTGAGATTCAAAAGCACTGTTTGAAATGAAAGCCAGATTGATTCATCTAGCACCAATTCTCTGAAGGTAGAGAGTACTTAGGGAGGTCTTAAAACTCAATGGTCCCAGAAAAGGAAAGGAGTGCCTTGATTGTGGGAGTGCCTTGATTGTGTGAACACAATCAACACAATCAACACAACCTGTAGAACATGTACCAAGGAATCTTAGTCTTGTGTCAGTTGCACAGATGGCTTAACCTTAAGGGATGACCATTCATGTTGTTTAAAATGACAAAGAGTATCACCAGTTTTATTAGCCCATTAATGGAGCTATTGAAGGCAGACTCTGCTCATCTAGTCCTTTTCAAAGAGGTTGTGTATTGGAAAACAGGAATTGCTCTTCGTCCATCTGGAAGGAGCTGGAAGGAGATATTCTGGTCCCAAGAAATCCCACTCAATTTTTTTCAGGAATCATGCCAGGATTGTGGTTACTGCCAAATTTTGGAGACCATGGCTGAGCTTTTCCTGACCACGGCTGCTCTCTGAGGTATAAGAAGGGACCAGAGTGTCCTCCTCTATCATAGAGTCCTTTTCTATGCAGAGCACTTCCTTCCCTTGTGGAAGACACAGGATGGCCAAAAGAATAATATTTCTATGCTACACAGATTTTCAGCATTGGCCTCCAAAATTTGGCAGTAACCAAAGTCCTGGCATGATCCCTGAAGAATATGGGGTGGGACTTTATTACGGTCACAATGTCTCTTTCCAGTTCGTTCCTTCCTGAATGTGCAATGAGCAATTCCTGCTTTCAAAATACACAATCTATTTGAAAAGGGCTTGAGGAGCAGAGTCTGCCTTCAATAGCTTGGTTAATGGGCTAATAAAACTGGTGATTCCCCATCATTTTCAACAACATGAGTGGTCATCCCTTAAGGTACAGCCTTCTGTGCATTAGGCCCAAGACTATCATGACTTAACATCTTTAGACAGCTTTAAAAAGGCTGTTAAGACGGATCTCTTCCAGCAGGCCTTTCCAGGATAGATATTCCAGCCTCAGACACCTCTTTTAGGGGAGCCCTCCCGGAACTTCCTATTAGCCTGCCTCCTAGTCAATTTGTGACCATCATCTCTCTTTCAATTGTTATAGATATTTGCTTCTTTTAATCTGTTGATTTTAACTTTTGTCAGTTTAATATTTTTTTAGTGGGGGGAGGAAATAGGGGGTTTGGATGTATTGTATTTTTACCATTTGTGAGCCACCTTGATTAAGCTCAGAGTGGTGGGATATAACTAAATTATTATTATGAGTTGCTATATGTTTTACACATTGTTTAACATTGGTCTCACAACATTTACTATGTATCTGAGATTGTTCCTAAGCTTTGGCTGGTTTAAAAGCCCATCTCTAACTTACAAATCCCTAAATTCAGATGTGCCCATTTGTGAATGACCACGTATCCTCCAGCATTACATAGATGAAAACTTGGAAACATGTGGTCAAGCAATATTGGAGCGTAGTCAAGATGCCAACAATTATTAATCAAGAAACTTTGAAATTGTGGCTTCAGTATCTCCCTTTTGAGAAACGCCCATCCGTCCTGAACTCCCTTCTCTATTACTGTTCCTGACTCCAGGATCACTGCCAGTATTTCCTTAAATTTACTGAAGTCAGGTTTCCAAAAGTCTAGAATGTGTGTCTGACTATGCCCGGCTTCTCCTTTGCACTGTATAACAAACTCCAGGAGAACATGATCACTCCCACCTAAGGATCCAACCACTTGCACCCCATTGACCAGGTCATCCCTGTTGGTTAAGATCAGATCTAAAAGAGTTAATCCCCTTACAGCCTCCTCCCCCTTTTAGACAAAGAAATTGTCTTCCAGGCAAGGGAGAAATTTTCTAGACCTTAAAGTTTTGGCTGAGTTTGATGTCCAGCAAATATCAGCATGGATGGAGTCACCCATCACCACTACATCTCTCCTTTCTAAGAGTGTGGTCATCTGTTCCATTAATAGTGTATTCTTGATAGTTTGATCCCATCATAATGTTTATCTTTTGTAAATTTTCACCAGATTGTATTTGCTTTAATGGGTAAGCCATTGAGTTCAGGGGGTTTTTTCGGAGGGGGGGAGAGAATCAGGCTACAAATGCGGTGGTTGTTATGTGCCGACAAGTCATTGAAAGCTTATGATGATCGTAAAGAGACTCTCTCATGGGGTTTCATTGGCAAGAGTGTGTCATAGGAGGTTCCATGTCTGGGGCTCATGGTTACTAGACATGCCCAGTACCAAATGTTGCAGGTGTTACAATTAGTTCAAGAAAAAGTTCAAAATTTTCCTGGCTGATTTCTCCAGTCTCACTTATCTGTATTTGAGCAATCTGAGGATTGATGGCAATAAGCTCCTATTGATACCATGTTTGAGAAGAAAAGGAAGGAAAGAAGGAAGATGGTCAGTACACACCAGCAAGGTATTTTTTTAGATTAAAATAAGACCCAACTATATCTCCTCAAATTATCTTTACTAATGATATAAAAGGATTTCCCTTTTGTCAGCCTCCCGGAATAATTCATGTGAGCCATTTAATTCCTGCTGCAAAAATGGTTTTCTTTCTTTTTCTTTTTTTTAAACAGAAACAGTTTTTGAAGATTATTTAAATATTATTTTAAGTTCATGTCTTATTCTGTGCAAGATTTGCATATTGAGTTTTTCAACACACACAATAGAAACCAGATTTTTTTTTCTGGAAAAAACAATGTTTTCTGCACACAATAGAAGGGTGACTCCTGAAGCCCTCCTCCCCATAGTCCTCAAATGGAGAAGGCTGATATTTCAGCAATTTTTCTTGCCAAAACAGGGCAAAGCCAGCACCCCCAAATGACCAACTAATGTACTGGTTTCCTTTCCGTAAACCATCAGACCTCCCAAAACAGGAGGGAGAGGAGGAGGAGGAGGCAAAGGATAGGACCAGATGTAAGTTGAGGAACCATGGATGCTACCTTGAGATCCTTGGATGAAAGGCAGATATCTCACTAACAATAAAGAAGGACACTTGACAACATCCTGAAGGTTTCTTTCTCAAATCTTTGGTGTCTTATACATGCATCAGCCTCCATGACAATCTTGTTGAGTTCTCCCTCTTGAGCTGAGGAACAAACACAGAAATATTGTTACAGGGATTTCTGCAATCCCAAATATTAAGCTATTCACACACACACACAGAGACACATACATCAACTTAACATAATACTCCATGAACCTGATCGATTCCAGATGATATAAAACTTATACAATACTTTGATGTGTTGCTCTTAAAGGGACCACAGGACTCATTGCTGTTGCTGAGATTCATCCAGTTAACTCTTGACAGAATGACAGGCTCCATCACTGACCTTCATCACTTTCCCTTGGAGAGGCTGAAGGAATTTAAAAACCTTTCCCACTTCTGATGATAAATGCCCAAAGAAACTTACCAGGAGACTTACCAACGCTGTGTCTCAGTTCCTTCTGATGTACCAGAGAGTTGAGACGGTGGATTGTTTCAAGGCAGGCTGTTTATTTATATGCCTCCCTGGATTTCTATAATTACTACAAAGCGACTGCCCACAAGAAAATCAGTGCCCATAGAATCACAGAATCATAGAATCACAGAATCATAGAGTTGGAAGAGACCACAAGGACCATAACTGGAGTCTTCATGACTTGTAGACTGGGGAGCATTTTCAATCTGTAAACACCTGCCCATCATTACGGCTATTTATGCATATATTGAGTATATAATCCCACAATGTATAGTAAAGTATGTAATTAAAGATGAGCAGCTATAGAATGATATTCTTTGTTCAAGCAGGGGAGCATAGCTATTTATTCTATTCAGTGAAGATGGATGGTCATCTTCTTCCACCATGCATGCAGCTTCAGTAGGGACAAAGAGGAAGGACAGAAGGAAAGGGAAGAAGGAGGGAGAGAGGGAGGGTACACCCATCCATTCACTCAGGTGAATCCTGTCAACCTGGAGATCAACAGGATGACAGATATCACAACTAGACCACACTAAAGCTAATGGAAGTCATCATGGAAGAGCCTCTAGAACAGGAGACAGTGACCTGTAATTTTACTTCTTCCACATCATGATAAACTTTTCCATGATCCAAAACTTGTGTTAAAATTTAAAATTAAGTCACTCACCCCATCTCTTCAGCAGGTGATCATCACAGTCCATTTCTGCCAAAAGCCAATTGTTTGGGGACCAGTGGTGTCACCCCGCTTAGGGTTTCACCTGGTGTTGTCCGAACTCCCCGCATACAGCTAGTGATGCCTCTGCTTAACCACATGAATTATGGAAGTGAAAGAACCCAGAAGAAGACTGAACCCAAATAATTCTTAAATTTGATAGCACAGCCCTCAAAATCTGTAGGTCCCAATCAATTCAAGTTTGCACTATTTTTGTTCTTGTTGTTTTCTGTATCAAATGTTGAGATTTTCTGCCTTGACAAAGAAGGCTACTTTGCAAAACTTAGGGCCTTTGCAGGCTGCCAAAAATAGTGCAAATTAAGTCCACTTTAACTGCCCTGACTCAGTGCTAGGGAATCATGGGAACGGTAGTTTATTGTGGCACCAGAGCTCTCTGACAGAGAAGGCTCAGGAAAAAAAAACTAAAATTCCCATGATTCCCTAGCACTAAGCCAGGGCAGTTAAAGTGGACTCAAGTTGCACTATTTCTAGCAGTCTGCAAAGGCCCCTGGTTACTTTATTTACTTTAAATTAGGAATGAAGGACATTCAATCTCCAATGACTAGGAAGAGAATAGGTCAATGAATGATTGAGAAGACATAAAGATGAGAGTCCCTGGCATCTCTTAGTGGCCATTCAGAGATCTCTTGAGAACTCACAAGGAAAGCATGAAGCCAATAGCTTTGACCCACTGTTGCCAAGACCCACCAGTTCATGATACCCAAGGTGCTCTCAATTGTAAAACTGTGAAGATGTCAGTGAACTGAAGGTTCAAAGTCTCTAGCTGGAAGATTTATCCAATTTTACATCAGTCTAAATTTAGGTCTGCTAGGAATGGGTTTATTGGGAGCTTACATTTGTAGGCCCATCATAGGTCAAAGTTGACTTGATGGCAAATAACAACAACATGAACAAATGAAAATATTCTTAGGAGAATAGACTTACCTGTTCCTTAAAGAAGATGCAGGAGGAAAGAAGAGTCTACTGAAGATGTTGGAACTGCAGGAAAAGGATGAGCTTTTATACAATTTGGTTCATGTTACAGGTGACTAAAGCACCTCCTCTTATATAATAATAATAATAATAATAATAATAATAATAATAATAATTTTATGTATAGCCGCCTCTCTGCCCAACAATCGAGGCGGGTTACAGCATTAAAACAAGACAATGTAAAAACAACCCCAATCCCCAAGTCCCAGCCTCCCAAACCCTTAAAACAAAATTAAACAAGAGAGAGTTAAAAGCCATTAGACAAAAAGTGATAAAACAATGAAACTCAGCAGTGAGCAAACACATGTGGTGAGACGATTAATTAACAGACGAACTCATCTCCCAGGGCAGATATATTCCGGGGGTGTTATTCTGGGAAGGCCTGCAGGAAGAGATCCGTCTTTAAGAAGGCAGTGAGCATGGTAATATGACGGATCCCGTCCGGCAGGCCATTCCATAGCCTGGGGGCGGTGTCCTGTGTACGTGTCAAGAATTTTCTTTTCATGTGTGAAATGTACACATAAGCACAGATTTAGAGATACGAAAATTAATTGAAACGTCCTACAATGGCGCCTACTTTGTTGTTTTTTCCTCTCCTCCTTTCAATATTCAATAACCTCATGTCAAATGACTTCAGTTTATCTGATGTTGGAAGCTAGAAACACCAGAGGTAACTGGAGTAGACCCATCAATTCGTTAGGATTAGCCTTTCTATCAATTCACCTTTCAACCATGAGTGCATATTAGCTGGAAATTTCCAAAACATCTCCAGCCAAAGCTCCCTTCCTGTTGCTGATCCTGGCCCCTAAATTGGAAAGGAAAATTATAACTCATTTCATTCTTGAGTCAAGAATCAAACATCTTGAAGCATGTTTGGGATATATATCAATATATTTTTTTTAAAAAGGTACATTATTCATTTTTTTTAGTGATAATGCCATACCATTGTCCAAACAAACAAACAAACAAAATCTGTATGAAAAAACCCTGCTGGAATCCTATGGCACCTTTTACATGACATAGTTTTTTGTGTATCTTTAATTAATCAGTAGAGGTGCAAAGGAACCCTGTTAGTGAATGGTGAAGATGCAGAACAGGACACTGGAAAGATTGCCTGATGCGAACGAATTCCCAATGTTCCTCAGGACCAAGGCATATTGATTCCCTCTTGTGCATTGATCCACTTTTGCATCAGTCCCATTGCATATAAGCCACTTTGCTGGCTTTGCCATGCAAACATCAGCCCCCCTCCTGGGTTATTATTATGAAATTGCCTAAATCCTCCTATTGTTCTTCCCCTGCTTCCTGGTGTATTGGACTAAACGGCATGAATACTATACATGATGCTATCCATTGGTACCCCTGATGGAGAGAAGTCTAGAAGAGTAAGAATCTCCCCAGTTCTAGATTTATTCTGCATGAAAGATGCACAGGTTTCTTTGCCTGAGTCAGAGAGAGAGAGAATTCTGTGTAAAATCTAATCGTGAAAATGCTACTTTCTGTGTAGGAAATGTAAGATAGTAATATAGAGAAGAAAGAGGTGTTATGTTTATATGTTTGTTTGATTTGTCACTTACTTTTGCATTAAGCTCTTCCAACTGGTTATTTTAAAAATGCACAGAGATCCTGAAAGATGCCCAATTGGTTTATCAAGGGTTACAAGATCATTAAACACACCCACACCTCATAAAAAGGATTTGGAAAAGGAGATCTTCCAACACCTTGCTCTCAATTTTTGCCTTCACTTCTTGATTCCAGCTCCTCTGAGATTTCACTAAGTTGTCTTAGTGAAAACACAGAATGTTGTTTTTAACAAATTGAAATTGTAATGAAATATATCTCTGTGTGTGTTTATTCCTTAAACATCCTATATATATTTTCCTTGAACATCCTATTTTTTTCCCAAGGGGCATTGTTGAGCTGATAAACCAAAACTTGGTGGCTGTGATCAACTCGGGATGATTTAGCTCAGTGCTCCATTTCAGTTTGATCTCATGAATGTTGTCAGATACAGCAAAATAAAAAGTGCTGGATATTTGAGCCAAGAGACCCAAATCCAACATAATGCTCTCAGGAGGACCAGGATTCACCCCACCCCCAGCATTCTCCATTCTTTGCATAAAGGCTCCATTTTCCAGCTTTTCAAAGCCCATGTGGGAACTTCAGGATAGAGAGGTCTTCATCTCCTTTCCTTGCATTTGTAAAATATGCTTCCAACGATTCAAAGATGGCACTGGAACCTGGACACTGATCATCTATAATGGTGGGAGCATCCCTAATCATGAAGAGGAAACCCTTTGTTCAAAGACAGAAAACAAAATGTATTTCTTATAATCTATAAATTACAGTGAGTCACAGCCTTGGGTGGAAGGTAAATATTTAAGAATTGATTGATCGACAAATTGCTCTGAATTGGGTTGGTGTCCTACACCTGAGTAAAGGAACTGAACACATACTTTTGGGACTGTTGTGCAATGGAGGTACTCAAGGTTCATGGTTGTCCTAGAGTTAGACACAAATAGAGAAGAATATTGAATCAATTGGGTTTACTTTCATCTTGACTCATCTTTCAACGCCTGTTTGAATCATTCTCCTTTACCAGAGAGTGACCCATTGGAATTCATGGAAAGGGATCTTGTAAAACCTTTGAGACTATTATGAAACTACTTTGTATCATAAGCTATTGTAAATTCAGTCTACTTCTTCAGAAGGGTTAGGAAATTTAGACATGAGAGAAAAGAGAATTAGGTCAATTGTCATAGATATTTTAGGGTTCCCAAGATGTTATTTGGGGCAGAAAAGAGATTGAGTAACATTTCACTGGATGGGACCCTCTCAATGAAAGCAACCTTTCTTCAAAACTCTACAAAACATCACTGAAATCCCCAGGAAACCATGTAATCGTATAAGGAAGAATGCTGAGAAGAAAAATGCAGGTGGGATTCAGAGAAATGGTGGCTGATAGACCTTGACATTCCTAAAGTAGAATGGAAAAAAAGCTTAGCTTTTGCCTCTCCAAAGGATGGGAAGGAGCAAACAAATTGGTTTTCTGAGAAGATGAAAATGAAAAGATCAAAGTGTTGAGATGAGAAAGTGGCATTCTATAGAGCTGACAAAATGCTGTTTGTTACAGGTTTGTCCCTCATTAAAGTAATTTGAACACATAAAGTGTTTAAAAAAAATTGCTTGGAAATGAAAGACTCAGACGAAAAGAAGAGTCACCAAGTCATGGGACCATGGGGATGAAATTGCTATAAAAGGGTTGTCCATGCTGAGAGTCTCCAACAGCTTCACTTGGCTTCCTTCCTCCATCTCTTCACTTCTACTCCTCAGAGTTTTTGGTAAGTCAGATTATTCCATGTTTATCTGTCTGTTGAAATTTCATTGGAATGATCTCTTTGGAGAATGTATTGCTGTTGCACCATGATGCTGAAATGTATTCTGTTGTTGGAATATCTCTTTGTGTTAAAATCTCTCTCTCTCTTGCCTTGTTAGAAATGCATTTAGAGAAGGAAGGTGCTCTTCCTTCTCCAAAGGGGAGAGCATCAATAGTCCTAGGTTGGTTCCAGGCTATAAGATGGCAAAGTGTCACTGAGGGTTGCTTATTATTATTATTATTATTATTATTATTATTATTATCATTATCATTATTTATAACCCACCTCTCCCCGAAGGCTAAGAGAGAGGCATTAAGTGGGACCAGGGAGGACTTTGGAAAGGACTCCAACATGTATCTGTCATACTTTTAGAGTCCAGTTTTGAAATAAGACTGGTCAGCTCAGCTGTTTCCCTACCCATCCAGACAATGAAAAAAAAGACACCCACTTTTCTTAATGTTTTTAAACATTTACATGAAGAGGAATCATGGTTCTAGGAGAAGGAGAATCCCTTCCCTGCACCTACCTTCTCCCAAGGCTTTGAGTCTCCCAAAAGGTTTAAGAGAAGAAGAATATAAAGCTCTTATAAAAACGTTCTTCCAGGGAAATATAACAATGAGAACCATAAAGAACTCAGAAACTAAGGATTAATTTCTTTTGAAATCTTGAATACATCTGAGAGTTGAAGAGAGTCCGTGAAGGGCTTCCAAAGAAAGCTCTTAGGATCTCAGCAGTAAGAATGGGATTAGGGACTCAGTAGGCCATGTGCAAACTTATAATCCTTCACTATGTTTCTTCAAAGAGGGATCAGCCAGTAAAATCCCAATCTTCCTCCTCTTTTTCTAAAATCTTTCAAAACGACTTAGTTTTCAAGGCTTAATCTGAGTTCTGAATTTATTATGCTTACAATTTCTTATGCAGTCACATATGGTTATTTTGCCATGAAAACAACATGTTCTGTGTGGAAAATAAAATTTCTAGACAGTTATATTAATTCCTGAACACCAAGTGCTGTTTCTTATCCAGGAAATGTGGTTTTCTTCCAAATGAACCATGTTAAAATTCTCTGCAAGATGAATCCCCAATTGCATCCTTTTCTCTGCAACCTCCCTCCATTTTTCAGGATATGTTGTTTTCTGCACAGAGACGTGAATATTTTGCACAGAGTAAGTCTGAAATGGCATAGTTTCTCATCAGTTCAAAATTCTTCTCATTAGGGCTTCTTTACATTCAAAGATCCTGGTTTTTCTGATCATTTTGTGATTATTTTTCTAACATTTTTTATCTCTATACAGGGAGATGATAGTTCACAGATGCCATCAATGTTTCATTGGATAAAATAATAAGTAGCATTACATTGCTTTTCAATTAATAATATTTCCCTTAAATCCAAAAGTCTCCCCTTGTGTCTCTCTGCTAGTCACAGTGTCCCCAAAGTGAGTTATTTGTCACTTTCTCCTTTCACATTACTTGAGGACAGAAACTGTGCTGCATAATAATAATAATAATAATAATAATAAGATTGAAAACGATTTCCATGGGGGTGTCTCATGGCTCCAGGAATGGATGGTGCTCTCCCTAACATGAAGCATCCCCCACAAACGTGGCTGAGAGCCTGGGGAGAAGAGAAGACATGGACATTTCCAAAAAATTCATTCATACAAAATAATTAGTCAAACATCTCAGCATTTAACAGGTGCATTGAAGAAGAAAAAATTCTATGGTGAGAGACTGATTTGGACTAGGATCAAAACCACACAGCAGGATCCTAGGCTGTAGATGCCTTTAACCAATTAATGAATAAACATTGTGCTCTTGTCTCTCTTGATGTTTGGTTTCAGAGTCACCTCTATCAAAAATGGTGGATTGTGGTCCATCCTGTGCCATCCCCTCCTGTGCTTCTGAACCCACTGTTGGATTTGGATCGGCAGGTTTCAGAGGCCATGGAATTTTAGGCCACAGTGGCATCGGATATAGCACTCTGGGCTTCAGAGGTTCAGAATTAGCCAACAGTCTGGCCATCACGCCTGGAGCCAGTGTTTCCTCCATCAACCAGGTCCAATCAGTCGAGATTACGATTCAGCCGCCTCCAGTTGTTATCACCATCCCAGGGTCCAACCTTTCTGCTAGCTCTGAGCCTGTTGCTGTGGGAGGCAATACTCCCTGTGCCGTTGAGGGTGTTGGGATAGCAGGAGGCTTTGGCCATAGTAGCTTTGGCTTAGGTCATGGTGGCTTTGGCTTTGGCAATCGTGGCTTTGTCTTTGGCCATCGTGGCATAGGCTTAGGCAATCAGGGCTTTTTGGGTCGGAAGGGTGGATATCTTGGGATCGATTCTTCCATCGGGTGTCTCGGTAGCTACTGTGAATAAGCCTATGAAACCTGAAAATAATACCCTTCTGATCTTTGGAATGACCATGAATAATCTGTGATGCTATTGATCTAAGGTTTTCAGCCTGCCATCAGAAAAGAATGATCTCCTGGAATCACCACTGATGCCAAGAACCTGTGAATGAGTTTGTGCACCCTTTCTTTCCCCTTGTTTCCCACTTCTTCTGAAACCCTCAAGGCAAATCATCAATGAAAAGCCATGTGTGCTGCATTTTGTCTCTTCCCTCTTTTCTGTATTATTTTCTAAACCATTTCCCCCTTCGTTTTCAATAAATCTCAATCTGCATTCTAATCTCTGTCTCCTTGTCTTTGCATTTAATTGTGTAAATTTGTGAATGCCTGACCACAGCTGGCTTGAACCTATTAGGGGGTGGGTGGGTACTTTGAATAACAGTTTATGAGGAGACCCTCTTAGATTCCATTTTTTCAAAAAGAATAAGGAAGAGAGAAAACAGTGTCCCTGGTAGGTGCTTTTCTGAGCCTCACTAGTGACACCTGACCTGACAACAGCACACGCAAAAAGGATCTAGGAGTCTTAGTAGAAGACAAGCTGAACCATGGTGTGATGTGGCACCCTCAAAAAGCCAATACAATTTTGAGTTGAATCAATAGGAATGTAGCGTCTAAAATGAGAGAAGTACTAAAACCACTCAATTCTGCTTTGGTCAGACCTCACCTGGAATACTATTTCCAGTTATGGACACCACAATTCAAGAAAGATACTGACAAGCTGGAATGTGTGAAAAGGAGGGTCACCAAAACAGTCAAAGGTGTGGGATACTTTCCAATGCAAGTAGAGGGAAAATAAGCTGGGTCTCAGAATAGAAGGGTGGCATAAAGAAATGGGAATTATTGTGAGATAGCTCCACCACAACATCTATGGTCCAAAGCACACTGCAGAAATAATCCAGTCTGAGACCATTGTAACTGGCCTGGCTCAATGGTAGTGAATTCTGGGAGCTGCAGTTTTATGAAACTTCTGGATTATTTCTGTAGTGTGGTTTGGACCTTTCTCTCTCTCTCTGTTTGTATGTGTGTTTTCGTTTAATTCTCTTGTTGACTTTTGGTGAACACATAGTGTGGCTTTAATGTTTGTAATTTTATATTGTTTTTAGATGAGATTTTAACTGTTTTATTGTAATATCTTATTATAATAACACTACAGAAATAATCCAGTTGAAACCCCTTTAATTACCCTGGCTCATTGTGAGGGAATCCTGGGAATTGTAGTTTATTGTGACACCAGAACTCTCTCACAGGTAAGGCTAGAAGTTTCATAAAACTGCAGCTCCCAGAATTCACTACCATTGAGCCAGGCCAGTTAAAACGGTCTCAGACTGGATTATTTCTGCAGTTTGCTTTGGACCATAGATGTTGTGATGGAGCTATCCCACAATAATTCCCATTTCTTCACGCCACTCTGGAAGAACCCTCCCTTCTATTCTGAGACCCAGCTTGTTTTCCCTCTACTTGCATTGGAAAAACAATATGTCAAGCATGACATTTCACGGTCCCAATCCCTTTTGAGACACAGCAAGGTGGCTGACAAAAGGGGAGACCTTGCATTTTTCTAGTCCCAGAAAAAGTGGTTAAGGAAACAGTGGTATGTAAGGGAAGAGCTGTTCTCATACCATTGGTATCTCAAACGGTGGGACCATGAACGTCACCGAATCCATGACAATCTTGTTGAGTTCTCCCTCTTGAACTGAGGAACAGACAAACACAGAAATATTGTTACGGGGATTTCTTCTTCTGAGGCTTGCCTATCAGGACATTGTTATAGTACAAGGAACTGATCATTTGTTAGGCAATATTGTGCTGGCTATTGACAATCTACTCAGTGGTCAGCATTGGGTGCTCTGTGCCCTTTCTATTTTGTCACTCTGCATCTTTTCTAACGCTTTTTCCTTGGAAAACAGAATGATGTCGATTTGCACCATATATGATCAATGCTAGTCCTTCCATTTCTCAGAGCCTTTTCCCAGATAACAATGGGTTAAAATGTGTAAAGAGGTAAAGTTACATTTTAAAGAGGCAACTTCTCAGCGGTGTCCAAATAGCAACTGGCTATTGAGAGGGGCAGTTAGGACTTTCGAGATGGGTCTGAGAGAAGGTTTGAAAAAGCCTGGAAGAACCTGAGGCTTTTGTCTGCCTGCCTTTCTCTTTGGCTATGCTAAGCAGTCCATGACGGGAGGCTGTTGGAGCCAGACAATGGAGTCTGGATTGCAAGCTATCCAGAAACATCAAGGACTACAAATCCCATTTGATCTGTGAGTAAGATTGGGAAATTGGACCATTTAGTGGTGTTAGGATATTTTATTCTTTTCTTAAGTCTGGCTGAATTGCTTTTACTCTGTAAGTCATACTTGGAGAGCAAGATGGTCCTCCATGAAGAGAGATACCCTGTTGCTATAGAATTCCCTTACTTAGAATATAACCCCTTTTTTCTTCAAAAATGGTTACTTCTTACTGACCTCTCCTCAATGCTCAAGGTGGGGTATAACATTGGTTAGAATACAATATATAACTAAACACATGAAACCATCTAAACACATAGGTTGAAATACATAAACATAAGTTAAAGTAGTCTCAAACTGGATTATTTCTGCAGGGTGATTCGGACTACTGTTCCTCTTCCTTTAGTAAAAATAAAAATACTTGCCAACTATTTCAAACGGGTGCAAAGTCCCATTGAAAATTTCATCTGACTGAAATAACTTCCCCATATAAGAAAAGTATATTCACTTCTCCAAAGAGCAGATGTGAAGGGCTGGAGAGAAGTCAAGGGAAGCTGCTGGAGGAGCTGAAGAGAGCTGGTGCTTTTATACACCTTTGGGTGCCATCCTTTGTGGTGTGAGGCCATATTTTGAATTAGTCACCAACGGTGACTAATGATAGCATTGCTGAGCCAATTTTAGTTTGGATCCCTTGCCCACCTGGGTTAGTCGCCAGTTCATTGCAGGCCCAGGCATATGTTTATACCTTTGTCCCATGCTGACTTGAGATCTACTACTGGTGCATGCACCTTACCTTACCAGACCATTGCTAGTTCTGACTGCATCTGATGCAGAAATGGGGCACCTGGTTGCAGCCACATGGCCAGGTGCCCCTTTTCCATATGGGAAGCTTTGTTGAAGGTGTCTCTACAGCCGCAATGGCACAGAAAGGTAAGGAACATGGGAGGGAGTGTGGACACCTCTGGGGTTTGCTACATAGTTTCTAAAAAAGTCACATCAATACAGGGAACAAATTGACCTAGGAGTGTCTCATTAGCAGCAATGGGATTGGACCAGATCCACCAGATCTCTGTCTGGTCTATAAGGACTGGGTCGAGGTTTTCACCTGCATCTTATGACCTGGACAACGCAAGGCTATTTAAATATGGCTAATGTCAACTCCTAAAATTCTCTTCTCTTCTTCAAGCTTCAACATATCCAGTTCTCCCACCTTCTCCTCATGGGGCATGGTTTCCAGACCTTTCCGATCATTTTGGCCACCGTCCTCTGGACACATTCAAACTTGTCAATACACTTCTTTTATTGTGGTGCACAAAACTGGACAGCGTGTTCCAAAGAAAAAGAGGAAAACCAGAATACTGTGGTAAATAGTAAATCCTGTTACTTCCCACAACGTAGAAACTGCACTCTTTTGAGCTTGCCCCTTTTTCAAAGTGGCATCCTTTCAAATGTTTAAACATGGCTATCATGTCAACTATTAACCTCCTCACCTAGATTCATAAGCTACTCATCGCAAAGCATGGTTTCCACACCTTTGACTATTTTGGTTACCCTACTTTTCACACATTCCAGCTTATCAGTATCTTTCTTTAATTGTGATGTCCATAACTGGAAATAATATTCCAGGTGAGGTCTGACCAAAGCAGAATAGAGCGGTATTAGTACTTCTCTCATTTTAGATGTTACATTCCTATTGATTCAACTCAAAATTGTATTGGCTTTTTGAGGGTGCCACATCACACCATGGTTCAGCTTGTCTTCTACTAAGACTCCTAGATCCTTTTTGCGTGTGCTGTTGTCAGGTCGGGTGAGGCTTAGAAAAGCACCTACCAGAGACAGTTTTCTCTCTTCCTTATTCTTATTGAAAAATTGGAATCTAAAAGGGTCCCCTCATAAACTGTTATTCAAAGTACGTACCCACCCCCTAATAGGTTCAAGCCAGCTGTGGTCATGCATTCACAAATTTACACAATTAAATGCAAAGACAAAGAGACAGAGATTAGAATGCAGATAGAAATTTATTGAGAACAAAGGGAAAAATGGTTTAGAAAATAATACAGAAAAGAGGGAAGAGACAAAATGCAGCACACATGGCTTTTCATTGATGATTTGCCTTGAGGGTTTCAGAAGAAGTGGGAAACAAGAGGAAAGAAAGGGTGCACAAATTCATGGGCAGGTTCTTGGCATGAGGGATGATTCCAGGAGATCATTTTTTTCTCATGGCAGGCTGAGAACCTTGAAGTGGATCCATAACATCGTAGATTATTCATGGTCATTCCAAAGATCAGAAGGTTTTTCTTTTCCTGTTTCATGTACCTATCCACAGAAGCTACCACGACGCCGGATGGAAGAATTTATTCCTAGATATCCACCCCTATGACCCAAAAAGCCCTGATTGCCTAAGCCTAAGCCACGATGGCCAAGGCCAAAGCCAAAGCCGTAACGGCCAAAGCCAAAGCCACTATTGCCAAAGCCTCCTGCTATCCCAACACCCTCAACGGCACAGGGAGTATTGCCTCCCACAGCAACAGGCTCACAGCTAGCAGAAAGGATGGGCCCTGGGATGGTGAGAACAACTGGAGATGGCTGAATGAAAACCTCGGATGGTGGGACCTGGTTGATGCAGGAAGGAATAACTCCAGCCAGGATGCCCAGATTGCTGCCTAATTCTGAACCTCCGAAGCCAAGAGCACCATATCCGATGCCGCTGTTGCCTAAAATTCCATGGCCTCTGAAACCTGCCGACCCAAATCCAACAGTGGGTTCAGAAGCGCAGGAGGGGATGGCACAGGATGGACCACAATTCGGCATTGTTGATAGAGGTGACTCTGAAACCAAGCATCAAGAGAGACAAGAGCACAATGTTTATTCATTGATTGGGAAATTAAAGGCATCTGCTACCTATGATCCTGCTGTGCGGTTTTGATCCTAGTCCAGATCAGTCACCCAATATAGAGCTTTTTTCCTCTTCAATGCACCTGTTAAATGCTGAGATTTTTGACTATTTATTTTGTATGACTGAATTTTTTGGAAACGTTCATGTCTTCTCTTCTCCCCAGGCTCTCAGCCATGGTTGTGGGGGATGCTTCATGTTAGGGAGAGCACCATCCATTCCTGGAGCCATGAGATGCCCCCCCCCCCCATGGAAATCATTTTCAATCTTCTAACTATCTGAGAGCTTATGCAGCACAGTTTGTGTCCTTAAGTAATGCGAAAGGAGAAAGGGTTAAAAACCTCACTTTGGGGACATTGTGACTAGCAGAGAGAAACCAGGGGGAATTTTGAATTTAAGGGAAATATTATTAATTGAAGAACAATGTAATGCTACTTATTAATTGAATCAATGGGAAGTTGATGGCATCTGTGAACTATCATCTCCCTGTGTAGAGATAAAAAAAATGTTAGAAAAATAATCACAAAATGATCAGAAAAACCAGGATCTTTGAATGTGAAGAAGCCCTAATGAGAAGAATTTTGAACTGATGAGAAACTATGCCATTTCAGACTTACTCTATGCAAAATATTCACGTCTCTGTGCAGAAAACAACATATCCTGAAAAATGGAGGGAGGTTGCACAGAAAAGGATGCAATTGGGGATTCATCTTGCAGAGAATTTTAACATGGTTCATTTGGAAGAAAATGACATTTTCTGGATAAGAAACAGCACTTGGTGTTCAGGAAAAAATATATCTGTGTAGAAATTTTATTTTCCACACAGAACATGTTGTTTACATGGCAAAATAACCATATGTGACTGCATAAGTAATTGTAAGCATAATAAATTCAGAACTCAGATTAAGCCTTGAAAACTAATTTGCTCTGAAAGATTTCAGAATAAGAGGAAGAAGATTGGGAATGTTACTGGCTGATCCCTCTTTGAAGAAACCTTGGGAAGAATTATAAGTTTGCACATGTCCTACTGAGTCCTTAATCCCATTCTTAGTGCTCAGATCCAAAGAGCGTTCTTTGCCTGCCCTTCATGGACTCTCTTTAACTCTCAGATGTGTTCAAGATTTCAAAAGAAATTAATCCTTAGTTCCTGAATTCTTTATGGTTCTCCATCTCATTGCTATATTTCCCCTAGAAGAACGTTTATATCAGAGCTTTATATTCTTCTACTCTTAAACCTTCTGGGACACTCAAAGCCTTGGGAGAAGGTAGGTGCCGGGAAGGGATTCTCCTTCTCCTAGAACCATGATTCCTCTTAATGTAAATGTTTAGAAACATTTAGAAAAGTCCTAAAGAAAAATTTAGAAAACATAGTAATATTGATGCTCTCCCCTTTGGAAAAGGAAGAGCACCTTCCTTCTCTAAATGCATTTCTAACAAGGCAAGAGAGAGAGAGATTTTAACAAAAAGAGATATTCCAACAACAGAATACATTTCAGCATCTTCGTGCAACAGCAATGTATTCCCCAAAGAAATCATTCCAATGAAATTTCAACAGACAGATAAACATGGATATAATCTGACTTACCAAAACCTCTGAGGAGTAGAAGTGAAGAGATGGAGGAAGGAAGCCAAGTGAAGCTGTTGGAGACTCTCAGCATGGACAACCCTTTTATAGCAATTTCATCCCCATGGTCCCATGACTTGGTGACTCCTCTTTTTGCCCAAGGCTTTCCTTTGCAAGCAATTTTGTAACGCTTCATGCCCCCAAATTACTTTAATGAGGGACAAACCTGTAACAAACAGCATTTTGTCAGCTCTGCAGAATGCCACTTTTTTATCTCAACACTTTGATCTTCTCATTTTCATCTTGTCAGAAAACCAATTTGTTTGCTCCTTCCCATCCTTTGGAGAAGCAAGAGTTAAGCTTTTCTTCCATTCTACTTTAGGAATGTCAAGGTCTATCAGCCACCATTTCTCTGAATCCCACCTGCATTTTTCTTCTCAGCATTCTTCCTTATACGATTGCATGGTTTCCTGGGGATTTCAGTGATGTTTTGTAGAATTTTGATTGATGTAGAAAGGTTGCTTTCATTGAGAGGGTCCCATCCAGTGAAATGTTACTCAATCTCTTTTCTACCCCAAATAACATCTTGGGAACCCGGAAAATCTATGACAATTGACCTAATTCTCTTTTCTCTCATTTCTAAATTTCCTAATCCTTCTGAAGAAGTAGACTGAATTTACAATAGCTTATGTTACAAAGGAGTTTCATAATAGTCTCTAAGGTTTTACAAGATCCCTTTCCATGAATTCCTGTGGGTCACTCTCTGGTAAAGGAGAATGATTCAAACAGGCGTTGAAAGGTGAGTCAAGATGCAAGTAAACCCAATTGATTCAATGTTCTTCTCTATTTGTGTCTAACTCGAGGAGAACCATGAACCTTGAGTACCTCCATTGCACAACAGTCCCAAAAGTATGTGTTCAGTTCCTTTACTCAGGTGTAGGACACCAACCCAATTCTGAGCAATCTGTCAATCAATCAATTCCTAAATATTTACCTTCCACCCAAGGCTGTGACTCACTGTAATTTATAGATTATAAGAAATACGTTTTGTTTTCTCTCTTTGAACAAAGGGTTTCCTCTTCACGATTAGGGATGCTCCCACCGTTATAGATGATCAGTGTCCAGGTTCCAGTGCCATCTTTGAATCGTTGGAGGTTTATCGTGCAAATGCAAGTAGAAGGGTTGAAGACCTCTTCATCCTGAAGTTCCCACATGGGCTTTGAAAAACTGGAAAATGGAGCCTTTATGCAAAGAATGGAGAATGCTGGGGGTGGGGTGAATCCTGGTCCTCCTGAGAGCATTATGTTGGATTTGGGTCCTTGGGTTAAATATCCAACAGTTTTATTTTGCTGTATCTGACAATATTCATGAGATCAAACCGAAATGGAGCACTGAGCTAAATCATCCCGAGTTGATCACAGCCACCAAGTTTTGGTTTATCAGCTCAACAATGCCCCTTGTAAAAATAATAGGATGTTTAAGGAAAATATATATAGGATATTTAAGGAATACACACACAGACAGAGATAATTCATTACAATTTCAATTTGTTAAAAACAACATTCTGTGCTTTTTACCTTTTTAAAAAAAAATATGGATATATATCCCAAGCATGCTTCAAGATGTTTGATTCTTGACCCAAGAATTAAATGAGTTATAATTTTCATTTCCAATTTAGGGGCCAGGACCAGCAACAGGAAGGGAGCTTTGGCTGGAGATGTTTTGGATATTTCCAGCTAACATACACTTATTGTTGAAAGGTGAATTGATTGAAGGGTTAATCCAAAGGATTTGATGGGAATACTCCAGTTAAGAGTAGACCCATTAGGATACATTGTCCTAGAATTTCCTATGCTGATGCAATTGTTTTGATGATGTTCTACAATGCCTGATGATGATGATGATGATGATGATGATGGAGCTTTGATAGTAACCACCCCCCACCCTCTGGGTGTTTCTAGCGTCCAACATCAGATAAACTGAAGTCATTTGACTTGAGGTTAGCAATATTGAAAGGAGGAGAGGAAAAAACAACAATCTAGGCACCATTGTAGGATGCTTCAATTAATTTTCTTATCTCAAAATCTGTGCTTATGTGTACATTTCACACATCAAAAGAAAATTCTTGACACGTACACAAGATATTAGTTGAAAGAGGAGGTGCTTTAGTCACCTGGGACATGAACCAAATTGTATAAAAGCCCATCCTTTTTCTGCAGTTCCAACATCTTCAGTAGACTCTTCTTTCCTCCTGCATCTTCTCTATGGAACAGGTAAGTCTATTCTCCTCAGAATATTTTCATTTGTTCATGTTGTTGTTATCTACCATCAAGTCAACTTTGCTTACAATGGGCCTACAAATGTAAGCTCCCAATAAACCCATTCCTAGCAGATCTGGTATGCTCTTGCAAGCCAACCCATCTACAATTCGGACTGAATTGAAGTTGGATAAATCTTCCAGCTAGAGACTTTGAACCTTCAGTTCACTGACATCTTCACAGTTTTACAATTGAGAGCACCTTGGGTATCATGAACTGGTGGGTCTTGGCAACAATGGGTCAAAGCTATTGGCTTCATGCTTTCCTTGTGAGTTCCCAAGAGATCTCTGAATGGCCACTAAGAGATGCAAAAGACTCTCATCTTTATGTCTTCTCAATCATCCATCTCTTGCTATTCTTTGACCTAATCTCTTCCTAGTCATTGGAGATTGAATGTCCTTCATTCATAATTTAAAGTAAATAAAGTAACCAGGGGCCTTTGCAGACTGCTAGAAATAGTGCAAATTGAGACCACTTTAACTGCCCTGGCTCAGTGCTAGGGAATAATGGGAATTGCATTTTTTTCTGAGACATTGAGCCTTCTCTGTCAGAGAGCTCTGGTGCCACAATAAACTACCATTCCCATGATTCCTAGCACTGAGTCAGGGCAGTTTAAGTGGACTTAATGTGCACTATTTCTGGCAGCCTGCAAAGGACCTAAGTTTTGCAAAATGGCCTTCTTTGTCAAGGCAGGGAATCTCAACATTTGAATACGTTTAATATTCATCATTTAAACAAAATCATCTGGGTATGCTTGCTGGAAAAGACTGGTCTTTAATGCTCTATTAAATTTGGACAGTGTATTCAGCTGTCAAATCTCTTCTGGTAGGTCATTCCAGATTTGATGGTGGCTGAAGAAGAAATCCTCTGGTTGACAGTCACCAATTGAGTCCTGGCTGACTGAAGTAAATGTCGACCAAAGGATTTGAGTTTTCAGAATGGATTATATGGGAGCAGGGGATCCTGAAGGTCACCTGGAGCCAAATCATATAGAGCTTTAAATTATTATTATTACTCAGAGTGGCTCAACAATATTAAAAGAACAATGCAATTAAAAACCTAGAGAAGTTCATTAAAAAGGAATTAAGTTATTACAATATTAAAATAGTTAGCTATTAAGAGAATAAACTGCCCTGCACTGTACTATTAAAAGAATAAAATGCATTTTAAATAGATAAAACTGTTCAGAACATTTTAAAATGAAAGAACATCCTGAGCCGGTCCCGAGCCGGTCCTTCTGTTTTAAAAGCCTATCTAAAGAGGTAGGTCTTAGCTTAAAGGTAGTAACCAACACCATTAGTAATGACAATTTCAGGAGATACAGAAGGTTCATTACCATCCAAACAAATACTTTGCTGGTGTGTACTGACCATCTTCCTTCCTTCCTTTTCTTCTCAAACATGGCATCAAAAGGAGCTTATCGCCATCAATCCTCAGCTTGCTCAAATAGAAACAGATGCTTTTAGAGAATTATCTCTCTCCCTCTGAGAGGAGACTGAGATCTGTCCTTGTCTGGTCCACTCCGGTCCTTTTCTTCAGCTTTGCTCAGCAAATGCTCCTGTAGGAGAAGAAAAACCTGTCAGCCAAAAGATGCCTTCCTCTGAACATGGCTGTATCTAGACCAGGATTTTACCAGGGTAAGAACCAGGATTTTAACTGTTGTATTTTTTAACTTGATGTACGCCGCCCCGATTGCTGAGCAGAGGGGCAGGTTACAAATAAAATTTATTATTAGTAGTATTATTATTATTATTACGCAATTGTGGTAGGTCTGGGCGCCAATTTTGGTGGCCTCCATGCTGCTTTCCTTTTGCTCATGTGTGCCTGTCAATTTCACTGGTGCTCTTTTATTTTAAAAAGCACTTCAATGACATTCATTCTACAATGGGCCTTCCACATTCTCTGGGGTTAGAGGACCCCTGTGAAAGTGAAAAAGCACAAATAAAACACCACAATTTTTAAAAACTTGAGAGGATGCCTCTGTAGGAATCTCTAGGTCCCCCAGCACAGCTCTATGGCCAAAATCCAGCAAACATTGACCACAGAATTACACTGGAGGACAAATGCCTAGTTTTCTCTAGGAATCTCTAGGTCCTCCAGTAATCAAAACTACAAAAATAAAAGCTGCAAATATAGAAGGCCAACTGTGCTTACATTTTCCTCAAGTGGGCCTGTTGATTCCACATGCCCTTTAAGTTTTGTTAAACCACAGGTGTCGAGAACATTTATGTTAATTGCATTTTGCTCAAAGGTGCACACCAATTTCATGGATGCTGTTTAGGTTTTGTTACAACTTGCGCACCAATTGCATTCACAAAGCTTACACTGGGTTCAAAGGTGTGTCTCAATCACATTCACGCTTCTTACATTTACAGTCACCCCTCCGTTTTCACAGACTTGGTATCCGTGTCCCTCTCCCATTCGTGAGCGGCAAAAGGAGGGGGACAAAATTGGACACGCACTGCCATTCAAGCCTATGGGGCTTGAATATTTGTGATTTTCTATTTTTGCGGGAGGGAGGTCTGGAATGGATCCCCTGTGAAAACGGAGGGTGTCTGTACTTAAAAAGTGTATTTTGGATTCATTGGTGCTGTTTAGGATGCAATTTCTCTAGCAGGCAATTCAGCTGGGCGTCTGAAACATCCGCAGTCCACGAATGAACTGTTGCAGCCATGATGTGTGGTTTGCTAAAACGTCTGCATCCATAGCATTAATGTCCCTTACATTTGTTTTAAAAAGTGTCAATTTCACAAATGCTGTGTAATCTTGTTATATTTGTGTATCAATTGCATCCATTTTTTAATTTTTATTTTACATGCACCACAATAATAATAATTGGATTGTCTTTTAACTACTGTATTTTAATTGTTGTAAGCCGCCCCGATTGCTATGTAAAGGGGCGGGTTAAAAATAAAAATTATTATTATTATTATTATTATTATTATTATTTAAAAAAAATATTTCTACCTCGCCCCTCTGTCAAACAATCAGGGCAGCTTACAACAATTAAAATTACATACTTATCTCAAAACTCAAAATACACGCTAAAATCCCAAAAGGGAAGGCAGGTTGTCTTCAAGTGCACAAGAAATTAGGGGCCACATCCTGGTCTGATCTTAAAAAGTCTTTCTCCTATTTCCTAGTTTGGCTTCTGCAACTGTTCCACAAACTTCCCTTCCGGTCATGGTTTGGAACAAGAAATTGATCATTTCTTAGGCTGTTTTGTGCTGGCTATTGGCAGTCTACTCTGTGGTCAACATCTAGTCCCTCTGCATCATTTCTAATTTTTTGGCATAGTTGGAGAAAAGGGTGTTAGGACATTTGTATTTCTTGCCTTTCTGATCCCAAATATTAAGCATTGCACGCCCATACCTACACACACACCAACTTAAGATAATACACCATGCATCTGATAGATTCTATGTGATAGAAAATGTACACCCTGCTTAGCTTTGTTGTTTTTTAAGGGTCCACAAGACTCATTGCTGTGGCTCATATTTCTCTAGATGTCTTTGACAGAAAGACAGGCTCTCCCACTGACCTTCACAGCTTTCCATTGGAGAGACTGAAGGAATCCAAAAACCTTTTCTCTCTCTGGTAATAAATAACCAAAAAAACTTACCTGGAGACTTCAGATGTACCAGGGAGTAGAGACAGCAAATAGTTTCAAGGCAGGCTTTTTATATCTATGCTTCCCTGGAATCCTTTAATTATCACAAAGCAACTGCCCACAAGAATGTCAGTGCCCAGATTCTCACAGTCTCTGAATGACAGATATTTTTTTTACAAGATATTGCCAAATGCACATGGAAGCTGGCAATGGTGAAAGGCCATACCTTTGGCGGGAGGCACTCAGTTTGTGACAATGCCTACACTAGAGGATTAGATAAAGGCACTTGGGCCAAGTCCCTCTCTTTTGGAGTCTGGATGGCCATCTGGCTGAAGTGCTTTGATTGTGTCTTCCTTCATCGTAAAATAGGGTTAGACTGTATGGCCCTTGAAGTCTCTTCCAACTCTTGGATGCTTTGGGAGAAAGGGAGATAAGATGGCAGAATATTGCCCTTCTTATCTGGCTTAGGCAAACTTGTCACATGTTTTGGCATCTTGACCACACTCCAGTGTTGCTTGACCACACATCTCCTAGTTTCCTTCTGTGAAATCTTGGAGGATAGGTGGTCATTCCCACCTGGGCACACCTGGGTTGACAGCATTGTCAGTAAGAAACAGCATCTTGAAACTCAGGAAAGCTCAGGAAAAATCTCAAAGCCATGGCAGCTGTTTTGAGACCAGGGTTATACAACCTGTAGAACATGTGCCAAATAAGCATAGTCTTCTGCCAAATACACATCTTAAGAGATGACTATTCAGGTTGCTTAATATGATTGGGCATTGCCTTTTTTTTCTTGGCCCATCAACAAAATTATACAAGGAACACTCTGTTTTTAAAGCCCTTTTCAAGTAGGCACTTTAATTAAACAACAGCAATTATTCCTCATCCATTTTGGAAGAAGCTGAAAGAAAATGTTCAGAGCCTATGAAAGTCTCATCCCAGATTCTTCAGGGACCACACCAGGACTACGGTTGCTACCAAATTCAGGATCCCACGATTCTGCTTCTCTGGACCAGGTCGACTCTCTGAGGTATAGGAGGGGGGCAGAGTGTTAGATACGGAGATTTGGTATATAGGTAGAGTTTGAAAAGAGCTAATTGAAATGAAAACCAGATTGAGTTATCTAGCACCAGCTGAAGGTAGGAAATATTTGTTGGAATATGATTGTTCATATGCATATTGGGATTCAAGAAGTCATTAAATGGATAGTTAACAGATGGTAAAAAGCTATTTGGTTGACTTAATTCATAAATTGTGGTTGAGGAGGTTAAAATTGGTTGATATCGAGATTCAGTATATAGATAAAGAGATTCAAAATCACTGATTGAAATGAAAGCCAGATTGATTCATCTAGCACCAATTCTCTGAAGCTCGGAAGTACTTAGGGAATTCTTAAAACTCAGTGGTCCTAGAAAAGGAAAGGCTGGATGGCCATCTGACAGGAGTGCCTTGCTTGTGTCAACACAACCTGTAGAATATGTACCAAATAATCCTAGTCTTGTATCAGTTGCAAAGAGGGTTGGACCTTAAGGGATTTAAACATTGTTTAAAATGACAGAGTATCACCAGTTTTATTAGCCCATTAATGGAGCTATTGAAGGCAGACTCTGCTCCTCAAGCCCTTTCCAAAGAGGCTGTGTATTTGAAAACAGGAATTGCTCTTCATCCATCTGGAAGGAGCTGGAAGGAGATGTTCTGGTCCCAAGAAATCCCACCCAATTTTTTTCAGGACTGTGGTTACTGCAAAATTTTGGAGACCATGGCTGAGCTTTTCCTGACCACGGCTGCTCTCTGAGGTATAAGAAGATACCAGAGTGTCCTCCTCTATCATAGAGCCCTTTTCTATGCAGAGCACTTCCTTCCCTTGTGGAAGACACAGGATGGCCAAAAGAATAATATTTCTATACTACACAGATTTTCAGCATTGGCCTCCAAAATTTGGCAGTAACCAAAGTCCTGGCATGATCCCTGAAGGATATGGGGTGGGACTTTCTTACGGTCACAATGTCTCTTTCCAGTTCGTTCCTTCCTGAATGTGCAATGAGCAATTCCTCCTTTCAAAATACACAATCTATCTGAAAAGGGCTAGAGGAGCAGAGTCTGCCTTCAATAGCTTGGTTAATGGGCTAATAAAACTGGTGATTCCCCATCATTTTCAACAACATGAGTGGTCATCCCTTAAGGTACAGCCTTCTGTGCATTTGGCCCAAGACTATCATGACTTACATCTTTAGACAGCTTTAAAAAGGCTGTTAAGATGGATCTCTTCCAGCAGGCCTTTCCAGGATAGATATTCCAGCCTCAGAAACCTCTTTTAGGGGAGCCCTCCCAGAACTTCCTATTAGCCTGCCTCCTAGTCAATTTGTGACCATCATCTCTCTTTCGATTGTTATAGATATTTGCTTCTTTTAATCTGTTGATTTTAACTTTTGTCAGTTTAATATTTTTTTAGGGGGGGGGAAGGAAATAGGAGGTTTGGATGTATTGTATTTTTACCATTTGTGAGCCACCTTGATTAAGCTCAGAGGGGTGGGGTATAACTAAATTATTATTATGAGTTGCTATATGTTTTACACGTTGTTTAACATTGGTCTCACAACATTTACTATGTATTTGAGATTGTTCCTAAGCTTTGGCTGGTTTAAAAACCCATCTCTAACTTACAAATCCCTAAATTCAGATGTGCCCATTTGTGAATGACCACGTATCCTCCAGCATTACATAGATGAAAACTTGGAAACATGTGGTCAAGCAATATTGGAGCGTAGTCAAGATGCCAACAATTATTAATCAAGAAACTTTGAAATTGTGGCTTCAGTATCTCCCTTTTGAGAAACGCCCATCCGTCCTGAACTCCCTTCTCTATTACTGTTCCTGACTCTAGGATCACTGCCAGTATTTCCTTAAGTTTACTGAAGTCAGGTTTCCAAAAGTCTAGAATGTGTGTCTGACTATGCCCGGCTTCTCCTTTGCACTGTATAACAAACTCCAGGAGAACATGATCACTCCCACCTAAGGATCCAACTACTTGCACCCCATTGACCAGGTCATCCCTATTGGTTAAGATCAGATCTAAAAAGTTGATCCCCTTGTAGCCTCTTCCACCTTTTGGACAATGAAATTGTCTTCCAGGCAAGGGAGAAATTTTCTAGACCTTAAAGTTTTGGCTGAGTTTGATGTCCAGCAAATATCAGCATGGACGGAGTCACCCAGCACCACTACATCTCTCCTTTCTAGGGGTGTGGTCATCTGTTCCATTAATAGTTTATTCTTGATAGTTTGATCCCATCGTAATGTTTATCTTTTGTATATTTTCACCAGATTGTATTTGCTTTAATGGGTAAGCCATTGAGTTCAGGGGGGGGTTTCGGGGGGGGAGAGAATCAGGCTACAAATGCGGTGGTTGTTATGTGCCGACAAGTCATTGAAAGCTTATGATGATCGTAAAGAGACTCTCTCATGGGGTTTCATTGGCAAGAGTGTGTCATAGGAGGTTCCATGTCTGGGGCTCATGGTTACTAGACATGCCCAGTACCAAATGTTGCAGGTATTACAATTAGTTCAAGAAAAAGTTCAACATTTTCCTGGCTGATTTCTCCAGTCTCACTTATCTGTATTTGAGCAATCTGAGGATTGATGGCAATAAGTTCCTATTGATACCATGTTTGAGAAGAAAAGGAAGGAAAGAAGGAAGATGGTCCGTACACACCAGCAAGGTATTTTTTTAGATTAAAATAAGATCCAACTATATCTCCTCAAATTATCTTTACTAATGATATAAAAGGATTTCCCTTTTGTCAGCCACCCGGAATAATTCATGTGAGCCATTTAATTCCTGCTGCAAAAATCGTTTTCTTTCTTTTTCTTTTTTTTAAACAGAAACAGTTTTTGAAGATTATTTAAATATTATTTTAAGTTCATGTCTTATTCTGTGCAAGATTTGCATATTGAGTTTTTCAACACACACAATAGAAACCAGATTTTTTTTTTCTGGAAAAAACAATGTTTTCTGCACACAATAGAAGGGTGACTCCTGAAGCCCTCCTCCCCATAGTCCTCAAATGGAGAAGGCTGATATTTCAGCAATTTTTCTTGCCAAAACAGGGCAAAGCCAGCACCCCCAAATGACAAACTAATGTACTGGTTTCCTTTCCATAAACCATCAGACCTTCCAAAACAGGAGGGAGAGGAGGAGGAGGAGGAGGAGGCAAAGGATAGGACCAGATGTAAGATGAGGAGCCATGGATGCTACCTTGAGATCCTTGGATGAAAGGCAGATATCTCACTAACAATAAAGAAGGACATTTGACAACATCCTGAAGGTTTCTTTCTCAAATCTTTGGTGTCTTATACATGTATCAGCCTCCATGACAATCTTGTTGAGTTCTCCCTCTTGAGCTGAGGAACAAACACAGAAATATTGTTACAGGGATTTCTGCAATCCCAAATATTAAGCTATTCACACACACAGACACATACATCAACTTAACATAATACTCCATGAACCTGATCGATTCCAGATGATATAAAACTTTGATGTGTTGCTCTTAAAGGGACCACAGGACTCATTGCTGTTGCTGAGATTCATCCAGTTAACTCTTGACAGAATGACAGGCTCCATCACTGACCTTCATCACTTTCCCTTGGAGAGGCTGAAGGGATTTAAAAACCTTTCCCACTTCTGGTGACAAATGCCCAAAGAAACTTACCAGGAGACTTACCAACGCTGTGTCTCAGTTCCTTCTGATGTACCAGAGAGTTGAGACGGTGGATTGTTTCAAGGCAGGCTGTTTATTTATATGCCTCCCTGGATTTCTATAATTACTACAAAGCGACTGCCCACAAGAAAATCAGTGCCCATAGAATCACAGAATCATAGAATCATAGAGTTGGAAGAGACCACAAGGACCATAACTGGAGCCTTCATGACTTGTAGACTGGGGAGCATTTTCAATGTGTAAACACCTGCCCATCGTTACGGCTATTTATGCATATATTGAGTATATAATCCCACAATGTATAGTAAAGTATGTAATTAAACATGAGCAGCTATAGAATGATATTCTTTGTTCAAGCAGGGGAACATAGCTATTTATTCTATTCAATGAAGATGGATGGTCATCTTCTTCCACCATGCATACAGCTTCAGTAGGGACAAAGAGGAAGGAGAGAAGGAAAGGGAAGAAGGAGGGAGAGAGGGAGGGTACACCCATCCATTCACTCAGGTGAATCCTGTCAACCTGGAGATCAACAGGATGACAGATATCACAACTAGACCACACTAAAGCTAATGGAAGTCATCATGGAAGAGCCTCTAGAACAGGAGACAGTGACCTGTAATTTTACTTCTTCCACATCATGATAAACTTTTCCATGATCCAAAACTTGTGTTAAAATTTAAAATTTAGTCACTCACCCCATCAGGTGATCATCACAGTCCATTTCTGCCAAAAGCCAATTGTTTGGGGACCAGTGGTGTCACCCCGCTTAGGGTTTCACCTGGTGTTGTCCGAACTCCCCGCATACCGCTAGCGATGCCTCTGCTTAACCACATGAATTCTGGAAGTGAAAGAACCCAGAAGAAGACTGAACCCAAATAATTCTTAAATTTGATAGCACAGCCCTCAAAATCTGTAGGTCCCAATCAATTCAAGTTTGCACTATTTTTGTTCTTGTTGTTTTCTGTATCAAATGTTGAGATTTTCTGCCTTGACAAAGAAGGCCACTTTGCAAAACTTAGGGCCTTTGCAGGCTGCCAAATATAGTGCAAATTAAGTCCACTTTAACTGCCCTGACTCAGTGCTAGGGAATCATGGGAACTGTAGTTTATTGTGGCACCAGAGCTCTCTGACAGAGAAGGCTCAGGAAAAAAAACTACAATTCCCATGATTCCCTAGCACTAAGCCAGGGCAGTTAAAGTGGACTCAAGTTGCACTATTTCTAGCAGTCTGCAAAGGCCTCTGGTTCCTTGATTTACTTTAAATTAGGAATGAAGGACATTCAATCTCCAATGACTAGGAAGAGATTACGTCAATGAATGATTGAGAAGACATAAAGATGAGAGTCCCTGGCATCTCTTAGTGGCCATTCAGAGATCTCTTGGGAACTCACAAGGAACACATGAAGCCAATAGCTTTGATCCACTGTTGCCAAGACCCACCATTTCATGATACCCAAGGTGCTCTCAACTGTAAAACTGTGAAGATGTCAGTGAACTGAAGGTTCAAAGTCTCTAGCTGGAAGATTTATCCAACTTCAAGTCAGTCTAAATTTAGGTCTGCTAGGAATGGGTTTATTGGTAGCTTACATTTGTAGGCCCATCATAGGTCAAAGTTGACTTGATGGCAAATAACAACAACATGAACAAATGAAAATATTCTTAGGAGAATAGACTTTCCCGTTCCTTAGAGAAGATGCAGGAGGAAAGAAGAGTCTACTGAAGATGTTGGAACTGCGGAAAAGGATGAGCTTTTATACAATTTGGTTCATGTCCCAGGTGAATAAAGCACCTCCTCTTTCAACTAATATAATCATCATCATCATCATCATCATCATAATTTTTATGTATAGCCCGCCTCTCTGCCCAACAATCGAGGCGGGTTACAGCATTAAAACAAGACAATGTAAAAACAACCCCAATCCCCAAGTCCCAGCCTCCCAAACCCTTAAAACAAAATTAAACAAGAGAGAGTTAAAAGCCATTAGACAAAAAGTGATAAAACAATGAAACTCAGCAGTGAGCAAACACATGCGGTGAGACGATTAATTAACAGACTAACTCATCTCCCAGGGCAGATATATTCCGGGGGTGTTATTCTGGGAAGGCCTGCAGGAAGAGATCCGTCTTTAAGAAGGCAGTGAGCATGGTAATATGACGGATCCCGTTCGGCAGGCCATTCCATAGCCTGGGGGCGGTGTCCTGTGTACGTGTCAAGAATTTTCTTTTCATGTGTGAAATGTACACATAAGCACAGATTTAGAGATACGAAAATTAATTGAAACGTCCTACAATGGCGCCTACTTTGTTGTTTTTTCCTCTCCTCCTTTCAATATTCAATAACCTCATGTCAAATGACTTCAGTTTATCTGATGTTGGAAGCTAGAAACACCAGAGGTAACTGGAGTAGACCCATCAATTCGTTAGGATTAGCCTTTCTATCAATTCACCTTTCAACCATGAGTGTATATTAGCTGGAAATTTCCAAAACATCCCCAGCCAAAGCTCCCTTCCTGTTGCTGATCCTGGCCCCTAAATTGGAAAGGAAAATTATAACTCATTTCATTCTTGAGTCAAGAATCAAACATCTTGAAGCATGTTTGGGATATATATCAATATATATTTTAAAAAAAGGTACATTATTCATTTTTTTAGTGATAATGCCATACCATTGTCCAAACAAACAAACAAACAAAATCTGTATGAAAAAACCCTGCTGGAATCCTATGGCACCTTTTACCTGACATAGTTTTTTGTGTATCTTTAATTAATCAGTAGAGGTGCAAAGGAACCCTGTTAGTGAATGGTGAAGATGCAGAACAGGACACTGGAAAGATTGCCTGATGCGAACGAATTCCCAATGTTCCTCAGGACCAAGGCACATTGATTCCCTCTTGTGCATTGATCCACTTTTGCATCAGTCCCATTGCATATAAGCCACTTTGCTGGCTTTGCCATGCAAACATCAGCCCCCCTCCTGGGTTATTATTATGAAATTGCCTAAATCCTCCTATTGTTCTTCCCCTGCTTCCTGGTGTATTGGACTAAACGGCATGAATACTATACATGATGCTATCCACTGGTACCCCTGATGGGGAGAAGTCTAGAAGAGTAAGAATCTCCCCAGTTCTAGATTTATTCTGCATGAAAGATGGACAGGTTTCTTTGCCTGTGTCAGAGAGAGAGACAATTCTGTGTAAAATCTAATCGTGAAAATGCGACTTTCTGTGTAGGAAATGTGAGATAATAATATCTGGTGTTGATTGAGAAGAAAGAGGTGTTATGTTTATATGTTTGTTTGTTTTGTCACTTACTTTTGCATTAAGCTCTTCCAACTGGTTATTTTAAAAATGCACAGAGATCCTGAAAGATGCCCAATTGGTTTATCAAGGGTTACAAGATCATTAAACACACCCACACCTCATAAAAAGGATTTGGAAAAGGAGATCTTCCAACACCTTGCTCTCAATTTTTGCCTTCACTTCTTGATTCCACCTCCTCTGAGATTTCACTAAGTTGTCTTAGTGAAAACACAGAATGTTGTTTTTAACAAATTGAAATTGTAATGAAATATATCTGTCTGTGTGTGTATTCCTTAAACATCCTATATATATTTTCCTTAAACATCCTATTTTTTTTCCAAGGGCATTGTTGAGCTGATAAACCAAAACTTGGTGGCTGTGATCAACTCGGGATGATTTAGCTCAGTGCTCCATTTCAGTTTGATCTCATGAATGTTGTCAGATACAGCAAAATAAAAAGTGCTGGATATTTGAGCCAAGAGACCCAAAGCCAACATAATGCTCTCAGGAGGACCAGGTTTCACCCCACCCCCAGCATTCTCCATGCTTTGCATAAAGGCTCCATTTTCCAGTTTTTCAAAGCCCATGTGGGAACTTCAGGTTAGAGAGGTCTTCATCTCCTTTCCTTGCATTTGTAAAATATGCTTCCAACGATTCAAAGATGGCACTGGAACCTGGACACTGATCATCTATAATGGTGGGAGCATCCCTAATCGTGAAGAGGAAACCCTTTGTTCAAAGACAGAAAACAAAATGTATTTCTTATAATCTATAAATTACAGTGAGTCACAGCCTTGGGTGGAAGGTAAATATTTAAGAATTGATTGATCGACAAATTGCTCAGAATTGGGTTGGTGTCCTACACCTGAGTAAAGGAACTGAACACATACTTTTGGGACTGTTGTGCAATGGAGGTACTCAAGGTTCATGGTTGTCCTAGAGTTAGACACAAATAGAGAAGAGCATTGAATCAATTGGGTTTACTTTCATCTTGACTCATCTTTCAACGCCTGTTTGAATCATTCTCCTTTACTTGAGAGTGACCCATTGGAATTCATGGAAAGGGATCTTGTAAAACCTTTGAGACTATTATGAAACTCCTTTGTATCATAAGCTATTGTAAATTCAGTCTGCTTCTTCAGAAGGATTAGGAAATTTAGAAATGAGAGAAAAGAGAATTAGGTCAATTGTCATAGATTTTCCGGGTTCCCAAGATGTTATTTGGGGTAGAAAAGAGATTGAGTAACATTTCACTGGATGGGACCCTCTCAATGAATGCAACCTTTCTTCAAAACTCTACAAAACATCACTGAAATCCCCAGGAAACCATGCAATCGGATAGGGAAGAATGCTGAGAAGAAAAATGCAGGTGGGATTCAGAGAAATGGTGGCTGATAGACCTTGACATTCCTAAAGTAGAATGGAAGAAAAGCTTAACTCTTGCTTCTCCAAAGGATGGGAAGGAGCAAACAAATTGGTTTTCTGACAAGATGAAAATGAAAAGATCAAAGTGTTGAGGTGAGAAAGTGGCATTCTATAGAGCTGACAAAATGCTGTTTGTTACAGGTTTGTCCCTCATTAAAGTAATTTGGGGGATGAGGCATTACAAAAATTGCTTGCAAATGAAAGCCTTGGGCAAAAAGAGGAGTCACCAAGTCATGGGACCATGGGGATGAAATTGCTATAAAAGGGTTGTCCATGCTGAGAGTCTCCAACAGCTTCACTTGGCTTCCTTCCTCCATCTCTTCACTTCTACTCCTGAGAGTTTTTGGTAAGTCATATTATATCCATGTTTTTCTGTCTGTTCAAATTTCATTGGAATGATTTCTTTGGGGAATGTATTGCTGTTGCACCATGATGCTGAAATGTATTCTGTTGTTGGAATATCTCTTTGTGTGAAAATCTCTCTCTCTCTCTCTCTTGCTTTGTTAGAAATGCATTTAGAGAAGGAAGGTGCTTTTCCTTCTCCAAAGGAGAGAGCATCAATATTCCTATGTTGATTCCAGGCAATAAGATGGCAAAGTGTCACTGAGGGTTGCTAAATAATAATAATAATAATAATAATAATAACAACAACAATAATTTTTTATAACCCACCTCTCCCTGAAGGCTAAGAGAGAGGAATTCTCAGGGACCAGGGAGGAATGAACCTTGGAAAGTATGGCATGAATCTGCCATACTTTTTGAGTCCAGTTTTGAAATAAGACTGGTCAGCTCAGCTGTTTCCCTATCCATCCAAACAATGAAAGAAAAGACACCCACTTTTCTAAATGTTTCCAAACATTTACAGTAAGAGGAATCATGGTTCTGGAAGATGAGAAACCCTTCCCGGCATCTACCTTCTTCCAAGGCTTTGAGTCTCCCAGAAGGTTTAAGAGAAGAAGAATATAAAGCTTTTATAAAAACGTTCTTCTTGGGGAAATATAGCAATGAGATGGAGAACCATAAAGAATTCAGGAACTAAGGATTAATTTCTTTTGAAATCTTGAACACATCCGAGAGTTGAAGAGAGTCCGTGAAGGGCAGGCAAAGAACAGTCTTTGGATCTGAGCACTAAGAATGGGACTAGGGACTCAGTAGGCCATGTGCAAACTTATAATTCTTCTCTATGTTTCTTCAAAGAGGGATCAGCCAGTAACATTCCCAATCTTCTTCCTCTTATTCTGAAATCTTTCAAAGCAACTTAATCTGAGTTCTGAATTTATTATACTTACAATTTCTTATGCAATCACACATGTTTGTTTTGCCAAGAAAACAACATGTTCTGTGTGGAAAATAAAATTTCTACACAGATATATTATTTCCCGAACACCAAGTGCTGTTTCTTATCCAGGAAATGTGGTTTTCTTCCAAATGAACCATGTTAAAATTCTCTGCAAGATGAATCCCCAATTGCATCCTTTTCTGTGCAACCTCCCTCCATTTTTCAAGATATGTTGTTTTCTGCACAGAGACGTGAATATTTTGCACAGAGTAAGTCTGAAATGGCATAGTTTCTCATCAGTTCAAAATTCTTCTCATTAGGGCTTCTTCACATTCAAAGATCCTGGTTTTTCTGATCATTTTGTGATAATTTTTCTAACATTTTTTATCTCTACACAGGGAGATGATAGTTCACAGATGCCATCAACTTCCCATTGATTCAATTAATAAGTAGCATTACATTGTTCTTCAATTAATAATATTTCCCTTAAATTCAAAATTCCCCCTGGTTTCTCTCTGCTAGTCACAATGTCCCCAAAGTGAGATTTTTGTCCCTTTCTCCTTTCACATTACTTGAGGACAGAAACTGTGCTGCATAAGCTCTCAGATAGTTAGAAGATTGAAAAACGATTTCCATGGGGGGGGGGAATCTCATGGCTCCAGGAATGAATGGTGCTCTCCCTAACATGAAGCATCCCCCACAACCACGGCTGAGAGCCTTTGGAGAAGAGAAGACATGAACATTTCCAAAAAATTCATTCATACAAAATAAATAGTCAAACATCTCAGCATTTAACAGGTGCATTGAAGAGGAAAAAAGTTCTATGTTGGGTGACTGATTTGGACTAGGATCAAAACCGCACAGCCGGATCATAGGTTGCAGATGCCTTTAACCAATAAATGAATAAACATTGTGCTCTTGTCTCTCTTGATGCTTGGTTTCAGAGTCACCTCTATCAACAATGCCGAATTCTGGTCCATCCTGTGCCATCCCCTCCTGTGCTTCTGAACCCACTGTTGGATTTGGATCGGCAGGTTTCAGACGCCATGGAATTTTAGGCCACAGTGGCATCGGATATGGTGCTCTTGGCTCCGGAGGGTCAGAATTAGCCATCAGTCTGGGCATCGCACCTGGAGCCAATGTTTCCTACATCAACCAGACCCCACCATCCGAGATTGTGGTTCAGCCACCTCCTTTTGCTGTCATCATCCCAGGGCCCACCCTTTCTGCTAGCTGTGAGCCTGTTGCTATGGGAGGCACTACTCCCTGTGCTGTTGAGGGTGTTGGGATAGCAGGAGGCTTTGGCCATAGTGGCTTTGGCTTTGGCCGTTACGGCTTTGGCTTAGGCAATAAGGGCTTTTTGGGTCAGAGGGGTGGATGTTCCATCCGATGTCTCAGTAGCTACTGTCAATAGGCCTATGAACCCGGAAAATAATACCCTTCTGATCTTTGGAATGACCATGAATATTCTGTGATGCTATGGATCCACTTCAAGGTTCTCAGCCTGACATCAGAAAAGAATGATCTCCTGGAATCATCACTCACACCAAGAACCTGCCCATGAATTTGTGCACCCTTTCTTTCCTCTTGTTTCCCACTTCTTCTGAAACCCTCAAGGCAAATCATCAATGAAAAGCCATGTGTGCTTCATCTTGTCTCTTCCCTCTTTTCTGTATTATTTTCTAAACCATTTTCCCCCTCATTTTCAATAAATCTGTATCTGCATTCTAATCTCTGTCTCTTGTGTAAATTTATGAATGCATGACCACAGCTGGCTTGAACTTATTAGGGGTGGTACTTTGAATAACAGTTTATGATGGGACCTTTTAGATTCCATTTTTTTTCCAATAAGAATAAGGAAGAGAGAAAACAGTGTCCCTGGTAGGTGCTTTTCTGAGCCTCACTAGTGACACCTGACCTGACAACAGCAGATGGAAAAAGGATCTAGGAGTCTTAGTAGAAGACAAGCTGAACCATGGTGTGATGTGGCACCCTCAAAAAGCCAATACAATTTTGAGTTGAATCAATAGGAATGTAGTGTCTAAAATGAGAGAAGTACTAATACCACTCAATTCTGCTTTGGTCAGACCTCACCTGGAATATTATTTCCAGTTATGGACATCACAATTCAAGAAAGATACTGACATGCAGTAGAGGTGGTTTAGGGTACCATACCTGCCCAAATAGGTTAAATTTAGATTGTTAAGTTTATATTGTTTTATTTTATGTCTATTGTAATTTTAATTATACACTATTTAATGCTGTTTTAGGGGGCTAGGGTTGGTTTGGATAACATGTTGTGGGGATTTTTTTACTGTAAGCCACTTGGATTGTTGCCAATAAGCAGGATATAAATTATTATTATTATTATTATTATTATTAAGCTGGAATGTGTGAAAAGGAGGGTAACCAAAATAGTCAAAGGTGTGGAAACCATGCTTTGCGATCAGCAGCTTATGAATCTAGGTGAGGAGGTTAATAGTTGACATGATAGCCATGTTTAAACATTTGAAAGGATGCCACTTTGAAAAAGGGGCAAGCTCAAAAGAGTGCAGTTTCTATGTTGTGGGAAGTAACAGTATTTACTATTTACCATAGTATTATGTTTTTCCTCTCTTTTTTTGGAGCACGCTGTCCAGTTCTGTGCACCACAATTCAAGAAGTGTATTGACAAGTTTGAATGTGTCCAGAGGACAGTGGCCAAAATGATCTGAAAGGTCTGGAAACCATGCCCCATGAGGAGAAGGTGGGAGAACTGGATACGTTGAAGCTTGAAGAAGAGAAGGGAAGAGAAGTTTAAGAGTTGACATCAGCCATATTTAAATAGCCTTGCATTTTCCAGGTCAGAATATGCAGGTGAAAACTTTGGCCCAATCCTTATAGACCAGACAGAGATCTGGTGGATCTGGTCCAATCCCATTGCTGCTAATGAGACACTCCTACATCAATTTGTTCCCTGTATTGATGTGACTTTTTTAGAAACTATGCTGCAAACCCCAGAGGTGTTCACACACCCTCCCATGTTCCCTACCTTTCTGTGCCATTGCTGCTATAGAGACACCTCCAACAAAGCAGGTTACAGCATTTAAAAACAAACAAAGTTAAAACATTCCCTCAGCCCACAATCCACCCTCCCAACCCCTTAAAACAGAATTAAACCAAGAAAAAATTAAAAGTAACTATGCCCTAAAACAATAAAACAACAACAAGGAATCAGTTATGCCAACAGGATAAAAACTCATCTCCCAACAGACAGCTGTCATTCTGGGAAGGCCTGACGGAAGAGATCCGTCTTTACTGCCTTTGTAAAAGCAGCAAGAGTCGTAATGAGACGGATCTCATCCAGCAGGCCATTCCAAAGTCTCATTGCAACAGTGGGGGGAAAACATACGCAGAGGGAGACTGCATGAGTGGGGTATAAGGAAACGGTATTGCAATGTATGTAATGCTTAATTTTCTCAGCCATTCATCTCGCCCTGTCTGAGTAAGTCAAATGAAAGAATGAATGAATGAATGAATGAATGGAGGAAGGGAGGACCTGTATTACAGCAACTGCTAATTTTAAGATTCATCAAGCTAGTCCTGTATGAGGTGTCCAATATACCTTGTCCTGTATGAGGTGTCCAATATACCTTGGATTAGAAGGCATCATTAAATCAAATAAAAGATAAAGCATTTTTCTGCCTTTCATTTTGAAGGTGTACTCATTGTACTGAAGCTAAACAAAACGAAACACAATTCAGCTTCATGGAAACTTAATTAAAATGGAGTAAGACGTAATCTCAGTGTTTCAGTGTCACTTAATTCACCTTAGCCAAGCCATCGGGAAAACAAAAGTATAGCTTTAGAAAGAAACACAAAGGGAAAAAAGAAATAATTTAATACCAGAAAGTCCACTCCACCTTAAGTCTGAGGATGTGAGCAGTTTGGGAAGGAAATGTTCTTTCCCTTCATCCTGTATCCTGGTGAGACACACAGAATAAGAAACCATCTTGCATTTTTGCCTTTCATCTCATGTCTCTGATGAGCGTGAATCTGTGAACGCAGCAAGTTTGCACCAAATTGTGAGCTGAATGGATTTCTCACATATACTTATTTATTCTCAGTCAACTCTTCCCCACCTTCCAGGTACCAGATCTTGAATCTTTGGATCTTGAATCTAAGTCCAAGGCCAGTATACTCCAAGATACTCCCTGGAGTATCCTGGCCAGTGTAGATAAGCCGTAAATCATTGACAAAGGCTGCATTTGCACTGCAGAAACAATCCAGTTTGATACCACTTCAATTGCCTTTGCTCAATATTATGGAATTCTGAGATTTGTTGTTTTGTGAGATATGTAGCCTCCTTGGTCAGGCAGCTCTGATGCCAGAACAAACGTCAAATCCCAGAATTCCATAGCATTGAGCCAGGGCAGTTAAAGCAGTGTCAAACTGCATTATTTCTGCATTTCAGCCAGAGTTTTAGAATTGTATTTATTTTTATGTTATCTGTTTATTTATATCCCGCCTTCCTCCTAACACAGGGACTCAAGGCGGCTAACAACTCTAAAACAGTCCAAGTTAAAACAGTTGAAAACATTAAAAATACAAAGTTTGAAAAACAATTAAAGAATTAAAACAATTAAAAACATTACATTCTTAAAATTTAAAAATTTAAAACTTTTTAAAACAAAAATAGTATCCATGTCAAGCGAAGGTCCAATGGCATAAAAACGTCTTTACCTGCCACCAGAAAGACAGCAGGGATGGAGCCATCCTGGCTTCCAGAGGGAAGGAGTTCCAGAGTTTGGGAGCAGCCACTGAGAAGGCCTTTTCTCTTGTTCCCACCAAATGCATCTGAGAAGGTAGTGGGACAGAGAGAAGGGCCTCTCCTGATGATCTCAATACTCTGGGGGGCTCATACAGGGAGATACAGTCCTTCAAATAGCCTGCACCCAAGTGATATAGAACTTTATAGGTCAAAACCAGCACTTTGAATTGTGCCCAGAAACAGACTGGCAGACAATGGAGCTGTTGCAACAAGGGAATTGTATGCTCCCTGTAACCAGCTCCAGTTAACAACCTGGCTGCAGCTCTTTGGACTCGCTGAAGTTTCTGAGCACTTTTCAAAGGCAGCTCCACATAGAGTGCATTACAGTAATCCAAACAGGATGTAACCAAGGCATGTATCACCATGACCAGATCTGACTTCTCCAGGAACGGACACAGTTTGCGCACAATTTTTAGCTGTGCAAAGGCACTCCTGGTCACTGCTAATACCTTGGCTTCCGGGCTCAGCGCTGAGTCCAGAAGTACCCCTAAATTATGAACCTGAGTTTTCAGGGGGAGTGTTACCCCATCTAACACAGACTGAATCCCTATTCCCAGATCTGTCTTTCGAATGACCAGGAGCACCTCTGTCTTGCCTGGATTAAGAGTCAATTTGTTTGCCCTCATCCAGTCCATTATAGCAGCCAGACACCAGTTTAGGACAGAAACAGCTTCCTTGGAATTAGGTGGAAAGGAGTGATAGAGCTGGGTATCATCAGCATACAGGAGACATCCTACTCCAAACTCTGGATGACCTCTCCCAGCAGTTTTGTGTAGATGTTAAAAAGCATAGGGGACAGGGCTGAGCCCTGAGGGACCCCACAGGCCAATGGCCAAAGAGTCGAACAGGTATCCCCCAGCACCACCTTCTAAGAATGCCCCTCCAAGAAAGAACGGAGACACGGTAGAACAGTCCCTCCAGGCCCCATCCCAGAGAGGCGACTCCAAAGGATACCATGGTCAATGTTATCGAAAGCTGCTGAGAGGTCCAGCAAAACCAACTAAGAAGTCTTAGAAGTATGCAGATTAAAAATACATTTTAAAAAAACTCACTCATACGATCCTGGTCCATCTTCTCAGCCCCTCAGTAGACCAAAACATCTGAGATAAATCTGCTTCAAGGAGCCGTAGGCCAAGGATGCACTGGATCATGGTGAATCATGATGGATCGTGATGGTTTTCATCAAAATGGTGAAGGGTCAGGAAACCGTCCCTTAAGAGGAGAGATTTAGGTAGCTGGTTGTGTTTAGCCTGGAGAAGAGATGGTTAAGAGGTAATACAATAGCTCTGTTTAAGTATTTAAAGGAATGTCATATTGAGGATGGAGCAAGCTTGTTTTCTGCTGCCCCAGAGAATAAGACCTGGAGCAATGGATTCAAAATACAGGAAAATAGATTCCACCTCAACATTAGGAAGAATTTCCTAACAGTAAGGGCTGTTTGACAATGGAAGACAGTCCCTCAGAGAGTGGTGGAGTCCCCATCTTTGGAGGTCTTTAAACAGAGGCTGGATGGCCATCTGTCATATGAAGCGCTTTGCTTCTGTGTTCCTGCATGGCAGAATGGGGTTGGACTGGATGGCCCTTGGGGTCTCTTCCAACTCTATGATTCTATGAACCAAAAATATCCCCCCATTGACTTTGCCAACCCATGTCATTTGCATGACATGACAAAGGTCCAAAGTACAACGCAGAAATAATCTGTTTGATTTAACTGCCCTGGCTCAATCCTAGGGAATTCTAGGAACTGTTGTTTGATGAGACATTTCAGCTTCTCTGTCAGAGAGCTCTGGTACCACAATAAACTACAATTCCCAGGATTCCCTTGCACTGAGCCAAGGCAGTTAAAGCAGTCTCAAACTGGATTATATCTTTAGTGTGTTTTGGACCAAGGTGGCAAGGACTGCCAATGCAGCTTCATTGCAACAGTTGAGGGGGAAACATACGCAGAGAGAGACTGCATGAGTGGGGTATAGGGAAATGGTATTGCAATGTATGTAATGCTTAATTTTCTCAGCCATTCATCTTGCCCTGTCTGAGTAAGTCAAAAAATGATGTGCAAACAAAACCGTTGGTGACTAATTCAAAATATGGCCTCACACCACAAAGGATGGCACCCAAAGGTGTATAAAAGCACCAGCAGTCTTCAGCTCCTCCAGCAGCTTCCCTTGACTTCTCTCCAGCCCTTCACATCTGCTCTTTGGAGAAGTGAGTATGCTTTTCTTATATGGGGAAGTTATTTCATTCGGATGAAATTTTCACTGGGACTTTGCACCCGTTTGAAATAGTTGGTGAGTGTTTTTATTTTTACTAAAGGAACACCCTGCAAAAATAATCCAGTTTGAGACTACTTTAACTTTATCTTATGTTTATTTATATTTTGGCCTATGTGTTTGGATGGTTTCATGTGTCTAGTTATATAATGTATTCTGATCTATGTTATACCCCACCTTGAGCATTGAGGAAAAGTAAGAAGTAAACATTTATTGTTGTTGTTGTTGTTGTTGTCAGGTTTAGGACGGGGAAGGGCTGTTGGCAGTAGGGACTAAAATACATCAATTGATGGATCAGGGATTCATCCACCAGCATTCATTCCCAGATGGGGAGGAAATGAGATTCCTGACAATTATGAAACCCTGCTATAAAGAGTAATAACTGCTTAATATTTGAAAGGCAAGAAATACAAATGTCCCACTACCCTCTTCTCCAACTATGCCAACTAATTAGAAATGATGCAGAGTGACTAGATGTTGACCACAGAGTAGACTGCCAACAGCCAACACAAAACAGACTATAAGGAATTATTAGCTTCTTGTTCCAAAGCAGAGGCCCTGCCACCCCTTGTCTATGGCATGCTTTCAGTTTGGTACGGTTTGAGGGGTCTCTGTGCCCCCACTTCTCCTGCCTGAACTGAATGGGACTCCTTGAGACCATCTTTTATCTAAAGGACTTGCTGCCACCACCGGATGATCAACGCCTCCTACTTTAGCAATGCATCGGGAGGTTGCTGGGGAATTCCACTGGGACTTCTCTTGCCAACTGTAGGAAAGAACTGGGCCAAGGTAAGGCATGTGAAAAGGAGTACAAAAGGCAGAAGGCATTTTCAAGAAAAAAGGGGTTATATTCTAAGTAAGGAGTTTATCACACGGGGAGCCCCGTGTAGAAACGGGCTTTAAAGTTTAAAAAAAACACCCGCAAAAGCGGAAGCTTTCAATGAATGGGATTTCTCCCGTTCTGCCCTGTGTGAAAAGTGAAAGCGCTGTTAAAAGGAGGTTAATCCGAATGGAAATTAGACAATCACTGCTTCTTTTTACTTTCGGGATCTTCCGAAAATAAAAAGAAACAGTTTTTGTCTAATTTCCGTTCGGATTAACCTCCTTTTAACAGCGACGTCGTCTGAAAAAACACCCTCTTTTGCGGGTTTTGTTTAATTTAAAGCCCTGTTTCCGCACGGGATTTCCCTTGTGTGATAAACTCCTAAGGGAATTCTATAGAAAAAGAGTATCTCTCTTCATGGAGAACCACATTGCTCTCCAAGTATGAGTTACAGAGTAAAAGCAATTCAGCCAGAATAAGAATAGAATAAAATATCCTAACACCACTAATTGGTCCAATTTCCCAATCTTACTCACAGATCAAATGGGATTTGTAGTCCTTGATGTTTCTGGATAGCTGGGAGTCCAGACTCCATTGCCTGGCTCCAACAGCCTCCCGTCATGGACTGCTTAGCATAGCCAAAGAGAAAGGCAGACAGACAAAAGCCTCAGGTTCTTCCAGGCTTTTGAAAACCTTCTCTCAGACCCATCTCGAAAGTCCTAACTGCCCCTCTCAATAGCCAGTTGCTATCTGGACACCGCTGTGAAGTTGCCTCTTTAAAATGTAACTTTACCTCTTTACACATTTTAACCCATTGTTATCAGGGAAGGAGGTTCTGGGAAATGGAAGGACTAGCATTGATCATATATGATGAGAATCCCCATCATTCAGTTTTCCAAGGAAAAAGCGTTAGAAAAGATGCAGAGTGACAAAACAGAAAGGACACAGAGCAAACCAATGCTGACCACTGAGTAGATTGTCAATGGTCAGCACAATATAGCCTAACAAATGATCAGTTCCTTGTACTATAACATGGCACCCAAAGCACTGGATCTATTCATCTTTGAAATATATCTTGGCTATGCCATGTTTTCAGGGTGGTAGATTTTCAGGGTGGTAGAGTGATTTTAGGGTGGCATGGTTTCAGGGTGGTAGAGTAATACCACCCATCATCCAGTCTTCCCAGGAGGGCATTTCAAAGGGCCTCCAGTGGAGCCTGGTGGTTTCCATGTCAGGGGAGCTGTAAATTTACTCTGGGGTTTGGACAGACTTAAAGATGTCCAAAGTGTGGAATCATCTCCCCCCAACAGGTCCAAGCACCAGACTTTAAAGGATAACTCCTTTAAAGTCTGTTCTAAGACCTGGAGAGGATTTGCTGCCCCTTTGACATGGGATACACCACAGAGTTGGTCTTGAGGTGGAATGGGTGCCCTCTTCTTCTTTCTGATTGATATTAACCAAATATTTTCCCGAGAAGCAAGGCAACAACCTCAGACGACCTGAGAAGGAGAAATCCCAAGAACAATATTTTGGTGTTTGGCTGCTACCGATTTGAGAAGGGAAAATGGACATGGTCACTAATGCCATATTTCAGGACACAAGGATACCCAATGCCATACTTCAGGACCCAGGGATTACCGATGCCATACTTCAGGACCCAAGGGTACAGGAACTGCTGGTAAGACAACAGAAAGGATGTCTTTTTCCTTCTTTCCACATTTGCTTCCTTCATCATCTTGTCCTAGGAGCAAACACCAAAAATAGTTAAGCGTGTCCCTGATTTTCGCTATAGCCATTTTAATTTATTTGTTATTTGTAATTTTTAAGTATGTTTTTATATTTTGTCCATTTAATTGCATTTTAAGGGGGGGTGGGCTATTGGGGGAAGCGATTGTCTGTTTTATCTTGTAAGCCACCTTAGTTGTTTTTACAGAGAGGCGGGATATCAATATATTTTGTTGTTGTTATTATTATTATTATTAGTAGTAGTAGTAGTAGTAGTAGTATGTGTCTCAACAGGGCTTTAGACCTTGAGATATCAAGCTTCACATACAGTTTTTCTAAGGGAGTTGATATCAGCCCTTGTTCTCTGCAGCAGACCCAATGAATTTCATTGCTTTTTCTTAGGCAAGGAATACTAAGAAATGGTTTTGCCAGTTCCTTCTTCTGAAATAGCGCCTACAGCACCTGGGATTCCTTGGTGGTCTCCCATCCAAGTATTAACTAGGGCTGACCCTGCTTAGCTTCCAAGGTCAGATAGGTTCTGGTGCCTGTAGGCCACCAAAGTCCCTAATCATCTACCCTTTGGCTTTTTGCGGGTGGAAACATTTCATTTTTCATGGAAGAGCAAGGTAACAGAAAGTACTTATTCTCTTGCATGTGTGCCCCTGGAAATGGGATCCTAAATTATCTCACATGAATGGGATCAGAGATGGAAACAATATTTTTTAAAAAAATTGGTAAGATAGTTGAAATATGTATTTCTTGAATGTTGGGAAAACCTGCAAAGGAGAATTAAGGAGTAAGATAAATGTCTGGAGTTTGAGAATTATTCTGTAAAAAATCCATATTTTTGGTTTGCGTTGTATCTCCTTAAATGGTAAGAATTGGTGGTATTAAACGGTGGTATTTCCTGTGCAGAGAATGGCATTTTCTAGAAAGAAAATAAGAGATCTTTTTAGAAATATTGGCTAGCATCCTACATTGGAGGAATGGTTTTGTAACCTAGAGTTGCAGTTCCGTAAATGCTCCTTCTTCAGACATGCTCCGTATTCAAACCATCCGGATGGCCATAATTGCAAATACCCTTCAAACCTCCCTTAACAGCAGCTGCACCGAAAAATGGAATAAGGCTCTCAGGGGATGTGCCAGAATGATCCCTTGACACAACTTTTAATATGAATCTGGAAATGAAAGAGTTTTAGATGAATTCCCAGGATCACAGGGCTTTCTTGATTTTCAGGGGTTGCAGACTGCCAGAAATAGTGCAAATTGAGTCCACTTTTAGGGTTAGGGTTAGTGCCAGGGAATCGTTTTTTTTTTCTGGGACATTGAGCCTTCTCTGTCAGAGAGCTCTGGTGCCACAATAAAATACAGTTCCCATGATTCCCTAACCCTAACCTTAACCCTAAAAGTGGACTCAATTTGCACTATTTCTGGTAGTCTGCAACCCCCATTTGAGGCAAGCATTAACAATTCATCTGGATTTGTCTTCTGCTTTTACTTCATGTACTGTTATTAATCATCAGTACTAATAATTTACAGAGATACAAATCAGTCTTATTTCCATTTGAGAAATACTTTGCTTATGTGTCCTGACATTTTTTTTCTTTTCCCCCTGTCCTTTCTTTTTCCTTCCTTCCTTCCTTTTCAACCATGACATCAAAAGGAGCTTATTGCAAATCGTCAAGTACATATACGTGAATTGGATCTAGTCATTGCTGATATATTTCTTAGTATGGATGAAATGCTAGATATCTAGCAATCGGAAACCGGCAGTCAGTAATGGGCATGTCTGGTACCAGCAAGATCCAAACATCATTCATGCAGAGTATATAGCAGAATAAGCTCTGCCATTTACGTCACACTACGTCTCCCAAACTCCCAATGCCTTCTTTGGCTGATGGAGCTATAAAGACAATAAAGATTGGAGGCAGAAACCCACAGAAATGTGTCATGTGTCCTTCATTTCTTTTAGGACGTTATCACACAGGGAGTTGCAGGGAGAAAGTGGAAATAAACCAGACGAGCGGAAGACTTTAATTTACGGGATTTGTCCCGTTCCGCCTCGTCTGATAACTAAATTCAAATTTAAAAGGGGGTTAATTCGAACAAAAACCTGATCTTTTCAAATCCTCAAAAATCCCGAAAATGAAAAGATCAGATTTGAGTTCGAATTAACCCCCTTTTAAATTCAAATTTAGTTATCAGACGAGGCGGAACGGGACAAATCCCATAAATTAAAGACTTCCGCTCGTGCCCGTTTATTTCCACTTTCTCCCCGCGACTCCCCGTGTGATAACGTCCTTAGTCAGGTTTCTTTACTACATTCCAGCCATTGACCTCAAGATGACAAATGTAGCCCTCCTCCTTTTCCTTCATAGGATCATAGATCTGGAAGAGACCTCAAGGTCCATCCAGTCCAACATTCCATGCAGGAAGACACAGACAAAGCATTCCCAAAAGCCATCCAGACTCCGCTTAAAAACCTCCAAAGAAGGAGATTCCAGCACACTCCAAGGCAGACTAGTCCACTGTTGAACAGCTCTTACCCTCAGAAAGTTTTTCCTAATGTTGGGTTGGAATCTCTTTTGCCTTAGCTTGAATCCTTTTGCTCTGTGTCCTAGATCTCTGGAAGGGCAGAAAACAAGCTTTCTCCATTTTCAATGTGATACTTTTCCAAACATTTAAACATAGCTGTGGTGTCACCTTTCAACCCTGGTAGAACAAAGAAAAGAAGAAGATCTCAACAGATCTTCTCAGAAGATCTCAACAGACAAGTGGGCTCATATCGGAGAATACGGACCTTCAAGAAACCTGGACCTGTGACATGTTCAGGGTGGCCAGATGTCATAACCACAAGGGAGGATAGGCACCACCAAATGTAGGACATTCAAAATGTAGGACATTCAAGAAAAATGTAGGTGCTTACCAAATAAAAGCTAAAAACACTCATATAAATGTAAACTCATGTTTCTTGGTCATGCTCAAAATGGGGGGACATTTTGAAATTCCTCCTGGACAGAAGATTGAAATGTAGGAGACGTCCTGGAAAAGGAGAACATCTGACCACTCTGGACATATTGGATATATTATGGGTCATAACCAGCACCATCAGCCAATGGAGCTGTTGACACCAGTTACTCTCCCTGGTTAACAATCTGGCTGTAGCTCTTCTGAATTTTTTGAACATGGTACAACTCAGCAACTATTAATGCAAAAATTAAAACACCATTAAATAATCAATGGCATTGATACACACGTTTTAGCAAGTCGCACATCATGGCTACAGCAGTTCATTCATGGTCTTGAATACTCATGGCTTTATGGGAATGTGTATCTTGTTTTTGAAATGAACGTAATATTTTTGCATCAGTGAAAACATCCCTAGTTTGTGATATTTTCTAGAGCCGCTAGATGACAGGCTTCTAGAACAAATGTGTGTCTTGTTTTTGCAGAATGTCTTAGTTCAGCACAAGTACCAACTTGTTCCAGAGCATGCTTTTAGAGAATTATCTCCCTCCAGGTGTGGTTTGATTCCAGTTCCCATTATTCCTTCCCATGCTATCCAGTGTTAAATGATGATGGATGTTGCAATTAAATTACCACTGGAATATTATGGATTCCTCACCCTTTTCCAAAGAACTCTGTGAAAGGAGCTTAGCACAGGGGTATCACCAGGGAGTGGGAAGTGAAGGCATAGACCCCATATGATAATACCGCTCTCCTTCAGTCTCCACATTTCTATCCTTTCAGTAGCTAGCTATGTTCTCATTGAAAGATAAGCAGAAGAACATCTCCCACCAAGATCTCCTGGGTCCTCAGGAGGTCTCAACAAAGGAGGGAGGGTGTCCAGTGGGGAGACTAAATGAATAAAGTCTCTCACATGAACCATGAGAGCATCTAGAAGGTCTTCACACTTGATATCATAGAGGTGGGACAGGAAGAAGCCCTCACAGCTGGTGGCAATGGTAGGATTTGTTCTCATATATTGTTTTTATATTGTATGTTTTAATTTTGTAACGGATTTAATAACTTTTTAAGGGGGGAGGGAATTAGATTTTACTCTTGTATGTTATATTTTATTGTTGTTAGCCGCCCCGATTGATCTCAAAGGGGTGGGATATAAATTATTATTATTATTATTATTATTATTATTATTGGATTAGTGGAAGCTCTCACAATGTCCATACCCATGAAGCACCAAACCCACCTAGCTCTGTGTCACTTACAAAAGGAACTACTCTCTGTCTCCCATATAAGACAACAAAAATTTGATCCCAAGTTTCTCAGAATGTTATATGGTGTCTTTATTCATCATTTTGACTTAACATTATGGATATCATTGCAAAACATATATATTGTTCATCTCATCTTTATCCAAAGGACTCGAGGTGTGCTACAACAACAAGGATGTGTTAACCTAACATTGAGGCAAATGCTTAATAAAGGGCTAATGAATCCTGGTGTGAATTACTACTGGAATTGGACCTCTATTAAGTGCCACTGTGGACAGAACAAGGACCAAAGTGGATGCTACCCAGAGGAAACAAATATTGCCTTTATACAAAGAAATGAAAAGCAGTCTCCTATATAGTCTAAGCCTGTGGCTCTCAAACTCTTGTCCTCCAGATGTTTGGGACTTCAGTCCCCATAATTCCTGAGCATTGGCTATATTGGCTAGGATATCTGGGAACTGAAGTCTGAAACATGTGGAAGACCAGTATTTAAGGACCACCAGTCTAAGCTTCTCTCTACCCTCTCCGCCATTGTGGGAGAAAAAATCTGTGGTTCCTGTAGCTTTTCCCCTATAGAAGGAAAAGTGTTTGGGGAGGATGGCATGAAGCAGGAAATGGTGGAGGGGAGAAGGTTAATGGTCAAGTTCTATGGATGAGTTATACTAATGTTTTTTTAGTACTGGAAGGGGGGGAGCAGTCAGAGATCATTCATCTCATGGCCTAAATCCTATTGTTAGCCCTGACTAGAGTAGACCCAATGGGATTTACCTATGGGTTGATTCACCATTCAACAAGTGGTTGAATCGTCTACAACTGTGGAGATCAGGGTTTGATTCCTCACTCAGTCATGGAAACCATGGTCGATTCACCCACTCTCAGCCCTAGAAAACCCCACAATTGGTCCACTTTAGGGTCACCATGTTGGAAATGACTTGAAGGCACACAACAACAACTAATCTAGTTGAGATGCCAGCTTTGATCACCTAAGGGAGAATTAGGGAATGTTGGGCCTTCCAGATGTTGTTAGCTCTCAGCTCCCAAAACTTGACTTAACCCAATGGGAAGAAGCAATGAGAGGTGTAGGCCAGAGGATCTGGAGGCCCACAGGTTCTCTGCAGCCCTTTCCAGGTGGTTCTTATAACCAGGGAATACTAAGACATAAGGGTTCTAATATATATGTTGCAATGTGTTATTCTGAGAGGAGACGGAAATCAGTCCTTGTCTGGTCCACACCGGTCCTCGCCATGACTGATCCGATGCGCATCATCAGCCAGGATAGCAAACACTCGGACGGTCTCCTCGAAAGTCAGCTGCTTGTTCTTGTCAACGTCAGCTTCTTTGAAGAGCTCCTGGATATAGCCTGGACGGCTCCGGTTCTGTGCAAGTAGGGGGGAAAACATAATAAAACTTTTTTTCAGCAAATGCTCCTGTAGGAGAAGAAAAACCTGTCAGCCAAAAGATGTCTTCCTCTGAACATGGCTGTATAGACCATGGGTACGCAATTGTGGTAGGTCTGGGCGCCAGTTTTGGTGGCCTCCATGCTGCTTACCTTTTGCTCATGTGTGCCTGTCAATTTCACTGGTGCTCTTTTATTTTAAAAAGCATATCACTGACATTCATTCTACAATGGGCCTTCCACATTCTCTGGGGTTAGAGGACCTCCATGAAAGTGCAAATAAAACACCACATTTTAAAAAAAAAACAACGAGAGAATACCTCTCTAGCAATCTCTAGGTCCCCCAGCACAACTCTATGGCCAAAATCCAGCAGAAGTTGACCACAGAATTGCACTGGAGGAGTGGCAAACGCTCTGAGAATTGTCTTCTCTAAGAATCTCTAGGTCCTCCAGCATGGCTCTATGGTCAATGTCCAGCAGAGTTGCGCTGGAGGACCTAGAGATTCCTAGAGAGAATATATTAATCGAAAACAAGAAATAATCAAAACAAAAAATAAAAGCTGCAAATGTGGAGGGCCAACTGTTACTTGTATTTTGCTCCAAGGTGCACATCAATTTTATGGATGCTGTTTAGGTTTTGTTACAACGTGCGCACCAATTGCATTCACAAAGCTTACATTGGGTTCAAAGGTGTGTGTCGATCACATTCATGTTTCTTACATTTACAGTCACCCCTCCATTTTCGCAGACTTGTTGTCCATGTCCTTCACCCATTCACAGGTGGCAAACGGAGGGGGACAAAATGGGACATGCACCATCATTCAACCCTATGGGGCTTGAATATTTATGATTTTCCATTTTCACAGGGGGAGGGTCCAGAATGGATCCCCCGTGAAAAAAGAAAGGTGACTTAAAATGTGCATTTCGGATTCACTGGTGCTGTTTAGGATGCAATTTCTCTAGTGGGCAATTCAGCTGGGCGTCTGAAACATGCGCAGTCCACGAATGAGCTGTTGCAGCCATGATGTGTAGTTAAAACATCTGCATCCATAGCATTCATGTTACTTACATTTGTTTTAAAAAGTGTCAGTTTCACAAACGCTGAATACATCTTGTTACAAATGTGTATCAATTGCATCCATATTTTAATTTTTATTTTACATGCACCACAAGTGCACAAGAAATTAGGGGCCACATCCTGGTCTGATCTTAAAAAGTCTTTCTCCTACTTCCTAGCTTGGCCTCTGCATCCTTGCACAACTGTTCCAAAAATTTCCCTTCCCTTGGAATTTACTTACACAGGCAGCAAGGAAGGTGGGAGCCTGGCCTTTCAGGAGCTCAGTCATATCCTTGAGGCTCAAGCAGTCATCCTTGCCTTCGCGGGGAGCATACTGGTGGTAGATGCCGATAATGATCTCCATAGCCTTCTCCAGGGTGCAATTTGGCTGTGCATCTGACTCATGCGTAGTTCTTGGAAGAGCTGTTGTGGCCATGATGTGTAACTTTCAATCTGGAAAGGCTGAAATGTGGGACAGGATGGAAAGAGGTTTGCACCAACCAGCGAGTGGCATCACTAGGGTTGGCATCACCCTGGGCAATAACTCATGGTGTCACCACCACCACCCTGCATTGATCTCCTCCCATATCACACTATACAGAATCTTTAGTAATGTTTTTTGTACTACTGTTATTCGTAAATCGTAATTCCCCTATATCGCTGGTGCTTTGATCTTGTCTTCCTGCATGGCAGAGGGGTCGAACTTTATGGCCTTTGTGGTCTCTTCCAACTCTATGATTCTACGATTCTATGACTATAATGGCAATATAAAGATAAAAGTATTCCCCATTGACAATGTTGGCAAGTTATGTCCGACCGTAGGGGGTGGTGCCCATCTCCATTCCTAAACCAAAGAGCCAACGTTGTCAGAGACTACTCTGTGATCCTGGGGCCAGCATGACTGCACATAAAGCTGTTTACCTTCCCACCAAAGTGGTACCTATTTATCTACCTGCATTTGTATGCTTTCAAACTGCTAGGTTGGCAGAAGCTGGGACTAGTGGACAGGAGCTCACCCCATCATGCAGCATAATGGCATAATGGCAATAGTTGTGACATAAACAACTAGGAACATTAAAACTATACTTTTAAATGACAATATCATAAGCACAGCCTAAATATATTTATATATACAGCGGGCCCTTGGTATCCGTTGGGATTTGGTTCCAGGGACCCCCATGGATACCAAAATCTAGAGTAAGGGTTCCCAACCAGTGCTCCGAGGAGCCCTTAGGGTTTCGTATGCACTTCCCAAGTGCTCCACAGCTGCTCCAGGAAAATGAAACAAATAAAAATTGAATGAAATCACAGAATAAGAATATATCCTTATATATACTCCATAAACACCATTAACTTGTAAGACATAGGGTAGGCCTCTTAGGAGCTCTGCCATAGAAATAAGGGCTCCATGAGTCAAAAAGGTTGGGAACCCCTGATCTAGAGGGTTTAGGGACTACATTCTTGTTCAGCTCTGCGTTAGAGCAAAGGCTTGTAAAAATTATCCAAAAGAAGATGCAGATCTGTCAATGCATTGACAGATCTGCATCTTCTTTTGGATAATTTTTACAAGCCATTGCTCCAACTCAGGGCATTCACAGGGCATTTGTCAATGCACTGACAGATCCGCATCCTCTTTTGTCATTTATTGGAGTGCAGGATGATACAGGGGATTTTCTGCCAAAGCATAAGACACCATCGTATTCATCAAGCCTGTTGAAGCCATTGCAACTGCAGTTCCCAGAATACTGGGGAAATGTGGAATGGGTTTGGGGAGTTGTAGAGCCAGAGAAGCCTAGTGGTTTCAGCGTTGGACTATGGCACTGGAGACCAAGATTCATATCTCCACTTGACCATGAAACCCACTGGGTGACCTTGAGCAAGTCACACACTCTCAGCCTCAAGGGAAGGCAAAGGCAAACCTCCTCTGAACAAGAAAACCTATGATAGGGTCGGAAATTACTTCAAGGCACACAACAACAACAACAAAGTCCCAAGAGGCCACCTTTTTCTCCCCAGGTTCTGCTACCAATGTTCGGAATGAGATAAACCCCATCGGTGCCATTTTCCAGAGTCTCCTGGAGCAGGAGGATGGATGCCTGGAGAAATGCCATACGAGATGCTATGCCAGGCTAAGAGATCCTTAGTAAAGAGAAGACTCACCAAACTCGCCAGCTGATTCCGAGAGGTGGTTGTGATGTTTGGAAGGTGCCGCCAGCCTAGTTTATATACCTCCTCAGAGCTGGATTTCGACAGCGGTGATGAAACCAGCGTTGGCAGCCTGCAGCAGCGTGATTTACCAACACCCAGAAATGATTACAGAGTTTGATTCCTTCTCAGTCCATTCATTCTTCCGGGTCTGATTTTCCACCTGTGTTTGGTAACTGTCCAACCAACCACACCTTCACCCGTCTTCCCCACACACACACCAGCTACAAGGCAAAGTAGACCTGATGGCAACATGTCTGTGCATTCATTGTGCTCATGTGGGATGCTTCTGTTTTTAGAAACAGGCAATCAGATGGGGTTTAATATATTACAGATGTTTTGATTAGGTTGGATCAGATTTCAATAATTAGATCACCCTTCCTGTGGCTATTTTTGGTTTAAGGGATAGGTGGACCACATGCTGTGTGTAGGCCATATCTGGCCCACCATCGACTGTCTTTTAATGAACTTTTAGAATCATAGAGTTGAAAGAGAGCCCAAGGCCCCCAAGGAGGAGAACATGATTCTCTCATGTCTTGGTCCAATTCTCTAACCACGACAACCCCATAATCCCTCCCATAACACAACACTGGACTCAGCTTCAGTGAGAGACTGCTTTTGCGTACAGATGTCCATGTAGCTATCACAAGCACCAGAGCTTGAAAATTTTAATTTTTTGAAATTATAAGCTCCAGATCAGCTGCTAACTCTGCTGACTGAGAAATTCTAGAAGGTGTTGTCTGAAAGACTAATATTGTTAACTGCCATCAAGCTGACTTTGATTTATGGCAACCCTTATAAATGAGAGACCTCCAAGTCTTCCTCCTCAACAGCCCTGCTCAGATCTTGGAGGACTGAGTCTCTCTATCTGGAATATGGCCTTCCTCATTTCCGGCTGCCTTCCACCTTATCAAGCATTATTGTCTTTTCTAGGGAGTCATGTCTTCTTATGATATGGCCAAAGTACAACAGCCTCAGTTTAGTCCCATGGCTTCTAGGAAGAGTTCAGGCTTGATTTGCTCTTTGTTGTTGTTAACTGCCTTCGCGTCGATCTCGACCCATGGCGACTCTATGGATGAGCCATCTCCAGGCCCCCGCTACTGTCCTCTGCTGCTCTGCCCAGCTCCTGCAAACTCATATTCGTGGTCTCTTTAATAAAGTCCATCCATCTAGCATGTGGCCTTCCTCTCTTTCTCCTTCCCTCCACCTTTCCTAACATTATTGTCTTTTTCAGCAACTCATGCCTTCTCATGATGTGTCCAAAGTATGACAGTCTAGGTCTTGTCATCTTGGCTTCTAGGGATATCTCTGGCTTGATCTGCTCTAGGACCCATTTGTTTTTGACCATGATCATGCTGGAGGACCTAGAGGTTCCTAGAAAGAACACTTCTTTAGGCATTTGTAAGTCCTCCAGCACATCTCTATGGTCAACTTTGACCATAGTCATGCTGGAGGACCTAGAAATTCCTATAAAGAACATTTCAATCAAATCTGCAAATAATCAAATCTGCAAATATGGCCACATATGTGGAGGGTCAAGTGTACATTAGGAAAGAAGGCTGGCTCCTTGCTGTCCCTCTGGGTACAGGAGAGATATAACCTGTTGAACTTCTGCCTCTACTCCAGGTGCCAGGTGAGATGACAAAAGGCACTGTCATCTCATCCCAGGAGCCAACGAAATTGATGTTCAACATGAGTGGAGAAAATCCAGAGCCACCATTCATGACACGATAGACATGGAATCACTGGGTGAGTGATGCTCACTTCCAAAAGGACCCTTTGTTGTTGTTAACTGCCTTCGTGTCGGTCTTGACCCATGGCGAACCTATGGACAGGACATCTTCAGCCCCCCGCCATCCTCTCCTGCTCTGTCCAGCTCCTGCAAACTCATATTCGTGGTCTCTTTAATAATGTCCATCCATCTGGCATGTGGCCTCCTCTCTTTCTACTTCCCTCCACCTTTCCTGACATTATTTTCCAACAATTCATGCCTTCTCACAATGTGTCCAAAGTACAACAGTCTAAGGGAGGTTGCAGACTGCCAGAAATAGTGCAAATCGAGTCCACTTTTAGGGTTAGGGTTAGTGCTAGGGAATCATGGGAATTTTTTTTTCCTGAGACATTGAGCCTTCTCTGTCAGAGAGCTCTGGTGCCACAATAAAATACAGTTCCCATGATTCCCTAACCCTAACCCTAACCCTAACCCTAAAAGTGGACTCAATTTGCACTATTTCTGGCAGTCTGCAACCCCCCCTATGTCTTGTCATCTTGGCTTCTAGGGATATCTCTGGCTTGATCTGTTCTAGGACCCATTTGTTTGTCCTTTTGGCTCTCCATGGGATCCTCAGCACTCTTCTCCAGCACCACATTATCTTAAATTAGTTAATTTTCCTCCTATCTTCTTTCGTGACTGTCCAGCTCTCCCATCCATACATGTCAATGCTCTAGGACCCATTTATTTGTCTTTTTAGCCACAGTATCTGTGGAACTCTTCTCCAGCACCATATTTCAAATAAGATGATCCTCTTCCTAACAGTTTTCTTCACTATCCAGCTTTCACAACCATACATAGAAATTAATAATACAATAACATAGACAAACCTAACTTTTAGGATTGCAATTGTGTATTTTACACTTGAGGATCTTGTCTAGTTCCTTTATACTTCCCCTTCTACGTCCTAATCTTCTTCGGATTTCTCCATTCTGAATAAAGACTGAGCCAAGGTATGGAAAATCTGGAACTATTTCAATGTCTTAATCTTTTACCTTAAAATTATACAGATCCTCTGAGGCTGTTATTTTTTTCTTAATCTTCAACTATAAACCTGCCTTTGCAGCTTCTTTCTTTCCTTTTTTCCCCCCAATAATTGTTCCAGGTTTTTGGTATTTTCTGCTAGTAATAAGGTGTCATTTGCATATCTTCAGTTGTTGGTGTTCCTTCCACTAATTTTAATAATTCCTTCTTCCAAGTCTAATCCTGATTTACATAAGATATTTTCAGCCATGACTAATAATCATCCATAAACCTCTCCTTATACTTGTCTAGTATCTTCTGAAAGCCTTCTGAGTCAGTGTCCCTCACTCTTTGAGGGTCTCAAAAGCCAGGAAAGGTAGACTGCAGTTTCAAAAACTAAGACAGAAATTTGGAAAGCCAGTGAAGGCTGGTGGTGTCAGAGTCAGTGGGTTGTAGTCAGAACTAGCTAAGGTACTTAAATTTATGTCAACATCTCAGAAGAAATTGTGTAGTAATTTGAGTGTTGTATTAGGCATCTGGGAAATTCAGACTAACACCCAGCTCAGATTCAACACCCCAATAACATCAGAGCCACCCCAATCTCTTCTGCTGGAAGTATCAATGATGCAACGCAAGTATGACTTTTAATCACTTCTGCAAATACTTTTTACAGGAAGATCGAGGAATTTCCAGGCATGCTCCCAATGAACTTCAGTGGGGAAATAGTACCTTTTACAGACGGATGAGTTCAGCAGGAAGAGAAAGCCAAGGAACCTAATCCATCATTGTTTTGTAACTCTGCTTTGACAATCCTGACTCTACATGTCTTTGTCATGGCTGGGTTGTTGGATCAGAGACACCATGAAGCAACTTTTTGTGTATACAATACAATTAGGTCCCATGGGTGAGGTCTGGATACGTGCAAGTAGAAAGGCAGAATCAGGAAGGAGACCAATGCTGGGAAGGAACCTCTTGGCTGGATAGCCTTCTCAGTCACAAACCCAATCCATTTAACATTTTGACCTTTTCCAGACTGATTCACCTTGTGGGAGCGTTGGCAGGTCTTCCTGGTCAACAGAGAGAGTTTATGACTTGAAAACATTGGCTCAGTTTCTCTTCCAGTTGAGTTTGCCAAATAACATCTCAAGCAAAGAGCACCTGATGACTTCCTTGTCACCAGAAGGGAATGTGATGGTGGATCTGCTCCAGGTTTTTCATCCAGACTTTACAGGAGCTGTCCAAGGTACTGGACTCTAGCCTCTGAAATAGGATCACCAAGCTGGATAGCTCCTTCGAAGTTCAAACTGAAACCTGGAGCGTATTCACTGCCTTCATTCACCCAGGAGCCCTTAGATGCCACCAGGGCAATTTAGGTACTGGAAGGTTGTAGGCAAAAGTATCAGAGAATCCTGGAGTTGGAAGGGATCCTCAAAGGCCATCTTTTCCAACCCCCTTCTGCCATGCAAGAAGACACAATCCAAGCACTCCTAACAGATGGCCATCCGGCCTCTGTTTAAAAACAGAAGAAAGAAACTCCACCACCCTTCAAAGCAGTAACTGTTGAACAGCTCTTACCATCAGGAAGTTCTTCCTAATGTTGAGGTGGAATCTCTTTTCCTGTAACTTGCATCCATTGCTCTGGATCCTATTTTCTGCAGCAGCAGAAAACAAGCTTGCTCCATCCTCAACATGACATCCCTTCAAATATTTAAATATTTAAAGAAAACGACTCCACCACTCTCCAAGGGAGCGTCTTCCGCTGTCGAAAAGCTCTTGCTGTCAGGAAGTTCTTCCTAATGTTGAGGTGGAATCTCTTTTCCTGTAGTTGGAACCCATTGCTCCAGGTCCTATTCTCTGGAGCTGCAGAAAACAAGCTTGCTCCATCCTAAATATGACATCCCTTCAGATACTTAAACATAGGTGTCATGTCACCTCTTAACCATCGCTTCTCCAGGCTAAAAACACCCAGTTCCCTGAGTCTCTCCTCATAGGGCTTTATGGTTTCCAGACCCTTCACCATTTTGATCACCCTCCCCTGGACCCACTCCAGCTTGTCCACATCCTTCTCGAATTGTGGTGCCCAGAAATGGACACAGGTAAGGTTTGACCAAAACAGAATGAAGTGGCAAATAATAAAGCTAAAGTCCATCAATGTTCTGTGCAATGCTGAAGTTTGTATGTAAAAATGATTCTTGATTTCTTGTGTGAATAAGAGGTACGTAGCTGTCGGGAGTGGGGAGAGAATGGATTGTTGAAGTGGTTCCTGTTTGGAGGAATGTTTGAGGATATTTGCATGGGACAGTTGCTGAGTGGAAATTAGGGTTGGGTTATGAGTGGAGTCGGTTTAGCCTGGGGTTTGAAAAGAGAACAGCTGGAAATGTGTTTGAGAAAGGTTAGAGTCAGAAAAAGGATAGAGTGGAGAGCCAGCATGGTGTAGTCATTTGAGGGTTGGTTTGACCAAGCTTTGAATCCCCACTCAGACATGGAAATCCACTAGTGACCTTAGAATCATAGAATTATAGAATCATAGAGCTTAAAGAGACCCCAAGGACTACCCAGTCCAGCCCCATTCTGCCATGCAGGAATTTTCAATCCAAGCACCCCCGACAGATGGCCATCCAGCCTCTGATTAAAGACCTCCAAAGAAGGTCCATCACTCTCCAAAGGAGTGTGTTCCACTGTCAAACAGCCCTTACTGTCAATAAATTCCTCCTAATGTTGAGGTGGGATCTCTTTTCCTGCAGCTTCCATCCATTGCTCCATTGCCTCCTATTCTCTGGAGCAGCAGAAAACAAGCTTGCTCCCTCCTCAATATGACATCCCTTCAAATATTTACACAGGGCGATCATATCACCTCTTAACCATTTCTTCCCTAGATGATGATACTCCTCAAAGGGCATGTTTTCCAGACTTTTCACCATTTAGATTGCTCTCCTCTGGACCACGCTTCAGTTTGAGCAATTTGTACACTCTCGGCCCCAGAAAACCCCATGATAGGTTCGCCTTAGGGTTGCCAAAAGTTGGAAACGACTTGAGGGCACAGAACAGCAGCAACAACAAAAGTGTTGGAGTGAGAAAAGGGAGTTTGGCTTGTGTGATTGGTAAGGGTCTGATCTGTTTCAGGAGACTCTTATGAGTCCAGCTGGCACCTGCTCTTCCTCCGCTCACCAGATCAAAAAATACAGGTTTGGGGGCTGCTCCCAAAAATATCTAATGCCTAGTCTTTGGTTCCTTTGGTTGCCAGTCCTGGAGCATTGGGAGCATCAAGGACCCTGTTCTGCATTCAGATGTTGGCCTGGGAGGGACAATGTACACAGATAGAGCCCAATGCCCATCAGGACATTCTTGCTGCCATCCTGTTACACATCATTGCAATTCACTAATTCACTTATGCAGCTGCCATATAGACTCAACTATAAGTCGACCTCATGTATAAGTCGAGGGCAGGTTTTGGGGCCAAAATTATGGATTTTGATATGACCCATGGATAAGTCGAGGGTAAAACTTAGCAGCATGTAACAAAGGATGTAAAGGATGAAGCAAAGGAAAATAATGCTAAATAACTTTAAAAATTTTGACAGGTATAACTGTTTGTGCTCACCCTAAAGGCTGGATGAATGAGACAGTAGAGGGAGTTAATGCTTCTTTCAGGTGCTCCGAGAAGAGATTAAGCTCTCGCCTTTCACCAGGGGATGGTTCTTTTTTTATATAAGAATCAAAGTACAGCACTTACATTGGCCCACGGATGTCGACCCGGGTTTTGGGGGTCGATTTCTTTACTAACATTTCTAGACTTATACATGAGTATGCACAGTAAGTATACATAACGTTCCACCATCACAATACATTCTACACTATCATAATAGATAACTCCAGCCCATATTTCTAAATGCACACTGGAAGAGTTACGTTACTGCAAAAATTAGAAATTGGGGGGGGGGTGAATGGAAATTGCATTTGTGGGGGCAAAATTTGCAGTGAGGGGCAATGCTCTCATTTTACCTCCTTTCCATAACTACACCCCCGGTACAGTCTATCACAGGATTGTGAGGTGAAAACCCTCCTACGCTACATTGGCCTACCCAAAAGTATGGGAAGATGCCTTTCCTGTCCTGTGATTTCCCATCCTATACTCTCAAGGTTCTTAGCCTACCCAGAAGTATGAGAGCCAGCGTGGCAAAGTGGTTTGGATGTTGGACCTATGACTCTGGAGACCAGGGTTCAAATCCCTGATCCCCCATAGAAACCCACTGGGTGGCCTCTGAAGAAATAGTCTTGCCAAGAGAACCCTGTGATAGGTTCGCCTTTAGATCACCATGAGTCAGAAAAGACTCAAAGGCATACCACAACAACAAACCCAGAAGTATAGTGTCATCTGGTGTTACTCAAAGGCAGACTCCCTCTGACCCTGGAGTTTCTGCTTGAGTCCAAGTCAATTACCATGGCTCCAAGCATGCAAATCCTCCATGCAATAATCTAATAACATGGCAGCATAGACAGGCGGGTCATTCAATTCCCGCATTTCACTAATCTCCAGTACAACCCCATTCCACAAGCTCAGACCCATCTGCATCCTGCCTCTACAGGTTTTCGACATCAAGTTGCCTTTTTAATCTGTTACGGGCGGACAGCTGTCTCCACTGGCCTTGTTATCCTTTCCCCTCCCATTAGGCATGCTGCTCCCTTTGCAGGGCCAACAACAATGCTAGTGAGTTAGAATCATAAAATCATAGAGTTGGAAGAGACCCCCAAGGGCCATCCATTCCAACCCCCCTGCCATGCAGGAACTCTCAATCAAAGCACCCCCGACAGACTGCCATCCAGCTTTTGCTTCAAGACCTCCAAAGAAGACTCTACCACTCTTTGAGTGGTTCTTTTGTTGAACAGCTCTTACTGTCAATAAATTCCTCCTAATGTTGAGGTGGAATCTCTTTTCCTGCAGCTTCCATCCATTGTTCCATTGTCTCCTAGTCTCTGGAGCAGCAGAAAACAAGCTTGCTCCATCCTCAATATGACATCCCTTCAAATATTTAAAGAGGGCTATCATATCACTTCTTAACCACCTCTTCTCCAGGCTAAACATACCCAGTTCCCTAGGTCTCTCCTCATAGGGCTTTATGGTTTCCAGACCCTTCACCATTTTAGTTGCCCCCCTTTGGACATGCTCCAGTTTTTCCACATCCTTTTTGAATTGTGGAGCCCAGAACTGAACACAAGATTCCAGGTGGGGCCTGACCAAAGCAGAATACAGTGGTACTATTACTTCCCTTGATCTAGACACTATACTTCTATTAATGCAGACTAACATCGCATTGGCCTTTTTAGCTGCACCATCACACTCTTGACTCATGTTCAACTTGTGGTCTACTAGGACTCCTAGATCCCTTTCGCACGTATCAGTCTCCTTAAGCCAGGTGTCCCTCATCTTATATCTATGTATTTCATTTTTTTTGTCCTAAGTGCAGTACCTTACATTTCTCTGCGTTGAAATTCATTTTGTTAGCTTTGGCCCAGCTTTCTAATCTATTAAGGTCATTTTGAATTTTCATCCTGTCTTCCGGGGTATTAGCTATTCCTCCTAATTTGGTGTCATCTGCAAATTTGAGAAGCATGCCCCCTATTCCTTCATCCAAATCATTGAAAAAGATGATCTTTCTCTGAAAACCCTGGTCTGCCCTGTTCTCATTTGCATCTCTTGAATTACATACAAAAACCCTTCACCCTTTGGGGAAAGCCTCTTGCCTTGTTTTAGAAAGCTGCTGAATTGTTAGAAACCAGGAGAGTTGGTTGTCAAAGTGAGTCTTTTGTTGACAGTTGGGGGAAAGACTTGCTTTGATGATAGTCTCCCATGGAAAGAGAAGAGAAGCACTACGACATCGTGCGATAAGGCACAGAGAAAGGTGCTACTTTCCAGCTCTGTTTTGGGTTGGTTTTCTCGTGCGATAAGGCTACGAGACACAACAGGCATTCCTGTTGCTCTCTAGCACTTCTTAGCCAGAGTTTGAATTCACACTGGGGAACATCTCAGTGTGCGTTGGTGTGCAATGCACATTGGGCCACTGTGCATCAGTCATTCCACCATCATGCAATGGATGCTCATATGTAGTAATATCACAGCAACCCCTAGGTGAATATGGACATTGTGGAACTTCACAATTTTATTTCCTGCTCCAATTATGCAGATGTAAGTCCCATACTGAATTCCAACCTCCTTTGTTTGGAGCGCATTTCCCCAAAACCCCTAGCCAACAAATAGCCATTGGCCATGCGATCCACAGGATTCTGGGAACCGTATTCCATGACGTAGTGGTTTGAGTATTGGAATACATCGCTGGAGACCAGGGTTCGATTCCCCACTCAGCCATGAAATCCACTGGGTGGTCTTGGGCAAGTCACACGCTCTCAGCCTCAGGGGAAGGCAATGGCAAATCTCTGAACAAATCTTGCTGAGAAAAACTCATGATACGGTCTTGGGGTTTCCATAAGCCAGAATTGACTTGAAGGCGCACAACAACAACAAATTCCATTTTTTTAAAAAGGAAACTTTTTAAAGTTTCACCAACAACAGCAAAGTAGTGGGGTGGGTAGACGAGTCAAGTCTCATCTCTTATTACAGGAAACAACGGCCAGTGGAAGGAGGAATAGGGAAGAAACCAGGTTTCAGGATTTCCATATCTGGCTCACCCAAAAAACCCGCTGGTTCAGTCTTGCCCCATCTAGAACTGGCAAAGGAGTGGTGGCAGGACTTCCAAGAAATGCCCAAAGATTTATTTATAATCCAGCATAACCTAATAGGGCCCTGGGTATGAGTCCTGGCAAGAAAAACTCAACTGGGGATGGCAAGCAGAACAGGGAAGAAATCTCCCTCTTCCTTCTCTTCTTCCCTTGGTTCACCCCTCCCTTTGGGCTTCCTGACGTGTTGCCCTCGGAAAATTCCTAAATTGAATGCCACAAGCAAAGTCTGCACTCCTTGCCACATCTCTAGGAACAATCTCTAGGGAGACATGGCAGACCTGGAAGATATGACTTTCGAGGATGCAGCTCCCAGAATCCCCAACCAGCATGGCCTTTGGAGGATTCTGGGAGCTGGAGTCCCCATCTAGCTCAGTATTGTCTACAATCAGGTATTACTCCATCTAACTTGGTAGTGTCTATATCCAGTATTGCTCCATTTAGCTCCATATTGTCAATACCAGGTATTGCTCCCTCTTGCTCATTAGTGTCTATACCCAACATTGCTCCATCTAGCTTGATATCGTCTATATCAGGTATCGTTCCATCTAGCTCAATATTCGCTATACCCAGCATTACCCCCCCCCCCAGCTCGGTTGTGTCTACACTAGGTATTGTTCCATTTAGCTCAGCATTGTCTATACTTATTCCTCAGGCTTGGTATTGTCTGTACCTAATATTACTCACCATAGCTTGGTATTGTCTACATCAGTTATTGTTCCATTCATCTCAGTATTATCTATACCAGGTATTACTCCCGCTAGCTCGGTATTGTCTATACCTAGTATTATTCACACTAGCTCAGCATTGTCTACACCAGGTATTGTTCCATTCAGCTCAGTATTGTCTGTACCCAATATTATACTCCCATATCAGTATTGTCTACACCAAGTATTGTTCCATTCAGCTCAGTATTATCTATACCAGGTATTACTCTCGCTAGCTCGGTATTGTCTATACCAGAGGTAGGCAACCTTTCCCCTTTAAGGGCCAAGGGACTTCAGCTCCCAGAATCCCAGGAGCTATTGGCCAACATGGGACTATTGGCCAACATGGCTGAGGCTTCTGGGAGCTGAAGTCCCTCGGCCTTTAAAGGGGAAAGGTTGCTTACCCCTGGTCTATACCTAATATTACTTACACTAGCTCAGCATTGTCTACACCAGGTATTGTTCCATTCAGCTCAGTATTGTCTGTACCTAATATTACTCACCCTAGATCAGCATTATCTACATCAGATATTGTTCCATTCAGCTCAGTATTGTCTATAGCCAGTACTGCTCCCTCTCACTTGGTATTGTCTTTACCTCGTATTGCTTCCTCGAGCTCCATATTGTCTACACCAAATATAGCTCCATCGAGCTCAATATTGAACTGCATCTGGAATTGCTCCATCTAGCTCGGTATTTCCTATGCCAAGTAATGTTCCCTCTAGCTCGGTATTATCTATACCAGGTATTGCTCTTGGTCTCCTGGTGAAGTGCAGGCACAACCAAGGATTGCCTAGCAGACACGGTTTGAAGCAAACGCTTTCCACTGAAGCATCCATGCGCCCACACTTCCCAAGATAATCCCTGGCCTCTGCATCTCCTAACACACCCCACGAAGGTATTTCTTTGTAGTTTTCTCCACAAAGCCACCTGCTGATTCTTATCTTTGGGATGCTGTATCTGACGGGGCGTGTGCCATTACCATTTGGTCAAGGTCCAGATAGCAAAGGATTCTGGGATTTCTAGAGTTCTGCTCCTACCAACCAGCTGGGACTGATTCTCCATGGAAAAACGTCTTGAATGCAACATGATTTCGTCAATTGCCTAGTGTTCTTTAAAAAATGACCTCGGTGTACATCTTATTGTTGTTGTGGTGCCTTCAAGTCATTTCTGATTTATGGCAACCCTAAAGTGACCCTATCGTGGGGATTTCTTGGCAAGATTTGTTCAGAGGAGTTTTGCCACTGCCTTCCCCTGAGGCTGAGAGCGTGTGACTTTCTCATCCAGGGAAATTCATGGCCAACTAGGAATCAAAGCCTGGTCTTCAGAGTCACAGTCCAACACTCAAACCCATGCTGGCTCTCCAGGGTGCACCTATATGGTAGAAATAATGCAGTTTGGCACCCGTCTTAAGTGCTGTCGTTCCATCCTATGAAATAATGGGATTGTAGTTTTACAAGGCTACTCTGCCAAAGAGTGCTGGTGCCTCACCAAACTGATTCCAACCACGAGGGACTGCATAAATTGTCCTATTGTACAATGGGGACTCCAGTGCAATTCTATGGTATGTTCCCTGTGAATGTTGACCATAGAGTCACACTGGAAGACCTAGAAATTCCTAGACAGGTATTCTCTCAAGGAATATCTAGGTCCTCCAGCTTGATTCTATGGTCAACCTCCAATGGAAGTCATTCATTTCAATAGGGTTTGCTATTATGCACAGTTTCACATTTCCACCGTAATTCCCCATGGACACTGCGGTCATACTTTACCTAAATGTAAATTAGACCCAAATTAAATTAAATGTAAATTGGACCTGAACGTAAAACTTTAGAGAATAAACATTTTTTAAACAACCTCAGGTTATTATTTCTCTCTCTGGTTTTTAGCACAAAGACTCCGTCTCTGTCTGACTTGACAAAAATTAGACGTCTGTGTAAAACAGAACAAATCCACAACATAATTGCCCATCATTTTCGTTCTTCCTCCGTTTGACTTTAGTACAAAAACTCAGTCATTATCAAACTTTAAAGGGAAAAAAAGCAATTAGGCCTTGACGTGAAACATTTGGAAGGAGGAAAACATCTCTCTCTGTGTTTATCACCCATCAGATATGCACCTTGACTGCCTTCTTCTAAAAGCAACCCACTTTGCATATTGGATTTAGACACCTGGGTGTGACAAGTGCTGCGTTGGCATTGCACAATGCCCAGATCTTTGGAAAGGGGGGGGGAAACCCTCTGCGGCAGATGGGAGGAGTGAAGAACCCAAGTCCTACTCCGAGGACAGTATAAAAGCTGTCTGGCTGGGATATCGGCATTGACAGCACCTCCTCTCCTCCCAGATCTGATACCCTCTGGTAACTTCTGGTAAGTCTCAAAGATATAGCTGTGCTAGTCTGTAGAATCAATATAGAGAGAAGAACATTCAGGGGTAGCTGTGTTGGCCATTTAGCAAATACAAAAATCCATCAGTGATACCTTTATCACAATATCCTTGTTGCAAGCTTTCGAAGCACCGCGGGCTTCTTCATCATCAGGCCAGATGTTACAAACCAAACAGGAGAGAAATATCTCCTGTTGCTTTTTCTCCTGTTTGGTTTGTAACGTCTGGCCTGAAGAGGAAGAAGCCCGTGGAGCTTCGAAAGCTTGCACCAAGGATATTGTGCATTTGGGTTGGCCAATTATGGTTATCACTGATGGATTTTTGCTTTGAGTAAGCCGCCTTGACAGCCTTGGCTAAAGGCGGGGTATAAATAAAGTATTATTATTATTATTATTATTATTATTATTATTATTATTATTTGGAGAGATCTTGTAGATCTTGTGGATTTTGGTTGGCCGATTATGGTATCACTGATGGATTTTTGTTTGAGTGTATAGAGAGATCTTGTAGCACCTTCGAGACTAACTGAAAGTAAGAAGTTGGCAGCATGAGCTTTTGTAGACTCCAGTCTACTTCCTCTGATGCATCAAATGCATCAGAGTTTCTGCATGGCAGGGGGTTGGACTGGATGGCCCTTGTGGTCTCTTCCAACTCTATGATTCTATGATTCTAAGTAGTCCTAAGTCTACGAAAGCTCCTGCTACCAACTTCTTTCTTTCATTTAGTCTCAAAAGTGCTACAGGATCTCTCTATGCACTGATTCTGGTAAGTTTGTGTGTCTCTTTCCAAGTATTCAGATGGTTGCTTTAGAAGGCTAGAGTTGTAGGGTTAAAGGGATCCTAAGGGTCCTTGGATCCAAAACCCACCACTCTGGAGTAGTATGGGCTGGCTGGACATCAAAACTGAATGCAGTAGGGAAATAAGAAGAATATACAACAGGTGGATTGGTTGCATCAAAGAAACTATGTTTGAAAGACCCAAGTGGGGCTCTTAATAAAAAGGTTTCTTGATGGTCTCTCATTCATAGGGTCATCATAAATCAAAGCCAATGTGATGGCACAAAACAACAAGATCCCGAATGGTTTTTAATGGGGAAGCTCAACATCGACAGGCAGGTTGTTCTTAAGCTTCCCTACTTTACAGTGTAGATGCATCCTAGGACACAGAACAATGGATTCCAGCTACAGAAAAAGATAGTCCACCTAAACTTTAGGAAAAAACATCTTTAGGTTCCACTGTTGAGCTGTTCAACAGTGGAAAAGTCTGCCTTGGAAAGTGTTGGAGTCTCCTTCTTTGGAGGTTTATAAACAGAGGCAGGATGACCATCTGTCGGGGATGCTTTGGTTGAGAGTTCCTGCATGGCAGAAGAGGGTTGGACTGGATGACCCTTGGGGTCTCTTCCATCTATATAATTCTATGAGCCTTAAATATGAAGACTCTTACAAGCTCAATGTGTTCTCTATTATTTTCTTCCTCTATTTTAGTTGTGTGTGCCTGTATGGCACAGGGTTGGCCTAGAAAGCCCTTGGAGCTCTAAGACTGTATGATTCTACTTACAGTTCTCCCCCATACGTTCACTGTAACTTATGCCTGTTTCCATGTACATATATTGTGAATAGCTTAATTCCTTTTAAACAGTTTTCAAACAATTAGCCGTATTAGTCTGCTGAAGCATTAGAAGGGAAAAGGAATCAGGCAGAATCTTTACAATTAACTAACTTTTATTTCAGCATGAGCTTTCATGGATATCAGTCCACTTACTAAACATCTCACAAAACTGCTGATCCCAGAATTCCATAGCACTGTGCCATGACAGTAAAAGTGGTGTTAAAGTGCATTAATTCTGCAGTGCGGGTGCAATCTGCTCCTCTCTTAGCTAAGCTGGAGACTTGCACCCAGCTCTTTCCTCTTGTGTAGAGCGGGACCCACCAAAACTGAAAAACTGGCACCCTTGTCTCCTGCCTAAAGATCAGCCATGAAAACAGGAGATGCAGGGCCAGGTCCTCAAATCTGGCAACCCTACTCACACCTCTTTGTTTAGTTGGGAGTGGGATCGAGTTCCCCCGTACCACCCTTTTCTGGAGCCCATGCACACCACAAATCTATACAAATGCAAAAATACAATTTTCATAGAGAGTCTCAAGTCTGATGGAATTTCTTCCTATCTCTGCTCTGAACTGATCTAAAAAGAGAGTTGGCTTCCTTGCCTCTATGGTGCCCCTTGAATGTTCCTCTCCTCTCTTTCTTTCAGTTGCTCCCAAACCCTCAGCGAGATGAAAACCGACCTGGAGAAAGCCTTGGAATGTGTAGTCAACATCTACCACCAGTACTCCATTTTGAACCCTTCCGATGACTACCTTCAGCTGAAGGAATTTGAGAAGTTATTGAAGGAACAGGCTCAACCTTTCTTGAAGAACACCTTGCCTGTAAGTTATCTTGAAAAGAGCTGGAAAGCCGTCTCTAGTTGTGGGACCAAGCTCTAGGTCAAGGGAGCCATGACCCCCTAGATGTTGAGCTAAAACTTCCACCATGCCATACTTGTTGTCTCACCTAGCTAGGGCAAAGAGGTATTGGAGTCCATCCACATCTGGTGGACTACACCAGGGTGGGCAACTGTGGAAGGATACAAGGACACCTTAGCTCACCAGGAGATCATGGAGGGCTATGGACCCCTACCACAACACCCTACAAAAAGCCCCACCAAAAATATGTCCCCAAATCCAGAAGGAGGTCTATATGATCGATGGAGTGACTCAATAAAGGACATCATAGTCCTAAGCTTGTAAGACCTGGGCTGTTGTTGACCTCTTGGAGGTCTCTCGTTCATGAGAGTCACCAAAAATCAAAGCTGACTTGACAGCGACCTTGAGCTATTGCCTAGGAATAAATAACCCCACTGTAAATATTTAGAAAATACAATGGTGTAATGTTAGAGCAGAGCTACCTAGTGATGGGTCTTCAGATATTACTGGACCAGAAGCCTAACCATCATCCATGATGGCTGCTGCTTTTGGAAGCATGACAACTTCTTAGGACCAAATTATGGGATCCTGTATGTTGGAAAACCCTTCATCACAGACTCTTCCCACTACACTCTGTCTTTGACTGTGCCTTCTTCTATATTTAGCTTTATAAAGATGAAGGTGTTTCCATATCGAGCCCAGCCACTTGGATATGTCAAATAGAGTAGTAGTGGTGACTCTACCCAAGCAGGCTGTTGATATACCGGTATATAGCTGTACATTTTATATCATAATGCCTTCTAAACCATAAGGATATGGAGTGTATTGCAATGCTTTTTAGCCTGAGTTTTGAAGTCCTCAGGTGGAACATCCTAGATGTGATAAGTATCAGGTTCTAGGTGTTACATGGTTTTGGTTTCCTCTAGATTTCAACTCTAGTTTCTAAGTAGTAGAGGAATTCTGTATCATAATCCTTTTCAGCAAACTTCTGAAATTTTCAGGTGGGAAGTTGTAGACGTGATAAGCATCAGGTTCTAGGTGTTACATGGGTTTTGGATTCCTCTAGATTCCAATTCTAGTTTCTAGTGAGTGGATGCATTCAACATGCCTTAAGACTAACTTCTAAGGATATCAAAAAATTCTTTAGCTCTCCAAGATCTAGGTTTCATGTTTTACAATTAAATACCAGGTTCTAGGTATTACAAGACTCCCTATAGAGAACTCATCATGACTGACTTGCATCCTTCTTGTGTTCCCTTTATTCATCTTTCTTTCTTTGTTTTTTCTGCAGCCCAAGCTTGACGTGAATGTTTATATCAAACAGTTATTTCAGAAAGCAGACAAGAACAAGGATGGAAAACTCAAATTCACAGAATTCCTGCCTGTGTTGGGGGCTGCCCTTATAGAGGCTCACAAAAGATCCCACGACCTGGATGGAGGACATGGACATGGACATGGACATGATCATGACCATGACCATGGACATGGACATGGGCATGGGCATTGAGTCTCTCCTTGGTTATTGTTCCCATCAATTCCAGACACAGCAATATTGGCCACGTACTGACAAAAAATTAAATCATCCTGAAAATTGTGTTTTAGAAAGCAGCAAATGGAACTGTCTTTCTAGTGCATAAAGCAATAAAATACTTTTCTGGGAAATCTCTGGTATTTAACTTGCTTCTTTGTGACAGACTCCTTGGACAGAAGACTATGTGTGAAAGGAATCTAGGAGTCCAGGTAGACCACATGTTGAGCATGAGTCAACAGTGTGATGTAGCAACTAAAAAAGCCAATGCGATTCTAGGCTGCATCAATACTAGTATAATGCCTAGATCAAGGGAAGTAATAGTGCCACTCTATTCTGCTTTGGTCAGGCCTAACCTGGAATAATCCTGTGTCCAGTTCTGGGCACCATAATTCAAAAAGGATGTTGAGAAGCTGGAATGTGTCCAGAGGAGGGCAACCAAAATGGTGAAGGGTCTAGAAACCATAAAGCTCTATGAGGAGAGACTTAGGATGTTTAGCTCGGAGAGGAGAAGGTTAAGAGGTGATATGATAGCCTTGCTTTAATATTTGAAGGAACATCATATTGAAGCTGAAGCAAGCTTGTTTTCTGCTGCTCTAGAGAATAGGATCCAGAGGAATGGATTCACACTATAGGAAAAGAGATTCCACCTCAATATTAGGAGGAACTTCCTGACAGTAAGGGCTGTTTGACAGTGGAACACTCTTCCTTGGAGTGTGGTGGAGTCTCCTTCTTTGGAGGTCTTTAAACAGAGGCTGGATGGCCATCTGTCGGCAGTGCTTTGATTGTGAGTTCCTGTGTGGCAGGGGGTTGGGCTGGATGACCTTTGGGGTCTCTTCAAATTCTATGATTCTATAAGAAGAAGAGCAGGGACTTCATCACAAAACCCCCAGTCTTGCCATGATTGCATAAAGGAAGAGAAGTGCACACACACACACACACACACACCGGATTGGGAGCAGTCCCTACTACACATCCCTTCTTTAGCACAATTCAGCTGTCGGTGGTCCCATGCACCAGCGACAGCCCAGCATGCCTTTCATGTGTGTTTGTGTATGTGCTTGGGGGTGTCTTTTTTTCAATGCAATATCAGAATTGTCCTAATGCAGTTTAATAAAAAATAAATAAATAAATAAATAAAAGTTAAATAAAAAAAACTGTTCTGAAATAGCAAAGGGGAGAGCGGAGGAGACACTGACACCACATGACAGCACAATCCTACCACTATCACACAATAATTTACCACACTTGTGGAATAGTGCTATAGCAGCATGATGAGGAACCTATTGACAGGTTTTCCCCATCAATGACAAGATGCAAGCTAACCACAACTGAAAGACAAGGCAATGATGAGAGATAGATGGCTTTGTGTGATAGGTATCACCAAAGGCACTATTATCACACTTGTAGGCTATTATTGAACTTTTAGGCCGATTGAAAATATATGTGTGATAGGGTCCCAAGCCAAGACAAAGCAGTGGAGGAGATAAGTTTAGTGTTGCTGTTGTTGTTATGGTTGTTAATATCCTTCCCTTTCCCCAAAACTGGGATTCAGGGTGGCTCATGACCTTAAAAAAAAACCAGTACAATTAAAATCATACCAAGAAGGTACATCAAAATAGAATTACATTAAAACAGATTACATGTTAAGAGAATGAAATCCAGATTAAAAATGTTCAAAAGGTACTTTAAAGCAATACAGGCCGTACTGCTTTCAGACTGCTTTCTCTCATATGCAAACCTTTTGCGCTTTGAACACAGTTTGCAGGAACCTGAGCCGATAAAAAAGGGAACCCTGCCATATATTTTGTGCATTTGGGTTGATCCCAAAAGGTATCCCTGTTCTGTTGATTTTTCTGATGTTGTTATACCAACATATGTCAATAGACATGGAAAACAAAATGATGGCTGACACATTGGAAGCGATCAATATACATCCCCATCCACAAAAAGGGAGACACAAAAGACTGCAGCAAGTATAGGACCATCGCACTGATCTCCCACACAAGCAAAATCATGCTCAAAATTCTGCAACATAGACTCCAACTATACATGGAGAGAGAAATCCCAGAGGTCCAAACAGGGTTTAGGAAAGGAAGAAGCACCAGGGACCACACTGCAAACATACAATGGCTAATGGAGCACACCAGGGAATTCCAAAAGAAAATCAGCACATACTTTATAGACTATAGCAAAGCCTTTAATAATAATAATAATATAATAATAAAATTTATTTATATCCTACCCAATGGTAATCCAATCAAGGCGGCTTACAAGCATAAAACATACTATCCCCAATAAAACATATATAATACAGCATACCCCCTCCCCCCCTTAAAACAATATTAAATCAATGATAATTTAAAACACCAATTGAGTTTAAAACCCCAATACAGTACAGACAATGAATCCATTAGAAAAGGCCTGACTTAACAATCCTAACCATCTATTCGATGGGGCCATGTAAGGACCATCATTGGTGCGGCTGCTTTTGTCCGAGGCGGGAATAATTAGTCTGGAAAGGCCTGCCGGAAGAGAACCGTCTTGACGGCTTTTTTGAAGCTGTCTAAAGATGCTAATAGACGGATCTCGTCCGGCAGGTCGTTCCAGAACCTAGGGGCGATGACTGAAAAAGCCCTCCGGGAGGTAGCCGTAAGCCTCGATTTCTGAGGCTGTAGCAAATTCCTCCCGGAGGATCGAAGAGCGCGCGGAGGACTATACGGGAGAAGGCGGTCCCTGAGATAGCTTGGACCCAAGCCATTTAGGGCTTTAAAGATGATAACCAACACCTTGTACTGGGTCCGGAAACTAATAGGCAGCCAGTGGAGGGACCTCAGAACCGGGGTAATGTGGTCCCTCCGAGATGTTCCCGACACAAGCCTGGCTCCCATATTCTGTACTAGTTGCAGTTTCCGAACCAGGCACGAGGGTAGCCCCATGTAGAGTGCATTACAAAAGTTGAAGCGTGAGGTTACCACTTTGACTGCATAGAACATGAAAGGCCCTTAAGGACATGGAACTGCCAACACATCTGATCGTCCTGATGAGGAATCTGTACTCGGGATAAGAGGTTACTGTCAGAATTAGAAGATGGAGAAACAGAATGGTTCCCAATTGGCAAAAGAGTCAGACAAGGCTGCATCCTTTCACTGTATCTGTTCAACTTGTATGCAGAACATATTATAAGAAAAGCAGGCATGGAGACAGAAGAAGGAGGAGTGAAAATAGGAGGAAGGAATATCAACCATCTGAGATATGCAGATGACACCATAATACTAGCAGAAAACCTCACAGACCTGGAACATCTACAAAGGAAGATCCGAGAAGAAAGTGCTTACTTTTGAACGTAAAGAAAACAAAAATAAGGAACATTGAGGACCTTCACAAGTTCAACCTAGACAATGAAGAAATAGAAATAGTAAAAGCATTCCCATACCTGGGATCAAACATGGATAGAAATGGGGACGGCAGTCAGGAAATCAGAAGACTTGGGGTTGCAGACTGCCAGAAATAGTGCAAATTGAGTCCACTTTTAGGGTCAGGGTTAGGGTTAGGGAATCATGGGAACTGTAGTTTATTGTGGCACCAGAGCTCTCTGACAGAGAAGGCTCAATGTCTCAGGAAAAAAAAATTCCCATGATTCCCTAGCACTAACCCTAACCCTAAAAGTGGACTCAATTTGCACTATTTCTGGCAGCCTGCAACCCCCCTAAGAATGAGGAGGGTGGCTACGAAAGAATTAGAAAAGATCCTCAAATGCAAAGGTCGACAACTTGGCACAGAATCATCCAAGCCATCGTATTCCCTATTATTCCCATGGATGGATGTGAGAGTTAAGAAAGAAGACAGGAAGAAAACCAATGCATTTGAGAGAATGTGGGGCTGGAGAAGAGTGCTCAGGATCCCATGGAGAGCCAAAAGGACAAAGAAATGGGTCCTAGAGCAGATCAAGCCAGAGAGATCCCTAGAAGCCAAGATGACAAGACTTAGATTGTTGTACTTTGGACACATCATGAGAAGAGGGGACTCTTTGGAAAAGACCATAATGCTGGGAAAGATGGAGGGAAGGAGGAAGAGAGGAAGGCCACAGGCCAAATGGATGGACTCTATAAAGGAGGTTATGATGGGTATTTGCAGGACCTAAGCAGAGCAACGGAGGACAGAAGGTCTTCTTGGAGATGTCTCATCCATAGGGCCACCATGGGTCCAGATCAGCTGGAGGGCACTTAACAACAAATAGCCAACATGTGTTTTTAGGGGGATGGTTGTTCCTTTGTAAATCCACAAGAGGGTGCTCCAATACAAGCTAAAAAAATTCTGTTGGCCCTCTGTATATTTCTTCTTATTCAGCCCCAGAGATTTTATAGCAACAAAAGTCAGCAAGAGTGTTGCCCTCCATTGGCAGGGAGTCTTTGGGCTGTAAGAATGGATCCACCGTAAAGCTACACAGATCTCTGCCCATCATAAAATACATTCAATGAATAAAATTAACTAAATGTGCAACCTTCCCAATCGCTTGCCACACATTCCGTTACAACAAATTCTTTACAACCTTCCTTACCGATATTTATCCATATTAACCCAAATTCTTCTTTGCGGTTGCTTTTCTTTTTATCGATTCTGTGCTACTATATCTTTTGGATTTTCCTTATTCCTTCATGGGTTTTTCTTTTATTTCCTAATGAAGAGAGAAATACCACTCTATTCTTTTTCTCTCTTTTTTTTCCCTTCCTCGTTTCTTTATTCTTTTATGTTGTTGTTATTGCTACTGTATTTACCTTTATTTATTTTCTATTTCTCTCTTTTTTTAAAAAAAATACACATTTTCTTTTATCTTTTTTCTCTATACTTTTTTGTTTCCAATATTTTACCACTAAATCCCAGTCCTCTATATTACTTTCTTCCTTTACTCTTCTTCAGCATTTGTCTAAATGCTCTAATATCTATTAATTTCTTTAACCAGTCTTCTATGGTTGGTGTTTGAGCGGATTTCCATTTCTGTGCATATCATATCCTTGCCGTTGTTACCATATATAATACCAATTTTGTATATTCCTTCTCTGTCTCTTTTCCTAAAATGTGAGCCATATTTTAATAGGTATAACTCGGGTGTCATATACAAACGTCTACCTAAGATTTGTGTTGTTGTCTTTCCATTATTATTATTATTATTATTATTTATATCCCGCCCCCCTGCAGAGCAATCGGGGCGGCTTACAACATTAAAATTTACATAAAGATGTGTTAATTTACATAAAGATGTGTAAAAGATGGTGCTTTCCTAGCTTTCCCACAACAGTTCTAGCCATTTTTCATCCATACCGGGAGCAGGCCTTTTGTACAGTCGACGGCTTTTGAACACCTACTTTCCTCCAAAAGAAAGACTACAATACAACTGGTTGCTGTTGTTGTTGTTGTTGTTGTGTGCCTTCAAGTCATTTCCAATTTATGGCGACCCTAAGGCATCATGGGGGTTTCTTGGCAAGCTTGATTCAGAGACGGCATGCTGTTGCCATCCTCTGCGGCTGAGAGAGTGTGATTTGCCCAGTGGGTTTTACATGGCCAAGCCAGGATTCAAACCCTGGCCTCCAGATGAAGGCCGACTGCAAATTCAATATTTAACTCAGCGCACGTGTAAATTGTATACATACAAAAAGTTTGGGAAGAGGAAAAGGAGGAAAGATCGGGGCCTCCAAGTCTTGTGTCTCGCACACACAACCCGAGGGGTCCTGTCCCTTGTTTGAGAACCACTGAACTAAAACGTGAACTTATGAATGTTAAAAAAGGAATTAAAACATCAACATAAAATTTTTAGAAAGCATGATTAAAGCAGCTAAAACACTTTAAATGGATTTAAACCACTTAGTGGTAGACAGCTCCTATCTATGGAGGCTCCATTCTGTTATCACCACCGATGGTCACCGATCGACCTTTCTTCTCCTCTTTCAACAAGAGTTTATGCTCAGGATTACTGAACTTGCAGATTAGATTAGATTAATTGACCGATGAGGTTAAACTCTCAGAAGTTCCCCTCAATGGATTATCTCTTCCTTTGCAAATCTACAAATGGGAATGAGGTAGCGGAAAAACAAACTTTTGCAAGGCTGAACTGAGCTCATCTCTTTTAAAATAAAGAAGAAGAAGAAATAGGGGTAGGAATCATGCGGTTCCAGGTTTTGTTGGATTGCAAGTCCCAGCAGCCCTAACCAGCTAAGCCAAAGACTGCTGGGAGTTGCAGTCTGAGAACATCTGGAGGAAAGCATGGTTGTACAGTTGGCTCTCCATATCCACGGACCCTTTATCCATGGATTCCACCATCCATGGCTTTGAAATATATATATATATATATATATATATATATGTGTATATATATATATACATATAAATTCCAAAAAGCAAACCTTGATTTTGCCATTTTATATAAGGCAAAATTTATATATTAAATACTATGCCCTTGTATTTAATGGGACTTAAGCGTCCATGAATTTTGGTCCGGTAACCGAACCACAAACTGTAATAGAAGCACGGCTTGGAAATGATACTTTTTTGGACCACAACTCCCAAAATCCTAAAAGCCGCACTGGCTGCAGGATTAAGGGAGTCTATAGCCCCAAAAAAGTAATTTGTTAGAACAGAATGTTTTGGGGTAACTTGAGATCAGAGCCAGCGTGACATAGTGGTTGGAGCATTAGATTGGGACTCTGGAGATCTGGGTTCGAATTCCTGCTCAGCCATGTAAACACACCTTGGGCGAGTCACACTCTCTCAGCCTCAGTGGAAGGCAATGGTAAACCTCCTCTGAACAAATCTTACTAAGAAAAAAAAAACATGATAGGTTTTCATAAGGGTCACCATAAGTTGGGAATGACTTGAAGACACACAACAATAAAATGGTTGTATATAGACATGTATATTTATATAAAATGGCAAAATCATGGTTTAATGTTTGGAAAATTAAAGATATATATTTTCAGGCTGTGGATTTTGAGACTACTGTACAACTGAACCTAGAAAGAAAAGAGCAAAGGGAATTGTAGATTTGTTGGGGAAGAACTTATGTGTCTTTTTCCTTACATTGTAGAACAGTGGTTTGAGTGTTGGATTACAACTCTGGAGACCAGGATTCGATTCAAGGGCTGGCCATGAAACCCACTGGGGGGCCTTAGTCAAGTCACACTCTCTCAGCCTCAAGGGCAACGGCAAACCTCCTCTGAACAAATCTTGCCAAAAAAAAACCCAGGATAGGTCTGCTTTAGAGTCGCCATAAGTTGGGAAATGACTTGAAGGCACACAACAGCAACAAGAAGAAGCTCTACAAAAGCTCCTAGCCCACTGCTAAATCTATTTTACTTATTTTAGGGCCTTTACAGACTGCCGGAAATAATGCAGCTTGAGGCCACTTTAACTGTCCTCGCTCAGTGCTAGGGAATCATGGGAATTGTATTTTTTTCTGGGACATTGAGCCTTCTCTCTCAGAGAGCTCTGGTGCCACAATAAACTACACTTCCCATGATTCCTTAGCACTGAGCCAGGACAGTTAAAGTGGCCTCAAGCTGCATTATTTCCGGCAGTCTGTAAAGGCCCTAAGGATATTATATCCTGCCTTTCTCCCACAATGGGAGTCAAGGTGGGTTGTAAGGGCAAGTTCCCTGCTTGCAGAAGATTTGTCCAGTTTGGGGGCATTGCATGAGGAACACAGGACTCTAGGGGTGCCATATCCCAGGCTTTGCCGGAACAGTCATGGTTTTTAACCCTAAAGCAGGGGTAGGCAATCCCAGGAGCTATCCCAGGAGCTATTGGCCAACATGGGACTATTGGCCAACATGGCTGAGGCTTCTGGGAGCTGAAGTCCCTCGGCTCTTAAAGGGGAAAGGTTACCTACCCCTGCCCTAAAGCCTACTTCCTCAGATGCATATTATTATTGTTATTGTTATTGTTATTGTTATTGTTATTGTTATTATTATTCAACGGTATAGACGTGTTAACCCAGGCTGGGTATGGAGCCCCCAACCCCAGTGAGGCCTAGCAAGGCAGCTAGGCCTCGCATGCCTCCGCCGCCGCTTCCTGCGGCTCTTTTAGCGCAGTGGCAGTGGCGGCATGCGAGGCCTAGCTGCCTTACTAGGCCTCACTAGGGTTGGGGAGGTTGAGACAGGGCCTCCATTGCCGTCTGCCACACAAGGCCCCAAGGAGGGAGGCCGCCACGGCAAGGAGGATGGCGGAGGTGCTGGAGGACGGCAGAGGTAAGGCAGGTGAGCCTAGTAGGCCTCACCCGGGGCTGCCTCTGCCACCTTGGCCTCCCTGGCGGCACTTTCGGCCGGGCATGAGCTTTCCTAGACTGAGGGGGGTTGCAGACTGTCAAAAATAGTGTGAATTCAGTCCACTTTTAGGGTTAGGGTTAAGGTTAGGGAATCATGGGAACTGAATTTTGTTGTGGCACTAGAGTTCTCTGACAAAGAAGGTTCAATGTCTCAGAAAAATAACAATTCCCATGATTCCCTAGCACTAACCCTAACCCTAAATGTGAACTGAATTCACACTATTTTTGACAGTCTGCAACCCCCCTAAAGTCTGCTTCCTCAGGTGCATTTAGGCTCAGAGGTGCTCCAAAATCTCTACTATTCTTAATTCTTATTATTAACTGAAAGAAAGAAGTGGGCAGCATGAGCTTTCCTAGACTAAAGTCGACTTCCTCAGGTGCATTTCGGCTCAGAGGTGCTCCAAAATTTCCCTGTCTTTGAATTCTATTATTATTATTATTATTATTATTATTATCTGAAAGGAAAAAGTTGGAAGCATGAGCTTTCCTAGACTAAAGTCTGCTTCCTCAGGTGCATTTAGGCTCAGAGGTGCTCCAAAATCTCTATGTCTTTGAATGCTATTCTTATTCTTATTATTAACTGAAAGAAAGAAGTGGGCAGCATGAGCTTTCCTAGACTAAAGTCGACTTCCTCAGATGCATATTATTATTATTATTCAAAGGTATAGCCATGTTAGTCTGTAGAATCAGTATGGAGGGAGATCTTGTAGCCCCTTTGAGACTCTCTGAAAGAAAGACATTGGCAGCATGAGATTTCCTAAAGTCTACTTCCTCAGATGCATATTTATTATTATTATTATTATTATTATTATTATTATTATTATTATTCAAAGGTATAGACATGTTAATCTGTAGAATCAGTATGAAGAGAGATCTTGTAGCACCTTTGAGACTCTCTGAAAGGAAGAAGTTGGCAGCAGGAGCTTTCCTAAAGTCTACTTCCTCAGATGCATTTAGGCTCAGAGGTGCTCCAAAATCTCCCTGCCTTTGAATTCTACTTCCTCAGATGCATTTTATGATGTTTATTGCCTTCGAGTTGTTTCCATTGAGAAGGAGCTACATTTCAACCTTCGGTCCAGGAAGAATGTCCAAAATCTCCTCCATTTTGAGCATGGATTTATATTAATGTATGGGGGGGGGGGGGTTGAAAAAATTATTAATGTTTTTGGCTTTTAGTTGGTTGCGCCCTCCATTTTTCTTGCATGCCCTACATTCTGACCTACATTGTGCCCTGCATTTCATCCTCCATTGTGTCCTACATTTTGGCCTCCATTTTGTCCCAGTTTGGTGGCAAGGAATTAGGGCAACCCTTTCTCCATCAGAAGTGGGAATAACCACAAACCCCACCATCATCTTTATTTATATTTTGCTTTTTTCCTCCAAACTGGAACTCAAGGAAGCTTACAAATTAAAACAAAGGCAACATAGTTTCCAGAGATGCAAAATACAGTTGCAATACAATGAAACTATTACCAACACTTTAAAACAAGTTTGTAGGATTAAAACGTTTAAAAACAGTTTTTAAAAAGAAAAGAAAACAATATTGTCCCAATCTGGGTCCAAAACACACTGCAGGAATAACCCAGTTTTGGCATCACTTTAAACTTGCAGGGCTCACTCAAGACTATGGAATCCTGGGATGTGTAGTTTGCTGAGCTCTCTGACCGAGAAGCCCAAATATCTCACAACATTGCAAAGCCCAGAAATTGCATACATAGCCCATAGTGCATATAGATTTCAGAGTTTAACATTGTTTAAAACTGTTCTCATCTGAACAGCATTTTTTTTCCCATACCAAAAAAATAAATAAAAATAAAATGTGAATATAGGAATCTATGGGAACTGTGGGAATTTCTGGGGTTTGCAACGGTGTGTGATAAGTCAGGCTTCTCTCTCAGAGCGCCCTGGCAGTTAAAGCGGTGTCAAACTGCATTAACCCTGCAGTGTAGCTGCAGCCTGGGTGCAAAACCTAGTCTTATGCAATGGGTCCTCCTGGCCAGCAGGGGGCGCTGTGACCATTTGGAGGGAGGGGAGGGGAAGCCCTGAACCAGGCCAGGCTGGGCTGGAGGTTAGCAGAGGCAGCAGGAGCAACAGAAGCGGGATTGGCGTCCGCACAGGTAAGGGGGCTGCATTGCACTCTGGTGCATCTCTTGCATTGCCTTGCAATATTTGCCTTGCAATTTTTGCATTGCATTGCATTGCATTGCAAACAGCTGGCTTCCATTTCCCTTCTCTGTTTTATAAGACTTCTCCTTCCCTCCTTCCAAAGCCTGCTTTCCCTTCCTGATACATACACACACTTACATATGTATATATATATATATATATATATATATATATATATAGGCTGATATACTGAGAGATTGATGTCTAGCATGAGAAAGTAGGGAGGGATATTATTAGCATTAGTTTTTGGATTGCTATTTCCCCCAAGGCAGCCGGTCCAGATTTGGGACTAGAATATGAAAGTAGGGGAGAGGAGATGATGATGATGATGATGATGATGATGATGATGCAACCAGCCCAGATTTGGACCTAGAAAGAGAAAGTTGGGGAGGGGGGCTATTATTATTATTATTATTATTATTATTGATGTTACTGCTGCTGCTGTTTCCCCAATGCAGCCAGTCCAGATTTGGGTCTAGAATGAAAAGTAGAGGAGGGGGATTATTACTATTATTATTATTATTATTACTGTTTCCCTAAGGCAGTCATCCCAGACTTGAGTCTAGAATGAGAAAATAGGGGAAGGAGGCTATTATTATTATTATTATTATTATTATTATTATTCCCAATGCAGAGGGAGGCTATTATTGGTAGTAGTAGTAGTAGTAGTATGTTCCCCAATTATTATGTTCCCCAAAGCTATTGTTATTGTTATTATTATTATTGGTATGTTCCCCAATGCAGAGGAAGGCTAGTAGTAGTAGTAGTAGTAGTATGTTCCCCAATGCAGAGGGAGGCTGCTATTATTATTATTATTATTATTATTATTATTATTATTATGCTCCCCAATGCAGAGGGAGGCTAGTAGTAGTAGTAGTATGTTCCCCAATGCAGAGGGAGGCATTATTATTATTATTATTATTATTATTATTATTATGCTCCCCAATGCAGAGGGAGGCTAATAGTAGTAGTAGTAGTAGTATGTTCCCCAATGCAGAGGGAGGCTATTATTATTGTTATTGATTTGGGTCTTGAATGAGAAAGCAGGAGAGGAGAGCTGTTGCAATTCTATACCTTTGACTTGAAATAAAATTAAGATTCTAGTCCTCATGGTTCTGGAATAAAGGGCTGGCTTGGAATAGGAATATGGGAAGCAGCCTTAGACCAAGTCGGGCCCTGGGTCCCTCTTGCTCAATATGGCTGTGGATCATGGGTGCTGCAGTCCAACATCTGTGGGTCACTCATCCTTAAACTAACCACTGTTTTCTTTGCAGTTGTGGGGAATTGGGAATCGAACCCTGGTCTCCAGAGTTGTAGTCCAACACTCAAACCACAATGCCAAAGAGAGTCTGGATGTGCACACCTCTGGAGTCTAAGGATTCATCCATCTCTTCCAACATCCTCCCCACAAGCCCAAAGAAAACAGTGGTTAGTCTAAGGATGAATGACCCACAGATGTGGGACTGCAGCACCCATGATCTCACATCCATGCATAGTAATAGGGAATACAATGGCTTGTATGATTCTGACTTTTGTACTGAGTTGTCGATCTTTGCATTTTAGGATCTTTTCTAGTTCTTTCATAGCCATCCTCCCCATTCTTAATCTTCTTCTGACTTCTTATGACTTCCCCATTTCTATCAGTGTTTGATCCCAAGTATACGAATTCTTTTACTATTTCTATTTCCTCATTGTCTAGGTTGAACTTGTGAACCTCCTCAGTGGTCATTATTTTTGTTTTCTTTATATTCAAAAGTAAGCCTGCCTTGGCACTTTCTTCTCGGATCTTCCTTAGTAGTTGTTCCAGGTCTGGGAGGTTTTCTGCTAGTATTCTGGTGTCATCCGCATATCTCAGATTGTTGATATTCCTTCCTCCTATTTTCACCCTTCCTTCTTCTATCTCCAAGCCTGCTTTCCTTACAATATGTTCTGCATACAAGTTGAACAGATAAAGTGAAAGGATACAGCCTTGTCTGACCCCTTTGCCAATTGGGAACCATTTGATTTCTCCATCTTCTGTTCTGACAGTAGCCTCTTGTCCTGAGTTCAGATTCCTCATCAGGACGATCAGATGTACTGGCACTCACATGTCTTTGAGGGCATTCCATAGCCCTTCAAAAGCTTTGCTATAGTCTATAAAGCACATGCTGATTTTCTTTTGGAATTCCCTGGTGCGCTCCATTAGCCATTGTATGTTTGCAGTGTGGTCCCTAATGCCTCTTCCTTTCCTGAACCCTGCTTGGACCTCTGGGATTTCTCTCTCCATGGATGGTTGGAGTCTATATTGCAGAATTTTGAGCATAATTTTGCTTGCATGAGAGATCAGTGCCTATGGTCCTACAGTTGCTGCAGCCTCTTGTATCTCCTTTGCCAATTGGGAAACCATTCTGTTTTTCCGTCTTCTGTTCTGACAGTAGCCTCATGTCCTGAGTTCAGATTCCTCATCAGGACTCTCAGATGAGTTTGCACTCCCATGTTTCCTTTCCATCCCCCTAAATCCCATCCCCCTGCCCTTCTGATAACAACTCTCCGCATCCCCTTGCCTTTGCAAGATCTCTGAATTGCTCCATTGATTCTCACTTGGCCAAAACGTCATTTCGCCGTCTGATACTGGATTATCAAGGGCCCCATCTGTTGAAAGGGCAGCTGGATGGTCACACAATTGCCGTGTGTCTGTGTGAGTTTCGGGGAGTGTGTGTGTGTGTGTGTGTGTGTGTGTGCCTGGATAAAAATGCACAACTCGAAACCTTCATTTTGCAGATGTAGGCCAGTGTGTTTGTTTCTGCTCTCCTGGGGTGGGAAGAAGAGATTTGGTGGATCGGGCCCTTTGCGTGGGTGCATTGTGTCGCATGCCGGGTTTTGTAAGGTGGTCATGAGCGAGGGTGTGGGTGTGTGTCTGGTTTTTGGTTTCTTCGCTCCAAATCCCCTCCATTGCAGCACTTCGAAAATAATTTTTCCTTGCATTGGACTCCAGCGCCCAGAATCCCCTAGCCAGCATGGGTTAAACAGGCTGCATGCTCTACTGATGTGTGTTTTCTATGATTTCATAAAGATTCGAGTTGTGGACTGTGACATTGGAAACCAGGCTTTCAAAGTCTGCTTTGGCCATGAAAACCAGCAGAGTAATCTTGGGCAATTTGCACTCTCTCAGCCTCAGAGGCTGCATGCTCTATATTTTTCACTTTTTTATGTTTTATGTGGTTTAATAGTGGTTTGAGTGTTGGACGATGACTCTGGAGACCAGGCTTTCCAGTTCCACCTTGGCCATGAAAACCCAAAGAGTGATCCTGTGCAAGTCACACTCTCTCAGCCTCAGACGCTGCGTGCTTTATTTATGTTTTTCACTTGTGTATGTTTTATATGACTTTAATAGTGGTTTGAGTGTTGGTTTATGACTCTGGAGACCAGGCTTTCCAATTCTGCTTTGGCCATGCAAAGCAGCAGGGTGATCCTATGTGAGTTGCACTCTCTCAGCCTCAGAGGCCACCATGCAAACCAGCAGGGTGATCCTGTGCAAGTCACACTCTCTCAGCCTCAGAGACTACGTGCTTTATTTATGTTTTTCACTATTGTATGTTTTGTGTGATTTAATAGTGGTTTGAGTGTTGGACTATAACTCTAGAGACCAGGCTTTCAATTCCGTTTTGGCCATGAAAACCAACAGGATGGTCCTGTGCGAATTGCACTCTCTCAGCCTCAGAGGCCACCATGCAAACCAGCAGGGTGATCCTATGCAAGTCACACTCTCTCAACCTCAGAGGCTGTGTGCTCTCTGTTTTTCGCTTTTGCATGTTTTATTTAATAGTGTTGGACTATGACTTTGGAGACCAGGCTTTCCAATTCCGCCTTGGCCACGAAAACCAACAGGATGGACCTGTGCGAGTCACACTCTCTCAGCCTCAGAGGATGGCAATGGCTGGGGGGGATGATGGGATTTGGATTCCAGCAACATCAGGAGGAGGACTCCAAGTTCCCCAACCCTGGTTTCAAGATTAAACCTTGATAGGCCCTGCTCACTTTCTGGGTAGACACCGATAGATCCTGCGTCTGCGTTACAAATATTACAAAGAAAGCAAAGTTTAGTTCAGGGGTAGACATATTGTTGCAAAAATAATCTCTAAAATTGCCCCCAAAGGCATTCCCTCCTCTGTTTTAGGCCATTTCAAGCTCATAAGGGCTGGGATGTAAATGCTGGACATTTTGTATTTTTATAATAATAATAATAATAATAATAATAAATTTTATTTATAACCCGCCCCTCTGCTTGGCAATCGGGGCGGCGTACAACAAATTAAAATACAATCATGTTACATTTTAATTCATAATCTGTTTTAACTTTTAAAATTGTTTTGTTTTAAATTTTGTATTGATACATTTTAATGTTGCACTGTTTTAAATTGTATTAGCCGCTTTGAGTCCCAATGTTTGGAGAAAGGCACAATATAAGAAAATATTATTTATTTGAAGCTCCGGAGAGGAAAAGTGAGAAATCAGATTTAAGTTTTAAAAGGACAACACGTGGCCTACCTACCCTATTTTAAAGATCTCCCAAAACCCACCCCAGCTGCATCTGCACTGCAGAAATAATCCAGTTTAACACCACTTTTAACTGCCATGGGGGGGGGGTCAGTGCTGTGGAATCCTGGGATTTGTAGTTTGTTGTGGCACTGGAACTCTTTGACAGGGAAGGCTAAACGTCTCACAAAACCACAATCCCTGGGATTCCACAGCATTGAGCCATGGCAGTTAAAGCGGTGTCGAACTGGATTATTTCCGCAGTGCGGATGCCACCAGGGTGGGTTTTGGGAGGCAGCCCCCAAAGAAAAACATAACAGGGAGTCTCAGGGCTCATTCTCACTTACATTTTAACTGGTTTGCGAATCGCAGTGACGCCAGGTGGCGGATTCGATTGAGACCGATGCGTTGTTCCCACTAAGGAAGCGAATCATGGTTGTTTTTTCCATGTCATTCCCACTAGTCCCTTTGCACCCCAGCATTACGCAGAAGAAGAAGGATGGGGTGCCCAGGACCCTTAAAATGGCACCCTAATAACAGCCAGCGACCGGGAAGGAAGGTCCAGCGCAACCTCCTGGGCCAGGAAAAGAATTGGGTCCTATGTAAGCCCTGTCACAATGGGCCCAGCTAGGCTGCACGCAAGTCACGCGCAAGGGGACGGCGTGCCCCCTAACAGCGCAAAGAACCGGTGAGGCTGAAGGGCAACACGGCATGCACACGCGTCACTGGGAAAATGGTTCGGGCCAGGAGAGCGCAGCCTGGCCCCCAGCCGCCACGGGAAAAGGCCCATCGCAGGCTCCCTGCGCACCTGTCGGGATCTTCGGCGCAAAAGAGCCTGTTGGAGCCCATGGAGGCTTGCCACAAGTGCACACCACCGCAAAGAATGACCGAGGCTAGGACCGGCAGCCGCGGAAAAAAGGCTCGGCGGCTCAAGAAGCGGCAGCCAAAGCGTCCAGAGCGGAGAGGTGGACACAATAAGGTGAACTAGAGACCGAACAACTGAGTGGCCCCTCCAGTGCAATGCGATTCAGCTCCTTCATTCCTGCTTTTTGAACATGTTTCTGAATCAGTTCTTTTCCAAAAGTACTGCCGGAAAACTACAGTTGCCCCCCCTCCCCAAATTCGCGGGGGATCCATTCCGGACCCCCTCACAAAAATGGCGATGCACACATATTCGAGTCCCATAGAAAAGAATGGTGCGCAGGGCCGAGGTGCGTGTGCGGGGCCGCAGGCTGCCATCCTGTTAATGGACACTTGTTCCTCCTGGGAAGAGCAAGAACGCAGATTCCAAGTCGCAAAAAGGGAGGGACAACTGTACTCTTCAAAAAGTGTGATTTTTGGGGGGGATTTGTCGAGGTTCAAAGGGTATCTGAACAATCGCAGTGGCTTCTGAAACCGTTCCCAGTGGGGACGAGGCACATGTACAGCGGTCAGCAATTTGCTGTAAAACATAGTGAGAATGAAATGAACCCTCATTTTCGGTCCTGAGCATCTTTTACTCCCTCTGCATCGCATCTGTGAACAAAGAGTGTGCCTTGCTAACCCATCGATTCATGATTCCAGGAGGCCAAATGCAAAAAGATTGGGCAGAACTGTCCGATCTCCCAAGAAAAGAAGGTTTTGGAGTTATGGTGCCACCGCCAAAAAGGCCCCGTCTCTCATCCTCCCCGGTTCTGCATCCTTTGCGGGTAGGAACAGGAATGGACTCTCCAAATCTTATTTTTAGACTCTCCAGATCTTATTTTAGGCACCAGAAGGCGATGCATCACATGTTTGCAAAGGGAATAAATGCAAAAACTGGCCCAGTTTGGTACCAATCCTGTTGGCGCCCGCTTTCTGCCAGCTGTGCCCAGCAAGGAAGCAAAACAGCCGTGCCCCTTGCAGCGTGGTTGCAGCTTCCCATTTCTTTTGCTTACTTGTGCGCCGGGTATCAAACAAACACGCAACCCATACACACAATCACACTTCCCTTTCTCTGGGATTTTGTTTCTCTCTCTTGGTTTTATTCTCGCTCTGCCCTATTTTTGGCACCGCAGAAGGGAAGTGGAACCGTTTAACAACTCCCTTCCTTCTCAGGAGGAAACGTTGACCTTTCTCGCTTACAACGAGGAGGGGTGGTGGTGTCGGCTGGGCAGGTCCCACAACTTGAGCAGGGGGAGTGGGTTCGAAATCTGACAGCCCCCGAACCTGGCTTGAGAAGTAAGTACTGCTTTTTGCTACAATTTTGCTGCAATTCCAGGCTCAGGGTCCTCCATCCAATGTCCCCTGGCTTGCTTCAGAAATAACGCACAACTTTTGCAGGTTGCGATGTGCCCCTCACATGAGTTGGGTGTGCATTGTGATGCGCAGGGCTGTTGGGGAGGGAAATACTCTGAACCACATCTTAGGAAATATAGTGGGGCCCTTGGTATCCACTCGAGTTTGGTTCCAGGAGACCAAAATCCGTGGATGCTCAAGTCCCATTAAATGCAACGAAGAGTAAAAACACTGACCCTTATTTAAAATGGCAAAATCAAGGTTTGCTTTTTGGAACTGATCTACCCAGATCTGCCTTTCCAGATCAGGGATGATGGGAACAGTTATCCTGAAAAGGAGTACAGCCAGCTCTCCGTATCCACGGATTCAAGCATCCACAGCTTGCAAATATATATTATTTGCAAGCTGTGGATGCTTGAATCCGTATTGATTGATATATATATATTGATTGTTTGCAAGCTGTGTATGCTTGAATCTGTATTGATTATTTGCAAGAACTCTGGCCTTTCCAGATCAAGGATGATGGGAGCAGTTGTCCTGAAAAGGAGTACAGCCAGCTTTCCATATCCACGGATTCAAGCATCCGCAGCTTGCAAATAATATATATATATATATATTGATTATTTGTCAGCTGTGGATGCTTGAGTCTATGTTGATTGATATATGTATTGATTATTTGCAAGCTGTGGATGCTTGAGTCCATATATATTGATTGTTTCCAAGCTGTGGATGCTTGAATCCGTGGATACGGAGGGCTGGCTATACTCCTTTTCAGGGCGACTTTTCCCATCATCCCCGATCTGGAAAGGCCAGAGTCCTGGGTCCGGTGGCTTGCAAGAAGTTGTAGTCTGAAGCCAAAGGAACTTTTCCAAGCTCTGAATCTCCATGTGCTTTCATTGCATGCGGAGACCGGCGAATACCTTGCGTGTCTTTTTCCTAAACGGGGAGAACTTCCTGCCTATTAGTTTTTCTTGTGTTTCTCTCTGTCATTGTAATGATTATATAATCTTTGTGGGACAGCCTTGGCTGGCGTCGCTGGCATTTTATGTGAAATCACAGAGCAGCAATGTAGCTGCAGGGCAGGACTTAGAAAGGCTTGCCTTTCCATGCCTGTTTCTGCTCAGGCACAAAGCTGGTGGAGCAATCTGGACTGGCCTACCTCGCAGGGTTGTTCTGAAGATAAAAGAAGGGATGGGAATGACGAATGAGCTTCTCTATGGAAAGGCAAGATAATTACTATATTTCCCCTTTGGACCCATCTGTTGGGAGTGCTTTGCTCCTGACTTCCCGCAAGGCAAGGGGTTCAGCTGGATGGCCTTTGGGGGTCTCTTCCAACTCTAGGATTCGATGCATGTGAGCAAAAGGGAGTTTGCCTTCGCTTCGGGGGCCAGGGACTCTGTGGTTGTGATGAAAGAGAGTCATCTTCTGTGTTGACACAATGATTCAGGCTCTGCGTTTCCTGCCTCTTGCCATTTTTACAGTGCTGTGAACTTTTGAGCACCCGTCTTTTCAAAGCAGAGTAAAAATTGTGGCTTTTGAGGAGATGAGCTGCTGCTACGCACTTCCCTTCTCTTGAGCGCAAGCAGTGTTGCGGGAAGATGATGTGGCAAAAGAGGTCTTCTGTCGCTAAATTCAGCAGTGCCTCCTTGCTGAACATACTAATTTCCCTTCATATCCTAGTTTTCTCTCTGCAGAAAGCATTCCCTAGTGTACTAGATTTCTATCTGCAGGGAGCATTCCCTGATGTATTAGATTTCTATCTGCTGGGAATATTACCAAATATACTAGTTTTCTCTCTGCAGGGAGTATTCCCTGATGTACTAGATTTCTATCTGCAGGGAATATTACCAAATATACTAGTTTTCTCTCTGCAGGGAGTATTCCCTGATATACTAGATTTCTATCTGCAGGGAGTATTTCTTGGTGTACTAGATTTCTCTCTGCCAGGGATATTCCCTGATGTTCTAGTTGTCTCTCTGCAGGGAGCATTCCCTGATGTACTAGATTTCCATCTGCAGGGAATATTCCCTGATGTACTAGATTTCTCTCTGCAAGGAGTTTTCCTCACAATACACAGTGGGCACATTGGAAAGTTCAGTTCTCCAACCTCTCATCCCCAAATGGTTCAGTCCAGTCAGGACTCAGGCTGCTGCCACACTGCAGGAATAATCCAGTTTGACACCACTTTAGCTACCGTGGCTCAGTGCTATGGAATCTTGGGATTTGTAGTTTGGGGTGGCATCGGAGCGCTCTGACAGAGAAGCCCAAGTGTCTCACGAAACTGCAAATCCCATCGCATTGAGCCAGGGCAGAGAAAGCGGCGTCAGACTGGATGAATTCTGCAGTGTAGATGCAGCCGAAGGGTGGCTGGGTGTTGGCCTAGAATCGAAAGATTTTGTGGTCTCAAAACTTTGCCTAGATCTTTTCCCAAAGTCTGGCCTTGCTTTCCCTACGTGGTCCAGCCTCAGACGTCCGTGCCTCTGAGCATGCGCAGAGTCATTGTCACCAATCCACTTGCCTATGTGCATCAATTAAGTGCCAGAGATCTGTGCATCGTCACCATCAAATTGGCTGGCATCCCTCCTTACTCACACATTGGCATCCCTTTGGCACATGGGTTTCGTGGTACCCAGCAAGAGCATCCCTTGCCTGGCAGAGGAAGGGAAAAGAGCCAAGGGACATGGCTTTTTATTTTGGCCGGCGAGTCGACAACGGATGGGAGGGCTTGTCTCTGTATTTGTACTTGCCAGGGTTTAAAATAGCACAGGGGCACTTTGGCACCGAAAGTAGGTAAGTCGGCAGGGAGAAGGAGGGAGAGAGAGAAAGCACAAGGGTCTGCCTTGGAGGGCCCTGAACATCTGGGCATCATCCGGGACAGAGGGTGATGATCTGCTCTCCATCTTTCCCTACTTTTCCCCAACTGGGACTGCATCTACATTGTAAAAATAATCTGGTTTGATGCCTCTTTAACTGCCCTGGCTCCATGCTATGGAAACCTGGGGACCCTTGTGACGCCAGAGCTCCGCAGATTTCATCCTAGACAATGAGGGAATTGAACGAGTTGGAGAGTTCCCTTGCTTGGGTCAAACATTATTTTTCATCATTATTATTATTATTATTATTATTATTATTATATTTACAGTCAGCCCTCCCTATCCACAGATTATTTTGTCCACTGATTCAAGCATCCACTGTTCGGAAATACACTTGTCCCTCCACATTTGCTGGGCTTAGGGGCACAGGACCCCTGTGAATGTGGGAAAATCGCAAATGTTCTCTTTTAATGGTTCTGTGTGTGTCTCTCTCTCTTTTGCAATGGTTATTTTTCTTCATTTTTTAAGAATGAAAGAACCATGTGTCCAAAGCAGTTCCCTTCTTCTTTCCTCTCGGCCTTCTGGGGTTTATGCTCTATCAGCAGAACATGGTTTTCTTCCTTTCTCGCCACTCCCGCGTTCGTTCGCTTTAGGTGATTTCCTTCCCTTTTCTGGTTCAGATTGTGTATTGTGTGCGATTTGTGTGGCGCTTAGGTCCCCATCCTTGAATCTTAAGCAACTTTTGCATTCCGATTCAGGCAAGGATTATATTCCATCATCAATCCCTTGCTCCAAAAATCTTTAGGATCTGTAACAAATTAATTTTTTTTAATCTGTTTATTAACACGTTATTAACACAACTAACACATTTCTGATAAACATACAATACAATTATCTTACATTCACTACAGAAATCTTCACTAATAATAATAATAATAGTCGGAGAGTTCCCTTGCCTTGGGTCAAACATCATCATCGTCATCATCATCATCATCATCATCGTCATCATCATCATGTTATTAACACAACTAACACATTTCTGATAAACATACAATACAGTTATCTTACATTCACTACAAAAATCTTCACTAAATAATAATAATAATAATAACAATAACAACAATCAAACAGACCAAAATAAAACATTCATTCCTAACTTCCTCACCTTTTGTTAGTTCTTAATTTTTGAAAATATTGGACTTTTAAAATTTCTATCAAAAGCATACATATAAATGTCACATCTCTCTACTTGATTATGCATCTATAACCATTTCAATTATTATTTGGCGTTTTCAACATCTTGCTGGTAGAGACGTATGATTTGAATTTTCCCCTTTAATCTATATTATATACTCGTATATACAAGTGTGTTACCTCTCTAATATCGATCCGTAGGGAGAGGCGGGAAATATAAATAAAAATTATTATTATTATTATTATTATTATTATTATTATTATTATTATTATTTCAATGTATTTTAAACTGATTTCCAATAAGTCAATCAATCAATCTTTTATTAATTAGCCCTTAGGCCATATCACGAGAACTCAAAAGAGAGTAGAACAGACTAAAAGTTTGATACAAATTACAAAAATTTAAAAGTATAATAAAGTATATATAAATGTAAGTCATTATTTTCAACCAATCTCAAAATTCTCCAATTTTTTCAGTTGAACTGTTTCTTCGTAGTTGTGTCACCTTATCATTTTCCATATATTCTCATAACTTCAAATACCATTCTGGTATCTCAGGCATTTTCTCTTCTTTCCCAACATTTTGCGTAGGCGATTCTGGCTGCTATGATCATATAAAATAAAACTTTTCCGTGGTCTTTTCCCAAACTTTCATTTTGCATGACCATTTGGGGAGGGAAACCAAATCAGTTCTTCATGCCTTGGCATGCTTGCACAAAAGCAGAAGGTCGATACAGCCTTGCAAAGAATTGTATAAGGAATCAGCTCATTTCCGAAATAGTCTCCCTCGCTCAGCTTCCTACACAAGGCAAACAAAAGGACCAAGAAATCCAGAGTTTAGAAAAGTGCCTCTTTGGAGGGGTTGCAACGCCCAGAATCCCCAGTTGCCTTGGCTAGGGGATTCTGGGCCACGCTGCAGCAATAATCCAGTTTGACACCACTTGTGACAGCCGTGGCTCAATGCTATGGAAGCCTGGGAATTGTCGTTTGTTGTGGCACCAGTGCTCTCTGGCAGAGAAGGCTCACAAAACTGCACTTCCCAGAATTCCATAGCATTGAGCCTTGACAGTTAAACAGTATCAACCTGGATTATTTCTGCAGTGTGGATGCAACCTGGATAGGGGGGCCGGATGATAGTAGGGAGCTTGTCGCTCCGCTAAATAAAGCGTCTTACCTCTTACGAATTAAATTCTAATTCGGGCAGCATCCGGATATTATTGTAGGGATTTTGCCACCGAATCTGCCGCCTGAATACAGCCCGGGTCCCAGGAGCGCTCCGGCGGCCATTTTCCTCGCGATTTGGAAAAGAGGCGTGCTCAGTGCACCAGGCACCCAGGCTCAACCCGGCTGTATTTGGGCAGCAGATTTGGCGGCAAAAACCCTACAATAATATCTGGATGCTGCCCACATTAGAATTGAATTCGGGAGAGGTAAGATGCTTTATTTTAGCACTTTGATAAGCTCCTAAGAAGTCTAATTTCTTAAAATTCACAAAATAAGTCTTGAGGAGCTGGGAGAACCTGCATTCTACTTCCGATGGGCGTCCGGGGATGACCGGAACATTCCGCGTGGCATCCCACGCAGGGCTCCCATTGGCTGAGATTTAGTCGGGAGGCGGGGCTTCTCCACGGCTCCATCCCTTCTGTTAATCTCTCAATGTTTCTCTCTTGGTCTCCGTAGATGCCGTGAGCTGCCGCCATGACGGAGGAGTGGGCCCCGCAACTGGTGGACTATTTTGTGGTGGCCGGCTTGGCGGACACCTCGCAGCCCCTCGAGGATGAAAGCCAGCCGCGGCCAGCCCGGCCCAGTGAACCCATCGTGGACGTGGCGGTCATCGTCCGCTCCCAGAGCGAAGAGGTCCCCCACGGGTTCACCTGCATTGACCGCACCACCTCCGGACACCCTGTGGAGCTCAACGCCGGGCTCCTCAACAACCCCCAGATGTTCATCTGCTATCGACGGGGCCGGGACAAGCCCCCCATTGTGGAATTGGGGTACGGGCCCCAAAGGGGGGGGGGTTGACCATTACTGGAAGACCTGGAGATTCCTAGAGAGGTCTTCTCTCAGGTCAGTGGTCCCTCAGGGTGAAGGACTCCTGTGATTGTGGAAACCCCGCAAATAACAAAACTCTATTCTTTTGACCTGAGAGAAGACCTCTCTAGGAATCTCCAGGTCCTCCAGTGCAACTCTGTGGCCAACATCTGCCCATTAAGGACTAAACAAATTACTTTTTCAGTATCTGAGATCACCATGTTTAGGGGATTGCTCAAAGTTTATAAAATAAGAAGACGACAGTGGGTCCTTGGTATCTGCTGCGGTTTGGCTCCAGGATCCCCCATAGATGCCAAAATCCATGGATATACAAGTCTCATTAAATACAATGGCACAGTAAAATAGGGGTCCCCTATATAAAATAGCAAAAATCAAGGTTTGCTTTTTTTTGGAATTTATATATTATTAAAATATTTTTCAAAGTATGGATGCATGAATCCATGGATAAAAAAATCTGTGGATCTGGAGGGCTGACTGTAGTAGTAGCAGCAGCAATAATAATAATAATAATAATAATAATAATAATAATAATATGGATCTGGAGGGCTGACTGTAGCAGCAGCAGCAGCAGCAATAATAATAATAATAATAATAATAATAATAATAATAATAATAATGTGGATCTGGAGGGCTGACTGTATTAGTAGTAGTGATGATGATGATGATGATAATAATAATAATGGAGGAGGGAATTCCAGGGCACCCTAAAACAGCCCAGTGAGGACTGAAAAAGCAGAGTGATCAGATGTCCTAACCACAGAAGAGGACAAGGCACTGCAAAATGTAGGACATTGCAAAATAAAAGTTATAAGCACTAATACAAATGCAAATCCATGCTCGAAATGGAGGACATTTTGGAATTCCTCCTGGACGGAAAATTGAAATGTCACACATGTCCTGGAAAAGGAGGTTGTATGATCACCCTATGAAGGGGTCATGGGTCCTTCCTGCCCTTTTCTTCCATAGTATGAACTATTCACGCTGCCTACCTCTCCCTTTAGGGTGCACTACGACGGGAAGGACCGTCCCAAACCAGGCTTCAAGATCATAGACACAACCCCCTACAGCCACTCGGCTAACATTACTTCCGGGAGCCCTGGTCACCAGCGCACTTTCCTGATGTACCGGCGGGCCACCGAGGGCCAAGCCTACAGCACCTTGGGCATCACGGACATTTGCCTTATCATGCCCAGCAAAGGGGAAAGCACGCCCCACACCTTCTGCCGCGTGGACCGGAACCTCAATGCCGGCATGGTGAGTACCAAAGAGGACAACCTGGCAGGGCTGGTCTTCTAAGATATAGCACTTTGAGGCTGCGGGGACCTCTGCAACCTTCCTACAGTTGATTGATTTTCCTTCTAACTTCTGTTGGAAGAATGTGAACTCAACTCCCACTGTTTGGGGAGCAAACAGTAACTCATCTGTAGAGCTTTAGCTCCTCTGTTTCAATAGGTTACAGGCCGTAGCTCGTCTGTATTATTATTATATTAATATGTAATAATATATATTATTATATATTATATATGGCAGGCCATAGCTCATCTACAGAGCTGTAGCTCATCTGTTTGGATGGGAACAGGTCTACAGAGCCATAGCTCATCTGTTTGGATGGGGGGCAGGCTGGAGTTCATCTACAGAGCTGTAGCTCATCAATAATAATAATAATAATAATAATAATAATAATAATAATATCCCACCTTTCTCCCAATAGGTGGCTAACAAAAAAAAATTAAAACAGTACAAGTTATAAACAATACAAGCATTAAAACGTAGATACAAAGATTTAAAATAAAGAGTTTTAAAAAGCTAAAAACATTACACATCACAATTTAAAATGCATTAAAAAAACTTGATACCAAACTCCATGCAAACTTTAAAATCTAAATTACACAATTATCTGCAGAGCCGTAGCTCACCTGTTATATATAATATAATAATATATAATAATATATATTATTATATGTATTATATATGGCAGGCCATAGCTCATCAATTTGGATGGGGGACAAACTGTAGCTCTTTTGTAAGTATTTGCTATGTGCTCTAGGTTCAAAACCTGGTGTCTCCCAGTAACAGAGGGAAAACCCACATTTGAGATCATGAGGAGGTGCTGACAGTCAGTGCAGATGATACTGGTTAGGTGATCCGGAGGTCTGACATTGTATAGGGCAGCATCACATCTCTACTGAGAACCATGTGGGCTGCAAGCTCACTATATTTTTCGGAGATGGGCTGTAACTCAATAAAATAGACCCTAAATTGCACACATCTCCAGGTGGGGCCATGCCTCGCTGAAAGCGGGTTGGACTGGATAGCCCTTGGGGGTCTCTTCCAGCTCTGTGATTCTACGAACTCTTATATTTATCCTTCCAGTAATATTTTTATTTTGGAGTTGTTTTAAATAGGTTGTTGGTCACCTTGAGTCCTGTTATTGGGAGAAAGGTGGGATTATATGAATGAATAAAACTGGCTGGTCGGAAAAAAGGATTTGAAAACCAAGCTTTCCTGGGTTAGCTGATATATTGCAGCCTTTTCTCTACGCTGGCTCTGTGATTTTTATTCTGCAAAATGCCAGCCAAGGCTGCCACACAGAGAATGGTTATATAATTCTGTAGTGTGAATTCTGGTTCAAAGGAGGTCTCTTTTTTTCCCCTAGGGCTGCTTTTTGGTGGTTTGTGCAATCACTTTACCCTTCTTCGCTTACCATCCTCTATTTTTTCCCCTTCTACAGTGGGGTCCTGCTCTCTATATCTGCTACAAGATGGCATTGGCCAAAGGAAACACTCTGGTGTACGAAGCAGGTAAACACAGTGGCACACCTGAGAAACCGGGAGCAAATTCCTGGAACCCATATTAAGCTTAGGGTTGCTTTCTTCTTTCATTTATACAGGCTGAGTCTCCTTTATCCAAAATTGTTTTGGATTTCAGAGATTAATTTTTTTGCATTTTGGAATATTTGAATATACATAATCTACCTTGGAGGTGGGGACCCAAGTCTAAACACAGAATCGATGTACGTTTCATTTGTTCCTTATACACGTAGCCTGAAGGTAACTTTATATACAGGGCGATTGAAACAGAGTGGTGCAAAAGCAAAGCTGTTTTTATTTGGTTTTGCACTGTTTATTTATTTTTTAATCACCCTGTGCACAGTATCTTTTAATAATTTTGGACGTGAAACAAAGTTGGTGTACGCTGAACCATCGGAAAGCAAAGGTGTCACCATCGCAGCCACCAATTTATTTTGGATTTTGCAGTTCCGGATACAGGAATGCAGGCTAACTCTGTTTGCACAGATCACAATTCAGCTGCAGACCCTTCTGGCTAGTCTACAATGGCAGCCCCAGGTGGAGCATGATGTAGTAGTCAAGGTGGATGTTTGCTTAAGCATATCTGACATTTTCTTTGGTCATTCTCACTCTCCCCAGGTCTCCTTAGTCGCTATCCAGAGGAGGACCATGAAGCCTTCCCCCTACCTGAGTCTGTGCCTGTTTTCTGCCTGCCCATGGGTGCCACCATTGAGAGCTGGCCGGCTGATACCAAATACCAGCTTCCCGTCTTCTCCACCTTTGTGTTGACCGGAGCCTCTGGGGACAAGGTATGGTAAGGTAGAGGAGAACTATTGTTAGGCAGGAAGGTTTGGGTCGGACTTGTTCTTGTTGTTTTTGTGTGTCTTCAAGTCATTTCCGACTTATGGCGACCCTAAGGCCATATCATGGGGTTTTCTGGGCATGATTTGTTCAGAGGGGGTTTGCCATTGCCTTCCCTTGAGGCTGAGAGAGTGTGATTTGCCCAAGGTCATTGTTAGTTTCATGGCTGAGCTAGGAATCGAACCTTGGTCTCCAGAGTTCAACACTCAAACCACTATGTCACACTGGGTCTCTGGGTCAGGCTAGAACTTAGTAAATGTTCTTTCGGTGGACTGCAGCACCTAGTATCCCCTAGCCAACATAGCCACTAAGCAGGCCATAGTCCCCCCCCCACAAAAAAACTTTTCCAAGCTCTGGATACTTTAGCGTAGACTCTTTTACTAGCCCTGTCTGCCCACCTACCACAAAAATACTATTCTGGCTGTTGCTCTTTCCCACTTTTCTTTATTTTAAAAAGTAGCACCATTTTCTATAGTTGGTGCTGTAGACGACTGGCTGATGAAACAAATGAATATCAAGAATTAGATAAACCTAACCAGTTGGCTAAATGGACAAATGGCAAGGAAGACAGAAGATGGCTGTGTCCAGTAGTAAAATACTATAAAAAGAAATGGTTATGGCAGAGTAAAAGAAACAATGCAAACTTGATAACCACTAGGACAAAAATTAGAAAGATTGTGAGTAACAAACGAGACTATAGAAAATTCTCAATGATGCAAACCTGAAGTCGGAAAATAATCATAAATGTTTTTATATACATAGAATCATAGAATTATAGAGTTGGAAGAGACCCCAAGGGCCATCCAGTCCAACCCCCTGCCATGCAGGAACTCCCAATCAAAGCATCTCCGACAGATGGCCATCCAGCCTCTGCTTAAAGACATTTATATATACCCCTTGGTTTCCTCTGCGGTTTAGTTCCAGGACCCCTCATGGATACCAAAATCCAAGAATGCTCAAATCCTGTATATACAATAACATAGTAAAATGGTTTCCTTATATGAAGGCTTGATTTTGGGAATTTTTATATATATATATATATATATATATATATGTATAATATTCTCAAGCCGTGGATGCTTGAATCCATGGATACAGAGGGCCAACTGTACTAGATTAATGAAGGAAAGTACCGATATAAATTAAGAAGGAAATTGAGTATACAATACCCAAATGTGTAAGAAACAACTCAAGAACAATGGAATTATGTAAGACAGTTTTATTAATGTATATACAAGTTTATGTTTCATTATTATTTGTTTATAAGAAATAAGGTTTTAAAAAAGTACCGTATACACTCGACTATAAGTCAACCTCATGTATAAGTCGAGGGCAGGTATTGGGACCAAAATTATGGATTTTGACATGACTTGAACTCAAGGGTAAAACTTAGGAGCATGTAACAAAGGATCTAAGGAATGAAGCAAAGGAGAATAATGCCAAAGAATTTACAAAATTACAGCAGGCATTAACTGTTTGTACTCACCTTAAAGGATGGATGGATGAGAGAATAGAAGGGGGTCAGTGCTTCCGGGACAGATTATAGTTGACCCTCCCAATTTGTGGGGGATCTATTCCGGACCCCCTCATGATAATGGCGACTCGCACATAGTCATGTCCCATAGAAAATAATAGTGCATGCCCAAGGTGTGCATGGAGGCACATGCCGCCATTCTGTTAATGGCTGCTTGTCTTTCCCACAAAGAGCAAGAACGCGGATTCCAAGTCCGCAAAAAGGGAGGGACAACTGTATACTCTTGCCTCTTACCAGGGAATGGTCGCTTTTTAAAAATAAAATAAAATAAGAATTAAAAGTACCGTGGATGTCAACACAGGTTTTTGGGATCAATTATTTGACTAAATCTTCTAGACTTACACATGAACATAAACAGTAGCACCATTTCCCAAATTTACCATATATACTCGACTATAAGTCAACCTCATGTATAAGTGGAGGACAGGTTTGGGGGCCAAAATTATAAATTTTGATATGACCCGTGGATAAGTCGAGGGTAAAAATTTAGGGGCATACAACAAAGGATCTAAAGGAAGAAAACAAAGTCAAAGAACTTATAGAATTCCAGCAGGCGTAACTATCGACGCTCACAGTAAAGGTTGGATGGATGAAAGACTAGAAAGTATCAGCGCCTTTAGGAGAGATTAGATTTTTGCCTTTCACCAGGCAATGCTGAAGTACAGTACTTGCATTGACCCACGGATAACTTGACTAAGGTTTTTTTGGGGTCGATTTTTGAACCAAAATGTTTAGACCAGGGGTAGGCAACCTAAGGCCTGGGGGCTGGATGCGGCCCTCCGAGGCCTTTGGACCGGCCCCAGGCCGGTCCTGCCGCCGCCGCCGCCCCCCCCCCCCCCCGCCATGATGATATTGATTATTGTTCTTATTACTTGTTCTTGGGGTTTTCTTGGCAAATTCTCCACAGGGGTTTTGCCATGGCTTTTCTGGAGCTGAGAGAGTGTGCATGCATATTTTTTTTAAATTTTGTAATTTTTTTTTATTTTGTATTTTAATATTTATTTTTTTATTTATTTATTTATTTTTGGTGCTTCGGCCCCCTAAATTGTCTGAGGGACAGCAACCCGGCCCCCGGCTCAAAAAGGTTGCCTACCCCTGGTTTAGACTTATACATAGAATCATAGAGTTGGAAAAGACCACAAGGGCCATCCAGTCCAACCCCATTCTGCCATGCAGGAATTCACAATCAAAGCATTCTGGACAGATGGCCATCCAGCCTCTGTTTAAAGACCTCCAAAGAAGGGGACTCCAGCACTCTCTTCCACTGTCGAACAGCTCTCACTGTCAGGAAGTTCCTCCAAATGTTGAGGTGGAATCTCTTTTCCTGTAACTTGCATCCATTGTTCCAGGTCCTGGGTATATGAGTATATACAGTAGTTGATTCCCTGCCTGGTTGCATGGAGCCACTTCTCTGCTAGCCCCTGGCGGGTGGCACCTAGCCAAGGGTGTTGTTGGCGGCGTAACTCTTCCTGCCCTCCTTCTCGTCCTAGGTATACGGTGCCGCCATCCAGTTCTATGAATCCTACCCGCGGGAATGCCTCTCGGAGCGCCAGTGCATGCGGCTGAACCTGCTCACGGTGGTCGACCGGCGTCCCATCACCAGCAAGTCGGTGCAGACGCGTAAGAGTATCTGTGTCCTCTCCCACTGGCCTTTCTTTGACGTCTTTCACAAGTTCCTCACTTTCCTCTACCGTTACAGCATCTCGGGACCGCACGTGTTGCCGCTTGAGGTGTAAGTTGGGACAAAGGCAGTGGCTGCGTTGCGTTGCGTTGCGTCTTCCGCGGCGGGTGGAGGCATTGGCCTTGTGCTCTTAACCTTCATTGAACCCGTGCTTTCGCTGTGTTTTCTTTTTGTTTTTTGCATTGCGATGAAACTGCTTTGTGTGTCCTAACCGGAAGGGCAGGAAGAAATAAGATTTTATGAGCTTTTCTTCTGTATTGGCAATTGCCTTGGATCTCAGTTGTGGGAGAAAAATCACAGAAATGCAGTATTAAAAAAACAAATTAATGTTGCTTTTTTTGTCTCTCCATTTGTTAAAGATTCCCTACCTGGTCACCTGGAGCCACTTGTCTGCTTGCCTCAGGCGAATGACTCTTTGTTTCTGTTTGGGAAACAGAAAAACAATACAGTTTTTTCCCATGGAAATGTTTCCATACATTTAGAGAGCCACTGTAGTGTAATGGTTTGAGCGTCTGGAGACTGGAGTTTGAATACCAGCTTAGCCATGGAAACCCAGTGGGTGACCCAATGGCAAGCCACACTCTCTCAGCCTCGGAGGGGAACAATGGCACACCCCTGTGAACAAATCTTGCCAAGAAAAGCCTATTATAAGTTTGCCTTAGGGTTGCCATAAGTCAGAAAGAGCTTACAACAACAAAAAATCTATGTACAGGTTGAGTCTCCCTTATCCAAAATTCCAAACTCTGAAATATTTCAAATTTCAAATATTTCAAATATTTTTTAAAAAAATTCAGGGTCGCTTTTCTGACTTCTGCAGGTGCACACTTTTCTTTTGGCTGTGCTCTTAACTGAGACTCAATGGCAAGAGCAGGGTTATCCCTTGTTAAAATCTCCACGGGTCAAACCGACAAGGGGCTCTGGCATGAGGAAGATCCAGTGGGTTACGATTTTGTCACTTGTGTCTAGGGCGTCTTGTCTTTCTTCCCTGTGACTTCTTTGTTGCTCTTTCTAGGCACATCTCTCATTTCATGCACAATGTCCCCTTCCCGTCTCCACAGCGGCCTCGGATCTTGGTTCAGGTGAGCAAGAGCGGAAATGTCAAATATCTTGGGGTGGAATAAAGGGATGGGAGAGGAGCAAATGGACCCAGTGGCTTCAGGGAGCCAAAGTATGTCTGACTTTATTCCAGTGGAACGGACTCCCTGAAGAGTGGTGGAGTCTCCTTCTTTGGAGGTTTTTAAACAGAGGCTCGATGGCCATCTGTCACAGGGAGTGCTTTGATTTTGAGTTCCTGCATGGCAGAATGGGGCTGGACTGGATAGCCCCTTGGGGTCTCTTCCAACTGTATGAGTCTATGATTCCAGAATATTCTTGAGTCTGCAACCCAATAAAGAACCAGGATAGAATGCAAACAAAAGTGAGATTGATAGATTCCTTCAAAACTCATGGAATCATAGAGTTGGGAGAGACCCCAAGGGCCATCCAGTCCAACCCCTGCCATGCAGGAAATCACAATCAAAGCATCCCCGATAGATGGCCATCCAGCCTCTGTTTAAAGACCGCCAAAGAAGGAGACTCCATCACTCTTCAAGGAAGCATCTTCCACTGTCAAACAGCTCTTACTGTCAGGAATTTCCTCCTAATGTTTAGTTGGAATCTCTTTCCCATTAGCTTGCATCCATCGCTCCATGTCCTGTGCTCTGGAGCAGCAGAAAACAAGCTTGCTCCAGCCTCAGTGTGACACCTCTTCAAATACTTAAACAGATTCACCTCTCTGTGTTTGTTGATGGAAAGCATTCACAATTCAATCTTAATGCAAGCATCTCTTTTTTTTTATTTTTGGCTGTCCAGATGTCTCCCTATGATAACTTGCTCCTGTGCCAGCCGGTCTCTTCTCCATTGCCTGTAAGGTATGGCTGTCTTGGGCCGGGTGTGACTGTTCATATGAGCATCCTGGAAGGGATCCAGAGCAGTAGTGCAGTGGTATTGCAGCTTGCAGGCTCAAAGCTTCAAGATATGCTGCTTTGGAGGGCGGTGGAGCCTCTTTCTTTGGAGGTCTTTAAACAGAGGCTGGATGGCCATCTTTTGGGGGTGCTTTGAGTGTGTCTTCCTGCATGGCAGAAGGGGTTGGACCGGATGTCACTTGAGATCCCTTCTGATGCTATGATTCTATGACATTTTGATGAGCGGAGATATGACAATGCAAAGGTATTTCACAAGCTCCCAAGTAGATACAGTGGACCCTCCACATTTGCTGAAGGTAGGGACACAGGACCCCTGTGAAAGTGGAAACAATGCAAATTTAAAAAAACACTATTATTTTTTGACCTGAGATAACACCTCTCTAGCAATCTCTTCATCCTCCAGGCCAGTTCTGTGGTCAACATCTGCTGAACATTGACCATGAAATTATGCTGGAGGACCTACAAATGCCTAAGGATGTGTTCTCTCTAGAAATCTCTAGGTCTTCCAATACGACTTTTGGTGGAACTTAGCCATAGAGTCACGCTGGCGGACCTAGAGATGCCTAGGGAAAACATATTAGTCAAATCCATGAATAATCAGATCCGCAAAAGTCAAAGCCACAAATGTGGAGAGCCAGCTGTATTTATTAGCAGCTGTAGGGTTGGCTATCAGTAGATTTTGGAAAGATTTAAAGGCGATATCTGTGATAACCTGGTGTAATAAGGTATGGCAACTAGCTCTGTTTGGTGGGCAAAAATCCCCTAATAAACTTCACATAAACAAAGGCAAGAAAGAAAAACACAATTTTACTGGGATTTGGAATTGTTTTGCTGAATATATGAAGGTGGGGATGACGTTGGTCTTTCAAAGGCATTCAAGTCTTACTAAAGGACTGAAAGGTGGCGGGCATTTTCCCATCCTATGCCCACCCAAGGAACCCATATTGGTACATTTTGACACACCCAAAGGGTCATGATTTCATATCTGGACACCATTTGGGGCAATTTCCAGCCAACTTTTTAAATTTCCAATTGTGTTTTGGGGAGGTTTTGAGGAGTCTTTAGATGGTCAGGGCAAGCAAACCACTTTCGTTTGGGCATATTTTGGGCAATTTGGGGACATAGAATCACACAAATATCAGCCTGAAATGTTCATTTTAAAGACATGCCAAGGCTGGCAGCTTCCTTTGGGGCTACACTTAGATGTCCTAAGGCCCACATGGACCCACAAGCCACACTTTCCCATCCCTGGTATAAGGAAACATTTCCGACATACTTAATTTGGATATTATGGTTGTGCACCTTAATTAAAAAGTAATTTCGTGCACTGCTGTTGGCTGGACGGTGGGATCAGGGATGATGTTATAATATAAAATCAATTTCTTTAAAAAATTAAAAATTGATGAGTGGGGACAAATAACATCAGCTCCCTTTCATTCAGTAAACTTGGTCCCCCTGAGTTAAGATTCATTCACTATAGCAATAGTAATAGCAGCTTCATTTATATACTGTTTCATATCTCACTAAGCAAGCCAGGGTTTGAAACAAACCAGCAATGAACTGTATATACTCAACTATAAGTTGAACTCATGTATAAGTCGAGGGCAGGTTTTGAGGCCAAAATTGTGGATTTTGATATGATCCGTGGATAAGTCGAGGGTAAAACTTAGGGGCATGTAACAAAGGCTCTATGAAGCAAAGGAAAACAATGCCAAAGAACTTATAAAATTCCAGGAGGGATGTTTGTGCTCACATGAAATGCTGGATGGATGAGAGCGCAGAAGGTGGTCATTTCTTCCAGGACAGATAACACTCTTCCCTTTCACCAGGGGATGGTTCACACACACACACACACACACACACACACATATATATATATATATATATATGCTTACATTGACCCGTAGATAAGACAACTCAGATTTCTTGGGTCAATTTTTGACTCAAATTTCTAGACTTATACATGAGTATATACAATATATATAAAACACCTGCTCCAGGGAGAGATAAAAACTGCCAGTACTAGTCCATATCTTAACTGTGGGTTCTTGAACAGGTCCTATGGACAGGGGTGTGATATGAAAATATAATCTATAAAACCAGCTTCAGTGTCCTTTCCTTCGTACCTCTTCTCTTGCAGTGGTGCCAGTTTCCTCACCCTGCTGCAGACGCTGGGCCCCGAAAATGCCATCGCCCTCCTGGTGGCAGTCCTCACGGAGCAGAAGTTGCTCATCCATTCCCTGCGGCAAGACGTCTTGACCAGCGTGGGTGAAGCCTTGGTCTCGGTGAGTTCTGGTTGCTTTCGGTCTGGTTGGGTGACAGATGGAAAGGATGGGCTACGGGATCATAGAATCATAGAGTTGGAAGGGACCCCAAGGGCCATCCAGTCCAACCCCATTCTGCCATTCTAGAATTTTCAATCAAAGCATCCCTGACAGATGGCCATCCAACCTCTGTTTAAAGACCTCCAAAGAAGGAGACTCCACCACTCTCCAAGGGAATGTGTTCCACTTTTGAATAGCTCTTACTCTTAGGAAATTCCTCCTAATGTTGAGCTGGAATCTCTTTTCCTGTAGTTTGCATCCGTTGTTCCAGGTCCTGTTCTTTGGAGCAGCAAAAAACAAGCTAGTGCCCTCCTCAATATGACATCCCTTCAAATATTTAAAGAGGGCTATCATATCCCCTCTTAACCATCTCTTGTCCAAGATAAACATACTCAGTTCCCTAAGACTCTCATAGGGCATGGTTTCCAGACCCTTCACCATTTTAGTTGCCCTCCTTTGGACACGCTCCAGTTTTTCAACCTCCTTTTTGAATTGTGGTGCCAAGAACTGGACACAGGATTCCAGGTGAGGCCTGACCAAAGCAGAATACAGTGGCACTATTAGTTCCTTTGATCCAGATACTTCATTTCTATTGATGCAGCCTAAAATTGCATTGGCCTTTTTAGCTGCCACAGCACACTGTTGACTCATGTTCAACTTATGGTCTACTAGGACGCCTAGATCCCTTTCACACATAGTCTCCTTAAGCCAGGTGTCCCCCATCTTATATCTATACATTTCATTTTTATTTTTATTTTATTTATTTTATTTTTATTTTTTTGCCATAAGTGCAGTACCTTACATTTATGATTAAAAAAATTGATAACTTTGGAAGGCTCACTTGAGTCCTAGTTGCCTCACCTGACAAGGGAGATCGTGCAGCCAGGAATGGTGTCGGAAAGAGCAATCCAAATGAATGTGGGGTGGGAGATACTTGTCGGAACAATTCTCCTACAATGTGGAGTGGGGGGACTGTATTGGAGCTAGGATTTCCAGAGTGAACACTGGGAAGGGCACGTATACCTTTAATGCAGGTGTGGGCAACAGTGGCAAGACTGCGGGGCTACATTTGGGCATATGGGAGTACTCATGGGCCACATATATATATATATATATATATATATATATATATATATACGTGTTTTATATATATATTTAATTATCTTACCACAGCTGCCCTTCCTAATTCATGAAGGATCCATTCCAGACCTCCTTGCGTAAATGGTGACTCGCACATATTCAAGTCCCATAGAAAATAATAGCACACACGCCTGAGGCACGCACACAGAGCCATGTGCAGGTGCATGCCGCCATTCTGTTAATGGCCGCTTGTCCCACCCACGAAGAGCAAGAATGCGGATTCCAAGTCCGTAAAAAAGGAGGGACAACTGTATTTTCATGAAGGAGAAGTGGGAGCAAGAGGGGATGCAAGGAGAGGTAGGAATATTTGGAGGTGACTAACAAGATTTCCATAGAAGGTTGAAGAGGATTTAAAGCAGAAATTCAAGCAGGAATGGATGGAAAGAGGAGTGGGAGCATTTGGATGGACCAACAGAATCACAACCGGTGTTCAGGAGTACTTTTGGGGGTTGGAATAGTGGAGCTTTCTCACACTTTCACAAGTTTGGGTGGTCTTTCTTCATGATTTGGGGGCAAAGATTGCCCAAAAGTCATACTGGTTGTTGTTGTTTTTAAATGGTGGGAGAGGGTCTTTGGTGGACTTTTGGGGAGGTTCAGAGCCACAAATGCAGGGTCCAGAAGTGACTTTCCGGACCTGGTGCCCCCAAGACATTTTGGATATTTCTGCAGATGATGGGATCTGAAGTCAAATTTGTCTTGGAGGGTGCCATGTTGGCCTGTGCCATCTGTAAACCCTTTTCCATCATCTTTTCTTTACCCACTGGGTTTCTTCTCTCCTTGAACCCTTTGCTCCTTTCACCACCCTTCCTCAGATGATCTTCCCCCTTCGATGGCAGTGCCCCTACATCCCGCTGTGCCCGCTCACCCTGGCCGATGTGCTTTGTGCCCCGGTGCCCTTCATCGTGGGCATCCACTCCAGTTACTTCGACCTCCATGACCCCCCACACGACGTCATCTGTGTCGACCTGGACACCAACACCATCTTCCAGTGAGTGCCACCTGCAGATGGACCACTAAGGTCAGCCTGCTCCCCATTCCTTGATGGGAATCCTTGCCACTTACTTACTCATTGGGATACAAAATGGGCAGAGCAGAGGTTTTGCAATGAGGAGATGACAGGGATTGAAACCTGGGACCTTTCCTTCCCCCTCAATAGTTTCAACACTTTGGAAAAATCCTTTAAAGCTTGGACTGTATCCCGGCATGGATTCACCACTCTGCCCTCTTCCCCCACTCATGAAAACTATCAACTTCCAACGGAACTGGCCTAAGTGGACCAGAGATTTAACTCCTTGCCTCTGCAGGTGCATCTACGCTGTTGAAATAATGCAGTTTAGCACCACCTTAACTGCCATGACCCCATCCTGCAAAAACCAGAGAGTTGTAGTTTTGTGAAGAACCAGCATTTTTGGGCAGAGAAGGCTCAAAACCTTCTAATCCCCAGAATCCCCAGATGGAGTGACAGGACTGCATTATTTCTACAACGTAGATGCACCTTGAGTCAAATATACACACTTACTTGGAGGGAAACCCTTTTCAACTCAGTGAGAGTTCTTTCCACAGAATTAAATCTCAGGCCAGAAGACCCATGCTTCACGTTGGGCTTCGCCTGGCGACTGCATTTGGTGACTAAGGGCTGGGTAATCTCTCTGTGAGTGAGGAGCAGGTGGGAAGGGTATGGCTGCCGGGCACGTTGGCAGGAGGCACTAACCGTATGGGCAGCTTTGCTCTGCATGCAGGTGTGAGGAACGGAAGCTGCTGGCACCACGGTCCCTGCCCCGGAAACCTTGCAAAGTGCTCTTGGCTTCGCTGAGCTCCCAGTACCAGCAGCTGGATGAGAGTGAGTAAAGTGTGTGCGTGCACACACAAACACAAACACATACACACATATGCATTGTGGGGTCAGGAGGGACTGGTGAGAGGAGCACACAGAGAAGCTCATGAGTTTCATTACTGATAGATGTTGTGGAAGGGGAGAGTAAGGTGTAGCTCAACCAGATAAATCTTACTGAAGGGGAAGAGACTATTGCTTATCTTGAGCCACGTTGCAGAAAAAGGAGACTATAGCTCAGCCTAAAGATGTTACAGAAGGAGAGACTCTGGCTAAGCATTGTTGCTGTTTATTTCTTACCCAGGCTCGAGGTGGGGTGCAACATAGATTAAAATACAACAGATAACTGACCATTAAACATATAAATCAAAACACATAAACATCAGATTAAAACAACCACTACACATTAAAATAACCCAGATTAAAATATACCAATTTAAAACTCATAGTGGTAGGATTCAAAGATATAGCTGCATTGGTCTGTAGAATCAGGATGTGGAATGATCTTGCAGCACCTTTGAGACTAACCGAAAGCAAGAAGTTGGCAGCATGAGCTTTCCTAGACTTAAGTCTCCTTCCTCAGATACATTTGGCATCTAAGGAAGTAGAATTAAGTCTCCGAAAGCTCATGCTGCCAACTTCTTTTTTTCAGTTAGTCTCAAAGATGCTACAAGATGTCTCTACATTAAAATGTATAGTTTAAAATCAACTGGGGAGGCCTGCCAAAAGAGATGGGTCTTTAATACTGTTTTAAATTCAGCAGGTGATTCCACAGTTTAGGGGCAGATGATGAAAATGTCCTCTGGGTGACAGTTGCCAGCCTAGTCCTTGCTGGTTGAAGTAAATGTCCCCCAGAGGACCCGAGTGTATGGGACATATTATACAGAAGGAGGCGATCCTGTAGGTAACCTGGATCCAAATCACGTAGGGCTTTAAAGGTAATAACCAACACTTTGTAGTTTGCACACAAACTAACTGGCAGCCAGTGGAGTGATTTTAATATTGGTGTGATATGCTAGATGTACCAGTGATTAGCCTGGCTACCGTAGATCATTGTGAGTATGATGGTCTGAATAACCCTTTACCCTTTTCCCAATCTAGTGTACAATAGACCAGTAGAGGAAGCCACCCTGGAATTTCTGCTGACCGATTATGACCTCATCTACGGACGACGGAAGCAGCTGGAACTGGACATCCAGGGAGCGTTCCTTCGCTTCATGGCCTGCCTCTTAAAGGGATACCGTTCCTACCTCTTGCCTATCACCCAGGCACCCTCTGAAAAGACCCGCGACTCCAGCAGTCTCTTCTATCTACAAGGTACAGCAGATTGCTTTTCCTTGCTTTGGGGATAAAACTGCAAGCCCCTAAAGTTGTAGGTTCTAGGCTTGGGAAAGGGTTGCGGAAAGTCTTTTACAATATTAAATACAATATGACACCCACCCACCCCGCAATATCCATAGGGGATACATTCCTGGATTTACCATGGAAATGCAGAACCACAGATGATAGCGAACCCTATTGAAATGAATGACTTCTGGCAGAAGCATACTGTAGAATCATGCTGGAGGATCTAGAACATGCCTAGAGAGAACTACTGGAAGCATGATTATTATTGCTTTTTTTAATGGCTATGCTCTGAGACCCACAGCAACAGTGTTAGGAGACAGGCCAGACAATTCCCACCCCAAAGGAGTTCCTAACTGTTCCCTCTTATGCTTTGTATAGGTTTCTTGAAATCACGAGATCGCGCCTACCACAAGTTCTATGGGCAGCTCTTGCGCACCCAGCTTTTCACACAGTTCATCGAGGAGTGCTCTTTCGTCAGCGACCGGCACACTTGCCTGGAGTTCTTTGACTCCTGCGTTGAGAAGGTGACTAGAAAAAGAGCTAGGTAGAGGTGGTTTGGCTGAGACCCTGAGATCGGGTTTACATTGCGGGCAGGGCTCTTGACTGGTCAAAACTATAGTGCACAAATGTGTAGGGGTCCCACCACTAAGAAGGCCCTGTGTCCGCACATCAAAGCATCTTGGTGCTCGGACACTGCAAACCCGGACTCTGCTATAATACAATGCTGGCAATGCAGATTCTGCTTCTTTTGACATTTGTCCTGGAAGACTGGGAAAATCCCAGATTGAAATGTCGGAAAAATCATAGAATCATAGAGTTGGAAGAGACCCCAAGGGCCATCCAGTCCAACCCCCTGCCATGCAGGAACTCAAAATCAAAGCATTCCCGACAGATGGCCATCTAGCCTCTGTTTAAAGACCACCAAAGAAGGAGATTCCACCACTCTCCAAGGAAGCATCTTCCACTGTCAAACAGCTCTCACCGTCATGAAGTTCAATGTCTCGGCCGGTCGAACTGGTTGAAGCAGCAGATCCCAAATTCCTTGTGGCAGGAGTGAAACTAACAACACAGCTGAAATAAACAATGTTAAATGTCGAAATGTGATGGGGGGTGTTTTGGGGTGGTCAATAACCCTCCCAATCCTGTATACTTTTGTCCCAATTTTGTAGAAGAGAATTTATGACAACCCTACTCTTGACTGAATCTCCTCTCCTCTTCTCTGTGCCTACTCAGGTGCAAGTGGATTTGGAAAAGCCAGAAGAATTGCCCCTGATTGAACTGGATGACACACATGGCAGTGAGCACACCGTTTTTATCATGCCTCCCGAAGAGCCAACTGGCCCCAATGGTACTGAGCTTCCACCATGTTACCAGTGAGTCTCCCTTTATTCTTTCTTTTGTAACCTTTTGTGTCCTATCCAGTGCTTTTATTAATTAATCTATTTGAGTTTATTCCCTATCTTGGCTCAGAGCAGCATGCAAGAACCAGAATCCTCTTAGTGACTTATATCAGCATAACGTTCCATTATGCCAATGTAAGGCACTTTTGGAGCGGTGTGTAGCTGCCGCAACAGTGGGGAACTCAAGAGAAAACCATCTCTATGCCCAGAGAAAGCTGCCCAGCCAGTTCCCAGGAAGCTCATTTAAAACCCATCAATATACAAATACAGAATTGCTTTCTCTGTTGGCCCTCTCTTTGGCAAGACTGTTCCCAACTGTATTGCCACTGCTCCAGTATTTTATTCCTGTCACTTTCCACTTCTATATAAGGTTAGGGGTGGAGAGAAATTTTGGCTGTGATCCTGTTGGATGGAGTACCTGTGGCTGTTAACCCCCACTTTCCACTTCTAGACTGCCACAGGTACTCCATCCAACAGGATCACAGCCAAAGTTTCTCTCCACCTCTGCCCCTATTTTATCCTTGTGACACTCCTGTCAGACAGAGGGATTTGAGAGATGTATGTCCCACCCAGGGAGAGCCAGAAGCCAGGGTCTCCACAGCCTTGAGTTTTTCTCATGCCAAACCTTGGCAAAGAGGAAGGGTATTGGCCTGCCATTGCTCAGGAACGCTCAGGCACCCCATTGCTATGAAATAACCTTCAGGCATAAAATACACACACACATATCCAGTATTTCTAATTTGCATCCTCTTTTCATTCCCCACTGCCCCCAGGTATGATGGCTTCCCAAAGCTACAACCCAAACTCTTTGAGCGCCTCCAGGACCAGCTCATGCCCTCGCTCTGCCAAGCCCGGACTAGTGCTCCCAGCAGCCCCGCACCACGCCGGACCAAACAGGTAAAAGGCACGGGTTGTAGCAATGGTCCAGATGTCATTGTGTGTTGGAAGATCGAACAGTTGGAAGGGGACCCCCAAGGGTTCGTCCCATTGCCAGTGCAGGAATCCATAGACCTGCAGTCGGATGCTTTCCCAGTCTCACCTTTTAACAAGGAAATGGAGTTTGGCAGTTTGCACTGAGCAGAAGGAGGGGATTTGCAAACTCATGTGGTTGGAGAGTACTAGATCAGGGAGAACTGCTGCAATGCCAAAGCAGTTAGAATTTACTCTGCCATTCTTATCGGGGTTAAAGTTGACTTTGCTGGGGTGTGTATATATAAACACAAGTCGAAGAATAGGGGAGCTACTTGTTTGTTGAAGTAAGGGCTTTTAACAGGTAGCTTCTGTGATATTTCACTGATGTATATTCAAATTGCTTTAATTCAGTGACATTTTTAATATACACAGGGTGGCCAGACATCCTTCTTTTCCTGGATATGTCTTACATTTTCTGTCCAGGAGGAATTCTAAAATATGCTTCATTTTGAGCATGACTAAGAAGCATGAATTTATATTAGTGTTTTTAGCTTTTACTTGATAATATTCTACATTTTTCTTGAATGTCCTAACATTTTGCAATGCCTTGTCCTCCTTTGCGGTTGGCACAAGGTTGGTCACCTTGATTATGCAATATGATACACATCCAAAGGATTGCTACCCACTGTTTCCCCTACCTGCGATCCAAAAACATGGTCTCTCTAGGCATCTGGAGGTCCTCCAGTGTGACTAAGGGACATTCAACCCCTTTTTAAATAACATAGGGCTGCAAAATTGAAGGTCATTAAAAACTTCTCCTTTTTTAATGCATGCTGGTTTTATAGGAATTTGGCATTCTAAATCCAGAAAAAAACTCAGATTTGCTCCATCATGTTCAGCTTTTCTTTTCTTTTCTTTTTTTTACAATTTGCTTTGACATGTCTATGTTGTAATATGCAACAGAATGAAATGACCCTGCAAAGCGAAAGAAAGGGGTTAATAGGCATTCAAAACACTTTAATTTGCTGATATGAAACACACACAAAACTCCGTTCAAAAGCTCTAAAAAACAAATCACATGGGAACATCAACATCCACACTTAATCAAAGCTGAGTAACAATTGAATTGCTACAGATAATGAATTTGTGAAGGAACAATGTGTGGCATGACATTTTTATTATGCTTTTGGAATTCAGCACTCAAGGTACCTTAAAACCAGCTACAATATTGAGAAAGGGGTTTTCATCGCAGGCCTGTGTCATTCAATTAGACTGAATCAGATCTGTAAAAGGTAAAAGTAATCCTTCACCTACCGACCATGTTCCTTCTAGGAAATGAAGGTGGCTCAGCGAGTGGCGCAGAAGTATTCATCCGTGCCAGACATGTGGGCCAAGTGCTTGCTGGGCCACTGCTATGGCCTGTGGTTCATTACACTCCCAACCTATGTGCGTGCTGCTCCATCAAAGGTTCGAGCGCTGCAGACGGCATATGAAGTTCTCAAGCAGATGGAGACCAAGAAGGTGGTGCTGCCAGATGAGGTATTTTTCTGTGCTTGGAAATGATCTTAAGCATAGTGTAGTAGTTTGAGTGTTGGACTAGGTCTCTGGAAGACTAGGGTTTGAATCCCTGCTTGATCTTAAAAACTCAGCCACAGAAGAAGGTAATGGTAAACCTTCCAAATAAATCTTGCCAAGAGCCAGCAAGTAATATGCTCCCAGCCTCAGAGGATGGCAATGGTGAACCTCTTCTGAACAAATCTTACCAACAAAACCCCATGACAGAGTTGCCTTAGGGTTGCCATAAGTCAGAAATGACTTGAAGGCACACAACAACAACAATACGGTCTTCCAAATAGTCTGGACTTATGCCGTGTAGGGCTTTAAAGGTCAGTTCACAGTTTTTATGCAAAAAAGTTGAGGGCAGATGGACTTGAGCCAGTGGGGTGTACTGGTTTGAGCGCTGGACTATGACTCTGGAGACCAGGGTTTGAATCCATCTCAGCCATAGAAAACCCCTAGATGATCTGGGGCAAGTCACATTCTCCCAGCCTCAGAGGATGACAGTGGCAAACTTCCTCTGAAGAAACGTGCCAAGAAGACTCCATGATACGGTCGCCATATGTCGGAAACTATTTGAATGCATACAACAACAAGGTGGAATTGGGGATTCAGAAGAGACCAAAGGGTGTACATGTCCCACAGACCACGGATTTGCCACTTCTCTGAAACCACTATGTCATACTTCCCTTCCTGATCTAGGGCCTTGGCAAATTCCACCCAAAACTATACTTCTTAGGCTTCCCAGTCTGATAGCAAAATGGGGGTACACTTGGTCATACGAAATCCTTGTCCTAGATCAGTGTCTTAACTTCTCCCAAGCTTATTATGATCTCTCTGTGGGTCTCATTCCCAAGGTTTGCTATCGGATTTTGATGCAACTATGTGGACAGTACGGTGAACCCATCCTCTCAGTCCGGGTGCTTCTTGAGATGAAACGGGCCGGCATTGTACCCAACACCATCACTTATGGCTACTACAACAAGGTGACCAGCTCCCCTTTCGATTTCATTTCTTATTCTTCTTTAAAATATTTATACATGGTTTTAAAAAAGAATTGAAGTTATTAATAGAGTATATGGAAAATAAATGGGGTTCTACAATGGTTTTAGGGTTTTGAGAAATACCGAATTGTTTTATTTGTAAACATTTGGAGAAGATTTTATTAAGATGCATGATTAATTCTGATTAGCAAGAGGGGAATAGAAATAGTAGAGTTAGATCCAAAACCCGCTGGAGAAATAATCCAGGTTGAGACCGCTTTAGCTGCCCTGGCTCTATGCTAGGGAAGTTTTGGAACTGTAGTTTTGTCAGACATTTAGCCTTCTCTATCAGAGAGCTCTGCAGCCACAATAAACTATAGTTTCCAGGATTCCCTAGCCCTGAGCCAGGGCAGTTAAATCTGGAATATTTCTGCAATGTGTTTTGGACCATACATAACCATTGAGAGCCAGCGTGGTGTAATGGTTTGAGTATTGGACAAGGACACTGGAAGACCAGAGCAATCCAGACTCTGGAATATTTCTGCATTGTATTTTGGACCATATATAACCATTGAGAGCCAACATAGTGTACTGGTTTGAGTATTCAACAAGGATACTGGAAGACCAGGGCAATCCAGTCTCTGGATTATTTCTTCAGTGTGTTTTGGACCATATATAACCATTGAGAGCCAACATGGAGTAATGGTTTGAGTTTTGGACAAAGACACTGGAAGACCAGGATTCAAATCCCCACTTGGCCATGAAAACCCACTGGGTGACCTATTCTGTGATGTTTTATGTAATGTTTATCCCCTCTCTCCCTACTCTCTCCTTCCCATCCCAGGCCATTTTGGAGTGCAAGTGGCCATCAACAACCCAAAGTGGTCGCCTGCGTTGGGCCAAGCTACGCAACGTGGTGCTGGGAGCCGCCCAGTTCCGGCAGCCATTGCGGCAAAGGCAGCGTGAGGCCGAATTACAGAGCATTGGGACCCGGTCAGGTAGGGGTGTGTTTGTGCGTGGTGGAAGGAGGCTCAGGAGTTTGGGAGTTTGGTTCATGATCCACACGTTGCCATTACACTGGAGAAAGATGACATTATCCCTTGTTAAGATCCAATTGTAATGTGACATAGTCATGCCTTAGATACCTGGGGAGGGAGTTAATTACAGGGAAGTATCACTGGTTACTTCCAAACTCAGATTCCAGCGAAGGCAGTGGAAAGGACCACCTTGAATCCCATTGTGGGAGAAAGGTGGGATATAAATCCTTGAAAGAAAGAAAGAAAGAAAGAAAGAAAGAAAGAAAGAAAGAAAGACTTTGCCTTCTCACTTCTCCATCAGTTGCAGTCTGGAGAAATGTTGAGAGAGAGAAAAGATGTGGGAGGGTAGGAGGTATTAGTGGTTTTCAAGAGGACGTTTTAGTAGTTTTTCTGTCAACTGGTCTATTTTATGGATGAGTTGCACACTCTCAGCCCAGGAAAACCCCATGATAGGTTTGCCTTAGGGCAGTGATGGCGAACCTTTTAGAGACTGAGTGCCCAAACGGCAGCCCAAAAGCCACTTACTTATCGTAAAGTGCCGCATCCCTCTGGCTTTCTAGTAACCAACTCTGGCAAACTCTGCTGGGGTGACGGCGCATGAGTTCTGAGTGCCACCTCTTTCACACATGCCATAGGTTCACCACCAGTGCCTTAGGGTCAGCATAAGTTGGAAAAGACTTGAAAGCACACAACAACAGCAGCATAGGTGGGCTGAACCAGAGACAGAGAAATGGCAAAGGTCCCAGGTATAATGCATCCAATTGAAACCAGTGATCAAAGATGATGTTTTCTCCTATTTTCTCTTGTCAGAGGGCCGAGGCACTAAAGCACCCAGATCCCGGTCCCGGTCCAATCTGCAGCGGCAGACCACTTGGTCCGGGGGTAGCTTGACTGAGAATCTCACATCCACGTCTCTGGTGAAGAGTGGCAGCCTCAGTTTCCCCCAGCGTGAGTCAGAAGGTGAGTGAGAGGAAGGCTGTGAAGCTAGATTTCCCTCCAGCCTCCACATAATAAGTGGAGACTATCAAGGTACCTGGTAGAATATCAGAAACTATCGAGATACCTGGTAGAACATAGGCTGACAACTGTGGTAGGCTGGGGGACCATTAGCCTTCCAGGTGTCTCTGGAGGATCACAGCCCCTACCATATCCACATTTTAAAAAAATGAAATTGCCCTCAAATTCCCCTAAACACCGTTTAGGTGTTTGGCAATGTTTTTGTCCAATGCCCCAGTCCATTTTATGCTCTTTTTTAACCATGGGATGTAATCAGAACATACTTCTTGTTTACTTCTTGTTTTAAGAATGTTCTCTCTTGAACCCACAGTGGACCAGGGTACTCAATAACATGGCAGCAATGCCCCCTGTGCCCCCATAAATTTGGGGACAAAACATGTTGATCTCTATCAGCCTTTGGGGGCTATATGCAGTCCACATGCCACACTTTTGCCCACCCCGGGATAGTGGGAGGGATTTGAGATCGGAGAGGGCTCCTTGTTTTTCTCCATAATCCTTCTAAATATGTGCATCTAAGTAGTAGATCAAGTCTATGAATACTCAAGCGACTATTTCTTTTGCACAGTTAGCCTCAAAGGTGCTACAAAATCCCTTTGCATACTGGTATTCCAGACTATGGGGCTGAACAGACCAGCATGATACGCCGGCATGGAGATGTGCCGTACACATGCTGTATACCCCAATGCCCGTCTGACCACACGGTGGGCAGTGAAATGGCATTTCTGTGGCACGGCAATTTCATACCGTGTGCCGCAGAAACCCAGAAAAATGCCACCGGCATTTTGCTGCTTCTTTTGGGGGCAGAAAAACGGCAGATCAGGGCTGTGGTGTATGGTTGCCACAGCCCTGATCTGGATAGCAAAGGGGCAGCACAGAGCTGCTCTTTTGGGGCAGTCTGTTTTGCCCCTGTGTCTCTCAATTCTTCCTTCTAAATCTTCCTTCTAAGTCTGAGGAAGTAGACCAAGTCTACCAATGCTCACACAACATCTTTTTTTGCACAGTTAACCTCAAAGGTGCTACAAAATGCCTTTGCATACTGGTATTCCAGACCATGTCTCTGAATCCTTCCTTCTAAATCTGGCCATTGTATTCTCCTGTCCATGTTGTAGCAACTAAGACCTTGGGCGAGCCAAACCATGGAAGCAGCGACACCCTCCCTGCACTGCCTGCCTGGCTGCGAGGACTACGGGACAGGCCTGGAAGCTCAGAGGACGGCAGCCTCTCCGATGTCAGCAGCTTCCTGACAGACGAGAGTGACCGGTTGACCCTGAGTAGTGTGGACACACAGCCAAGTTTGGGGACGCTCGAGGGGGTCACCCCAGGACCAGCGTCGGAAAACCGGGGACTGGGAGGCACGCCGCGCCGGAGTTTATCTGCTAAGCTTCATCAATTGCTGCTGTCGCCCATAAAGCGACCTTCCCTGAGGCACACTGGAGCCACAATGGAGCATCCGCACACACGCTCTGGATCGGAGCAGCGTGAGCTCCCCCCTCGCCGTAGCCCACTAGAGACCCACTTTCTGCTTCCCCGCGAGCGTCCCGGCTCCACCGCCTCTGAGGTAGGTAAGCCAAGTAAACAATGGCCGGCTCTGGTAGGCCTCTTATCTCCAATCCCAGACGCAGCAGTTTAGATACCAGAGGTGCATCTACACTGTTGAAATAATGCAGTTTGTGACCACTTTAAGTACTGCAGCTCCATCCTATGGAATCCTTGGATTTGTAGTTTTACAAGGTCTTCACCCTTCTCTGCCAAAGAATGCTAGTGCCTCACAGTACGACAAATCCCAGGATTCTGTAGGATGGAGACATGGCAGTTACAGTGCTGTCAAACGGCATTATTTCTACCGTGTAGATGCACCCCAGGATGAGGAATCACGAGAAACTGAAAGAGACCAAGAGGTCCTCCATTTGCCACCTCCATGGGGGGAAAGAATATGTGTATTCTTCTTCTGTATATATTTCATTTGCACTGGATTTTTAGAGAGACACAGACTGAAGAAAATCCACGGTAAACCTAATGTCTTGTCAACCTCTTGCATTATCTCAGGCCAGCTTGTCCATTAAGAATTTCGATAAGTGGCTTTTTCAGTGTAGGGTTTTCTTATGTAAGCCTTTGTTGATCTGTGTTATAACCTGTGAACATATGTTCTAGTAGTGATCACAAAAATACACAATAATAGGAACCGAACTTTTGTGCTTCGGTTAGTCTTTATTGCGTCAGCTTCCCCCCCCCCCCCCCCCGCAATAATCTTTTATTTACTACATTAAGATTCATATAGAGCTGCACCACATAGTTAGTTCTCTAGCTCAACTTTGTTGTTTTCTAGTATTTTTGAGGCAAGTTCCAGGGTTTATCCCTTCCTTGTACTTAGTCCCAATAGGTCCATTTTGGGAAAATGAATACTGCTCCCTTCCTTTCCACAACAGAGCTCCGTATCCCTGGGCAGCGAGTACGATCTCTCGGATAATTCTGTGTGCAGCTTCAACCTCCGCAAATCCAGCGACCAGCTTTCAGAGTCCCCAGCTGTTAAGGTATGTTTTGGTGGCCAAACCTGGTATCCTAGACTCAGAAAAGACTGCAAGGGCCATTGAGTCCAACCCTATGCCATGCAGGAACCCATCACAAAAGCATCCGAAGAGCTGGGGTCTCCAACTTCTTTTTAAAAAGCTCCAGTGAAGGAAAGTCCACTGCCTTCTGGGGGCATTTACGGTATTTATTATTTACTTACTAAAATATTTCTAACCCATCCCTGTGCTCTCAGGTAGGTGTACAACAGTGGTTCCCAAACTTTGATCCTCCAGATGTTTGGGACTTCCGATCCCAGAATTCCTGATTGTTGGCCAAGCTAGCAGGGCCTACTGGGAGTTGAAGTCCAAAACACCCAGGGGACCAAAGTTTGAGAACCACTGGAGCAGTGATTCCCAAACTTTTGTCCTCCAGATGTTTTGGACTTCAGCTCCCAGAATTCCTGACTGTTGGCCAAGCTGGCTAGGGCTTCTAGGAGTTGAATTCCAAAACACCTGGAAGACTAGGATTCGGGGACCACTGGTGTACAAGAAAACCCACATGATCAAATTATTATAATCATCATCATAATCATAATCCTCCTCATCATCATCACAATCATCATCATAATTATATCCTACTTTCCCTCACAAGTACCGGTAGCACTGAAAGCATATCACAATTTAAAAAAAACCAATACAATTAAAAACATACAAAAAAAAAAGCATTAAAATAGAATTTGACTCTTTACGGTATTAAAATAATCCACATTCAGTAAAACAGTGAAACTCTTTTTATCTGCAATCTAAAACAAGATAACCAGTAAAAATGATTTTAAAAGGCTAAAGCACACTGTAACAGGTTCAAAGAAGACAACCTAAAACCAGCTAGAATGCTGGAAAGCTATGTAGCACTTTAAATTAAGTTGGATTAAATAACAAGCGACTCTTGAGCAGCTCTTACCATCTGGAAGCTCTTCCTCATCTTTAGTTGGAATCTCATTTCTTGGAGGTTGAATCTGCTGCTTCATCTCCTAGATTCTGGATCAGGAGAGAAGAAGCTCCATTGTCTACCCCAATGCATTTCCAGCTGACTGGTACCATGTTTATGTCCATTAGCAATGGTTTATTTCTTTCCTTGACACTCACCAGGGACTAGCCACTACTGGTAGCTTGTGGACTACCACTGGTCCATTGACCACCACTTTGATAGCACTGATCTACATGAGAGGTCTTCAGATATTCATCTCAATTTTCCACTAGCTGAACATACCCAGCTCCCTCAACCACTCCTCATAGGGCTTGGTCTCATGATATTTTTTCCTAGCTTGGTTGCCTGCCTCTGGATCCATTCCACCGTGTCCCATTTACCTCAATCTCCTCCAGAGCTTCCTTCCCACACCCCAAATGATGGCTTAGCATCATAGAATCCTAGTTGGAAGAGACCCCAAGGGCCATCCAGTCCAACCCCATTCTGCCATGCAGGAACTCTCAATAAAAGCATTCCCGACAGATGGACATCGAGCCTCTGTTTAAAGATCTCTAAAGAAGGAGACTCCACCACCTTCCAAGGAAGCATCTTCCACTGTCGAACAGCCCTTACTGTCAGGACGTTCCTCCTAATGTTTAGGTCAAATCTCTTTTCCTGTAACTTGCATCCATTGCTCCGGGTCCTGCTCTCTGGAGTCAAAGATGTCCTAATGAAGGGTCATAATTAGGCATCTGAAGGGCTTTCATGTGCCCCTTGCCCAGTAGTTTGACATCTCTTTGATCACCTTTCCATTCTTTCCATTCAGGTGCTGCTTTCGAGCTGCTCACGGTGCCAGGCTTGTGACTCGCTGGTCTACGACGAAGAGATCATGGCAGGCTGGAGCTCTGATGACTCCAACCTCAACACCACCTGCCCCTTCTGCGCCCGACTCTTTGTGCCCTTCCTCAGCATCGAGATCCAGGATTTCCAGGTTGCTCCTAGGTCTGAACCCTATGTAGAGTCCTACTGTTAATTCTCCCATACACCAAGATTGTAGTCCTTATGTGCTCAAAATATATATATTCAGAAAAACCCAGAAGGCATGATATCCCATCTGATCTTGGAAGCTAAACAGGGCCAAGACTGGTTAGAACATGGATGGGGAACTGTCAAGCAATACCAGGTGGTGTAGGTCTTTATAAGTCACAGCCAGCCCTTTGAATGGTGCCTGCAAACAGACTGGCAGCAGGCTTAGCTTTTGGAATAGAGGAGCTTTATGATCCCTTTAACATTTGAGGAACTTGGCCGGAAATAGACAAGTAACCAAATTTCTCCTTCTCCTCTTTTTGCTTCCACCTGCCCAGCGTCACGGACAGTTCGGACACCAGTTCGGTCTCCTCTGATTGGCCGCGGGACAGCGAAGCACCAGCCCCTGGCAGTCAAGGTCCGGTACTCAGTGACCGTTACCATTGCCTGTCACTGGACGAGGCAGAACCGGAACCCAGGCGGGAATCCAGAGCGGGATCCTTATGCAACGGTTTCACAGAATCTCCGGTACGGACGCCTTTGGGAATTGCTTCCTGTTCTGGGTAACAGGACATGATGGGTGCGAGGAAGAGAGGGAATTAGAGGAAAAGCAATACAGGATGCCTAGCTAAGCAAGCGTCGGTTGTGACCCCAAACCAGTCCTCAGAACCTGTGTTCAGATGCTGAGAAATCAGTTCCACTGGCTGGCAGCGAGTAACGTTCTGATAGTAATTGGGTGAATCCACTCTGGGTTTTATTCCAAAGTTTACCCAGGTGCAAAATATATTTGTTTTGGGAGATTGGGGGAAACCTTGTAACGTCTTTCATAGAATCCTAGCATTGGAAGAGACACAAAGGGCCATCCAGTCCAGCCCCATTCTGCAATGCAGGAACTCTCAATCCAAGCATACTCGACAGAAGGCCATCCAGCCTCTGTTTAAAGACCTCCAAAGAGGGAGACTCCACCAGACTCCAAAGGAGAGTGTCCCACTGTCGAACAGCTCTTACTGTCAGGAGGTTCCTCCTAATGTTGAGCTGGAATCTCTTTTCCTGCCCTGATTTTTCACATCCTTCCCAGGTTGTGAAATAACAGTGTCCTGGTTTCAGTCACTATTTCAATCACAATCGCAGTCACCTTGAAGAGGTCTTTGAAAGTGTGGATTAAATCCTGGAGCAGATTTATCATCCCAGTGTCGTGGGACCTGCTGGGTGTAGTAACTAAAAAGTAATTATTCGTGGTGGTTTTGAGAAACTGGGTAGTCAAAGACTTACCTTTCCTAAGAAAACAAAACTATGGCAACAATCCTGTACGGTCCAGGGTAGCCAGAAATGCACTGCAGCTGGCCAGTCCTCAGATCTTATCGTAGAGATGCTGCAAGACCCCCGACCCCAAGTAATTCTGTGGCTGGTGAGAATTGTGGAAAAGCAAAGTCTTTCCCCATAGCCAGACGCAAAATGAGCATATCTTCTGCTGAGATCTGCTGGGGTGCTCTGGAGGGCTAAGCAGATGATGTGATTTTGTATCTCATTTTGTATCTCACCCTGGGGACATAGAATCATAGAGTTAGAAGAGAACCCAAGGGCCATCCAGTCCAATCCCATTCTGCCATGCAGGAACTCATAATCAAAGTATCCCCAAGAGATGGCCATCCAGCCTCTGTTTAAAGACTTCCAAAGAAGGAGACTCCACCATGCTCCAAGGGAATGTCTTCCACTCTCAAACAGCTCTTACTGTCAGGATGTTCTTCCTAATGTTTAGATGGAATCCCTTTTCCTGTAGTTTGCATCCATTGCTCCATTGTGTCCTTTTCTCTGGGGCAGCAGAAAACAAGCCTGCTCCATCCTCAATAGCCAGAGGCTCTCCTAATTCCCTCTCTGCTCTTCGCCAGGTGCAGAATGGCTCTAGTGACTTTGTAGCAGGTCAGGATGGAGGTGACTTTGGTTGTTACGGAGTGGGAAGGAAATACTATCCTCCACATCAACCCAAAATACATTGACAATACATTGCTTCGTTGCCAGTGTGTGCTACTAGCAGGATTCCAGCCTGAAACATTAACTGACTCGATACGATAAAGTAAAGTAAAATAACCCATCTCTGATTCAAGTATGTGGTTGCACTTGTCTCTTCTTCCTCATCTTTTACCACTTTTACCATGGGTTTTGTACAGTGGTAAAAGATGAGGGAAGGGACTCAGAGATGGGTTATAGTGCTCAGTTATATTTGAATCAAATTAATAGATTAAAGTAATAGACAGTATGATATTAAATTATTATTATTATTATTATTATTATTATTATTATTTATATCCCGCCTCTGTGTAAAAACAACTGAGGCGGCTTACAAGATAAAACAAACAATCCTTTCCCCCAATAGCCCACCCCCCTTAACATGCAATTAAACAGACAATTAATGCAATTAAACTGATTAAATATGATTGAAAGGAAGAATATAATTATAGACATGCTTAACGTATATACAAGAGTTTGAGAAAGAAGATAAGAAGATAGAAGATTGATCCTGTATTGTATGTGGAATGTTTGTGTTTGTGTTATATGTTTGTAAGTATAAGCAATAATTTTTTTTAAACAAAAAAGATAAAGGGAGGGTCAGAGGACAGGTAGCGGTATATATGTAACTGATTACTTTTTCAAAAGTAACTTTCCAAGCTCACTTTTTCACTGGACAAGGGCATTTCACTGGACAAGGTTATTATTATTATTATTATTATTATTATTATTATTATTATTATTTCAATTGCAAAGGAAAGAAGGAAAAGCTGGAAATGAGGTGAGGTTGTGAGAGAGAAGACCCCTTTCCGGTCCTTATTTCCTTTCCTTCTTTGCCCTGATCTTTCCTCTTTTTTCCCTCCAGGTCCCTCGGACTCCTGCCCCCCATATTGAGCACCTTGCCTTTGCTTACCTGAGCCCCTTAGTTCTGCGGAAGGAGCTGGAGACCCTGCTGGAGAACGAAGGAGGGGAGTTCCTCTCCCAGCCGGAACTGGTGGACAACCATCCCATCATCTACTGGAACCTGGTGTGGTATTTCCAGCGCCTGGGTCTGCCCAGCAGCCTTCCCCAGCTCCTCCTGGCTTCCAAGCATGTCCAGGGTGCATCCCAGGTAAGCCCATCTCATGCGACACCATTTTATCCCCACAACAACCCTATGAGGTAGGCTGAGCTAAGAGAGAGAGAAAGAAAAACTGATCCAAAGCAGAAGAGAAGGGACTTCTGCAAGTCGTAGAATCGTAGAGTTGGAAGTGTCCTCAGGGTCCATTGAACTCATCTCCAACCAAAAAAAAAAAATCCAGCTAAAGCTGTAGTTCCCAAACTTTGGTCCTCCAAATGCTTTGGACTCCAGCTCCCAGACTTCCTGACCAGTGGCCAAGCTGGCTGGGGCATCTGGGAGGTGAAGTCCAGAACATCTGGAGGACTAAAGTTATAGGGTAGATTTGGATTGATCATTAATAGGAACTTCTTCACTGAGCTCAAGCAAGCCCAGCAAGTAGCTGCCCAGCCTTTTTGGAAGATGTCCAGAGAAGGAGACCCCACCACAATTGGCTCCATTGCCAAACCACTCTTACAATGAAGACATTCCTATTAATGTTCAATCCAAATCTGCTCTCCTGTACCTTCAGACTGTTAGATCTGGTCCTACCTAAAAGACAGCAGAGAACAAGTCTGCACCCTCCTCTCTGTGATGACCCTGAGTGAGATCATGTCACCCCTCCGTCTTCTCTTCATTTGGAGAATTTATTTGAAACCTTTACAGACTGTGCCAGCGGAGGGATTCTGGAAATGGTTCTCCAAACAGTAACTTTGTTGGAGTTCTGCTCTTTGGGTAGCTAGATTAGGAGGAACTTCCTTACAGTGAGAGCTATTCGACAATGGAACACACTCCCTCAATGGAGATTTTGGTGAAGGCTCCTTCATTGGAGGTCTTTAAACAGAGGCTGGATGGCCATCTGTCGGGGATGCTTTGATTGAGAGTTCCTGCATGGCAGAATGGGGTTGGACTGGATGGCCCTTGGGATCTCTTCCAACTCACTGATTCTATGATCTCCCCCAGATCCTTATTTTGGATTTCTTCTGACCCTCACACATTCTCTGCAATTGCTTTTCTCCCCCTTCAGGGTCCAGTCCAGGAAGGAGCCCTTGTGAGCGTGCATTTGCTCTGGGATGTGTTGATGCCAGACCCGGACAGCTTTCCACCGCTTTATGTCCTCTGGAGGTTCCACAGTGAGTGAGGGTGGGACAGAAGGAGAAAATATATCCCTCTAAATTACCGCTTTGGGTTTCCCATTGGGATATCTGACCAATGTGGAGAAACATAATAGTGGAGGAGACAAACCTTTGGTCTGACCTAGAAGTCTGATCTGTTTGTATGACCTACAACAGTTAGGAATGGAGCCTCCCTTTCCTAACTTCTTTCTTTAGTTAATCTCAAAGGTACTACAAGATCTCTCTACATACTGATTCTACAGACTAACACGGCTATACCTTTCAATTCTCCCTTTCCCAAGGCAGTCTACCTCAAAAGACTGCTTTGTGCTCAACATGAGTCAGAAAATACTGCTGCATTCATGTCCCCATTGGGGTCTGATCAAATGAGGATCTTCATGTGTATTAATTCATTTATTAACTTTATTATTTATTATTCATTTATTCTTTCTAATGAGCTCCAGGTGGTATGTTTTTACTTTTTTTCTTTTACTCTTTTTACATTTCCTTGAAAAACAACACATCTTTGCAGAATTTCACAGTAGCCACATGGAACTGGATTCATTTAAGCTTTATAATAATAATAAATAATAAAATTTATTTATACCCCGCCCAATGGTAATCCAATCAGGGCGGCTTACAATTTAAAACACACAGAATACAACATAAAATCCCAAAAACAATAAATACAACAATAAATACAACATACCCCCCTCCCCCCTTAAAACAATATTAAATCAATAATAATTAAAACAGTACAATTTAAAAACCCAATACAAAATAGATTAAAAAGCCTGACACACAATCCTCACCATCAAATCGATGGGGCCACACAGCTTTGTGTACGATATTTTAATTTAAAAGTATAATTTTAATTTTGCCACAATTCAAAGATAGGGCCGGGTTAGTCTGCAGAATCAGGACGTAGAGAGATCTTTTAGCGCCTTTGAGACTCACTGAAAGAAAGAAGTTGGCGGCGGCATCTTTCGTAGACTTAAGCCTACTTCCTCAGATGCATTTGGAGATTGAATTTTGCTAGTTGTTGATATCACAACTCTTGCCATTACATTCAGAGATACAATACAATACAAAGCCTTTGTTATGGTCAACAGACCTCCAGGCAATACAAAAATTAAAAAAAGAAATCAGTTTTAACACAACAAGTGCAAATAAATAAAAGATAAATTTGCAATATAAGTACAAATATAAATAATTAGAGATAAAACCTTCTAGCCCTTCATCTTATTAATCTATTAAGAACATAACCAAACCCTATTATATAAAACAGATACTGCTCCTCCTCATTATTCTGTATACTATAAGATTGGGATGGATCAGAAGAAGACATTACACCAGTTACTTCTTCTTAGCTATAGTAGTTACTATAGCCCTACGGGTCTTAATTGCTGCAAAACAGAATTTTGCCACCTCTTCTGTGACCTTTTTCTATCAGTGTCTTTTAGTAAATATCTTGTGTACCAGCCCTGAGATCTTCCATGAAATTTATCTAATAGGGGTGCTATTCATCTTAATCTGTCATCCCTATAGAAAGTGTATGGAGTTTATCACACGGGGTTTATTCCATGCAGAAACGGGATTTAAAATGGGAAACTTCCTCAAAAGCCCATATCACATATCCCTCTCACAAAGGGGTTTATCACACGAGAGGCTAAGTGCCTAAATCCCGTGCAGAAATGGGATTCAAGTCCCGGAAAAATCCCGCAAAAGCGGGATCATTTTCACATGACATCAGGAGCATTGAGCATTAACGTGAAAATAACCCACACATAAAGTGGGCAAAATCAGCCGCTTTTTACTTTTTGTCCACTTTCTGTGCACGTTATTTTTGGGTTAATGCTCAATACCCCCGATGAGTCTGAAAACGATCCCGCTTTTGTGGGATTTGTCCGGGATTTAAATCCCATTTCTGCACAGGATTTAGGCACTTAGCCTCCAGTATGATAAACTCCTATGTGAGAAGGATATGTGATATGGATTCTACTGAACTTTCTCCACATGGGCATTACATTCAGTGATATGTGGGAATTATGATTTATGAGGAACATTAGTACAAAAAAGCATCACTAAGGGTTCTGAATGGTGTGGTATGGGAGGAGGTCGATGTGGGGGTGACACCACAAGGATGCCATGAGTTACCACACCAGGTGACGCCAACCCTAGTGATGCCACTGTCCAGAAGGACCGTTTTAAGGTCTTCCCCTCCTTCTCTTCTTTTCCCTTCTCTTCCGGCAGGTAATATCCCGACTCGCCTCCAGTCCTGGCGCCGACACAACCATCCCTTCTCGCTCTCCTTCCTGGAAGCCGTGCTGAGCTCCGTTGGGATGGGGGAAGTACACAAAGCGATTGCCCTCTTTTTGGATACGGTGGCAGGGCAGCCCAACCCTATACATGTACAGAGGTATGACTGTTCTCCTCCCCGCTAATCGAGGAAATCAAGAGATGATAAGGATAATGTGGTTGCTGATGTAACTGACCGATTATACGAGACATAATGCCTTTTCTGCTTTTCAGGAGTGTTTACCGCGAGATCTTGTTTCTCAAACTGGCAGCGTTGGGCAAAGACCATGTTGACCTTGGTAAGAGTAAGGCAGGGGTGGGTCTCCCCATTTATTTCTTTTTTAATCTTTCACTTCTACCCACTAGACTGAGTCAAACACATCTGTGTAAGAATTCATCACATAATAAGAATGCAACGATATAGCCGTGTCAGTCTGTAGAATCAGTATGTAGAGAGATCTAGTTGCACCTTTGAGACTCACTGAAAGAAAGAAGTTGGCAGCATCAGCTTTCGTAGACTTAAGTTTACTTCCTCAGATGGATATAGCATCTATATCTATATTCATCTGAGAAAGTCGACTGAAGTTTTCTTTCTTTCAGTTAGTCTCAAAGGTGCTACTAGATCTCTCTGCATAATAATAAAGAAAATACTTCTTGTCTCCACTACCCATGGCCTTTTAAAACTTTTAAACAAATATTTATTACACAGTACAGCCCCCGTATCCACATTTAACAGTGAATGCTGTATTTCCAGCAGAAGTTGACCACAGAGATACACTGGAGGACCTCCAGATCCCTAGAGAGGTAGTCTCTCCATGCTTCTGGAAGTCCTCCAACGCAACTATATGGTCAACTTCTAGCAGATGTTGACCATAAAGTCATGTTGGAGGACCTCCGGGTGCCTAGAGACGCCTTTTTTTCCTGGCGCAGGTAGTTGAAACCATGGTTAGCAGACATGTGGATACAGGGGGTCGTACTGTATATACATTCAGTACTATTTATTTCCCAAATCTGATGGCTTGCACCACCTTTTGCATTACAGAATTGTAGCACTGTGGTTCTGCTTTTACTACCTTGTCTGTACCTTTATGATCCTGGCATTTGTAGCTAGAGGTCTCCGGCAGATGAATATTAATATAATCCGAAATCCGAAACTGCCAAGCCCAGAGTTCCATAGGATGGAAACGTTGGCCTTTCACACTACAGACGAAGAGCACTATGGTCCCACTTTGACTGCTATGGCAACATCCTATGGAATCCTGGGACTGGTAGTTTGAGAAAGCATTAGAGCTCTCTGGCTGCACATCCTAAGCAACCCTGCAGTGTGTTTTGTCTCAAACTTTGTCTCATGCACAAAATCATTGGAAATTATGATGTATAAAATTACCTATATCTTATATGACACATACACAACTTTTTGTGTTCAGACTTGGGTTAAAGTGGTGTCCAACTGCATTGTTTTCCACTTGAGTCTCCTTTATCCAAAATTTTCAAATTCAAAATACTCCAAAAACGAAAACTTTTTTCATGGCTTACTGAAATAGTGACACCTTTGTGGTTGATGCTCCTTTGTACACATACTCCAGTGTACACAGACTTTGTTTTATGCCCAAAAGCATTAAAAATATTGTATAAAATTACCTACATCCTATGTGTTCAAGGCGGATACGAAACATAAAATGGATTTTGTGTTTAGACTTGGGTCCCATCTCCAAGATATCTCATTGTGTATATGCCAGTATTCCAAAACCCAGCAAAATACAAAATCCCAAACACTTCTTGGCCCCAAGCATTTCAGATAAGGGAGACTCAACTTGGATGAATTTTAGGATTTCATAGGATGGAACTGTAGCAGTTAACGTGGAATCATAGCACTATAATTGTATAGTGTGCAAGAGCCCAGAAGTGCATTCGGGAGGGACAGTTGTGATGTACCTTATATTCTTCCTCCCTTTTCCTTAGCTGACTTTGACAAGAAATACAAGTCTGCCTACTCCAAGCTGGCCAGTAGCATGGGGAAGGAGTCGCTGAAGCAGCGGAGGGCCCAGCCGCTCACCTCGAAGGCCATCGATTGCCGGAAAAGCTTTGGGGCCAACCTGGAATGCTAGCGGGATCTCTCCTCTTGTCCTTCTCTTTCCCACTGCCTCCCGTCCACCCCAAAATCTCCCCTGCCCCCCCCCTAGAATTCCAGCTACATAGGAATAATCCAGGATGGAACTGGAGCTGATACCAAATTAGGACAGGAGGCATGTGCCACGGCGGCACCATGTTTCCGTCTGCCCCATTTCCTTCGAGGGACAAAGTGGGAGAAGGGAATTGTAGGATGAGAGAGGCCAGGCTGCCTTGCTGACCTGTCCCTTTTTGGCCTGGCTCTCTCGGATTGTTTCCCCCATCCCACCAACAAAAGGGACAAGGGGCTCATCGCAGGTTCGGGAGGCACGTGGTGGGTCTCAGGGGACCACAACTGTATTGGGGTTCGGAGTGTGCGGCTGGCGGTTGCCCACTCCTCTCTTGGCACTGCACTTTGCCCGTGCATGCAACACCCTGGCACGGCTCCTTGCGTCTCCCCGTGCCACCCTCTTCCTCCTCGCCTGGGTCGCCCAGAGTTTGTCTCTTTTTTGTGTGCACAGTGTTTCCTTTCACAAGGTGGATGTTTCGTCCGTCCCTCCATCAACCGTGGGGTGCCTGCCGTGTCTCGTCTCCCGCATCCAAAACACATCAGGGTTTAATTTGGGAATTTTTTGGAGGGGGGGAATACATTTCTCCCTCCCTCTGTCTCCCCCTACTCCTTGCCACGTTGGTTTATTTTTTTACCGTCAGTGTTAAAAAGAAGAAGAAGGAGGAGGAAAGGAAAGGAAAAGCTATTTTATAATTTATTTATTACTGAGCCCTTTTGTGTCCATCCCACCTTTGCTCTTCTTTTCCCACTGGTGCTTTAACTATAAAAGAGAAACCTGGAATAGGTCAGGACAAAAAGGAATCAGAGCATGGAGAAATTACTATTTTTTACTGGGATTCCCAGAATCCACACAACCAGCGTGGCTACTATGCTGGTTGCGGGGAGTTCTGGGTATTGTCATCCCAGAAAAGTTACTTTTCTGAGCTCTGGAACAAGGGGCACACCATGTGTTCCATCTCCGTGTTTCTCTCTCCTCCTTCCCGACATTCATACATCCATGGGGCAGCCCCCCTTATCTGTTGCAGACTGTTTTTGCCCCCTTTCCCTGGTCCTGGGGGTACTACCGTATGAAGGGATGAAGTGGTCAGGGGAGAAAGAAAAGAGTTGTGTAGTTTAACACACTCACTCACTCACACACACACACACCTCACCACTTTTGTCTCCTCAGGGCTCGAATTGTGCAATATGGAGTGAACCTCCATCACGCCCCCCCATCACTTGTTGTATTGTTCTCTCTCTTTTTTTCCCCTTAAATTTGTTTTGTTTGTTTGTTTGTTTTTGATGTTCCTGGTTCTGCAAATAAAGAGGCTTCTGTATTTTCCCCTCGCGCGTCCCGACTCTGTTTCGCTCCGTCAAGCGGTAAATGGGGAACGGTGGGAGGAAGTCGGGGTACATCCGTATGGTACAGATTTATGACAGTTGGATCCCACTTGTCCCAGCCATGGTGCTACCCTGGGATTTGTAGTTTAGTAAGTCACCTAGAATTCTCTGCAGACAGATACGGGAGAATTATGCTCCTCAACAAACTACGGCTTGAAAAAGTAAAAATTCCAAATAGCAAACTGATTTTTTTCCATTTTATATACAGGATACAATTTTACGATGCCATTGTATTTAAAGGGACTTGAGCATCCACGGATTTTGGTATCCACAGGGATCCTGGAACCAAAACCCAGCGGATACCAAGGGCTGTGTTTTTATATTCAATAAAAATTATTTTTTTTAAAACAAACACAAACAGAAGCATTACTCAACATATAAAAGAGGGCTAAAACACATTAGCTATGGGCTTGTTCTGGCCTCATTCCCCCAAATTGCTGCGGGTTTTTGATGTTCAGATCTTCAGAATTTATTGTTTAAACAGGAATGCTGGTGGATGCACACATTGCGTTCGACTTACCCGAATGGCTTGAATGAAAAACGAGACCTAAATTGTTTTCTATAAGAATACGAATGGTGTTTGAGAAGCTTTACCTTTAATTCACCATTTTGCCTTCCCTGCCTAAACTCCCCTGTCCAACAGCTGTAATGGATCATCAATTAAAACAGGTATTTCTTCGGCCATTTTATATTTCTTACAGCCCATTCCACATTGTCTGAGCTTTTGCCATGGTGGTGCAGGAATTTTATATTCTCAGAAGGATGTAAGTACCATATATATTTGATTATAATTTGACCTCGTGTATAAGTCGAAGGCAGGTTTTGGGGGTCAAAATTACAGCTTTTGATATGACCCATGGAAAAGTTGAGGGTAAAACCTAGGGGCATGTAATGAAGGATGTAAAAGATGAGGCAAAGGAAAACAATGCCAAAAAAAAACCTTACTAAATCCCAGCAGACATAATTTATTTGTGTTCATACTAAAGGCTGGATGGATGAGAGAGTAGAAGGGGGTCAGTGCTTCCAGGGCAGATTAAACTCTTGCCTTTCAACAGATGATGGGAGATTATATATATATATATATATATATATATATATATATATGAGATTTAAAGTACAGTACTTACATTGACCCATGAATGTTATATATAGGTCAATGTAAGTATTGTACTTTAAATTATATATATATATATATATATACATATACATAAAACATTCATGGGTCAATTTAAGAACTGTACTTTAAATTAGATCTATATATCTATATCTCTCTCACAAGTCAATGTAAGTATTGTACTTTAAATTATATATATATAATTTAAAGTGCAATACTTACATTGACTCATGAAGTACAATACTTGCATTGACCTGTGAGATATATAGATATAGATATAGGTATAAATTTAAAGTACAGTACTTACATTGACCCATGGATAAGTTGACTCAGGTTTTTTGAGTCAATTTTTAACCTAAATTTCTAAACTTATACATGAGTATATACAGTATGTAGATTTTTTTTATTAATTTTTTTGTGTGTAATATTATTGGAATGTGAGTTTATCACAGTGCACCACAAATTGCTTGTTAAGTATAAGTGTTTGTATTTAGGCAGCTGATGAAATCTTCAAAGATGAAACTAAAACTATAATTTTTTTCGACTATTCCCATTCTCCTTACTACTGTTCATCCTATCAATACAATTCATGGGATGTTCAGTAAACAGGAATTTGGGGTTGTTGTTTTTTGTTTTTTGTTTTTTCCTATTAGTAGGGAATTTATGACTCCCTGGAATCCATGGTCAATGCAGAAACCTCAGGACTTCTGCAGGGTAATTGAACAACTTGGCATTTTGGCTGGGTATGTCCCTATGAGGGACGTACTAAAACAAATGACAATACTTGCCCATAGGGAAAAACCATGCTTGCCCATAGGGAATCATAGGAGGATACTTGCCCATAGCGAACCATTGAAAAATCCTGCCCATAGGGAACCATTGGAGAATACCTGCCCATAGGGAAACATTGAATACTTGCCCATAGGAAATCATGGCAGAAGACTTGCCCATAGGGAATCATAGGAGGATACTTGCCCATAGGGAATCATAGGGGAATACATGTCCATTGGGAATCATTGGGGAGTACTTGGCCATAGGGAATTACAGGGGAAGACTTGCCCATAGGGGGATACTTGCCCATAGAGGATCATAGGGGAATACTTGCCCATAGGGAAACATAGGGGAATACTTGCCCATAGGGAAACATAGGGGAATACTTGCCTATAGGGAATCATTGGGGAATACTTGCCCATAGGGAAACATAGGGGAATACTTGCTTATAGGGAGATATAGGGGGAATACTTGCCCATAGGGAAACATAGGGGAATACTTGCCTATAGGGAAATATAGGGGAATACTTGCCTATAGGGAATAATTGGGGAATACTTGCCCATAGGGAATCATAGGGAAATAGTTGCCCATAGGGAACCATTAGAGAATACTTGTCCATAGGGAATCATAGGAGGATATATGCCCATAGGGAAGCATTGCAGAATCCTTGCCCATAGGGAAGCATTGGGGAATATTTGCCCATAGGGAGCCATTAGAGAATACTTGTCCATAAGGAACTATTGGGGAATATTTGCCCATAGGGAAACATTTAGGTATTTATTTATCTGAAAAAATGTAAAAAAAAAAACCGACTGTGAGGCCAAGGGAAATGTGTGTATGTGTGTGTGTGTGTGTGTGTGTATATATATATATATATATATAATACACACACACACATACATGTTTTATGTATATATATATATATGTGTGTGTGTGTGTGTGTATACAAACACACACACACACACACACACACACATATATATATATATATATATATACATATATTATACACACTATGTATTTCTGAGGTTTTGTTGTCATTACATGTTTATTTAGGTATTTATTTAGTTGAAAATGGAAAATAATGGACTGTAAGAGCGCCAAGGGACATAAAAAAAGCTCTACGGCGGCCACTTGGGGTCAAAAAGGGCCCAAGCGAAGGGGTGTGGAAGGCTCCTCGCCTTTTATTTTTTCATTTCTGCCCGCCGACACATTCATGCCTCGACTCATCCATGAGGCCGCCGGGTACCCGGATGTGGCGGCTTCTTAAAAAAAAAAATGGGGGGAGAACTGATTAAAAAGGCGCCCCGCGGGGAACTCCGTCGCCGCTCGTTGGCCTCTCCTGACGCCAGTCACCCGCCCGGCGTAGCCAATGGGCGCTGTAGGGCGGGACCGTTAACGCCGACCTCGCTGTCTCATTGGTGGATGTGCGCGTCGCTCTGAGGGGCCGCCCAATGGGCGTCGTAGCCCGATGTCGGGAGGCGGGGCGTGGCCGGCGGGGCCCGCTGTCCAATCAGGAGCATTGTTTGTGGTGGGTGCCGGCTTCGGCGGCGGCTGCTGGGGGTGGTGTCGGCGTCTGCTCTCCGCCGCACCTCCTCCTCTTCCTCCTCCCTGGCTTCCTTCCTTCCTCCTCTCCTTCCTTCCTTGCTTCCTTCCGAGGGACCCCCGACCTTCCTTCACACCGCGGAGCCCCTCAGGTGAGGGGGGGGCACGAGGGGGCGGGGCTACTCTGTGATTGACGGGCCGGGGTCCAATGGGGGGGCTCCTGTCGTTCTTGGGGGGGCCCTAAGAATTTGGGGGGGCCCATTGGAGAACTGGGGAAAGGAGGGGTCGCCCATTGCGAGTGGTGACCATTGGGGCTACGGAGGGATGAGGTTAATGGGGGGCATCTATGGGGGGGCTTTTTTTAAGGAGGGGAATTTGGGGGTTCAAAGTTGGGAGGCTCATTTTGGGGGTCCCCTCTGTCTTTTGGGGGGAGGCTGGTAGTGGCCATCCTGGTGATCTGTGGTCTGTGGGAGGGAGAGGATATTAATGGGGGGGGGGCTTTTTGAGGGAGGGGGATTTGGGGGTTCAAAAGTGGGGGGGTAATTTTTGGGGTTCCCTCTGTTTTTTGGGGGGCTGGTAGTGGCCATCCTGGTGGTCTTTGGGATGCTAAAGGAAGGGGCAGATCAATGGGGGCTTTTTTTAGGGAGGTGGATTTGGGGGTTCAAAAGTGGGGGGCTCATTTTGGGGGTTCACTCAGTCTTTTGGGGGGAGCTGGTAGTGGCCATCCTGGTGGCCCTTGAGGTGCTAAAGAAAGGGGCAGATCAATGGGAGAGCATTTATGGGGGGCTTTTTTAGGGAGGGGAATTTGAGGGTTGAATAGTGGGGGGTTAATTTGGGGGGTTCAGTGACTTTGGGGGGCTGGTAGTGGCCATCTTGGTGGTCTTTGGTCTGTGGGAAGGAGAGGTGGAGATTAATGGGGGACATTTATGGGGGGCATTTTTTAGGGACAGGAATTTGGGGGATCAAAAGTGGGGGGCTCATTTTTGGGGTTCCCTCTCTTTTTTCGGGGGGCGAGTAATGGCCATCCTGGTGGCTTTTGGCCTGTGGGAGGGAGAGGAGGTTATTAATGGGGGGCTTTTTAGGGAAGGATATTAGGGGGTTCAAAAGTGAGGAGATCATTCTGGGGGTTCACTTTGTCTTTTTGGGGGGATCTGGTAGTGGCCATCCTGATGGCCTTTGGGATGCTAAAGATAAGGGCAGATTAATGGGGGCATTAACGGGGGTGCTTTTATAGGGAGGGGAATTTGGAGGTTCAAAAGTGGGGGGCTCATTTTGGGGGGCTGATAGTGGCCATCCTAGTGGCCTTTGGGGATGTAGGGTGGGGGGTGAGGAGGAGATTAATGGAGGCATTTATGTTGGGGGCTTTTTAGGGGAAAATTTGGGGATTCAAAAGGGGGGCTCATTTTGGGGGTTCCCTCTGTCTTTTGGGGGGCTCATAGTGGCCATTCTGGTAGCCCTTGGTCTGTGGGAGGGAGAAGATGACAATTATGGGGGGGCTTTTTTAGGGAGGGGAAGTTGGAGGTTCAAAAGTGGGGGGCTCATTTGGGGTGTTCCTCTGTCTTTTGGGGGGGTGAGTAGTGGCCTTTGGTTTGCAAGGTGGGGAGGGGGAGATTAGTGGGGGGCATTTATGGGGGGCTTTTTTTAGTGAGGGGAATTTGGAGGTTCAAAAGTGGGGAGCTCATTTTGGGGGTTCGTTCTTTCTTTTGGGGGGCAAGTCGTGGCCATCCTGGTGGCCTTTGGTCTATGGGAGGGAGAGGAGGACATTAATGGGGGGCTTTTTAGGGAGGAAAATTTAGAAGTTCAAAAGTGGGGGGCTCATTTTGGGGGTTCCCTCTGTCTTTTGCAGGGTGAGTAGGGGACATCCTGGTGGTCTTTGGGCTGTTGGGAGGCAAATTAATGGGGGTCATTTATGGGGGGACTTTTTCAGAGAGGGAAATCTGGGGGCTCCAACATGGGGGGCTCATTCTGGGGGTTCCCTCTTTCTTTTTGGTGGAGGCGAGTGGTGGCTATTGGGACTAAGGAGGGAGAGGTTAATGGGGGGCTTTTTAGGGCAGAATTTGGAGGTTTAAAAGTGGGGGGTTCATTTTGGGGGTGTACTTTTTCTGAGGGGCAAGTAGTGGCCATCTTGGTGGTCTTTGAAATTCATGGTTGAGGGGGAGATTAATGGGGGACATTGGGGGGGGCTTTTATAGGGAGGAGAAACATTAAGTTCAAAAGTGGGGGGCATATTTTGAGGGTCCGCTTCTTCTTTTCCTAAGGGGCAAGTAGTGGTCTTTGGGCTATGGGGGGAGGGAGGGGGATTAATAGGGGCATTTATGGGGGGGTTGAGGAGGGGAATTTGGAGGGTCAGAAGTGGGGGGGCTTCATTTTGGGGGTTCACTCTTATTTTCCCTGGGGGAGTTGAAGTAGTGGCCATCCTGGTGACCTTTGGGTGGTTGAGGGGGAGATTAATGGGGGTCATTTATGGGGGGGGCTATTTCAGAGATGAAAATCTGGAGGCTCCAACGTGGGGGGCTCAATTTAGGGGGTTGCTTGGTGTTTTTTTCCTGGGGGGCAAGTAGTGGCCATCCTGGTGGCCTTTGGACTGCAGGGGAAGGAGGAGGAGATTTATGGGGGTCGTTTTTTAGGGAGGGAAATCTGGAGGTTCAATATTGGGGGACACATTTGGGGGTTTGCTTGTGCTAGCCAGGTGGGGGCAAGTAGTGGTCTTTGGGATGCATAGTGGGGGTGAAGAGGAGATTAATGGGGGTCAGGTCTTTTTGGAAGGTGTCATCTTGAATGCTGGGGTTCAGGAGACAGATTATGTTACGGAGTGTGAGGTGCCATTTTAGTCAAAATTGAGCTGGGATGATAATATGTGGTCGCCGCTATGGGGATTGCAAAAGCTTTCCTGAATTATTATTATTATTATTATTATTATTATTATTATTATTGGGGGGGTCTATTGATCATGTCTAATGACAGGCACGGGGCTACCATTCTCACAGTTTTGGGGTGCATGAATCTTGTCTCTTTTTTGAATGAATTAATGAATCGATAATGCAGAAAATGTGTGAATCCATTGAAGATGTGGGTGTAGCAATTAATAATTCAGTCCAAATTTGGGGTTCGGGCGGACTCTGTGAACGCAGCTCATTCTTGGACTTTGTGGGGAGGGAAGCAAAGGTTTGGGGGGGTCACTTTTTGCAGGTGAGTGTTGTCCTGATTTGGGGGTGTGGGTGTGCCCGAGAGAGGTGCCTGTTGTAAAGGCTGGTGTGATGCTTTGGGGTCATGTCTGGCTCAAAGGAAAGGTGGTCTTAACTCTTTGGGGGATATTACGAATAAGGTTGATTGAATGTTGGGGTTCTGAAGGGTATGTGTCTTTTGTGCATGCTGGTTATGAAGTCTGGGGTGCCGTTCTCAAGAGCTGGAATATGTACAGTGGTTCCTCCATATTCTCTGGGGTTAGGGACGAAGGACCTTCATGAATATAGAAAAACCACAAATTAAAAAAATCACTATTCTTTTTACCCGAGAGGCCGTCTCTCTATGTCAGGGGCAGGCAACCTTTCCCCTTTAAGGGCCGAGGGACTTCAGCTCCCAGAATCCCAGGAGCTATTGGCCAACATGGGACTATTGGCCAACATGGCTGAGGCTTCTGGGAGCTGAAGTCCCTCGGCCCTTAAAGGGGAAAGGTTGCCTACCCCTGCTCTATGTCTTCCAGTGCAACTCTTGAGGTCAATCTCTGCCAAAAGTTGACCATAGAATCACGCTGGAGGACCTACAGATGCCTAGAGAAGTGTTTCCTCTAGGAACTTCCAGGTTCTGCAGCACAACTCTATGGTCAACTTCTGGCACAGTTGCACTGGAAGACCTAAAGATCCTGGACAGAACATAATTAATCAAATCCGTAAATAATCAAATATGTAAAGGTCAAAGCCACAAATGTGGAGGGCCAACTGTACTGACTAGCTATGGCAGGGGTCCCCACAGTTTTTGAGCCAGGGGCCGGTTCGCTGGCCCCCAGATCATCGGAGGGCCGGAGGCGCATGCGCACGCCTCGGTGCCATTTTGTGTTCCAAAATGGCGCCCAGAGTCGTGCGCATGCACCTGCCGTTGCGAGCGCATGCGCACAACTCCAGGTGCCATTTCGGCAACTCCAGGTGCCGGTTCAAAGGCCTTGACGGGCTGGGTTCAGCCCGTGCTGTAGTTTGGGGACCCCTGAGCTATGGGATGGATAGCTCTTGTATAGTACAGACTTGCAGGAATTTTGAATAATGGCATCTAAGATGGAGCCTATGGAAGGGGTCTAGTGTGTCTGGAATAAGAGCCGGCTATCAAGCTTCCAACATGCGTGGTTCAGCTGAGTGGCAATAGGAGCTTTTTTCCCCAATATTATTTTTCAGGGATCTTGGATGCCTGGCGTTTGTTGAAGTTGGCCCTCTGTTTGGGATGTGGGTTTGCTTCCAAAGAAGAGGGGAGTTTAAGGTCACCTAAGGCAGTTGTTCCCCAACTTGGGTCATCCCCAGTCAACATGGCTAAAGATGAGGGATTCTGGAAGTTGGCATCTGAGAACATCTCAGGACCCAAAATTTGGAGCCTCTGATGTAGGGGGCCCAAATCAAAGGAAGATACCCAGGAGGAGCAGACAGAGGGAGGAAAATAGCTAGTTTTGACTGTACCAAGAAAATTGTGGTGGGGAGGAAGGTATTAATGGCGGATAGTTGGGAGATGTCTTTGGTGGAACAAGGGTCTTAAATAGTACCTGATCTTAAATAGAAACTGACCTTAAATTTTTTTAAAAAAATCTGAATGTGAGTGGCATGTCCTGTTGTCCTGGTACAGATGTGTCTTAGTCCAGGGATGGTTACATCCAGGTGTTGTGGGACTGCAACTCCTATTATCCCTCATTATTAGTTGTCTGACTGTCATTGATGGGCATTGCAGTCTGGAAGACAAGTTCCTCTACTCTCCTTTAGGGAGTGTTTCATTGGTGATGAGAACCAGCATGGTACAGTGGTTTGGTGTTGGACTAAGATGCTGGGAAGCAAGGGTTTGAATCCCTGCTCACCCACAGAAACCCACTGGGTGACCATGGGCAAATGACACTCTCTCAGCTTCGGAGGAAGGCAGAGGGAAACCCTTCTGAATAAATCTTGTTAAGAAAGCCCTAAGATAGGGTCACCTAAGAAATGACTTGCAGGCACATAACAGCCACAGTGGTGGTGGTATCTGTGTGTGTGTGTCTGTATTGTTTTGGGAGTGAGACGACTAGGCTTGGCATAAAATAGAGTCCCTGAAGGTGTCACCTGCTGATGCGTGCTGAGGATGGCAGGGGACCATCATCCCATCATCTGATGCTGTTGCCTAGCAACCAGAAAAGGGGATGAGCATCAGGCCCTGGGCTGTGGGTTGGGATGGCATGGCCTAACTTACATCGCTTTGATCAGAGCAAATTGGGCAGACCCAGCAAAGTTTTGTGATGTATTGAATGCGAGGCCAGCAAAGAATGGGGCGGGGGTGCAGATGGAAGATTTACTGGTTGGACCGGGAGCGAAAATAAGGGAGCAGGAGGCCATCTCCACCTTCCTGGAGATGTCTTCCTTAAAAGGTAGCTATCCTTTCTGAAGAAGTTGGGGGATCAGTCTGATGTGGCCCCCTTTACTTGAGTAACCTGTGGAACAGGGTAAGGAAGGACACAGCCCTGTTTTGTGTTGGGACTGGGGGTGTGGGGGGGGGGCAGCGAACCCTTGCCAAGACCACTACCATGCCATGCTCACTCTTATGGACTCCTTGTCTGGGCAGGCAGGGGCATGTGGGGAATGGTGAACCACTCCTCAAGGGCCGGGGGTGCAACCTGGCATGGACCCCAGTCACTTAGTCCTGGAGGAGAGTGTTGGGCTTGGGATGCCGTGGGAGCATAGATCACAACAAGCAAGGTGTGGTGTGGTGGGGGAGTGTTATTGTCGTTCTCCTTCAAAACCCATCTTCTCTTAAGATGGCCCTTTCTCCCAAAATCTGGTCTCTGTGGGTCTCTTGTCTCCTACCTTCCCTGCCTTCCCTTAGATCTAGGAATGTGGTGTGTGTTTGGGAGGCGTTGTCACCTCCTCCGTGCCTCGTCTTCCTCCACCCTTGAGCATTTTGCACTCACAATTATTGTGTTTTCTCCACCCACCCACCCAGCCCCCTAGGCAGCGCCACCACCGATGATGATGATGATGCCTCCTCTCATGTGGGTGGCAAGGCGAGGCTGATCTACGCCTTTGGATGGGGGGGGAAATTGAGAAAACAGTGGTGAAAGGAGAACTCCATTCTCTTGCTCCAGGGACATCCTTCCCAACTTGAAAAGGTGGGTGGGTGGGTAGGTGGGGGTCGAGGTATAGGCCTTTGGGGGCAAACTGGCTTAAGCCAAGGCACATGCCGGCAGTCTCTGAAGTGGCGCTGAGCTGCTGCCGTGGCTGGGAGGAGGAAGAGGAAGCGGAGGTGGCGCGTAAGACTTCTTGTGCCCTCCCCCCTCCTTCTCCTCGGAGAGGACATTTTATTTGGAAGTGTGCAGCTTTCTTGTTCCTCTGCCAGAGCAGGGGGAGGGTTAATGCTTCGGAGGCTGTGACCGGAGATGGTGGAATCGACATGGGGGCGGAGGGAAGGAGTGAGAGAGAGAGAGACGACGACGACGCGCAGATGCTGGCTTATTGATCCTCTCCACCTGACTGTCATCTCGGTCAGCTTCTCCATCCCCAACAAACTGGGCAAAGAGAAGGTTTTATTGGGTAGAGAAAAAGAGTGTGGGGGGGCTCTATCTAAAATTATGGGGAGGGGTTTTTGGGTGGGGGAGCCACGGTTGCAACAGCTGAGTGAAGACTCTGATTTCTAAGCATCATTATGACAAGGATACAGGCTAAAACGTTTTGGGAGGTGCCTCAAGCTGTAGCTTTCCGTAAGTGCCTTGAAAGGCTCCCCCCTACCAAAAAAAGGATTTTCTCAAAAGAAAACTCAGACTCTGATCCTCACAGAATTTGACTGCCATAAAAGAAAGTTGAAGACACACACACGAGAGTGCTTTGGTGGGGAGTTCGGTGGGGCAGGCTGGGCAAAAAGAAGGTTTTATTGGGCAGAGAGAGAGAGAAAGTGGATGAGATATGGGTCCATCTGAAGTCATGGGGAGATTTTTTTTTGTGAGGGAGGAGAGTTGTTAACAGCTGAGTGAAGACTCTGATTTCTAAGCATCATTGTGGCTGATAGATACAGGACCAAACATTTTGGTAGCTGCCTCAAGCTGTAGCTTTCTGGATGTGCTGGGAAAGGCTCTTCTCCCCCCCCCCCCCAAAAAAAATTGCTTTCTTAAAACAAAACTCAGACTGTTGTCCTCACAAGTTTTGACTGCCCTAAGAGAAAGTTGAAGACACACAAAGACAGGCGAGGAGTGCTTTGGTGGGACGTTTGGTGGGGTTTTCTTCTGGAATGCCAGAACCCCACCCTAGCCTATAGGTAGACCAAGATGTGTGTATGTGTGTATATGTGTAAGCCAGAATGGCTGTGTTGAGCACAGAGGTAGGTCCCCCAGCGGGGAGTTTTGGGTTCAGCACTCCCTTTGCCTCCAGCCCTGTTCCAGATGGAGCCGATGGGAGGAAGGGAAGTTAGAAGTTATGTGTATAAACTGGAGAAACCAATAAATGTTTCAAAGTTACACTGTATTGTTTTTGTTTTTTAAGTGTTTGCTATACATATACTTCTGGCCATTGTGCAGAGCATGATGTTGCTGAGGCAGCACCGGTTTTGGAAGATCTCCAGGCACCTCTGGTGCCCTCGCCCTGTCACAATCTCATTGCATGGTTGTAGCAGCCAAGCCCCTCGGCATCATATCTTTTGTAGGTAGCGTACATTTGTTTAGTGTTTTGCTTCCGCAGTGAATTTGAAATCCTCCTCTCCATTCCAAGTGAGCTGCTTCGGATAGGGCTTGGAAGTACCTGAATTGTGGCATATCTCAAACCTGGAGGAATGTAGAGGAAATTATTTGATTGTAGGAAGTTCCTGGAATATCCTGTTAGGACCAAGAAGCAACCCCCCCCCCCTTGATAAATGTACTTTTTTTCAACTAGGGGCTAGTTGATGAGAATTACTATGAGAATTTGTGTGCATTTTCATCCATTTGTCTTCACTTTCCTGCCCAAATTCACATCTATTCACCCTCCCTCTGCTGAAATTGCACAGCCATCTGAAGGCATGCAAAGCAGACAAGACAGTGGCCATATGTGCAATAATGCAAATTTCTGCTAACTTTATTTGGATGCTCCTGTGAAGACTGTAAAGCCTTACTGGATGCTCCAGTAAAGACCGTAAAGCCTTTCCCCACAGAGTTTAAGGAGTTTTTCACCACCATCAGCACCCACAAAAAGTCTGAACCTCTGCAAATTGTGCGTGGCTAAATCACATTCTATTGGACTGGAATGAGGAATATTTTATCCATGTAGACTAGCCCTAGGTCTCCCAGCAAACCACATCAACATGTCCAGAGAGTGCCAGTGGCGATGCCAGAGATTCTGGGATTCATTGTCCAAAAAGGTAACTTTGCCAAGCTTTGTCCCTGTCTGAAACCTGGTGAGCTTCGTCCAGTCTGTGAAGAGCAAACTGAGAGGTGGACCAGTGATCCAGCTTAATTCCTGGGTTCCTTCTCTTGTTTAGGTCCTAGATAAGTATTTTGTTCCCAACCTAGACATAAAGATACCTTCTAGAGATGTGGGACTACAGTTCTCAGCATCCATTGCCGGCCCAGGGCGTTGGATTAATGGAGTTGAGATCCTGCACATCTGGAAGCATCCAAGTTGGAGGAAAGTTGAGCTAAATTCTCTGACTCCCGTGGTGAAGGGGAGGGCACAGCTGGGAGCCTTCTCTCCTGCCCTGAGCCAAGATTGGCAGGGGTCAAATGCTAACTAGACGGTTGCAGATCTCTGTTGGATTTCTAGTTGGTAGCCAAGGTCACAGCTGTCCATTCCAGGAATGGATTTCCTGGTATTTTTATTGTTTGAAGGAGGGGGGAGCTCTCCAAATACGATCGGTAGGGACTCTTTAACCCTTTCCTCCATGCCATTTTCCAAACCACTTTTAGTCTCCAAGAAAAGAATGATTGCATCATGTCCCCGTCCCATTGTCTTGTCATCCTAACCCAATTTAGGAAGAAATCTCCACTTTGCATTGAGTCAGAGACCATCCAGACCATCCAGAGAATGGCTGTCTTTTGTCTTGGGCAGAGAGAAGTTACTCATAGCCCTGCTTCCTGCAAGAGACAGGAAAAGGTGAGGAAGAAAGCAGGCTCCGACAATTTACTGTGTTTTCCTGTTTGTGAGTTTAGGAGCCAATTGCAATAGTTTCCTTTTTCTCCCCTTCACTTAATGGTGTGCTTATATTAGGGAGGCAACCCAAAGGGCCAGATATAGTGATGTTGTTGTGTCCCTTCAATTTGTTTCCAGCTTATGGTAACCCAAAGGCCATCACTGGGTTTTCTGGGGCTGAGAGTGTGTGACTCACCCAAGGTCACCCAGTGGGATTTCCATGGCCGAGCAGGGATTCGGACTCCCAGGATCATAATCCAAATGCTCAAACCACTAGACCACGCTGGCTCTCATACTGATGTAGTATATTCCATAGATTTTGGGTATGTTGAGCCATCATTTCTGAGGGCATGTTAAGGAAGACCACAGAGAGCTGGTGCTGGATGCAGAGGTCCCAGAAAATGATGGAAGTTTCCAACTTGGCTTCTTTCCTTCCTTCTTTTCTCAGTTTGATAAGCTTCCATTCAGAATATACAGATACAGTTCTGGATGTCTCTGGAGACCTGTTGATTTTCATTCAGGGAGGTCTGTTTTGCCCCACTTTTTCCTGACGCAGTTGAGGCATTGGGTGCCTCTGGATGGAGACTGCAAAGCTCAGAGTGTAGAGATGTGGCCAGGAGGCTCAAATGTTTCACAAGTTGTCTTTCTGGTTCCCATACATACAGTATGATGCAACTTCAAGCTGATACTGATGTTGGAAAATGCCAGCTGCTGGTGGGCACAAAGATCCTCCCGAAGAAGGTGTAGACTAGGTGTGGCCAACTTTCTGCCCTTGTGATGCTCTAAGGGGCCAAAACAACTGCCAAAAATATCCTCAAACCCAGAAATAAATGCAAGACTCCTTCTGTTTTTGAAAAAGAGGGTTTTTTTAAGTAAACATCAAGGGTAGCTGTGTTGGCCATATAGCAAATCACCAAACAGTGATACCTTTATTGGCCAACCAAAGTGCACAGTATACATGTTTCAGGCCAGTGAAGCTTTGAAAGCTTGCATCATTATATTGTGCATTTTGGTTGGCCAATAAAGATATCACTGTTTGGTGGATTTTTTATTAAGGTTTTTTTGTTTGTTTGTTTTAGTGTTAGACAGTGTAGGATTTCCAAGCTGCTGAATTGGAGACTACTAAGAGAAGCAGTTTACACTTTTATTTAGCCATTAAATGGGTGTTCTGAAGATGGAGGAGGGGTTGGGGGTCACTAAAACAAATCCAGGGAGCTGCCTTGGCCTCGGGCTTTGCTCATCCCTGGTATAGACAGTGAGTGGTTGACATGAAGTAGCCCACTACCTCTCTTTCTTCTGTCAAGATAATTTTCCTCCGATGGCACGAGGGGACCATCTTGGTCCCTTTTCGCTCAGTGATGAATAAATGGTTTTGTTGGTCCAGCTCCATCCTATACCTGTGCATTTGGATTTTGTGGCCTAAATGTAGAATTTTACATTTGTCTCAGCTGAATTTCATTCTATTAATTTCTGTCCAATTTTTTTAGTTCATCTAGGTTCTTTTGAATTCTGTTCCTATCTTCCAATGTGTTAGCCATCTGTCCCAGCTTTGTATCATCTGTAAACTTGATAAGGAGTCCCTCCACCTCATCACCTAAGCCATTGATAAAAATACTGAAGAATAATGACCTTATGAATGAGAGACCTCCAGGATCCCTGGTCACAAACAGCCCTGCTCAAGTCTTGCAAACTCACTGTGGTTTCCTTAGTTGAATCAATCCGTCTATAATGCAATCTCCTTTTTTCCTTACTGCCTTCCTCTTTACCGAATATCATCATCTTTTCCTTTGAGTCATGTCATCTCTTGATATGGCCAAAGTATGACAGCCACAGTTTAGTCATCTTGGCTTTCAGTGAAAATTCAGGCTTCATTTACTCATAAAACCCATGCATTTGTCTTTTTACCAGTTCATGGTGTCTGCAGAACTCTCCTCCAGCACCACATTTCAAATGAGTTTTCTTCCTTTCAGCTTTCTTCGCTGTCCAGCTTTCACAACCATACATAGAAACTGGATAAGGGAAAGCTTGTGTTTCTTTAATATCAGAAGGGATGTCAGTAGAGGATGGAGCAAGCTTGTTTTCTGCTGCTCCAGAAGCTAGGACACAAGCCAATGGATTAAAATTACAAGAGAAGAGATTCCTCCTAATCAGTGGGAAGAATTTCTTTGCTGTAAAAGCTCTTTGACAATGGAATAGACCACCTTGGAGAGTATTGGCCATTCCTTCTTTGGGGGGTCTTTAAATAGGGAATTTGGGGGCAATTCTTTTCTTGTGTATTTCTTCGTGGCAGGCATTTGGACTCAATCCCTTCCAACTGTGAACTTCTTAACACTGCAAGGTGTTTGTGCATGGAACAATTTGCTTCAGTAGCGAGTGGTCATCACTGAAAATATGGAAACATCAGCTGGATAGCCACCGATCTGTAATGTTGTACTTTCAAGATCCTGCCTTGTGGATCCTGCACTGAACAGCAGGTTGGTCTAGAGATCTCTAAACTTCCTTCCTGCCCTTACTCTGTTGACATAGTGTGTTTTTAAGTGTGTGAAAAGACTAGGAGTGCATCTACACTGTAGAAATAATGCCGTTTAACACCACTTTGTTTGCTGTAGTCCCACCCTATGCAATCCTGGGATTTGTTGTTTTACGAGGTCCTTAGCTGCCAAAGAGTGCTGGTGCCTCACAAAACGACAAGTCCCAGGATCCTGTAGGATGGAGCCGTGGCAGTTAAAGTGGTGTCAGACTGTATTATTTCTACAATCTAGATGCACCCCAAGACCTCCTGATGTCTGGTCTCCTGTGTGTGTTTCTTCATGAGTCACTGATCTGAGTAGACTTCTTGACTGGAAAGAGCTCAGTGTAGTACCTTGTGCAGCAATGCAACTAATATTTTAAATTTGTTTTTTTAAACTGCTGGAATTGTGTGCCTTTATAATAGAATGGTCTGTGTGATTGTGTGTGGGTTTTTTTAACTTTTGTAAAATAGGATTTCAGCTGGACTTTGTTTTAATTTTTTGTAATCTACTTTGAATCTCTTGTTGGGAGAAAGGCAGAGAATTAAGTAATTAATGGGTTTCTTTCCTCTAAGGATGGCTGATTCTGCTGTGTCTTGTCTTCTATGAATGAGAGATTGATCCATTTGTACCCATTGCCAAGGCAGCGTGAAATTATCCATCAGACATTTGATTCGAAGGAGGGCAAGAGTAGAGGAGTTTGTTACGTAGCGAGGTAACAGGGCAGTCTCATCTGAGGGTAGATAATTCTGCTTTCCTTCTCTGCATTGGGAGTAATTGAACGAAAGCAGGGGTACTCAAACTGGGGGGTGCGAGAGTTGCTCAAGGGGGGCATGAGACTTTGAGGCCCCCCTTCTTCCTCCTCCTCTTCTTCCCAAACTTTTTTAATGTGTAAAATTTACACATGCGTTGAGTTAAATATTGAGTTTACCTAAATAAAACGGTTCTAATTACCACAATGTTATTTCCTTGTAAAATGTTAAAGTATGAATATACATGAATGTGCGAACGAAAATATGCACACTAAACAAACAAAATATTTTCATTCATATACTCTGTCGAGTGGGGGATTGGGTGCGACATCTGCATGTAGATGTAAAGAGGGGTCCCAGGGGTGAAACGTTGGAGTACCACTGAATTAAAGCGTTGCGTGGTGTAGTGGCTTGAGCATTTGGACTCGTTAACTCTGAAAATCAGGGTTCTAATCCCGCCCTGGCCGTGTAAACCTGCTGGGTGACCTTGGGCAAGTCACACTCTCTCAGCCTCAGAGGATGGCAGTGACAAACTCCCTGTGCAGCAACTTGCCAAGAAAATTCTGTGATAGCTTAGGATTGCCTTAAGTCGGAAATGACTTGAAGGCACACAACAGCAGCAGCAGCAAACCCATTTGCAGTAACGTAGCTGAATTTCCTGCTAGTGAAAAGGTATTGAACTCAGAACTGTGAGTCCTGAAGAGATACAACAACCACTCTCCCACTGGAGTGGCTAATTCTGTTGCATCTACATTGGAAATGATGGAATAAACAGAAGCTGAGACAGGGCAGAGTTATCCTCTCTCTTCACAAGGACTGATTGAGACTAGCTTAGCCCAGTCATTGACTCATGCAGAGAGACACTAGGCTGCCTCATCTGATAGTAGCAGCATTGCCTGCATCCCAGACAACACTGACCAGAAGTACAGTGGGCCCTTGGTATCCACTGGGGTTTGGTTCCAGGAGCCCCCGTGGATACCAAAATCCATGGATGCACAAGTCCCATTAAATACACAATGGTATAGCAAAATAGCGTCCCTTGTATAAAATGGCAAAATCAAGTTTGCTTTTTGGAATTTATATATTTTTAAAGTACAGTTGGCCCTTCACATTCATGGCTTTGACTTCTGTGGATTTGATTATTTCTGATCTTATCAATATGTTCTCTCTAGGAATCTCTAGGTCCTCCAACACAATTCTTCCAGAAGTTGACCATGGGGAACCTAGAGGTTCCTAGACAAAACACTTCTCTAGGCATTTGAAGGTCCTCCAGCATGATTCTGTGATCAACTTCTGGCAGATGTTGACCATAGAGTTGCATTGGAGGACCTTGAAATTCCTAGAGAGATGTTTAAAAGAATAGTGTCTTTTTATTTGTGGTCCTTCACCCCTAACCCCAGTGAATGTGGAGGGACCACTGTATTTTCAAGCCGTGGATAGTAGAATCCATGGATATGGAGGGTCGACTATACTGGAGCCTGGAACAGTAACTCAACCTGAGACAGCCTAGCAGCCTCCTCTGTGGAGATGAACTTTCAAGTCCATGGTACTTCCTAACCACTGGTATTGTTTTGCTTCTCTTGGTCTGCCAGGGTGCCCAGGTGTGTGGTTTGGAAATTCGAACATTGGTGCTGAACCAAGCAGGTTAACGCAGCAGCTCTTTTGTCAATGGCTCCCCCTCCCAGTGCCAACTTCCTTCCTTCTCTGCTCCTTTGTTTGGCTCATTACATCTTCCTTTGCCACCCATCAACCAAGGTTTTCAGGTGGCGGCTCAGCCTGCAATATCTTGGTGGCGGTATTGAATCCTGTTTCTGAGGAGCCGGCAACATTAAGTAAGATGAATAACTGGAAAGGGTTGGGGAGACAAGATTTTTACTGCTGACTCGCACACACACTCTCTCTTTTTCTCTGAATGGTTTGCTTGTCAACTTCCCACCTCCCTTGCTTCACCCCTCCCCTTGATACTAGTTTGTGAGAGGAGAGAAATAATTCACTTTAATGAATTATAAAGCTTGTTTCGCTGCAGTGGGTCTTCATTTTTTACCCACCCACCCTCCCCTCGCTGCCACGGATTTACAGTGGGAGCGGAATAAAATTAACACAGAACTCTGCTTCTCTCAAAGGCTGCAGGTCTCTCCTCAGCAATGTGCAGCCGGAGAAGGAACCTGAATGATGGGACATTTTGCCAGAGAAAGAAGAGTAGGGAGAGGAGAGAGGCCTCACTCAAATCCATCAAGTTTCAGGATCTGTGATATGGTAGAAAGAGGCATGTGCTCCCAAACCAGGGATAGCCCCATCTCTAGAGAGGTACTACTCACTTGCTGGTCCCTGAGCCATGGGCAGGAAAGATAGGAAAGAAAGGAACATTTGTACCCAATGGGCACAAAGACGGTGCCAGTCCCTGTTACATTGGGAAAAGAATAATTGCTGGTCTCCCATATCACATAGCCTGAGAAGCATTACTCCAGAGAACACTAAATGGAGGTCAAAAGGGCCAGAGGCAACCATGAAGTCAATTCCAACCAGGGAACAAAGGTTAAGGGAGCAGGAGGTCAGCTAACATCCCCACCCTAGTGTCAAGTCACTTGTACCAAGGAGCATTTTCTGAGGCTAGAGCTGTCTGTAGGGTGGATGGTGGATTGGCCTTTTGGGTCACCTGGAGGGATAGTCAGCTGTGTTGTTGGGCAGCAAGTCCCTGAACCTCCTAATAGCATACATGGTGAAGACTGGTGGGAGTTGTAGTCCAGCAACATCTGGAAGGCCAAAGGTTTCCTCATCCCTGGACTAGATGAGGTCGTGAAGCCCAGATCTGAGAAGCCCAGATCTGAGAAGCCCAGCTGTACTGTGGAACCAGGGCCCACGGTCTCATTCATGCTTGTCTCTGTGCTGATCAGGCATTGGGACTATGGAGTACCTGGCAGGCACAGAGGTAGGGCTCCACTTCTCTGACTGTGTCTCCAAGTCGGCACCAGGGAGACATGGATGTGTTGTACTTCATTGTTGTTATGTGCCTTCAAATCGTCTCTGACTTATGGAGTACCCTAAGGCAAACCGATCATGGGATTTTCTTGGCAAGCTTCTTCTTGCCATTGTCATTGCCGTCCCCTGATGCTGAGAGAGTGTAACCTCCCCAGGGTCACCCAGTGGGTTTCATGGCCATGCAGAGATTTGAACCCTGTTCTCCAGAGTTATAGTCCATGCATTGTACTTACCTGTTACATTCCCACCCCATCCCCAGAGGACCAAAAGTTGAGTCACTATTCAAGACAACAATTTGTAATTGTTACAGTTTCCATCAATGAATATTTGCAAACTGACAATGTATTTGTAAACATTGGAATGGATATCTGTTGAGGATGGGGGAGTACAGGAGATTGATAAAATACCACTCCAGGTTAGGATTGGATAGACATTACATAATCTAATCCCTTAACCAGAGGCTTGGCATGGTCCTTTCCTCTTGAATACCACTTCGCCTCTCCTTGAACTTTTAAGAACTAGCCATAGTTGGCGTTATATGCATACTAGTTTTAATGTTAACTATGGTTTGCTGTTTTATATGCATACTAGTTTTAATGTTAACTATGGTTTGCTGTTTTATATGCATACTAGTTTTAATGCTAACTATGGTTTGCTGTTAACGAAAGACACAGGACCAGGTTTGCAAACTGCTTTGAGATAACTACAGCCATAGGTTAGTGGGCATGTAATGACTTATGAGCTTTGGGGTCTCTTCCAACTCTATGATTATATTATTAATGCTAACCACAGTTAATTCTGAAAAGAGGGATGGATTTGAATGTAAGAAGTGAGGGGTGTGAAGCAGGAATATGAGCTGAAAGGCTACACTTTGGGCACAGCTCAGCATCTAAGGTACGGTTAGGCGACTGGCATTGTGTCTCAATTACCTTTCGAAGTGTCTCAGGTAAAGATGGCTCCCATATCTGTTTGCTGTTTTCTTTTTTTCTTTAAATGGGAAGGTTCTGGTTTATTTGCCGCAAGCAAACTCTGCATATACATTCTGAGCAAGACAGCTAGAGCTCTCTCTCTCTCTGTCTCTCTCGCTCTCTTTCATTTTATTTTTATTTTTTTCTTTCTTCCTTGGAAAGAGGAAAACCCATCTGCCAGAGGCTGGCATTCAAAATGGTTGCATGGGAATGATCCCTTTTTGCTGCCGAACAAGGCCAAATCGATGGCATCTCTCTTCTCTTCTCTTCTCTTCTCTCCCCCTCCTTTCCATGAATCATTCCTTAACTTGCCGGAGTCTCCAGTTATCAGACAGAGAATTTGGGGGGAGGGGAGGGGACTTGACAGCATAAAATACTTATGGCCTTGTTGTTTCAATAGCTTATTGTTCAGGTTTTCTCAACCATTATGGACAAACAAGGAGCAGCATGGGGGACTCTGGACATTGAGCTGGGCAAGATTGTAAAGAGGAGGGGAATGCTTCACATTCCAGGACATCTGATTCCGATTCTTAAAGACACCTGGGCTGGGGGCTTCTTTCTTTCTTTCTTTCTTTTCTTTCTTTCAAGTTCAGCAGGATGGTCGCTTTGGGACAGCTTGTCTTGGACCCAAATTAAAAATAACAATATCAGATTTAATTTTATATTTCAAAAAGCATTAGCCCTTCTGGCTTGAACTTTGCTGGTAATAATGACTGAAACTGTGGATACCTCCACCCTATCATGACTTGTCCTTCAGTGGCTCTTTATTGCTGGTACCTGAGAGAGATGTTGTGAATTATTTGCAACTAAGCTTGAGAGGGCATAACTTTGTTGCAGAACAGAGAGTTTCTTTATTGCAGAATTTTTGGATTATAGTCAGAATTGCTTCTTTATTCCTTTGTTTTGCAGGCACATCCATAAAATAAATTTTGCTGCCTCTATATCTATCTATCTATCTATCTATCTATCTATCTATCTATCTATCTATCTATATATCTCTTATCTATTTCAGTACATGAAAATACATTTTCCTGCCACTAAAAATAGTACTCAAGACATCTTACAAACATCATTGAAATCAGTGTCCAAAACACACTGTAGAAATAATCCAGTTTGAGACAGCTCTAACTAGCCCTGGCTCAGTGCTAGAGAGTACTGGGAACAGGAGTTTTATGAGACATGTACCCTTCTCTGTCAGTGCCACAATAAACTACAGTTCCCAGGAATCCCTAGCACTGAGCCAAGGCATTTGAAGCAGTCCCAAACTGGATCATTTCTGCAGTGTGTTTTGGACCCAGGTTAAGCGCTGAAATGATTGAAGTCCTCAAACCAACGCAGTAAACGTGAATTATTGTTTATATTTCTGCGCATGTATACTTCTGTATCATCTGGTTGTATATGCACATGTCTACTTTTAAATCCCTTGAGACTCTAGTTCCCATGAACCCCAGCCAGCTGGAGGAATTTGTGGCAGGTAGCTCAGTAACATCTGGAGGATGATAAGGTAACTTAGGACAAAGTATATACAGTTCTGTTGGTGTGCAAACACTGTGAATTCATAGGTAGGTGAGCTACATACAGCGGACCCTTGGTATCTGCTAGGGTTTAGTTCCAAGATCCTCTTGTGAATTCCAACATCTATGGATGCTCAAGTCCCATTAAATACAGTGGCATAGTAAAATGATATTCCTTATATAAAAAGGCAAAATCAAGATTTTCTTTACTTTTTTCAAGCTGTGGATGGTTGAATCTGTGGATAAAGGCTGTGTGGATACGGAGGGCCAACTGTATTAGAAGAAGAAGAAGATACCTTGAAAGCATAAGAAGAGCTTGGCTAAATCAGATCTAAGGTCCTGTATCTAATCTCTAGTAGTGAGCAGCCAGATTTTTTTATTAGAAATTCACAAATAGGGCATGAAGAAGATAGTTATTCCCGCTTTGATCCTAGACTCTGCTATTCAAAGGTAAAACACTTCTGATGTTCCATTTTAGGTCCCTGTAAAACCAAATTCAGATGGTGAGTGCTGACAATGGGGCAACTGAGAAACAAGGGGAGGGCATATCATTGTGTCTGACAAAAGCCCCAAGATTTGCTTAGGTATGCAGAAATGTTAAATGAAAAAAAAGCAGCGCCTGAAAAAGCAACGTCGATTCCCCCGCTTCCATGCCGGCTGGAAGACTCTGGGAATTGTAGTCCTAAAGGTAATGTTTCCCAAGCTCTGCCAAATTGTTGGGCAGGGATTTCTATTAGTGAACTATATGTTTTGAGAAAAGCAGGGCTTTACTTGTGCCTTGAGCCTGTTGCTCAGTAATTCCACTCAGTCACCCCAAACTGTCAATGGGGGAGAGGGAGAATTACATTTTTCTTAAGCCTAAACTAGAAGATGCCCTCTAACAACAACTCTTTAAAAGTCACTAGCTCACAAAGTTTTAGATAATCACTCCATAGTGTAATGTAAAGGGGTGCAATTTTAGGCTGCATCAGTAGAAATATAGTGTCTAGATCAAGAGAAGTAATAGTGCGCCTCTATTCTGCTTTGGTCTGGCCTTGTCTGGAATAACCCTGTGTCCAGTTCTGGGCTCCACAATTCAAAAAGGAGATTGAGAAACTGGAGCGTGTTCAGAGGAGGGCAACTAAAATGGTGAAGGCTCTGGAAACCATAAATCCCTATGAGGAACGATTTAGGGAGCTGGGGATGTTTAGCCTGGAGAAGAGAAGGCTGAGAGGTGATATAATAGCCGTGTTTAAATATTTGAAGGGATGTCATATTGAGGAGGGAACAAGCTTGTTTTCTGCTGCTCCAGAGACTAGAACCCAAAACAATGGATGGAAGCTGCAAGAAAAGAGATTCCACCTCAACATTAGGAGGAACTTCCTGACAGTAAGGGCGGTTCGACAGTGGAACACACTCCTTCCTCAGAGAGTAGTGGAGTCTCCTTCCTTGGAGGTCTTTAAGCAGAGGCTGGATGGCCATCTGTTGGGGATGATTTGATTGGGAGTTCCTGCATGGCAGGGGGTTGGACTGGATGGTCCTTGTGGTCTCTTCCAACTCTATGATTCTATTATTCTATGTGGGATGGAGAAGTATGAGACACATTTTCCCTCCTGAATTTTTCCTGTTTGGTTGTCTGGAGGCAATTTTCACTCCCCACAGGCACCTGGACCACTTGCGGACCCTGGGGTCAGTTCACTGGGAGAGTCTTGGCTTTCAGTAGTGGTTCTACTAATTCAGCACACATTTTTTGCTGCTAGCGGGTAAGATCTCTGCAGAAATTTGCATAGATTCACATGTATGGAAATGTTTGTGGGAGTTGGGACATCCATCCAGTCTACTCATAGGTAAGCCTTCTTTTCCTTTTCATCCTCTACCTCCTTCTCCTTTATCCCTGGCATCCATGCGTTTCCTCCCTTATCCAGACCTCTCTGTCTTGCTAGGCAATTCCCCAACTAGACCACATTCTTCCAAAGGCCCCCAAACCTTGATCCGTATAAACTATACAAATTAAATGTAATGGGCTTGATGGACATAATTTTTAATAGCAAACCTGCTGAATGTACCTGAGTCTGCAGAGAGTATATCCCATTATGTGTATAGTTGTCCGTTGGTTGCCTTCTTGGCTTCCATTCTGGGTCGCCTACTCCAACAGGCCTGATTTTGTTGGCTACAAAGTGGGTATTGTTGTTGTTTGCTGTCAAATAACAACAAATAAAGGCGACCCCGTGAATGAGAGACCTCCAAGAGTCATCAATGCCTCACAAACTCAGGGCGGCATGACTTCCTTCATTGAATCAATTCACCTATGATATTGTCTTCCACTTTACAGTCACATTATTGTCTTTTCCATTGAGACATGTCATCTCATGATATGTCCAAAGCACAACAGACTCAGTGTAGTCATCGTCTAGCAAAAGTTCAAGCCTGACTTGCTTTCAGACCCGTTTGTTTTGTCTTTTTGACAATCCATTGTATCCATAGAACTCTTTTCCAGCACCACATTTCAAATGAATTGATCTTCTTCCTGACCATTTTCTTCTGTGTCCAGCTTTGAGACCCATACAACAGTTCAGTTTGTTAGGTTCATTCAGAAGCCATGCAAAGAACTTCCCTTTCCGGCAGAAATTTCGATTTCTTGCTTTTATTGTGCTAAACCAAGTTGTTAAGTCCCCAAAGGAGTAGATCTGTTGAACCAACTGAGAAACTTGGGAAACAGTATCAGTTTTGATACTGAAACGTTAATTGACTATTATGGTTCTTGTATCATCGATTTCCTTCATATGTTTCTTGTCTGAAGCACTTATTTTATAAAATACAATTGCTAGTTTTAAAGTTTCTTAAAACTTTGGAAACAATATCAGTTTTGATAGTGAAACATTAATTGACTATTAGGGTTCTTGTATCATCGATCCCTTCATATGTTTCTTGTCTGAACCACTTATTTATAAAACACAATTGCTACTTGAGTGAGTTATAAACTTGACAAATAAATAAAGCTGTAAAAGCCATGGACAACTAGGCTGTATAGACCTCTGTTACAGTGCATACTTGTTTTAAACAGTTTTTAAATCTTCTAGACTGTTCAGTATGGTTTTGCTATCTCTACCTTGACAAGAGATTTTCTGTGCTTTAGCACAGGACATCCACGTTAGATAAATAATAAATTTAAACAATAAATTCTACGAATTTGAATCTGGGCTCTCCCGTATTTAGTCTAAGGACAAGAATCCAGAGCGAGCTAAAAGTTGTAGACTCTGTCTCTATGTCGCAGGCAACTTGGGCAGTGGTTGGGGATTATGGGTGCTGTAGTCCAAAATATTTGGAGGGTGTTTGAGTGTCTAGTGCTGGTTTATTCAGATTAGTTGACTGATAAATCTCTTGATCCACTGAAGGAAATGGAGCAGGGTAAGTTGATGGGAAGTTATACATTTGAATGCCACTAACCCTTTACAGTAGTGATGCTCACACTTTGGTCCTCCAGATGTTTTGGACTTCAGCTCCCAGAATTCCTGACTTTTGGCCAAGTAGCCTGAGGCTTCTGGGAGGTAAGTCCAAAACACCTGGAGGACTAAAGTTTGGGAATCACTGCCTTACAGGGAGTTCATACAGGCTGTCTGTATCAGCAATGCATCTTGTTGATTCAATCCCAGCTTGAGGCAGACTGCTCTAGCAAAGTAAGCCATGCTTATATAATGGTGAGAGAGAGAGAGAATCTCTCACATATATTAGTGTTAAAACACAACCTTTTTTAAGTCTATGAAAGGTGGTGCTCTGATGCTGGAGGTGTATGTGTGGCAGGAGCCCTCTGTACTGAACTGTATTGTGGGAGACATTTTCTTTGGTGGCCCAGGATGGCTTTCATCGTGAAACGTGCCACCAATTTTGGGTGGTTTTCACTACAGTCTGGTCTCCAAGATGGCAGAGTCCTGAATGGATAAAGTAGACCGCTGCAGCTGGGGGATCACATTTTTGACAGCTGCCTCAGGTGAAAGGTTTCCAGCATGGTAAAGAAGCCGCTGAATGTAGTTGACAGTGTGTGCAACCTGGACTGGGGAGACCCAGGTTCAAATCTCCACTCTGTCTTGAAGCTGATTGGTTCACACTAGATCACCTGCGTACCTCACAGGGTTGTTGTGAAGATAAAAAAAATGGAGGAAGAATGCCATGTATGCTGCCTTGGGGGGGGGCAGGGTATAAACATAATAAATAGTGTGTTTGTCTGTTTGAGAGTACTCCCTGGTGTGCTAGTTTTCCACTTGGAAAGAGATTCTTATGTAATGGATTGAAATGCTGTTTTCCTCACCTGCTCCCTGCAACGCTCTAGCCAAGCCTCTTGCCTCAGGACTCTGCTGCTTTGTTCTGCCGCATGGACGCATCAGTCCCCTGCCTCCTTCTCCCCTTTTCTTCCATTCCTTACATTATCCCTCTCCTTGCAAGCTCAGCCAAGTGGGGGGTCTTAAAAAAGGGCACCAGCGTGTTAGGGGCAAAGCGGCTGTGGCTGCCCAGGCTGTCCGTCTCCTCCATCTGCAGTTGTCCCTTTCTACCTAGGACTTTTCTGCAAGCACTGGGTTCATCCTAGGAAACATCTCTCTTTTAGCTGGCAGCATCTAGAACCCACATCACCCTTGCCTCCCTTCCTTCTGGCCTTATAACTATCCCCCTCACTTCCAAAGGCCAGTTGCTGGACCTGATGTAGATGGGAATGATGCATACCTCCACATGCTGATGGACTGGTTGTTGTTGTTGTTGTGTGCCTTCAAGTCATTTTCGACTTATGACGACCCTAAGGCAAACACCCATGGGTTTCATGGCCGAGCAGGGAATCAAACCCTAGTCTCCAGAATTGTAGTTCAACACTCAGACCACTATGGCTCTCCTGCTGATAGACTGTAACTCCCAACATTCCTCATATTGGCTATGTTGGGTAGAGTTGATGGGAGTTGTAGTCTAGCAATACTTTTAATAGTGCAGCAAGCACATGTGACCAAAAGCCAGTATGCAAATAGAGGGACAGGACTTGTAGAAAAGGGTTGGGTTCAGTTCTTAACTACCACCACCACCTTGGATTCTGTGAGATGCATAAAGCATGCTTCAATATGCTCCCCACTTCACTAAGGACATCTGTGGGGCCCTGTTAAAGCCATGTCTCAAGCACATCCTGGTCCTGTTTTACATGCAAGTCGTGGCACAAAATGAGGGACAGCTTTCTAGTAGGGTTACCCTCTGCCAACTCTAGATCTGCGATCAGCAGCTGGGATGCATAGGAGATGGGGTGATAGCTCCCTGGCTGAGGCAAGTGCCCCACCAAAGTGCCCATTTCTTCCTGGCTTGGGACAAGTTTATTTTGGAGTCCATGGGGTGGTAAGCTGCCTGGCATATAGGCATCATTGGGGCAAAGGGATACAGAGGAGCATTGCTTCCCTACAGCCCATAGCAGAGAATTCCTACACCATTTCAGTGGGTGTTTCCACTTGCGAAACAAATTTTTATACAACACATCTTACCTGCTGGTTTGAAATACAGTGTTTTAAAGTCAGGTAGCTTTGCATAACTAAATCAAAATGTAGAATTGTTGGTGGGAAAAGACGGCATTGGAGAGATATAGCTCCAGGTACAGTTAATCCAGATTTATTTCAGGTTGTTCCTGATTGGATGTACCACAAATCAGTTCACGTACAGACAAGGCAGAAGATATCCTGAACTTCTGGTACTAACGTAAAAGCTGGTGTTGGTCCTGAATCTTTGAAAGTGTATGCTAAGCTGTTTGCTCTGTCTCTCCAGCTCTGTGGTGAAAAGCCTGTATTGCCTGGCCCTGGCCTTGAGAGCTTCAACCGGTTGAGTTTAATAGCTAAAGTGCTACTAAGGGCTGTATCAGAAGTAGACACCAGCTCCCAGCAAATGCTTAGAGGCACTCAACCAAGAGAGAATGGGGGAAAAGAGCCCAGCCAGTCATAGAAGGATATGTAGGTTGTTTGCTGGGTTCAGAGAGAGAGAGGAAAGGATACTGTCAAAACATAAATCATTGCGAGAGTTCCTTCAGTTGCACCAAGTTAAGGATGGATGGCCATGGAGCATTTGCTCCCAGTAGCAAAAAAAATCTCAGCGTTTGCCAGGGACCCGTTGGGTGAGACGACTTGTGTCAGAAAGCTGAAACCAGTGTTGGTGCTGGGAGACATCTCCGAGTCTCCAACAAGATGGGTTATGCAAAGTTGAAGGCTTTTACGGCTGGCATCCATAGGTTTTTGTGGGTTTTCCGTGCTGTGAGGCCGTGTTCTAGAAGAATGTATTCCTGACGCTTCACCTGCATCTGTGGCTGGCATCAAGATGCCAGCCACAGATGCAGGTGAAACATCAGGAATACATTCTTCTAGAACACGGCCTCACAGCACGAAAACCCCACAAAAACCTAAAGTGGGGTTATCTTGATAACTTGAGCACCGTTCAGCAGTAGCAAGACCTTCCATGGAAGGAAGCTGTGAGGGTCCGTCGGCCTTGACCCTTGGTGGGCTTCCATCTGGATTGAGTTATCATGGCTCGGCCTAGGGTTGGACATTCACCGAGAGGCAAGACATTTCAGACAGCGATGAGGCCTAGCCAACCGCTTGTGACCCAACTTCTTTCCAGTTGACACAACCGGAGGGGTGGCCGAATGGACTGCCAACTTCCACTTTTGCATCTTCTATCCATGTACCACGTTGTCCAATTGCATACGTCAAGAGCCCAGACACAGTCTGGCTTCCTTTTTAGCATCTCCTCCTTTTGAGAGGATCCTTCTGTAGGCCTCCAGGTTGAAGGTGTCCGTTGGTGGGGGGGTTCCTTTCTTTTACTCCCCACCCCACCTTTAACCCTTGCCTCCCACCCCAGTCGTTTTATTAATGCCAGCTACTTTTGCTTGGTAAAAGAGAGAGAAAGGGACCCTTGCAGAAAAAGAAGCCCACACTTATGAATGAGAAGCAAACTTTGGCAAGGTGCCAGCCTAGGCTTTTTTTAAAAGGGGGGGGCAACCAAGTGAGTGTGAGAGAGACCTGATGATGATGATGATGATGATGATGATGATAGTGGTGATGATGGAAGTCATGGAGTTGGGGGAGGAAGGAAGGAAGGAAAGAGGCGGGCAAAGCGGGTGACGGTGGGGGGGGGGGGAACCTCAGCAGTTAACTGGCTCTTCTATGCCACAACCAACTTAATTTTTTTTTAAAGCGATAATTCCATGTCCTGAGGTTACAAACCGGCTGCAACTGGTTTTATTTTTTTCCCCCTCTCCCCTGCCCCCGCTAGGCATCATGGGTAAAAGTAAGCATCCCCCCCCCTTTTCTTTTGTTTAATATAACGGCACCACAGATGATTGGCAGGGACGTGCCCGTTCCACGACTGGGTTCCGGCAGGTCCCTGGAGGGGGATGGCACGCCGCGGCCGCCCATGTTCCACCGAGGGGGCTCCTGGTGAAAAAACACCCTGGCTGTCCCCCCTGCCCTCCTGGCGTGCTCCCGATCTGTCTTCCCCTCCATCTGTCTGTCTCTCCCCTCCTCTTGTCAAGTCGAGGAGGGAGGCAGCGCACGCTACCTGTGAGTATTCTTTGGGTCTCATTTTTGGAAAGGGAGGAAAAAAAATCTTCCCTCCTCCTCCTCTTCTTCCTCCTCCTCCTTCTTAAACAAAGGGCTCTTTAGGGATTAGCTGAGACCTTTTTAAATATATATATAATGTTATTCTTCTTTTTTAAGACCACGAGCTTCTGAACCTCGGGCTTTTTGGGTTTTCTTTTTTAAAAAAAAAATTCTTAGTGGGATCATTCATTAAATCGTTTATTTTGGCAGATGCCCGCTCCCTTCGCGGTGGATATCAGTCTGGATCTGCAGAGGAAGAGGAATATTTTTTTTGGGGGGGGGTGAGCATTTATTTTGGGGAGGGAGAGAAAGGAAAGGTAGATTATTTTGGGAATGTGGCAAAGGCATTCTATTGTCTCTCTGGCATGCTGGTGGTTTGATAGAATACCCCCGAACCCTTCTCTCTCTCTCTCTCTCTCTCTCTCTCTCTCTCTGTCACCCCCCTTTTTCCTCCTCCACCCCACACCCCCCTTGTTTCATGTCAGCTACAACCCCAGTCTGTGAATGGAGGCGGCCAGCTGACGGAGGGAAGCGCTGGCACGATGCCAAGGGCTGGAAGACGCACGTTTGCGCCTGTGTGAAGTCTACGCCGGAGCACAAAGCAGTGGCAGGGAGGAGGGGGACGATGGAGGCGGGAGTCGGAGGGAGGGGAGGCCTTCCTTGCGGTCTAGGAAATCGCAGCCCTATTATATAAGGCAGCCTGCGTCACTCAGGCTTGATGGGAGGAGGAGGAGGACGATGAGGGTGATGATGATGATGATGATGATGATGATGATGATGATGATGATGATGGTGGCGATGGGGTGGCAGTGATGTGGAAGGATGGAGAGAAGAGGAATGGGGCTGGTCTTTTAAACCTCCTTTGCCACCTCCTGCCTTTTATTTTTTATTTTATTTTATTTTTTCCATTTTTGTTTACAGCGGCCGGTCAGTTATTGAGCGAATGCCAAGGGCTTTTCTTCCCCGCTCTCCGAGACTTCCTCCACCTAGTCTACTTTGAAGCACATACACACACACTGAGAGAGAAATAAAGAAAAGCTCAGGGCCTGAAAGCCAGGTCTCTGGAGGAATGTCTCCGCCACCTTTCATGGCAGGAGGGAAGGGAGAGCCCCTTTCGTTTGACCCAGTAAATCCAGGAATGAGGCTTTAAAGCCATCCCAGCCTAAACAGTTTCTGGATTCTGCAACGTTTCTTCTTCCCAATCACCCCTCTTCTGCGCAGATCCTGAGTTGAAGTTCCTTTTCATAATGTATTTTGATTCACTGTCAGATGATGCTTTTTGCTGCCTGGTTTGTTTGGTTTTTATACGGGGTTTTTAACTTGCTGTGTTGTGGTGGTTGTCCTCAGTTACCCTGCTGCAAAAATGTCCCACTTTTTTCCATCTGATGATTTCTGTCTTCTCCTCTGGTACACTCTGCTCTTGGAAGCCTTAAACTTGGGTATCTCCTGTAGCAGTTGGCTGCAGTTACTGTGTGGCCAGGGGAGGGCACTCCGTACATGCTCAGTGAAAATCTTTTTTCTTGGCTAAACTCTGGCAAACGTTGGGGGAAAGTTGTGGTTAGATTTACAGTGAATTAAGTTCTCTGGGAACAAAGGATCTGAGAGTGGGGTCTTTGGGGGGGGAAGATTCATGCTGTGTTGGTAACAGCGGTGAAAATATAAACCTGTAGGAGTTCTTGCTTCTTCCAGGAGCCATTCAGATGCTAACAAGTTGCCCACAAAGCGGAGAATGAAGGCAGCATCCCAGTCCCACTGTTGTTTCCTGGAAACTGGTCTTTGAAGGTAGACTGCTGCTGAAGCTGGGGGTATAATTTAGCTGGCATAGTGGATAGATTTTATCTCATCTTTTATGGAGAAGATTCTTGTCCTGACGATTTAAGCCAAGGGTTTGTCAGTTAAGAATCCTATTGACCTCAGGCTAAAGATGCAGTGCTGTTGTTGTGTGCCTTCACGTCATTTTCAACTTGTGGCAACCCAAAGGTGAACCTATCATGGGGGTTTTCTTGGCAAGATTTGTTCAGAGGAGGTTTGCCAATGCCTTCCCCAGGGCTGAGAGAGTGTGACTTGCACAAGTGCACCCCGTGGGTTGCATGGCCAAGTTGGGAATCGAACCTTGGTCTCCAGAGTTGTGATGCCATGCTACCAAAAGTTAAAGCTTCTGTGTTTAATATATAATTGGCATTACATATTGGATTTGTGTGTGTGTGTGTGTGTGTGTGTGTGATTTTGACCACTGAATCTAACCTTGTATCTCAAAGGAACTGCTAAGCAAAATTCCATCCTTTCGTAGGTTGGTAGAATGAGTCCCCAGCTTGTTTGGGGCAATTGCCTTACAGATTGTAAACCGCTTGGAGAGTGCTGAGTTCACTATTAAAAGGTATAACAATCTAAATGCTAAATGGTATTTAGAGGAGTGTTTCCACTAAACTGGATGGTTCCATTCCGCAGTCGTGACTAACGGAGCTTGGAAACGTTACTTTTTGGATTACAGTTCTCTGAATCTCCCGGCCAGAATAACCAACTCTCGTGTTGCTGTACTTATTTTTTTAAGTCAACGTCAAACCATGTGTTTCTTCTGCTTTTTTTCTGTGCCTCTCATATCTGGTTCTCTGATCTATGCAGCCTGGCTTTTGTGTGCAGCAAAATGAGGAGTTAGAACTGGAGGAAATGATTAGAAGGGACTATACCACTTGAGACTACAACTGGGGAATGTCACTTTTGGAATTCCCTCTTCGTATTTTTTATTTTTAACGAAAAATGCGTGGCATCCCAAACGAACATTTTGGGAGGAAACATCCTAACCTCATGCTGTTCTCCACCTTCTCTCACACCAGGAGCTCTCCAAGATGTGATCCCTTCCGCGGTTTGAAAAATTATAGTACATTTGGCATCTTCATACCCAGGTCTACATGGAATACAATGAACAAGCAGACTGGATTCTGTCTGGATTTCAGATGGTAGGCAAGGAGTCTAAAGCAAAACCTTCCTTGGAGATAGAAAAGTAACACAGCAAGGAGAGGACTGGACTCTAAGCATTTCTCTTTGAAGGCCTGCCTTTCTGCTTGCAAGAGCAGGCAGTGTCATTTTGGCTTCAAATACAGAAATTTGTTCAATAATGCAGCCCCCTTACTCTGAATTTGCAGTCTGAAATGGTACCACTTTGGGATTCTTATGACCTGCGTCTGCTGTTATTCATAAGCCCAGGATAAATAGTTATAGTGAAGGAGGAACACACTCCCTGCATTCATTTTTGGCTTCTCATAAGCCCTCTATGGACACCATAGATAATGAGGAGAGATTTTTTTTTTCTCTTGACTGTGTTGTCCCAGAGAAAACCAGACCGGCAGGAGATTCATAGCAGGCAAACTTAAGAAGTCGCCTCCACCATATCTAATTTATTTAGGTTAATTCGCTGCCACATGACAGAATGGGATTATCAAGTGGTCAAGGCACATGGAGCCAGCATGGTGTAGTGGTTTTAGCATTGGACTATGACTCTGGAGAGCATTGTTCAAATCCCCGCTCAGCCATGAAAACCCACTGGGTGCCCTTGGGCACTTCACACTCTCTCATCCTCAGAGGATCCTCAGAGAGCATCCTCAGAGGATAGCAATGGCCCTCTGAAGAAACATGCCAAGAAACCCCTGTGATAGGGTCACCATAAGTCAGAAACGACTTGAAGGCACAGAACATGCACACATACACATGAACATAGGAAGAGCCCAAAAAGATGCAAGAAAGACCCATTGAATCCACCCCATCCAGTTTGCCCATAGAGACCAGCCAGCAGTTCCAAGTACAACATATTGGCAGCAGCTTTGTAGTTGTAGTCTAGGGCCCCCAAAGAATATTTATGCAAAGGGATCTTGTTGCACCTTTGAGACGGACTGAAAGAAAGAAGCTGGTAGCATGAGCTTTCATAGACCTGAGCCTACTTTCTCAGATGCATGTAGGCTTACGAAAGCTCATGCTACCAGTTTCTTTCTTTCACTTAAGTCTCAAAGAAAGCATCTTAACTAAAGACCAAAACATGTACGCATCTAACATTTCCAATTGTTTTTCTCCTGTTTGGTTTGTAACATTTTGCCCATGAAGCTTCGCAAGCTTGCAACAAGTATATTGTGCGTTTTGGTTGGCCAATAAAAGGTATCACTGGTGGATGTTTGTTTAAGTCTCAAAAGTGCTACAAGATCCCTTTGCAGCCTGAAGAATATTTAGCTACTGTCACAGTTGCACTTTTTACAAAGTAACTCTGTGCTTACCCTGTTTCCTAAAAGTATCCTCAAAAGCATTAACAATTATTTTAGTTATTTTTAAGAAAGTAACCTTTGAATGCTATGAGCCAGTGATACTCTTCATGTCTACCTTGCTGGCACTACCACACTCATAATAGGATATGAGGCAGCAACGTGAAGCAGCACTTGAACTGTGTTATATTCCTCCTCCATCAGGAGGTTACACATCCCTTACCTGTAACAGGCATAAAAGGAATGAAGCTATCTCTTCTTATGCTACAGTGCGACTTAGTTCACAAACAGAAATTGATATCAAGCACTTTTGTGGTGGTGGTGGTGGTTGTGTGCCTTCAGGTTGTTTCTGACTTATCCTGGGGTTTTCTTGGCCAGATTTGTTCAGAAGCGGTTTGCCATTGCCTTCCCCTGAGGCTGAGAGAGTGTGACTTGCCTAAGGTCACCCAGTGAATTTCATGGCTGAGCCAGGAATTGAACTCAGGTCTCAAGCACGGATCACTAGAAAAAAAAGCAATAATGCTAGGAAAGGTAGAGGGCAGAAGAAAGAGAGGAAGACCACAAACCAGATGGATAGACTTGATCAGGGGGGTTATTATGGGCAAGGGCTTGCAGGATCTGGGCAAGACTGCAGTGGAAGATAGGGATTCATGGAGGTGCCTCATCCACAGGGTCGCCATGAATTGGAACCGACTCGAGGGCAGCTAACAACAACAATAACTCGAGTTGTAGTTCGACCCTCAAACCACTACACCATGCATGCTCTCAGTCCAGCAACTAGTTACCTGTAACTAAATACTTCTAAGCCATGCTTTTAAGTTTATACCTCTCCCCCGCAGTGGCTGCAGTTTGGTGGTAGATGGCCTCTGAAAAACATACCATCTATACAATTGTTGCATCACTCTCAGTAAACCTCTTCTCTTCCGTCAGAATGTTGTCTAATCTCATTTTATAGTCAGGACATGGGTCAAAGGAAACCTCATACTAATCTGGATTGCTGGTCCATCTGGCCCAGATTTGTCTGCTCCGGTCAACAGGAGCGCTCCAGATTCTCCGACAGAGGAAGTCTTCCCTATCGCTCTCTCCCTGAATCTTTTAGCTGCTGGTTTTGTTGTTGCTGTTGTGTGCCTTGAAGTCATTTCTGACTTATAGCAACCATAAGGTGAACCTATTGTAAGGTTTGTTCAGAGGAGGTTTGCCTTCCCCTGAGGCTGAGAGAATGTGACTTGCCCAAGCTCACCCAGTGGGTTTCATGGCCAAACTGGGAATGGAACCCTGGTCTCCAGAGTCATAGTCCAACACTCAAACCACTTCGCCACACTGACTTTCCTTAGCTGCTGATGCTGGGGACCAAACCAGGATTTTTTCTCCTACAAAGCCATATGCTTCTTGTGTACCTTTAAGTCATTTCCCACTTCGGCAACCCTAAGGCTCAAGGGTTGTTTTTTTAAAGGGAATTTTGCCTTTGCCTTCTCCTGAAGCTGAGAGAGTGTGACTTGCCTAAAGTCACCCAGTGGGTTTCCATGGGTGAGTGGAAATTCAAACCCTGATCCTCCAGAGTTGTAGTCCAACTACACCATGCTGGCTCCATGCGCCTCTACCATTGGATAACCCCCCTCTGTCATGTGGCAGCGAATAACTTAAATAAATCAGGCATTGCATAGGAAACTGCTTAATTTTGCATTTCGTACATCTCCTGCTGGTCCAGTTTTCTGGGAGAACAACACCTCCCCAGTGCTACATTTACAAGACAGTCAAGAGAAAAAGATTCTTCCTTATTATCTGTGTTGTCCATAAGTTTATAGGATCCTACCTTATGCTTCCTGAAGGCATCTTTTCCACCCAACCAAATGCTTCTGAACAGTTTCTTGTAGGAAAGTTACCCCAAGCTGCTGATCATTTTGATTGTCCTTTGGGTAGTTTTTCTTCAGGCTTGCAATCTCTTCTTTGACACGGGGCAGCCTGAAAGTAGAGATAGATAAAGGCTTTGTCTTTACCAGCTGTCTTATCTTCTGCCTGTTTCCCTAATGGCACCAGTGTAAGACTGCCTTTTGCCCCTACCACTAGCCTGTCTTGTAGAAGAGAGCTCTTGCGAGAGTTGCTGAAATAATGCATGTAAAATGCCTTGAACCCTCTTCAAATCCTTTTCCCCCACACTGTCACACGTTGCTATTGCTCCCTGCAGCCTCCACCAGAGCCGAAAACTTTCGAGATTGCTTTGAACTGGCGTTGGCTGCCGTCTCTCTTGGAGCTAAATAGCTGAACTTCGTATGCTCTCGCCTGCAACTGAGTACAGCTCTATTTATATCGCAGTAGGCCTAAGCATTCCCTTCCCGTGCTCCATTCATTTTGCTTCCTCGATTCATAGACCTCCTCCAGGCTCCCAATCTTCTGCGTTGGGATCAAATCCCCCCCCCTTGTTTTTTTAATGCTGAAACCTGTTAGGATGTTGGCGACCCCTTTATTTATGGAGACTTTTCCCCTTTCCTTGGATCCTTCACCTCTGACTAGACAAAAGGGAGAAGACACAGAAAGAGAGAGAGCAAACAGCTGCTGCAGAGTGGTTTGCAGTGAGTTTGCGCTGAAAGGGTTTGCAGGGATCCTGCTTCGGTAGCTGCCTCCGTCTTCCTTCGAAAACAAGTGTCCGGATGGAAACCATTCTCAGTCGTCGCTTTCTGAGAATCCCGGTGCAGCCCCCCCTGAGGAACTATGTTTGAAATCCTCTTTTCTCTTGCGATGGGTCATCACAGTGGAAGGCAGATGGCGGGCATCTCGGTTGCATCTGTAAGGCGAGCCTCTTTTGCTATTGAATCTAAGCATAAAATCCTTTCTCTCTCCCTCCCCGAAATCCTCAAATGTAAGATGCAGTTGTGGCATGGTGCGTGGCTTTGCAAGTTGCACGGGCAGAAGGAGAATGTGAGATAATGTGCGGACAACCGTAGGGTCAGAAGGAAGCATCGGGGTTAAACTGCCTGTTTGTGGGGCTGAAGGGAGGATGGGATTCGCTTGATCTGTTCCTTTTCCCCCCTCCTTAGACCTCAAGCTTCTGCTTGCTTAGCTGCCAAGCCCCCATTTCCTTTTTAGGCAATGGACCTTTTTATAGCATTGTATGGAAATGGTTTGTCTTGGGAGACAGCCATTTTGTGCGTTCTGCCTTGAAATGTTATCTTTTACGGCAGCTACGTCACTTTGCTTTTAGTGCCGGCTGGAGAAGTCAGAGGCGGAGCAGCTTGACAGCGGGTGGCTGGCCGGCTGGAGGCTTCAAGCTGGTCCTGCCACCTCTCTCCGAGCCCAAGGATGGGCCCTGGGGCAAAGCAGGAGGAATTGCAAAGCTTAACAGCACTTGCTCGCTTGCACCTGGTCTTTTCCCCTTTCCCTCTTTCCTTCCTTCTCATGTGAGCTAGGTATATTTTTGGAATTCAGATAATGCCACGGCTTGTTGTAGGCAGACGTAAAGTCACGCAGGGTGGACCCATTTGCAAAGCAAGACCTTTCAGTAACTGTTAGCCAGCATATTCGGTGGAACCTTCATGTACAGTGGTAGTTCACCACCACCCCCAAACCAGTCTGCGAGGACAGATGAAGAGGAAAGATCTGACCTCCATGTCCTGTCCCAGAGGAACCTTCCAGGGAACAGGATGCTGCACCAGATCAAGTATGGGCAGCTTCCAGGAATTGGAGGCAGAAAAATGGCTGGGGAAGCCACATACAGCGAGTATGCCACATATTGCCTACTGACCTCAGCTTGGCCTGCCTTGGCCCAGTTCAGCAGGCCTAGTCTTCTGATATATTACCAGTAGCAATAGCTGGGAATGGAAATGGCTGTGTTTTAGAGCCTTTAAATGTCATATGCCAGGAGGGGAAGGGGCAAACAACAAAGAAGGGGGTCTTGTCTTTGTGAAGGTATTTCCTTGGCATATCTGGGTGGCCAGTGTTGGAAACAGAGCGTTGTGCATGTGGAGAAACTTTGAGCTCCGTTTGAGTCCCCATTTCAGAGAAAGATGAGAAATAACTAAATACATCTGTAGAATTCAAAGATATAGTCGTGTTAGTCCCTAGTGTCAATACATAGAGAGATCTTGTAGCAACTTTGAGACTTAACTAAAGAAAGAAGTTGGCAGCAGCCGCTTTTGTAGACTTAAGCCTTTAAAACCTGTGGCAGGCTGAATACAATTGCTAACTTTGTGTTCTGTAGGAATGCATCTCCAATGATCTACCCCCTCCATATTTTGGTCAGTCTGCCGCAGTTTATATACGTAGAGAGATCTTGTAGCACCTTTGAGACTCATGGAAAGAAAGGAGTTTGCAGCATGAGCTTTCCTAGACTTAAGTTTCCTTCCTCAGATGCATTTGGAAGTAGACTTCAGTCTATGGAAGCTCATGCTGCCAAGTTTTTTCTTTAGTTAGTTTCAAAGGTGCTACAAGATCTCTCTGCATACTAAATAAATCTGTGGCTCTCATGTCTCTGAGCTCCAACTCTCATTACATTTAACCATTTGTTTTGCCAGCCAGGGCTGATAGGAGTTTCACTCAAGTGATAGCTGCAAAGTCAGCCTTGATACTCGTGGACCCTGGGTGCAATCCAGGAAGCTGATGCTTACATTTTCAAATGATCTTCAGAGTTGTTGTCGTCGTTTACATGGAGGGATGTTCAGATGTGTTTTCATATGGAACCCAGCTGTTGAAAGATGTTGTCAGTAGCTTAGGTGGTTTTTAAAAGAGACTTTACAAACTCATGGAGCAAGTGAGGTTTGTTATTCGCTATGATTCAGATAGGTCTCAGTTTACGTTGGGGTGGTATTCCTAAATTTACTATATAAATTGAAAGATATAGCTGTGTTAGGGCCTTTGCAGACTGCCAGAAATAGTGCAAACTGAGTCCACTTTAACTGTCCTGGCTCAGTGCTAGGGAATCATAGGAATTGTATATTTTTCTGAGACATTGAGCCTTCTCTGTCAGAGAGCTCTGGTGCTGCAATAAACTACAGTTCCCATGATTCCCTAGCACTGAGTCAGGGCAGTTAAAGTGGACTCCATTTGCACTATTTCTGGCAGTCTGCAAAGGCCCAAAGTCTTCCTTCCAGCAAGGCCAAGATTGCCATTGCTGTCCTCCTTTATCCCGCAACCTAGCCAGGTAAAAGAAACTTTATTTCTTTTGCTGTACAGTCATCCATCCTTATCCATGGATTTTTTTATCCATGGATTAAAGCATCCATGGCTTGAAAATATTTTTAAAATATAGAAATTCCAAAAAGCAAACCTTGTTTTTTCCATTTTATATAAGGGATACCATTTCACTCTGCCATTGTATTTAATGGGACTTGAGCATCCACGGATTTTGGTATCCATGGAAGGCCCACTGTACTTCTAAGAAGCTACTAGTCTCCCTTGCCAGGCTAGTCATAGAAGAGAAAGACCTTCCCTTGTTTATTTTTTACTTTAAAAGATTTGTATCCCATCGATTCTACAAAGGCAGTTGACAACAAATAAATATTTAACAGTTGAAAACATTCCTTGATAAGACAGAACACAACAACAGCAGCAGAAAACGGAACACAATGAAATAAGGATAAATAAATAAAATATTTAAAAACACAAACTAAAAATAGCAGAAAGTAAACTCGCCCAGGAAAGGGCAGCAAAGCTACTGCCCCTCTTCCTCCTCATCTTTCTCCTGTTTCTCTTATTTTTAAGTAATGTTTTCACCAGGTTTATAAAGATATTAGTAAGGAAATAAGACAAGCCTTTCTACCTTTGCAACTTGCATGGGAATGCATATCCCTAGCAGGCTAGTTTAAAATATATATTTTGCAGGCTGGTGATGTTTGTGGGCTTATTTATAAGACTAATGGATCCTCCAGGTTCAGAGGCAGTCTACAATGGGACCGCAGTTACGAAAGGCCAGTGGTATGGAAAGTCTTGCTGTCTTTATGGTCCTTGTTGAGCTAGCTGCTGTGGGAAAAGATCCCTTTTTAAAAAATAATAATAATTTGGCTGAACAATTCTTACACTCTTGAAGTTTCTGCAGTTTAAAACAGGTGGCAAGGAAAACCATTGTCCTGCACGGTTAATCCAATGTATGGCGAGCCAGTGTGGTGTAGTGGTTTGAGTGTTGGACTACAACTCTGGAGTCCAGGGTTCGATTCCCCACTCAGCCATGAGACCCACTGGGTGACCTTGGGCAAGTCACACACTCTCAGCCTCAGGGGAAGGCAATGGCAGACCTCCTCTGAACAGATTTTGCCAAGAAAACCCCAGGATAATGTCGCTGTAAGTCAGAAAAACAACTTGACGGCATAAAACACACAAACACACACATGGAACTTCCCAAGTTGCCCATTTTCAGGGTGCAAGAGCAACTAAACCAGAGTCTAGGGGGAACAGCACTGTCTTTTCACTCCTTCCTTTTCCTGTGCGTCTGTTTGCCATAATTCCATAGGTAGGACCCATATGGAGAGAAGTAATCTAGTGGGATCTTCTGTTATTGTTAGTTACCTCTCGGGGTGATAATTGTTGACAATGGCAGGCATATACCGGTAGATCTGAAAAAGAGATTGCATGTGCCTCAAGGGGAGCCCAGAAGAGAAGGGCCTTCCTCTGGTCACCTTCAGCTTGGAGGAAGAGGGCTACAGAGAGCTTTGCCTGCATCTTGACTTGCAAGGAAGGGGATTTGGGGGACTAGCCTGGGAGTGGGGCTGCTGGACCGTAATCTCAAATCGGCTGAAGTGAGACCCGGATCCCTACTTCCTACACCATCTTTACTCCTTGTTTGCTTAATTTCATTTCAGTGCTCATCATGCTTGAACCGAATCTGAGTTAAGATACCTTATTTTCTGGCGTATAAGACTACTTTTAAACCTGCAAAATCTGGGGTTAAAGTGGGGGGGGTCGTCTTATGCGCCGGGTATAAGGAGGTTCATGGTAGGTTTGCCTTAGTGTCATCATCAGTTGGAAATGACTTGAAGGTGCACAGCAACAACAACAACAGTTTTGGAAGTCATACTCTTCCCAAACTCTATATTTTAACTGGAAAAGGGGGGGGTCATCTTATACGCCCAGCCGTCGTATACGCCGGAAAATACGGTACCTCTGGTTGCCATGTGAGTGGAGAGTTCAGTCCCTTGAATGTGTGTAAAATGCTTAGCAGAACAAACTTCACTTAGGTGAGGTTTGAAAAGAATTAGATTCACGGAGGAGAGCTCTCCCAGCGGCTAAAGTTAGACGGAGCAAAGCTTTGCCCCTCCAGATGTTTTGGATTACAGTGCTCACTGTCCCTTACCACTGGTGACGTTGGCTGGGGCTGCTGGATGTTGAAGTCTTAACAGCATCTGGACGGCAGATGCTGTTAAGCATCTCCGGGTGAAGGGTAGCTTGCTGGAAGCTACTTATCCAGCCCTCCTTGTGGAAGAGCAGTTTACCTTGAGCAAGAGCAGGAAAGGCAAGGGAAAGTAGAAAGGCCATTGCTTTCATGACATGCCTCTCGACTGCCTAGATGTGTTGGGAGGGCAGGATGCTAGGCTAGACAGACCTTTTGGTTAGACCAGGGAAGGCAGCTCCTATGCCCTTGTGCCGAAGGGCTAATGGAAAGGGCAAGGAAAAGTGTTTTAGTGGGAAACTGGACTAGACAGACACCATGCCAAAGCCCTTTGGTTCAGACAGGGGCCAGCCTCTTCCATGTCAGCCGCATGGCCTCTCCTTGTTCCCAGGGGCTTTGCATGTTGCATGACCTATTTCTACTGATAAATCCAACTGATTTGATTTCCCCAATCGCTGCAGTTGCTGTTCTGTGTCGGAGGAGATAGCTTTCCCTTGGGCTTTTGGGTATTCTCATTTCTCCTCCTTATCTTTTATTTATATTTTATTTTATTTGTCCTCTCCCTGTCTCTTCCTTCTACACAACATCTCCCTGCTTTCTTGGGTGCCTATGTGACGATGCTGTTGCTGCTGCTGCTTCACATTTCCACAACTCTTGGTAGGGCACTTATTTGGGGTCGGGGAGTGCATGGCCATGAACATTAGAAGGACTTTCTTAACAGTAAGAGCAATTGAGCAATGCAACCAGTTCCCTAGAGAGGTGTTGGGGTCTTCTTCTCTTGATGTCTTCAGAAAGAGGCTGGACAGCTACTTGGCTTGGGATGCTTTATCTGGTTGGACTTGATGACTTATGGGATCTCATCCAGCTCCATGATTCTCCGGAGAGAAACTGGTGTCTTAAAAATCCCATATGTGATTCTCCCTGAACCCTTTTGTCCAGTCCCTGTTTGCAACAGTTACCTACACTTTTTGTTGTTCTACACTGTGGAAAACATACATATATACTGCACACATGGTATTACTGTAGTGTTTTTTTTCTGAGGAATCCTGCCTGTCCTCTGATCAGCCCTTAGAGAAACAAAGTTCTGCTTCACGTCCCACAGCCTGAAGTGCATTTGCTGAAATGCCAGTTGGAAACTTTGACTGAAAATGGTATATGTCACTTTGAAGCGTGCTGTGAAAATACCCCCACTAGCATCCCAGAACCCCTGTGCTATCCCAAATGTCTCTGTTTTCCTCTGTAGTCCCTCTTGAAATACAATTACCATCACCATTTTGAGAGGGACTCCAGAGCAAAATGGAGGTATTTGGGATGCAGAGGGAGAATTGGTCCCTGGTCCCTAAACAATTTTAAATTATTAATTAAACTATTAATTCAATGTTGTTTGATAATTTTTAAGGGGCAGGGGGGTTGGGGTGGGGTTTGATCTTATTGTATTGTATTTTTATGTTGGAAGCCGCCCCAATTGCAATGCAGAGGGGCAGGGTATAAATACATTTTTTTATTATTATTATTATTATTATTATTATTACTGTTATTAATTGCGCAGCCAAAATCAATGAATGTATTTACATCCCACCTTTCTTCCAATGAGCTCAGGATACCGTACAGGTTGGCCCTTCCTCCCCACCTTTTATCCTCACAAATAACCCTGTGAGGTTGGCCATGTCGAGAGAGGGAAACAGCCCTAAGATCAGCTGCTGAGACCTTGAGCCTATATTTCCCAAGTCCCAGCCCAGACCCACTGACTCTCAACCTTGTTTAAGGTTCCCTTGTGTTAGAAAATTCAAGGCAAGCCCTGATTTCATTCTCACTGGCAGAGTAATCCCAAAGCCAGGGAGGGCAGCTGAGGGCAACATTTTAGTTCAGGCTCGCTCAAGTCATCCTCGTCGTATATATTCAATTTTGATTCATTGAGGCCACGTAATGAGTGGGGCCGGGTGGGCTGGGCAGAGGTCTGAATCGAGAAGAGCTGCCTGGAGCTTGTGAGAAGAGTCCGGGTTAAGTCGGGTCATGCCAAGCGAGGACTGGAACAAAGGAAGTCTTGTGCCAAGGGCAGTCAGGTCAGTACTGAAGCAGAGAGGTTTGGCATGAGAGTTCCCAGGCAAGAAGTGCATTATTCCTATGCAACGTTAAAACATAGTTCTGCACTCCTCTGCCTTGCCCTCCAAAACTAAGACCAGACATGACTGGTGGGCTGCTTTGGGTTTCTGAGCACCTTATCTAGTTTGTCAAAATGGCACTGGGGTAGCTTTATTTCCTATTAAATAGATCCTTGTTTCTGGGAAGTTTCAGTTATATGACTGTCCTTTTTTAATGGACAAATATTGGGGTTAGGGGTGGCTTCTAGGGTCTCATGTGGCCCACATCTCTCTCTCTTTCCTCCACCCTATTCTAAACCATACTTGAGTATTATTGTTATTAGCAAGTGTATTAGTTTTAGCATTTATATTCCGCCTTTTCCCCAGTTCAGGATTCAGTGCAGCTTACAACATAAAAAAATTACATCATACAGAAGTTAAAAATGAAATTAAATCACATCATACAGATGTTAAAAATGAAATTAGCCTATCAGTAAAATTCAAACCAGTTTTCAAATAATGTAACCTTTACAAAGAAAACAATATAGTCAGTACAATATTCTGTTCCCCTGAAGCAGGTAGTCTCCAAAGGTCGGTCGAAAGAAAAGCAAAAAAGTCACCTGCCTGTGGGGAAAATAGCAAGGAAGGTACCAGTCTGTTCTCTACCAATTCCTAGGAGCAGAAACCAAGAAGGCCCTGTCTCCCATGTTCCCACCAGATGTACCTGTGAAGGTGGTAAGACAGAGAAAAGGGTCTCCCCAGAAGATCCCAAAATAGAGGCAATATCACATGGAAGAAGACACTCCTTAAGATAATGTGACTGTGAGCCATATAGGGTTTCATAAGGAATAACCAGCACAATACCATCCCCTTTCCTTGTGTGTCGTGTCTTTAGATTGTAAGCCTGAGGACAGGGAACTGTTTTAACTTGTTCTTTTCCTTGTAAAGCCCCATGCACAGTGATGGCACTCTATAAATAAATGAATAATAATAATAATAATAATAATAATAATAATAATAATAATAAAGCTGCTGCAACAAGTTGTGCACTCCATAGCCAGCCCCAGTAACAATCTGGCTGCGCAGCTCTTTGGACCAGCTGAGGTTTCAGGTCATCCTCACATAGAACCCATTATAGTAATCCAAGGGAGATCCAAACTACAACTCCCAAAATCTCCCAGCATAGAATTTGGTGGATTTAGGGAGTCATGGTCCAAAAACCTGCCATTTCCTAGCTCTGGTGTATCCACTTTAAAAAGCTTTTTGACTGAAGGCCACCAGTCTCCTAAGCAAACTTGAGTTTTGGGGTCTTTACTTCCAACCTCAGTTAACATATTCTGGCTGTAGTTCTTTAGACCAGCTTAAGTAAAACAATGTCTCCAGGTCCTAACCCAGTATTAAAGTGCCAGTCTGACCAGTTAGAAAGTCCAGCTGAAATCAAGTTTCAACTTGCAGATGTTCTGGCTACCGTACTGATGGAAAAGTTGTGTGTTTTTCCTTGATCTCCAGGGAAACATTTGAGCCTGGAAAACCTAAGTTCTCGTCCCACAATTTAATATTAATTATAAACAATAACTTATGCTCCAAAATATTAGCACATTTGAATTTTGGGATCCCTTTCTCCAAGGGTAAATGAAGCAAACTTGTTGGAAGCAGTTGGCTAAGAACTGGAAAGTCTCCAGGGCTTTTGAATTTTCTTTCCTTTCTAATTAAAATGACTGCAAGGCATTTTCTGGGTCCCTGATAGTCATCACAAATGCTTTGGAAACTGTTTTTCTCCTAGTCATCTTCCCTGAAGTTTGGAAAGGGTCGGTCTCCTTCCCAGGTACCAAAGCCAGCTTAAGTTCTCATACTTGTTTTATTTTTAACCCACCAGCCAAATTTCTGTGGCTACAGGCTTCTTTTTTGAAACAGAAGTGAAGGTTGGCTCTGACATTACCTGATAGCAACCCCTGTTTTGCCTTGACAAAGGGGAGAAACTGACAGGCAAAATAAGCAGGTTTCAAGATGGGGCGTTTAGATGATGTACGCTTTGAAGCCGGACGGAAAGCACCCTCTAGCCGTCTTATGGGGAGAAAAGCCGCTTCAAAAAGAAGCTGCTTTTTTCTGCTCCTTTCCGGAAAGTGTGCACCTTCACATGTGCATATAAATGCACCAACGCTAGTGCAGCTCTGAAGCAGCGCTCTTTCCAAAGCTAAACCCTAATTGTGCCCCATGTAAATGCACAGGGGTGCATTTAAAAGGAACAGAGCTGCCATACACAAGTGATGGGGTGGCAATACCCAAAAGAGAAACCATGGAGATGAGTACAACATACGCAAGACAGACAGTCAGCAAGGGGGCACAAGGTGAAGGGAGGCATGATTGTACCTTGCTGACATCTGCAAGGGTACACCTCTGCTCTGATGCTCTGTCCCAGTGAAGCTGCACATGCAAATATGTGCAGATTCACATGGATGGCCATGCAATGCAATGGCAGTCGCCGGCAGTGCACTTCTGAGAAGGTGCACAGGGATGGTGCTGGGAACAATTTTTTTTTTATAAAAGTACCCAGCGGCGCAGCTTGAAGCCATGCCATGTGGTCATGACATGCTCACTCCAGCCGCCTTGGGAACTGGTGGTGTAGTTGGTGGGGTTTCACTGTGGCTTTGGAAAAGGCAACTTCAAGCCACTTTTTCCTGCCCATCTGTTTCGCCCCTGAGACGACAATACAGTCTCCAGTTACTTGAGTTTGGGCCTTTGCAGACTGCTAGAAATAGTGCAAATTGAGTCCACTTTAGCTGCCCTGGCTCCGTGCTAGGGAATCATGGGAATTGTATTTTTTTCTGAGAGATTGAGCCTTCTCTGTCAGAGAGCTCTGGTGCCACAATAAACTACAGTTCCCATGATTCCCTAGCACGGAGTCAGGGCAGTTAAAGTGGACTCAATTTGCACTATTTCTGGCAGTCTGCAAAGGCCCTTTGTCTCACTCAGTCTAGTAAACTGTCGGACTATGTGTATAACAACTAGTGTAATGTCACGAGATAGATAGATAGATAGATAGATAGATAGATAGATAGATAGATAGATAGATAGATAGATGCATAGATAGATAGATAGATGCATAGATAGGCATGTTGGATTCACTGATTTATGTTTTCAGTATGTTCACAAGTTTTAATTCTCTTGTTGTTATGTGCCTTCAGGTCAACTCTGACTTAAGATGACTTACTACTAGGGTTGCCTTGACAAGGTTTATTCAAAAGAGGTTTGCCATTGTCTTCTTCCTAGGCAGAGTATGATTTGTCCAGGGTCACACAATTGAGCTTCCATGGGAGTACTGTTCCCAGAGTCCTAGTCCAACACCCAAACCACTATACTGTCCTGACAGACTCTTAGAATCATAGAATTGGACGAGATCCCAAGTGCCATCCGGTCCAACCTCCTGCCATGCAGGAGCACACAATTAAAGCACTCCTGATAGATGACCATCCTGTCTGTGCTTAAATAATTTGGTAAGCGTCAATTAAAGCTGGAATTTGGGGATCCGTTTTAGTACATTTTAACTGGTGGGACTGGGAGCGATAAGCCCACCTGCTTTTTAGTGAGGACATTTTTTGTTCTGGTCTAAAATGGTACCCGATCCCATCTGATCTTGGAAGCTAAGATGGGTCAACCCTTGGATGGGAGACCCGCCAATGAATACCAGAAGCTATATTTCAGAGGAACTCGTGAAAGTCTTCCTCCCAAATACTCCTTACCTAAGAAAACCCTGGGATCACCATATGTTAACAGGCAACTTGAAGCGCGCACACACACACACACAAAATGGGAATTATAAATATAAATAAATAATAAAAATACTCTAATGAAAGGTCATCATGCCTTTTAAAAAATCTTTCTTGTATGCATCCTTTTTTGTCAAAAAAGAGGGGAAGGTATCGAAGCAGGCATTTTTCTCCAAAATGTAACTTCATTAGAATTAAAGTTGATCAAGTGGTTAAAGGGGAGAGGATTAACCAACGGCAGAACTCTTTCATGGCCTGACACCCCTGGTTCCTGAGACATAACATACCAAAAGCAGACACACTTTCGCACATCTCCCCATAAGCATGCCCAAGCCTGCCCGGCTGCCTTTTTTTGGCTCCGGTTTTGCTCTCCAAAATGCTTTCCCAGCCAAGCCTGCTCCCCCAGGGCTGCCATAAAAAGTTGTCGCAAGAATGTGTGTGTGATTTATTATTATTATTTTATTCATTTTAACACAAACAGTCCAATTCGCAATCAAAGTAATATACACTCAGAAAATAAAAAAAGACAGTTGGGTTTTTTGTGTTTTAATGGTCTGTGACTGCGCGATAAAGATTGGCATTGACATAAAAAGACAGAAAGAAAAGAAAAGGGGGAAAACCCTAACCTTAACCCTATACAATAGGACTCTGGCCCACTCACTCCCAATCCTGATTTAATGAAAAGAAAGAAAAAGGGAGGGAAAGGATTTGAAAATATTGTTATTCCACTATTGCAGATCAAGCTAAATAGCACAAGCCTTACAACATTAGATTTCTTATTGCTCCCAAGAAAATCCATAAATGGTTTCCAGTCTTTCAGAAAATTTCCAATTGGGTTATCATTTTTAAATGCATGTTAATTTGGTCATTTGGGTTAACTCTGCAACCTTAATAATCCATTCATCCGTTGTCAGCGCTTCAGTCAATTTCTAGTATTCTTGCTGCAACTGTATATCAAAGAAATAATCCATATTTACTCTCCAATTCTTTGTTTATAATACCCAACAAAAATATTTCTGGTAATATTACAAAATCCAACCTTTTTTTTTTTTTTTTTTTTGATTTTTTGATTTTTTGGATTAACACATAAATCTTAGAATTTCTTACAGTGTATGGAAAAAAGAGCCGCTCTTATCTTGATATCCCCAACATTAGTTTGAAACACTCAGGGACATTTTTGAGAGCTTATTTGGAGTTAAATGCCATCTATACACCATCTTATACCATCTTAAAATTTTCTTTTAAATCGCTGCACAAAATAATTTTTATGTCTTTAGACCACATTTTCCCGATACACCCATATGGACAGTATGCTCTAAATTTTGGGCCCATCTTATCAGATACTCTTTTACAGACTCATCTTCTGTCTGTAATTTCAAAAGCCGTTTATACACTTTTTTTAATTGCATAGTCGTCATCTTTGCACGCCTCTAAATAAAACTCATTTTCCACAACCTCTGTGGATGCATTTCTCATATCTTGATTAAATCTCTCCTTAAGTTGTGTATAAGCAAACCAGTTAAGATCTTTGCCTTCATCTCCCTTAATTTAAACTTCCAACCATCCTGTTCAAAGATCCAATTTTTTTACCCATTAGTTCTTTAAAATAACAAGGTTTTCTGCGGCAAGGTGGCTAACACTATCTTCGGAAAAGTGTCCATTTATATTTAACACCAAATTCATGTACTTAAACCAAGCTTGTAGGAGAGCCTTTCTGATACAATGATTTCTAAATATACCTTGCCTTTATCACACCAGCGATAAGCATGCCAACCAAATAATGGCCTTCTTCCAAGAATCTCACACCTCTAAGCAATATCTATTCCTTCAGCCATACAAAACAACAGGACTTGTAGTACAACTTGACACTAGGCACATCCAAGCTGCTCCTTTCTTTAGCATCAAACTGTGTTTTAAATTTTATTCTGGGTTTCTTTGCCCGCCAGACAAATCTAGAAATCTCTTTTTGCCGTTGCACAAAAGGTATTCCATTTCTTATAATAGGGGTCATTGTGAAAGAGGAATAAACACCTTGGCAAAACGTTTGCTTTTATTACTGCAGTTCTACCCAAGTGTGCAATTTATTTAGCCAGCTAGCTAGCAGTCCAGAATATCTGCACCTTTCCCCCACACACACACAAAGGCATTTTTTAAGATATATGATTCTGATTCAACTATCTCGGCTGTTCAGTAGGCGTACTCTGAAAATTCTCCATGGTTTTTCAAGTGATGATCAACACATTGCCCTTGTTTATCTACAGAAAGGATGAGAAACCTTGAGCCTTGGCGCCAGATCTGGCCCTCCCAGCATCCCCATTCAGCCTTGTCGCGTGGCATGTTTCTCTTTCTGTTCAGGTTCAGTTACTGTCAGAAAGTGATTAAAACAAAAATTTTCACTGAGAATTGAGATCTGCTGAAGGAGTCCTCTTCTGTGTCCCATAGGGGACAATACATTGTAGGAGGACACAGGAGAGGACCTTCTCTGCTGGGGCACCGCAGTTGTGGAATGCTCTCCACCTGAAGGTCCAGTCGGCACCTACACTGTGTCATTCCGGCACCATTCAAAACATGGCTTTTTATGAATGCCTTTGGGACCTGATTGATTGAATCCAATTTCATAGAACCATAGAGTTGGAAGAGACCCCAAGGGCCATCCAGTCCAACCATCTGCCATGCAGAAACTCATAATCAAAGTATCTTAAGTGGATATTATTGCATGCTGCCCTGTGATCTTTAGATATTGTAATAAATAAATAAGTTGGTTGTGCTGGTCTTAACCTTTTGCATATAGCCCCAACCCATCACTTGGAGTGTTGCTCCAAGAGCTTCTCTACAGTTAGAATCATAGAATCCTAGAGTTGGAAAAGACCCCAAAGGACATCCAGTCCAACCCCCCTGCTGTGCCAAACACACAGTCAAAACACTCCTGGCAGAGGGCTGTCCATCGTCTGTTTAAAAACCTCCAAAGAAGAAGACTCCACCACACTCCCAGGCAACGTAGTCCACTGTTGAATAGCTCTTGCTATCAGAGTGTTCTTCCTAATGTTTAGGTAGAATCTCTTTTCCTGTAGTTTGAATCCATTGCTCCGGGTCCTATTCTCTAGAGCAGCAGAAAACAAGTTTGCTCCATCCTCAACATGACATCCCTTCAAATATTTAAGCATGGCTATCATGCCACCTCTTAACCTTCTCTTCTTCAGGGACTAAACATACCAGCTCCCTTCATAGGGCATGGTTTCCTATGAGTGTGGCCCTCGGGCCGAAAATGGTGCCCCATCCATGTGTGTTTCTTGCATCTGCTATAAGCTTCTTTTGCTGCTCTTTGAATATGTTGTGAGGAACTCCTCTTAGTGCTATGAACAGAGAGATCCGATGGTCAAGATGGATGAGATGCATCAAGATGGAGGCCTGGGACAGTCATTGATGAATTGACTGGTACAATGCATCCAGCCATTCCCCTCCCTCCCTTCTATCACTTCCCCTTGGAAGTTATAGTGCTTCTGGATTGTTGATGGCTGTAGTAGCAACAGCAGATAGAAGTCTTGCTCTGTGTATTTGTGTGTGTCATAGTCTATTAGGGGTGATAAAAGGTCTCCCACCAATATATATGATGTTCTTGTTTGGTACCCCTCCATTGCAAGCAGAAACGAAATGTTAAGCAATGCCATCTTTTTACAGACCTTAACAATGGTATAGAAGAAAATTACTCTCCACAAGACTGGAGTGAGGTCCTTTTTCCCCCCAGTATTTTTATTTTTGGGGGGGGGGGGGAGCAAAGTTCTTAGTGCTGTTTTTGTTTGGTTTTCATCAGGTACTCAACACTTCTTAGAATGTCATCTACAATAAATGGCTCTTTTCTTTCTAAAATGTATTTTATTTTATTTTATTATGGATGTCACCCTATGCAGTGACATGTTAAATTTCCCCCTGCCCCTAAAAAAAAGTACCGTATTTGTTTTCAGTGTTGGAGTTAGCTTTGGGACTTTTGGAGGGAGGTGTTCATTAGAATTTTATATGCTAAGCTTGCAAATAGCGATTGAGCAATTTACGGTCAACCAAGGGAAATCTTTGCTGTATTAAAACGCATGATATACATAAATTCACTAATAACTGATTAGCATCAAGAGCAAAAATAAGTTTTCTTTATTAATTTATTTATCAAAACATCCCTCCAAATAGATCATAGGGGAGAGCTTGCAAGTAAAAGTATAACAAACAGCTTAAAAGAATAAAAACAAATTTTAAAATCTCAAAACTTATCAAAGTTAATGAGTTAAAACACATTCTAAAAGATTTTGTTTATATATGTATTCAATTTATATATATATTGTTCTTTAACTTTTCTTTAACTTTTTGCTCCAGTAACTTTCTGGTGCAGCCCAAAAATTGCTGTATTCTCTGTGCTTTTGCAGAGAATGAGACACCCCTAGGTGAACTAGAATACATCACCCATTTAAAGCAGTGATGTATATATATGCTTCCAGTTGTTACTCCTGGATTTAATATATTAGAAAATCTCCCCAAGGGGAGGAAAAATTCAGAGTGTGGATTAATACAGGTGCTTTAAATGAATCTGGGTGAAGAGGAGAGAGAATGATCTCTGGCTAGGAATGAGGGAAGTCACAATAATCATCATCATCATCATCATCCAGTAGATCTGGAAAGGGTGAGGAAGCTGGTCTTAAACCAGTGTCTATTTCACACAGTGTTCTGTGCAGTGGCCCACCAGATTGAGAAGCACAGGACACAAAGATAAATAGCCTTCCACTGTTTATAGACAACAGCTGGAATGGAGAGATACAGTGCCTCCGACATTGGATGCTCCATTTAGATGTCTTGATCCATGGTCTCTGGTCGACCTCCCCTGTCCTGTGAATTCACCTAGGTAGGGCAGGGATAAGAAAATGCATGGGGACCCAAAACCTTCTGCAGGCCACATTCCCACAGCGAGCCCAAATATATCTCAGTTTTTCTCAGCCGTCTGTCATAAACTGATGAGAGGAGGTGATGTGTCACTGCCTGTTGCCATTTTGACTGGGACAGCCAAGGAAAATGGAGATATTTGAGGGTAGTATAGAGTTCTGAGGTACTTAACTAGGTGGGACATACGTTTTCATGCATTTGGGGGGGCTTTCTTTATGGTTTGGAGGCAAAAATTGATTGAAATTGACATCTTTTTTAAAAACGAATTGTGTTTAGGGAGCTTTTGTGGACTGGTGGGACTTCAGGACCACAAAAGTGAGGGCCAGGGGCCGTGTGGTCAACAGGCCACAGTTTGCCCAACCCTAACCTAGGAAATGTACAGCACATAAGATGACACCTCTGTCAGATTTGGCCTCTGTGCTAATTCCTCTGTTCTTCCCAAGCCCACTCTCATACATGTGCTCTCTCTCTCTTCTTTTTCTGCTCTTCCTCTCCCATGACGAAGGATGGACCGCATGACAGAGGACGCCCTGCGCCTCAACCTTTTGAAGCGGAGCCTGGACCAAGCGGAAGAGCGGGATGACGTCCTCGCCAAGAGGCTGAAGATGGAGGGCCACGAAGCCATGGAGCGTCTGAAGATGCTGGCGTTGCTCAAGAGGAAAGACCTGGCGGGTATCGAGGTGCCCCATGAGCTGCCAGTCAAGCAGGATGGCCTGAAAGTCTACGAGGAGAAGCTGAACGGGAACCTGCGACCCCACGTGGACAGCCGGTCCTCAGGGAGGCCGGGGAAGGAGAACATCAATGACGAGCCGGTGGACATGAGTGCAAAGAGAAGGTAGGGAGAAGGCCCTTGGTGTCTTAACTGGCAAGAACAGTGGGCAACTTCCAGAGACGTGGGGGCTATACTATAAAAAGTCTCATGTGCCCTCAAGGGAACAGGGAAAGTGGGCAAATCTACCACAGTCCGTCCCCCCCCCCCCCTTATGTTTTATGCCCAGGACAGAAACAAGACCCATCACTAATTTTAAAAAAAATACCTAGCACAAAGAGCTAAAAGAGTATAACATGTATTAAACACCTACATAAAAAAAGCAATGTCCCCATGCAATGTAAATATCCTTGAAAATGGTAGTATTAGAACAGGGGTAGGCAGAATGTGGCCTATGGACTTCATGCACTCTCTGGACCACACTTTTACAACCTCTCTAGTCTCTGACCATATGATAATATTTTTTAAAGTGTGATTTTTGGACAATTTTTGCCTGAAAGCCAATACTTCCATTTTCTTTTGCAGTCCTTTCCTAATGGCAACAGGAAGCAACGCAGTGTTATTTCCAGTTACCATTCTGAAAGGGACTTCAGAAGAAAACGAAGGTATTTTGGCTTGCTAGGGCAGGAGGTGATCCAAGGAAGGATCAAGGGAATTGGCCTCTGCATCCCACACAGTGTCCCACCTCTGATTTAAAAGATTGTCTATTAATTATTGTAACCCTGTTTATAGGGTTGTGACTCGTGTAATACATGCAGTTTTCATATAGCTCCGTTTGTGTATACCTCTGTGTTTTCATACTACTGAATTGGGACAGTACCTTTTACATATTTGTTTAATATATACTGTTTCAACTGTTTGAGGTATTTTCATTCATTGTCATCCTGTTTAGCATGGTTCTGATTTAAGTCAAATGCTTCAAAAGGTTGCCATGCAGATTATGGGCCGGTCTTGTTCACTATTTCTCTGGGGATAGGAGCAGAAAGGTGGGTAGAAATGGCAGGGGAAAGGATATGGTGGGCAAGGGATACTTGCCCCTGTTCACAGTCTCTTGTCCCCTAGTGCTTAGGGACCTCATAGCTTATGTTCACACCCTACGTTATTGGGCGGGGGCGCAAAAAGAGATAATAGAAAACCCGAGACTTGATGTGAGCTCCATCTTGAGCTGTGAAATCTTGACTCAGCCATGCAGTCATGAGTGGCAAGGAGACAAGATGCCAGCCGTGGGCGGAAGAAGAGATGCCTGCAAGGCAGCAGCACCTTGGACGCTACGCTCCATTCGGCTGGTGCGTGGTCTGGGCTGCCTGCCTACCATCTGCCCCACCGCCTCTGCTTGCTGGTCGTATCTATTCCCTTTGCACTCCAACAGAAGGATCTTGGCATTATGGAATGCTGTGCAGGAGTGGTTCACATCGATGAAGCACCATGATGGGCTGCTTTGTAGAAGCGTGGAAGTGGTGCACTGGAGAGTCAGAGAGGAAAGGGCCTATTTCAAGCAGCAATGTGAGATCTGAGGCCTTCACACTACACAGTTATTGCACTGAGCCCACTTCAGTTGCCACAGATGCCTTCTGTGAAATCCTGAGAGTGGTAGTTTGGGCAGGCACTAGATTTCTCTGGCTGTGAATTCTAAATTGTTATGTTCCTTCAAGTCATTTCCAGCCTAAGGTGAACCTATCACGAGGTTTTCTTGACAGGATTTTTTCAGTGCGTGTTTGCCATTGCCTTCCTCTGAGGCTGAGAGGACTGTAACTTGCCCAAGATCGCCCAGTGGGTTTTCATGGCTGAGTGGGGACATGAACCCTGGTTTCCAGAGTCATAATCCAACACCCAAACTACTACACCACACTGGCTCTCTGAACACGTGTGCATGTGCCTTCAGGTGGCCTGTAGACTTTGGTTTGCCCATTCTTTCCTCCGAAATACAGCCAACGGCACCTAGTATTCATTGGCAGTTTCCTATCCAAGTACTAACCAGAGCTGACCCTGCTTAGCTTGCTTAACTTGCAAAATCAGGTGGGATTTGGTGCCTTTAGCAAATCTCAGGATTCCATAGGATGTTGCAGGCAGTGGATACCATCCTAGACAGTGAAACTTCCTCCACATTGTATCTGATGTTAATCATTGTTGATGGGGGGGTGTTTAATTTTTTGGAGTGGCCCCTGCATTGGTATTTCACCAAGGGATTCCCCCCCCCCCTTACATTCCCAGAGCTGCTCTGGAGTGAGCAATCTGTCAGGGAACAGATTCCTTCCGGGGGATCATCTATCTGACATTGCATGACTGTTGTAGGCAGGGTTCGAGGCAGTGGTGCCTGGCTGCAGATGGAAAAGAGGGTGGGAGCCACCTCTTCTGCCTTCCTTTGTCTTCTTTCACCAGCACTTTTTATCTCTCCCTTCTTCACCCTCCTCTCTTTCCCTTTCTCTTTCTCCCTATCCTCTACCTAGGAGAAGAGCAGAGCGCTCTCATCAAAGACCCAAACTTATTGATTGATTGATTGATTTAAAAAATTACATCCCCTCCTGTATCTGAGGGTCTCTGGGCAGCATACCATAAAATCGGTCCAGAACCATTTGAAGAGAATAATTTAAAAACATTAAACACACATTAAACCATTTAACACTTCAGACAGTTCAATCCAGATAAAACAACTTAAAATAATGTAAACCGTTAACACATGTGCAGATTGGATAAAATCACTTAGGACCCAAAGACATTAATAAAAAGCCACGTTTTGATGTGGTGATGGAATGGGACCAGTATTGGCTCCACTCAGGCCTCTAATGGGAGGGTATTCCGTAACCGGATAAATCAGGCGTGCACCGCCCACCATGCAAGAACCTAACCATTCCCAGAGCTGCTAGCAGAAGGTTTTTGAAGTTAGGCCAAGATTGGCCAATCTTGCTTCAAGATCTGGAGAGTTCCTTCGACGGGAAGGAACCTAAGGATTCTGGGGTAAATTGAAAGATTTATTTAGTACTTGGGTTACTTTCATGATGACACCACCTCCTCCTTTTTCTTTGAGCATTGTAAACCTTTCCTTCTGCCCCCTCTCAGTTAACAGGAGCCGTCTGCAGCAGGTAAAGCTGGTGACTATCACCTCTTACCCCCACTGTCCAACAATGGGTTCCTTGCTCTACTCCTTCCTTTGACCATGTGGGATTTTTCTCCAAACTTCCACAAAAAAATAAAGGGTCAAAGGAAGGAGTAGAGCAAGGAACCCATCTGCTTCTTTCCCACTTTTCCTCTTGATTTTTTCTGTGTAAACCATCTCCGGAGACCTGTCGCTCTCACATGTCCTGTGCAAGTAGACCACACAAGCTATTCTTTGGAGCCTCTCTGGATGTCTTCTCATTGCACATCTAGATTGAAGCTCTTTGGAGTTGTACACTCAGGCATGCATCTCCATAATAAGTTGATGCCTGGTGCAGAACTAGTTGGGTATGTTGGAAATCCCGAGGAGTCCAGCTCTTGCATCGGTTCCTTTCTTTTCCCCTCAAGCCATTAGTTTTTCACAGTGGCAATGTCAAGTTTGGAAAGTTACAAGTATCTTCTGGGTATAAAAAGTCTGGGCATTCTTTAGGTTGCAGCTGTTCCACATAGTTTCTATGGAATCTGGCCTCTTTGGCATTCTGGACTCATCGGAGATTCAGTTTTGTGTTTGTTTCCTAAAAGTTGCAAATGCCTAGTACTTTGGGTAGCGATGGAAAGTGTGCACATAAGCAAGACAGAAGAGTTAAAGAGTTTTTGGTGCTGAGAGTTTCCTTGCACAGACCCACTTTGCCTATGGAGCCCAGTGCTTTTGCTCCCACTCCTCATCTCTCCTTTGAGACATTACCCCACTTCCCCAAAGCCTTCCAGTTACAAAAGTAGTGTTGCACCCACTTTGAATAATCTCTCTTACGTAAAATAGGGACTCTCTATCGTTGACTTCAAGTTGATGCATGGGCAGAGACTATTTCCCCACCCAGCCCAGTGGTTGTTGGGGGCATTTGCCAACAAAAAAATAGCTGAGCCTCTCTTTGTGTGGGTGTGATGTCACAATGGTGGACGACAGCAATTGGTTACCGCTTGCTTACATCACCCGTCTCCAAGTGACGGGAAGTGGCGGACGTTTTGGGGACCCAGTGGTCGACTTCTTGGTTGCCGTTGGGTCCGGTCCCAGTTTCAGCTCCCCCATATCAAGAGAGAATCTTTTCAAAGTTTGCAATGAGTGTGGAGTTCAGGTATTACAGTGTTCTCTCCTAAAGAGCTTTTTCTTGTAGTGCCTCTAATTTAAATGTCCATCACGTGTCGTTTCTGAAGCTACCCAACTGAACGAGGCCGTTTGTGAATGTTTTCCCTTAGGGGCAACATCTCCTTTTCTTCTCCTCTGTTTCTGGATTCCTTAATAAGGGGCAGAAATATCTGAGAGGTCTTGATTGTTTGCTTGAACTTTATTTCTAGGCCTTCAAGCTTGATCGTATTAATTGGATCCAACTACTTGTTAATTGAGGTTTCGAACCTGACCCTTTGCTAACGCGGTTAATAACAAGGAAAGAACCCAGAATTCAGGGCTTTTTGATGGCTTCCTTCTTGTATTATATTGTACAATAGCACAGAATCTTAGAATGTAAAATGGGCCTTGTTCTTCTGCTTTGTATTCCAAACCAGCTGTTCATGTACCTTTCCAGGTGAACACTGTGACTTGCCAACCACCAGTGTCAGTTGACCACTCTGCTTGAGTGAGAAGTTTGTGGCTTGAAAGAAAGAAAGAAAATTTTGTAATGTTTTTCTGCCTTTAGGTCATTCCAACTCATCGGGGTGATTTAACTAAAATAGGTATCTGCAAGACTAGCTTTCTTTCAGATGTTAAAGCAGCAAGTGGACAAAGCGGCCAGGCCTGGTCTCGAATCAGTTTATGTAGCAGTAGTTTAACAGTGTTTGAATAGGTCTGTGGCTGATTTTTTTTTCTTTTCTCAGACATGAATTTTCTTAGCGGAATTGATAGCAAAAGAAGGAAGGGCACTTGTAAAATTAGATGTGAAATAGGCACACTGGAATAATTGGCTTCAGCTTGAATTTTGGGAGGAACTGAAAACGAAAGAGCAGGTGGACACATGTGAAATTAGATGTGAAATGGACACAATTCACAAGGTTTGAGTTCAGCCTAAATTTTGGGAGGAACTGAAAATGGAAGAGGAGGAGGACATGTGTAAAATCAGGTGTGAAATTAACTCTCTGGATTGATCTGGGTGGGAGGAATTGATAGCAGAAAGGGGTGAAAATGTCTCCAGTGTTTTGCAGGGAAGTTGGGACCAATATTTTGGATGTAAATGCTCTGACTTTTTTGCTTCTGCCTGTCACCATGATTAAAACCACAGAAAATCCCACAAGAAGTTCACGCTATGACAGTATCACTGCAAAAAGCATGCATGGGATATACCATTATGGGAAGTGAAATATGGCGATTGGGAAGAACTGTGGCTTCCTTTGCACATTGCAGTCTGATTCAGTAAAGTGTGCAACTCAGTTTCTTTCTCACAATTTCTTCATTTCCTCCTTCCCCCGCTCCCCAAATTCAGCAGTGACCAGGACAGGGGGCGGCTCACCCCCTCACCAGATATCATTGTCCTTTCTGACAATGAGGCCTCTAGTCCACGCTCCAGTTCCCGCATGGAAGAGAGACTCAAGGCTGCCAATCTGGAAATGTTCAAGGTAAGGACTGAGAGGCTGAGAATGTCAGATTCATTCAGCCCAAAAGAGTATGCAAGATCATAGATTACACAACTTCTCTTTTCATCTCTTTCTCAGTTTTTGATATGCAGTATGGTAGCTTCATTTCAGGAGGTGCACAAGTGCCCTATCTACATTTTAACTTAAAGCACATGTAATTGTCATGAAAGAAAGTCTTGATAGTTCCAGGGTTCCCTAAAATGTTTCCCATTAGCCTCCCTAAAGTGCTTTCTTGTTTGTGTGCTTAAGTTAGCATTAAATATGAAACTGCCCATAAAGGCTGTCAGACTAATCAGACCCTCCTAGCCTTTGGAAGCCACCAACCAGTTCAGTCCATGATTTATTGCAGGGACAGAACTTGAAGAAGTTACTTTTGGGGGGACTAAAACTCCCAGAAGTAATACTCTCATTCCATTCTGCTTGGGTCAGACCACATCTGAAGTACTGTGTCCAGTTTTGGGCATCCAAGTTTGAGAACAGTATTGATAACATGTCCAGAGAAAGGTCTGCGGTACGGTTGAGGGTGTTTAGCATAATTAGCCTAAAGAAGCTTGAGAGGGTGGTATGATACCCGTGTTCAAATGTTCAAAGGGTTGTCATGTGGATGATGGATAAGCTAGGTTTTTGCTGATCCAGAGGGTAACACTGGGTTCAAATTACAAGAAAAGAGATTTTGGCTCAAAATTAAACAATGGAATGAACTACCTCAAAAGGTGGCTCACTCTCCTTTAAATAGAGTTTGGATGGCCACCTCCCGGAGATCATTTAGCTGTGGATTCCAGCACTGGTAGGTGGTTGGACTAGATAACCCTTGGGATCTCTTCCAGCTCCATGAGTCTATAAAATATGGGCCAGATAGAGCCACTAATTCAACTGTTGGGTGATGAGTCAACCCAAAGGTATCAAGTGGATGTATTCTAATTAGGACTAATAGTAGGAGTCAAGCCATGATGCCACAGAGACGATGTTACTAGCCCGGTCAGTGAAAATGTTTTGAGCCATAACTTGGATGAGGAACTCTGATGAATAAAGAGGGAATGCTGAGCTATAGGAGAAGGTCTTGAGCTTTGATTCTTTGTCTCTGTGAATCTTTTGTCACCTAAAAGTACTGTAAGTAAGATGCATGCAACTCTGTCTCCTTCCCTCCCTCTGCAGGGCAAAGGCATTGAGGAGAGGCAGCAGCTCATCAAGCAACTCCGGGATGAGCTGCGGCTTGAGGAGGCCCGGCTGGTGCTGCTGAAGAAGCTACGACAGAGCCAGCTCCAGAAAGAGAATGTGGTACAGAAGGTGAGGCATCCATCCTAGACTGGGTGGGCTGGTTCTGTGATGCCCCAAGATGGTTCCCAGACTTTTGTACTAGTATCACTTGAAAAGTGTTAAGCCACAGTGTTGCACACGTCTACCAGCTCTTTGCGCTTCTGAACAAGGAAGTCATGCTCAGCATGGCTTTCCTCTCCCAATTGTGTGGAGAACGATGTCATCCTGAAGGGGGGGGGGAGTCTGCATTCATTAGGATTTCTTCATTCTCAAAAGCCACCACAGTTGCCTGCGGATCACATTTCCATCTCCGAGGCCTAAACTGAGTGGGCAGCAGAGAGAGCCCAGTGCTCAAAGATGCTGCTGGGCATCCTCATAGTTGCCAGGTGGGCGGGCATCTCCTCCCTTGTTTTGAAAGCTGATTATGAATAATAAAAGGCATTTTTTGAATTCCAAGTTTGCTTTGCCTCCAGTTTTAGAACAAAAAAGTTCTACTTGGGGCACCAGAAATTTTATTTATTTACTTATTGCATCTATACACTACTTTTCTCCCAAGATGAGATCCACGGTGAATTTAAAACAAGATTAAATTAAAATTTTATATTCAACAGTTTAAAAATAATTGAACAATATTATTATTATTTTTAAAAACATGGTAAGAACAGATAAAAGCACATTTAAGACATAGTTACTATTAACTGATTTGTACAAATAAAATACAGCACACCACACTCACTACTGCTACATAATTTAAAACCCAAACCCTGGCCTGAATAAAAAGGTTTTCCTCTGCAAGCATAAAGAGAGCAGATATGGGGTCAACCAGACTTCCTATGTGAGGGTGTTCGATTCTTTTAAGTTCTCCATGAACAATTGCACAAGTATCTCTCTTTTCCTTTCTGCTAGACTCCGGTTGTGCAGAACGCAGCATCTATTGTCCAGCCATCTCCTGCCCATGTTGGACAGCAGGCTCTGTCCAAACTTCCCTCCCGGCCTGGAGCTCAGGGGGTTGAGCCCCAAAATCTCCGCACATTACAGGTAAGAGATCTCCACACAGTGGGGTTGTGGCTCCTAACTTAATCGTCTCGTTCTTGGGCCATTGAGGCACAGCTATTGTCATTCTATTGGGAGATTACTAACCTCCAGATGTTAACATCTGTTAAAACAGTCCAAGTTCCACAATAACTGCAGCTATTGTGCATATTGCAAACTGCAGTCAGTCTCATTCAAATTAAACATAAAAGTCAGGTGTTTCAGGGAGATTGCTTCTTATCCATTCATGAAGCTAGAGATCCCTTGTAAGAATTCAGTGTTTTGCCTGGAGGTATGAAGTTGGCCGGCTAAGCTTTCTTGTATAAGTGGAAAGCCGTTGAGTTATCTATCTGCTCATTCCCTGCCCCACAAAAATGGCTTGTCTCAGCCATGAATTTTCTGTGTTCCCTTTGCCTTATTTGACTGCTGGAGCTAGATGAATTCACATGTGCTTTCTTTATGAGAGTAAAAATAATACATTGCAAACAGAGGTAACAAAGTGTTCCTGGGCTTTTTTTAAAAAACAAGGTACCAGAGGCAGAAATAACACAGAAAGAACATGAATAAGTTTCTACTTCATTAAAAAGGAGGGCAGTTCAGCATGTTTCACCAAAACTTTTAGTCAGAACTAACCAGCATGCACATGTGAAATGAAACAACCAGCTCAGGAAAGCCTTGCATTAGCAAACAAAAACATTTTGAACCTTCTGGAGACCATTACAGATCTTCTTCCAAAATATATTTGGGGATTACCTTTTCCTTCACCAGCCTCTAAATTTCTCTTTGATATCCATTTTGGTGACCAAACTTATAGATCTGTGTTTCTGTGGGGGTAGCTGGTGAGGCAGGCTTATCTGCTCTCCCCTTTTGTCTCTGTTTTGTTGTTCACGGAGGCATGCTCAGGTAAGACACAGGTCCTGTTTACCTTGCCTTTGGCAGGCAAGCAGACACAGCTGCAGTAGGACTGGCCTGCTAAAACAAAAAGCTCTTTGCCCACCAGCAAAAGGAAAGCAGGGAGGGAGCCAGCCCAGCCTCCCATGGAAGGGAGTTCCAGAGGATGAGAGCAGCCACTGAGAAGGCTCTCTCTTGTGTTCTTACCAAGCACGCCCAAGAGAAAGCCTTCCCCCATAGGGCTTAGGGCCCTTGCAGGTTTGTATCGGGAGATGTGGTCTTTCAAATAGCCATGCAAAGCACATGATAGAGCATTGCATAACTGTGTGAAAGACCATACCTCTCCATGCATGCAGAAGACCCCAGGTTTGATTCCAAGCCACAGCAAAGAAAGTTTCGATCTGAAATCCTTGAGGACCCCTTACCAGTGTGCGAGGACAGCAGGGAGTGAGGTGGACCAGGGGGTTGACTCCAGGTATAGGTATTTATTTGAAGTGGTGACAACAGAACACATCTGTCACAGGCACTGGTGGGCAGGCATCTGAACCATCATGAACATTCTGCGCTGGCCAGTTAATAGTCAAAGTCCTGTGTCTTCCCTGAGTGGTGGAAAGAAAGCAGAGAAGGGGCCAACCTAACCCCCAATGAGAGGGAACCCCATAGGCTGGCAGCAGCCACTGAGTAGGCTCACTTCTATGTTCTCAACAAAGTTAGACAGTGAGAAAACCTTCCCTGCGGCTCTTAAAACTTGGGGAGGCTGATATTGGGAGATACAGTCTTTGAAAACAAGAACTCAGAATTGTCCCATTGCTTCTCCTGCTGACACAGGCATGCTTTTCCGTTCTGTCTCTTTTGGGCAGGGTCACAGCGTCATCCGATCAGCCACCAACACGACCCTCCCCCACATGCTTATGTCGCAGCGTGTCATCGCACCAAACCCCACCCAGCTCCAAGGGCAGCGCATCCCCCCAAAACCAGGCCTCATCCGCACCACCACTCCGAACATGAGCCCTGCCATCAGCTACCAGCCGGTGAGTGAAGCATGATCTGGGGGTGAATGGGTTGTGTGTTTGACCCTCAGTGGTGGGTGCAGAGCAGTAGATCTTGGCTTCTACGGAGATGATGCGATGACCACCTTATTATCATGTGGTAGCCCAGGATTTGACAGAAGTGAGAACTGGATCTGTTAGAGCCTGTAGACATTGATGTTAACACATCATCTTTAAATTGTTCATGCTAATTTGTAAATCATTAAGCCATTAAGAAGATTTATGAAATTAATTAAGTAATTAACTTATTAGTTAAATCATTGAACTGTTGTATTAAAATATCATTTAGAATTATTGGTGAATATGATCAGTAGCAAATTAAAGCAATGGGAATTGTCAGTCATTATTTGAAAATAGAATTGTTGGTGCTTAACCAGTAAAATCATAAATTTTAAAATGGTTGCTGGGAATGGATTAGGAGGAATAAGTAGATGTCTAACATATTATTTTAAAGCTCAGGGATCTGCTTTAGATCCCTAGGTGACTTACTGATCATCAGCTATCGCTTCTGGCTCCCAACAAAATTATTCTCCTTCCCCAGATTATGTTATCAAAATGAAGGTAGTTTGGAATAACCGAGGGTGGATTTCTCTGAGGCAGGACTATGAGCGTCATTCATTTCTTATATTCAGAATACGTTATTGGGTTTAGAATTACTTAATTCTAAGCATAGTTATTTTGCATCAGGCTCACCTAGATGGAATCACTTGATTCTTTTATCTTTTTTTAGTAGATCTCATAAGCCTGAAGTCTGCCCCACTAGTGCCATAGCTAAACGTTTCAGTTTTGGAAGTGAATAGTTAGATAACCTTCATTTGGATATTGATAGTGAAAAGTAACAATGCGGCCTGAAGGATGCCAGGCTTAGACCTTGGGAATGTTACTTTTTTGGTCCATAATGACTTGTTATTAAGTTATTCTGGGAGCTGTAGTCATAAAGGTAATATTTCCATGCTTGAAGCTATCTTTCTGTTACTAATCCTGGCTGAGGGCAAGTCTACAGGGTCTAAGCTGTGGAGGGGAATGCAGTTCCTAAATTCATTTTATCACTCCCAGAAATTCCCCCATGCTTAGTGATTTTCATCACCCACCTCCCAGAATTCTCCCCAAATGGCCAAAAATGGCAACAAAAAGTGGCATGATATATTTTCTAATGTGCATGGTTATCCATGTGCAGCTTGTTAACCTGGGGGGGGGGGCAGGGTGAAGATTGCCCACACTCCCCCAATTGCCTATCCCTGGTCTAAAGCAAAGAGAGATCTTTGCTATGCTCCTCGTCTGTTATCCCTTGACCTGGATCTGGCAGGACTTGAACCTGGAGCCTTCTGTGTGCAAATCCAGTGCTCTGTTTGTGCACTACGGCCCCTCTCCATGAGAATGCTTCCGCCGCAGATGGTGAATGCTTCTTGATTTTTGAGATATGACTGGTGTCTTATTGCTAAATAGCACATGTCCTGTCTCTAACATCCTCTCTTTTCCTCCCATACATACGTGTTCCCTCTTCAGCAGTCCAGCTCAGCTGTCCCCTGTCAACGCACCACGTCCTCCACCATCTACATGAACCTTGCCTCCCACATCCAGCCGGGCACGGTGAACCGGGTCTCATCGCCACTGCCTAGCCCCAGTGCACTCAACGACGCTGCCAACTCCCAGGCAGCTGCCAAGCTCGCCTTGCGCAAGCAACTGGAAAAGACTCTCCTGGAGATCCCGCCCCCCAAACCCCCTGCCCCGTTGCTCCACTTCCTGCCCAGTGCAGCCAACAGCGAGTTTATCTACATGGTGGGGCTGGAGGAGGTGGTGCAGAGCGTCATCGACAGCCAAGGTAAAAGGGAACACCGAGACAGAACTGACCTCACCAGATAGAGGGGGTTGCAGATAGGGAACGCAGTCCACATGGGATGCAGGAAAGGTGTGTATTTTGTGATGGGGCATCAGAAAATAAAAGTATGACCTGAAAACACTGCTTATAAAGTGGTAGTCCCCTGTTGTATCTGGAATTTCTTAGTTTTTGTAATCTGACATCTATAATGAATTAACTTGTCCTAGCTTGTATCCTCTACTTCCAAGCAAACTTACCTGTATAAAATAGTCAATGAGGCAGCAACAAGAAGGCTCACCAGAGACAGGGGATGTGTTGTGGGCCTCATTTTAAGAAGTTGATGCTCCTTCGTATGTGAGGATCTCTAAGCTTTACATATTTTTCTCATGCGTGGGTAACACACACACACCTGCCTATGTATCTGCCTGCCTGCCTGCCTGCCTAGCTATTTCCAAGATAGCTTGGATATTTGTGTATAGTAGTGGTGGGGATGTTGAATTTAGGCACACAGCTGCCTAAATATTTTTCACACTCAGACATATGCACACACTTAACCAGGTCTTTAGCCAGGGCTATGCATAGCTGTGCTTTAAAGTTAAGATTATATGGGAGGAGCAGACTTTAATGTAATAAAAAATAAAGTTTTGGGCCTGTTTGAGGGGTTTTTTAATGTTGCATGCTGCAAAATTTGAGGCAAACTGAACCATGTTTGCACAGCTTTTGTGCCTGATGAATTTTGCTTCTGTTAAAGGCAAGGAGTAAGTATCCTCAGATCTCTGGGCCTTGGAAATCTCAGTGTCACACACACCCTCCTGCCCAGAAATGACTTCTGAGAAGGGACTGACACCTCTCACCACCTTGTCTTCTACCCTGTCTCTGTCCTTACAGGTAAAGCTTGCGCCTCCCTTTTGCGAGTGGAGCCTTTCGTTTGCGCCCAATGCCGCACAGACTTCACCCCGCACTGGAAGCAGGAGAAGAACGGCAAAATCCTGTGTGAGCAGTGCATGACCTCCAACCAGAAGAAGGCGCTCAAGGCTGAGCACACCAATCGGCTGAAGAATGCTTTTGTCAAAGCTCTGCAGCAGGAACAGGTGAGGTCCTGCCCGCTCAACAGGATGGGAAGGAAGACAGTAACTGAGCAGGGAACGAAATGCCCTCTCCTACTCAGCATCTTCACACTGTTTTGTTTTGTTTTGTTTTTGAGGAGGGGAGGTGGTTTCAACCTCTGAACTAAGGACATAAAATCTCCACTGAATTTTTCCCCCCACTGAATAATTTCAGGAGTTCTCTCACCATTGGGTGACATCTTTCAGAGTTTTGTACATTTTTCAGTTAGTTTTTGCACATGATTTTTCTGCATGTGATTTTGTGCAAAATTGCCCTGTTGTCAGACAAACCTATATGGATGTCTAGAATCAGTGTTTGTGCGTGAGAAGTCATGATTCTCATGTAGAAAAACCAAATGCATTTCTGCACAGAATAATTTCCCCATATGCTTCAGGGTATGCAAATCGGTGGTGTGTGTGTGGAAATATTATTTTTCTTCTCATTGGGGGAAGAATTGTGGGAATTATTGCGAGGACAAAATGATTGGATATCGTGACTGTTGTCTTCCTCTGCTCCCTGCAGGAGATTGAACAACGGCTGCAGCAGCAGGCAGCCTTATCCCCCACCGCAGCTCCTGCCAGTGTGTCCAGCGTCAGCAAACAGGAGAGCATCATGCGACACCACACACTCCGCCAGGTAAGACACACCAAGATGCTCTGCCTACCCCATCCCTTGCTATAGTCCCTGTGATGAAATGCTTCTGCCACTTTCCACAACCACCTGCATTTAGCCAAGCCTAATTTGCCATTGGTTGCATACATATTGACAGCTAAGGAATGCTTGTTGTTATGTGCATTCATGTTGACTGATTTATTTGTTGTTGTATGTCTTCAAGTCATTTCTAACTTATGGCAACCCTAAGGTGACTCCGTCGTGGGGTTTTCTTGGCAAAATTTGTTCAGAGGAGGTTTGCCATCGCCTTCCTCTAAGGCTGACAGTGTATGACCTGCCCAAGGTCACCCAGTGGGCTCCATAACCGAGCTGGGAATCAAACTCTACTCTCCCAATTTAAACTATTATGCCATGCTGGCTCCCTTCTTTAATTTATGGCAACCATAGATGCACATTGTCTTGGCAGGATTTCTTCAGAGGAGCTTAGCATTGCCTTTCTCTGAAGCTGAGAGAGTGTGACTTGACCAAGGTCACCAGCAGATTTCCATGACTCAACACTTATGCTATCTAGTTCTTAGCTTATTCTTGTCACCTTAGAATAAGGGTGGGCAACGCACAGCTGATGAGCCTCATGCTGCCCACACCTATTTTTTGTGCCCCAAAACCTACCACTTTCAAGAAGAGAAATGTTGTTGTTATTGCATGGAGGATTGCCCTTCAGAAAGTGTAGTTTGCCTTTGAACCTAGCAGTGGGGTAAACCTAGACTGAAGAATAAGTGAGGGGAAGTTTGAAACTAGAGATGGACATCCAGCCACTTCAGGTTCAGATGGGAAGATACTGTGGCCCCTGATGGGTCCAGGTGTGTGTGGAAAACTGGAAAATCTCAAAAGGGGGTCTAAATTTGTGCCTGAACTTTTAAGGATCTCCATATGTGGAATAGTCAGTTTCTCTGACACCTTCTACTGCCACTCTGTTACAAACCTTGTTTTCTCTCCTCCGCCTTCTTCAGGCACCACAACCCCAGAGCACCCTGCAGCGCGGCATTCCCACTTCGGCCCGCTCCATGCTGTCTAACTTTGCGCAGGCCCCACAGCTTTCCGTCGCAGGTGGCCTCCTTGGCATGCCAGGTAAAACTGGGATAGAATTGGGAGGGCATCAGAAGTAGCCAGCCACCAGTTTCCTAAACATTGTGAACTAACAGCTTAGTTTAGAAACAAAGGAAGTAAATGGAGACACAGTCAAGGTGTATAAAAGTATCCATGTTTGGCCAAAAATAGGGAGAAACCAGGCTGTGGAACGGCTTGCCGGAGGAGCTCCGTCAACTTACCAACTTAAATAGCTTCAAAAAAGCTGTCAAGATGGATCTCTTCCGGCAGGCCTTTCCTGAATAGAAATCCTCAGCTATAAACAGACCCCCTTACACTTGCATTATGCTGCCTCTCTGCCCAATACATCATTTGCTATTAATAGATTTTAGCAGACTGTATTTTTTAAAAGTTTAATTCTTTTTTAAGGGGGGGTGTGGTAAGATATATTATCATGTATTATTATGTATTGTTTTAACATGTAAGCCACTTTGATTGCTATTATAGTAGAAAAGCGGTATACAAATAAAATATTTATTTATTTATTCATTCATTCATTCATTCTCCCTTATAATATTGTGTAATTTGGTGATGGGATAGATTTTTAAAAGAAAGACATCTTAGCACCACACAGAAAAAGTCTAGCAAAACCTGCAAATTCCTGCCATTGTTTTTATAACTTGCATTTCTTAACTTCTTATCTCTGTCTAGTTCTTTGAGCAGCTAACGCTCCCTGCTCCTTCCCCTTCCCAGTTCTTTAGAATTGGCCACCATGAAGAGAGAGTTGCATGAATCTTGCCTGTTTAAAGCCCATCCATCTCCAAGCTGGGATGCTGGTAATTTATTCCTTTTTTTTTTTTAATGCCCTTTCCAGGTGTCAACATTGCCTATCTGAACGCAGGGATCGGGGGCCACAAAGCATCAAGTCTGGCAGACCGACAGCGAGAGTATCTTTTAGATATGATCCCGCCACGCTCTATATCGCAATCCATCAGCGGGCAAAAATAACGCCAGCTGTGCCCTCCCCTTTCCCCTCCCTGTGACCTCTGACCTTCCCCCATGTCCGTCGCATGCAGTGCCTGTTCTGGTGCCTACCATATGTGGAGGAAAAGACAAAAAAAAGAAAAAAGTCAAAAAAAGAAGAAAACAAAACACATAAAAAAAGAGACAAGAACATTTCAAAAACTTCAGCAACCTGTTCTCTTCGGAAAGACGTCTTTCTCTGTCTCTCTTCTCATCTCTGGATTTTGTTAGCAGCGAGAGTTCCCCCTAACCCCCCCGTTGCCCCGATTCTGCCCGAGGTCAGAATGTGTCTGCTTGGACCCTGCACTATACACATGTTAACGCTTGTTTTATGCTCCTCTTATTTTTATTTTTAATTTTCGAATTTGTAATGACAACGCTTAGAATTTTTAATTGTCGTGTTCTTATTTTTATTCATGTTTTATTTTCCTCTTAACAACAGATGGTTAAAAACAATCTTTTTTGTTTTACGAATCTTCCTAAAAACTTTTCAAAGGCTCTTAACTCCTCCCAAACGGTGTGTTGTTTGGGGGCTTCAGCAGAAAGGTCTAGAGGTGCTTCCCCCCAGGAAGGGGGACAGGGAAGCCACCCCCATGGGTGTGGCTGAGTATGGAAAAGTCACAACACCAGCGGTTAGCTTGCACCCCGAGAGTCAGGCTTGGCGTGGTGTCTGCCCTGACAACTATTGGGGTCGGTATAGGGTGCAATCCTGCCCTGTTGTTCCTGATTCCTATAGAAAGGGCTGCTGACTGGTATCGAAGGGCCCGTTCTGCTCTAACATAGTGCGGCCGCAGATCAGAGCGCCATCTGCAGTCTTGGAAATGGGCATATTGATGGCAAAAGATGAACCGCAGTGTGGGCTTTCCGGTGCTCATTTCCTTCATTGTCTCCTCTGCCGTCCGTTTTTCCACAGCTGTAACCCTGTCCCACCTCCATAGCATTAAAACCCACCCGATCCAAAGGAACCATAGCCATCACAACGAGACCCCAGCAAGTTTTTCTGCAACCAGCAAGGGAAGAAATTGGGAGGTCGCCTTTCTGATCTCTGTCTCCTGTTCAAGTCTCTGAAACGTGTGTCTACCTTCCGGCAGAGGGACCCATCTGAAGATGCTTGCTCACTGCATCAGTCTGCCCTTCCAAAACACAGACCGGCCATCTCTTGCCACCGTCAGATGACTATCGTAGAGGGGATGCAACAACCCCCAAGGAGTCCGGCTGAGAAACGGGAGGCCCAGTCGATGCTGTCAGATCTGCCACTGTCATTGCTCAAAGAAAAGTACATCTGCTTTCAGACCTGGAAGCCTTCTCCTAACATCGCAGTCAATGGCTCTGTCACCTCCCAGGACTCTGCAAGGTTTAGTGTTCCCCCCCCCTCCATCCCACCCACTTTTGTCTTCAACCAAGCTCACATTTTCTCTTCTTCATCCCTCCCTGTTAACAATTCTCCAGGGTGAAATGTGGGCTCAGAGGAACAGGATGGACCTCCTCCTTTTGAGGTTCCCTTCCCAGGTTGGCTTTTAGTTTTTCCCCTCTGCTAACACTCCCTCTTTCCCCTTCCGACACAACAGCCGGACACCGCTGTGGCCTCAGATTCCCTTGGAAATTCCCCAAAGAGACCCTTCCCACCCTGCTAATAATCCCTTTGGGGCTTGTGCTGTTTCTGTTGTGCCCATCCCGTTCACACTCACTCTCTTTTCCGCCCCTCTCCATCACTGAGCACTTACAAATAAACTGGAGGCGGGCAAAAAGGTGTGCGTGTTTTAGGAAGAGGGCACTGTTTGGTAGGGGGCACAGGGTGCTTTGTAAAAGCTAGGAACAGATGAGCAGCACTTATGTGTGTCAGTGTGTTTATGGACAAACATATATGATACATATGCACACATATATGTGTTGTCCTACCTAGGTTTGCATTCTCTAAAATGTTTTGGGGGGAGTTCACTCCTGCTGCTTTTGGCTCCCTGGTGAACCTGGGGGTGCCACTGTGGCTTCCTTTCTCAAAGGTTACATTGTGTTTTAAGTCCACTCCTCCTCCTTAAGAGCACCTTCCTCCTCTATTAAACCCTTATCCCTGCCACCTCTCTGAACTTTAATGTCCCTCTCCCCTCACCAAAAAACCAAGTGCCATTGTCCTTCCCTCCCCTGGAATCCTTTTCTGTCCCCTTTAGAAATCAGGCATTCCCAAGAGTCCCAATGCACCTTCCTGTATGGGTTAAGATTAGTGTTTAGGGGAGGGGATTGGCAGTATTGTAATTTCCCCTTCTCTTTTAAGATGGTGGTGGTGATGGTGATGATGATAATGATGATGATGATGATGTAAAAAAATGTGCAATATTTTTTGCCCCCTCGTCGTAATGGCTCCGGGCAGAGGCTTGGATGGCAAATATTCAACGGTAGCAAATCGGACACGGTTTTTCGGCTTTTGGAGGACAGGGGTTGACCACGCAGAACTTCCACCTCCGTTGCCTTCTGTCAGGTGGGTGGAATTTAAGAAGTATGGGTGAAAGCCATGCACCACCCTCCCACCCCCTATTGGGATCTTGTGACACATTGGTCGGTTGGTGTCGGGCTTTTTCTCTGTTCCTCCCACCTTACATCCCTCTCCCCATGCAGGCATTGTTAGATGGCCACATCCCGAACCTGTCTCCAGTCCTCACCCCATTACTTTTGGTATTATCGGGGACCCCCCCCCCCTTTAAAAGCAATCAAGTTAAGCCAAGAGGAGTTGGCCAAGTCTTACAAGTCACCCCAAGCTACCACCATTGGGAGTTTCTCATCCCTTTGGCTTTCTGGTGGCAACGGGGACATGACACAAAATTTACTGATTTCCCCATCATGTGTTCCCAGCTGGACGATCCCTTCCCTTTGGGGAGCAATTGTGATTTGTTTCTCTACCCTTTTACCTCTTGTTAGGAGAGTGACAGGAGGAGAGGCGGGAGAGAATAACCCCGGGATAAAAATGTTTTGTAACCCATGAGAGGGTGTCTTTGTTTTCCTACTTCAGGAAATCAGGAAGGGCAAGACTTTGGCTGTGGTGTCCCCCAAAACTTCTTTATTTTACTCATTCATCCCAGTTGACTTCCCTGTCCCTGATTTTCTCAACAAGTAAGGCATCTTTCACACTCCTGCTCTTTTATTCTCTCTTCCCCCCCCCCCCCCCCCCGTCTTCTGCATTTTTTGGATGTGATATAGAAAATCATCCTTTTAAATAATTTCTTTTTTAAGGTACAAAATTAAGGATTTCCTTTCCTGGCTTCTTTAATGCCTTTCTTTTACAGCTTAGATAATAGGTGCTTTGTGGTTGATGCCGTTTTATTTTCTTCTTAAAAAAACAACAACAACAAACCAACCTTTGTGTTTTCTTCAGGAAAATAAAAAAGCATAACTCGCCTCACGCCCCTCGGCCTCCATTCCCCCAGCCTCTTTTTCTTTTTCTCCCCCTGCGTTCTTCTGCTCCCTTCCTCACCTCCCCGAACCCCGTGAAGATCTTCTTCGCTTAACAAATATTTGCTGCCGAAAACATTATAACAAGGACTCTTTTTGTTGTATATAAGCTATTTCTTGACACATTTAAAAAAGGAAAAAAACTGAAACAAAACTTTAAAAAAAAAAAAGCCGAGAGGGGAGAAGGGGGCACCCCCTTCCCCCCCGACAAAAATGGAAATTGTACATTGTGTAGAGAAAACAAAACAAAACGACAAAAAAGAAACAGACAGCTTAGCCATGAATATTGTGAAAAGTTGTTAACGTCCTTTTGTAGTGTGAACTTTTTTGGTGTATGACATTAAAATGTGCAAAAGGTGGGTTTCCTGGAAATTGGGGGGTCAGGGGAAGAAGGGGGGCAGAGAGGTTCAGGGAGGGGGTTATGCAGCTCACATCACACCCTCCATCCCAGCCGTGCTCCCTCCCCAAAGAACCGAGAACGAGTTTAGCCATCATCTTCCCCCCCGTTCCCCAAAGGTGCCTTGTCTTCCTCTTGAATCCGAAACCAGAAGTCCACCAGCAGAAAGACAGACACACAACCTTGGCGAAAGCCAGAGGTATCCTGGAGATGTATTCTTTCTCTTCTGGCATCTTCCAGCACTAGTTGGAGTTCAAAGGAGCTTTCTCTGCCCTCCTCTGCTTCCTGATTTTTAACAAAAATGGGGCAAGGGAAAGACAGAGCGAGAACAGTATTCATGTTCACCCTTCCTATTAAACTGTAAATAATATTTGCACTGTTTTTTAGCTTCGGGACAATATATGCTTCTTTTGGCGTTTTGTGCAAAGGGCCAGGGAAAGGGTTGAACGTGTTAAGCAGATAACTTTGTCTCTCCTTCATTCAACCCCATGGAAAAGGGTGCAGAATTTTTAGGAAAGGGCAACTCTGCCACCCTCTATACCATCCCATCCATAGTTTTTTGTGGGCTTTTCGGGCTGTGTGGCCATGTTCTAGAGGAGTTTCTTTCTGACGTTTCACCAGCATCTGTGGCTGGCATCTTCAGAGAATGCTGGAATGGAAGAGAGTGGTGAAACGTCAGAAAGAAACTCTTCTAGAACATGGCCACACAGCCCGAAAAACCCACAAAAAAACTATGGATGCCAGCCATGAAAGCCTACGACTTCACATCCCATCCATTGTTTTGTTCAAGGCCCCTTCTCCCCTTGAGACAGCTGTATCCATCTTTTGGTTGTATCCATCTGTACCTTTTGGCTGTATCCATCTTTTCCTCTCATTCCTTCCTTATCTCTTAGTATATTTCCAACTCCCTTTCCTCTGGCTGAAATTACACTAAGGCATCTTGGAATGGCCAAATAAACCAAAGTTAGATCAATTTCCAGTATTCCAGTATCTCTCTGGAGGACTTTTGTTCTTCATGATCTCCACTTGTCATCAGTATTATTTAGTGAACCAGGCATCTATCTCTCATTCAGACCACAGCTTCTTTCAGGTGCATATTTTACAGCACCGCACTAATGCCAAACTAGTTCAGGACCCATCAGTACAGCACTGATATTTGAAAGGAGAAGGACATCCACTTCCATTGCCCAAGAACCTCACTGAAAATAGATTTTCGTAGCAAGGCCCAAACTCCATTTGCTATCCACTGGCCATTGAAGAAAGCTCTTTGTAACCCTTGAGCAGTGTATTCCACTTGCTGATAAGCACCCACCGAATAAAGTTAACCTTCTGGTCCTCGAGATATTTTGACAACGAAAGAGGACATAGTTTGTTTGAGGGTGGCCCACCTCAATATGGGTGCATTGTTTGTGGAATTCTAGCATGGACCATGGGCTCTTTCGCACTGTACAATTACAACACCATGATCCCACTTTTAACTTGTCTCGGCAGCATCCTAAGCAGTTGTTTGCTGAGCCGCAAGAGCTCTCTGGCTGAGCATTCAAAGTACCCCTTTCTAAACTGCAAATCCCAGGATTTCATAGGAAAGAACCGTGGCTGTTGAAATGGAATCACGGTGCTACAATTGAACAGTGTGAAAAAGCTGCTTAGCAGCCATTCTGCCATCTCGCCTCTCCCATCTCCATGTACTTTGAATTTTATTTGCAACCTGCCCATTGCTGGGATTCAACAGGAATCAAATCTCTATTGAGCATATTGTTGGAAATGAGCAGATGCGTGGACTGTATTGATTTGAAGAATGGAATCTGAAGTTGATGGGGGGGAGGTATTCTTATTTTTAATTGTCTGATTGAACAGCGTTAGGAATTAATATCTTGATGGGTGACCCCAGAACATGCTACAGGAACTTAACTGACCTAAAACCATTACGCACTTAAGAACCAGCCCAAAACGCACTTGTCTTCCACCTCATTCTCCATACAGCACTGTCTGACCAAATACTTGGTGTGACATCTGATTCATGTGCCACACGTTTCCATCCTCATTCACTTCAGAGCCCCAGTTCTTGAATATAGGATGGGCGTCCAGTGTTAAATGCAACCTGCCCTTGCATGGTTTGCATTACTCCATCTGCTGTTACTCTCACAGGGATTCTTTTGGCTTCTTTTGTCAAGGGATCAGCAAACTTAACCTTGGATGCCCTTCATCACCTGTGCAGTGTTTGCCTGTGTTTGGAGGAAGGCAAATAACACAACACTCCCGTCTCACTTGAGTTCAGCCAGAGAAAATGGGATGCCCTCTACCCTGTCCCACCTCTTTTGGATCTTCTCAACCCAAGGTCTCCATGCTTGACTTTCTGTTTCCATTCCTCTTACTGTTTTCGGCTTTCCAACTCTGGCTCCCTTCCCTTGCTCCTGGTTAGGCCTTTACTCCCAAGTGGGTATTGCTCATGAGGAAGCTTCCTTAGGTTCAAATGAATGGGCCACTGCCATCTCAGTGGATCATCTCCTGTCCCATCTTTCCATCTTCTCCCACCTCTCTCCTCATCACAGACCCCCTGTGTGTGAGGTTTCAACATGGCGGAACATGGTTTTAAGGAGTTGTCGTAAGGATGAGAGCAATTCTGCCCTTTGTTTTACAAATAAAAACCATTATTATTATTATTATTATTATTATTATTATTATTATTGTTGTTGTTTTGGCCCCATTGGGAACACTTGGGACTGCATCCTAGTCATAGGACCTTGGTGCAGGAAGCGTTGGGCGCGTTCCTTCTCCCTCTAAGACCAACAATTCATACAACCTTCTTCTTCAATCTTTAATTCCTCTACCCCTTTAGGGTGTCACAGTTGTGTCTTTTGCAGGGGTGTGTGTGTGTATCAGGGCATGCTTTTAGGCTGAATTGTAAAATTTCAGTCCCTATTAGAAGTCAACTACAGGTTAAGAGAAGGGAAAGAACAGATGTTGAGAGGTTTTTCCTCCCTGGGGATGGCATTGAGGGGATTGGCAATGCAGTCAATGATTCTGGGAGGAAGACGAGCCCCAAATGGGAAACTGGACCTTTTGCACAATTTTAAGAGGGCTTTTTATTTTTATTTTTTGCATTGTGTTTTTGAATCTGGTTTAAAAGGAGGAAGAGGAGGAGAAAAGCTGTTTAAATATTGCCAATTGATTATGCAGTGACCTGATTAAAAAATAATAATAATAATAATAAGCTAATTTTTGGAGAAAGGATTAAAAAAAAACTTTGTAATATTTATCACTTGCAAGCTATGTTTAATAAAGAAAGGAATGGTTTATACATTTGGATGTGGTTGACGTGTTGGATTCTCTGTCTCACTGTTGGTGTTGGTGAAGACATTGGTGTTTGTTGGTGTTGGTGTTGGTGGGGGCATAATTTCAGATTTCAAAAGGGATTTAGTGTATCTACAGACGGGTGGAAGAGAGATCTGTCCAGGACCAATTTCAGAAGTCACCCATGGTATGTGAGCAAAGGAACCAGCACCCGAAGACCCCATCGCTTCCTCCTTTCTGCCATTGCCACTTGTTCCACCTGGCTTGCCAAAAACCACTGGTGACTAGAAGCCTGCTACTTCGGACACCTTTTGCCAGCATATGTTGCAGGTAGGATGAGAGATTCTGATTTTCCATTTGGGGGTTGGTGGAAATTTACCCAAAAAAACCACCACAGGTCCATCCACATATTTGAGATGGATGAGACAGAATTTTCAGTTTGGGTTTAGTGAAAATGTATCAAAATGGCATTACCTTTGTATTGGAGATGGAACTAGATTTTACAAACCCAAAGGTAGGGAACCATGAAAAGTTTCATCCATCCAGTTCCAGACCTACATAGCAGGCAGAATTAATATGTGCTGGAAATATGACACAGCTCAAGATGCAGATATGAAATTCATTTCCATTTCCTTTGAAGAATTTGCCAAAATTTGCAAATGTCTTCATATTCAGCATGCAGGAGAAAGGGGAATTGTTTTCTTGTCCCAAATGGAAGCAGGTTCTTTACTACTGCTGTATGTTCTTGGAATGAACAAATATGTTGGAGGAAATAACATAGTATGAGGCAAAGCTACCAAAGTGGTAAGGAGACCACTACACTCATTCCCTCCACATTTGCAGCTTTGACTCGTATTTTATTAATATGACCTCTCTAGGAATATTTAGGTCCTCCAGTGCAACTTGGTCCACTTGAACCAAAAGTCACACTGAAAGACCTAGAGATTCCTAGACCCTGCTAGGCATATGTAGCTTCTTCAGCACAATTCTGTGGTCAATGTCTGGCAGATGTTGACCACAGAATTGTACTGGTAAACCTAGGGATTCCTAGAGAAGTTGGTGTAATAGTTTAAAACCAGGTCCATTTTGGTTCTCTGGTTTGTTCTGGTCAAGCCATCTCCCACATAACAGCCTTGAAAATCTTTGTGAACCCTGAGATCTTTTGAACTGAAGATGAATGTAGGGTCTTTCCAATGCAAAAGACGGAAGCTGTGCTCACCCAACTTTTAATTCCAGAGGTATGACGTTTGGGCTATAGAGCCTCTCTGCCCAAAGTTAAATGTGAGTTGTATCTGCAATGTGTGATGCTTTATGAGTTGAGAGAAACTAGTGTTTGCCCGATCCGACCTGGGATGTTGTTTAAAGGACTTCTTGAACTTCTGGAATTGGGTGAGTTAGGTCATTTCAGAAGGGTTGAATTGGCTATGGACCATTAGAGAATCTCTAGTGTGTCCAACAAATGACCAAGCGTAAGGTAAAGTCATAAAGTGAAAGAGATCTATTGATGAACATCTTCTACTCCATATGCCTCCAGGTCTTGGGAGAAAGGTGAATTAACAGATGTGAACAAACAATTCCACTCATGCCCCTTCTCCCCACTCTAAAGAAACAGATACAACCCAGAGAAGTTTTCCACTTTGTTTTTAATTTTTGACACAGACAAGAAAGATTTCCAAACATCGACACTGCAAAACTCAAGGTTTTGAAACCCTTGGTGACCACTTTGGGTTATGAAAATGAAGCCACCAAAATAAATGGGAAGGTAGGAAAAAGAAAAGTTATTCCTACCCCATAGTCATAAGATAACACTTTTCTATTATTGCAATTGGTGACCTTTTTTGGTATTACTTGGTTTGGAGCAAATATCCCAAATTGTTAATTGTTCCTCATTTTTTTACCAATTTGGAAGGTTTGCTTTCAAATTAGATGGAAGGCGTACTTTGAAGATAGGCCTTCCACAACATTGAGGATTTGGAAGTCAACGAGAATGGAACATGTTGGCTTTATTCTTTTAAAACATAGACTTGACGTCTTGATATTGTTTGGATCAACCCTTTGAATTTACGCTCCAGTGCATTTCTTGGTTGGCAAAGATCTAAGTGGCCATCACAGAATTTCAAAACCTTGGGAGATGTTCAGTTTACAGATATTACAGTGAAGGGTAATGGAAAAGATTTTGGGTCCTTCTTCATCAAACAACAGTCCCCTCCTGCAACCCTTCCCACCCAAAATCATTCCCAGTGGCCCCAATTTCTGGCTTTTCCATTGCCCCTCGGCCCGTACTTTCTCTCTCACATAGGATGTTAGCTTTTCCACAGCAAGAGCTCTCCCTTCTCCAATAATTAAATTTCTGGGAGGACTCTGGCTATGGTTTCTTAAAGCTCATTTCTTCGTTTCACCAAAAAAAAAAAAAAAAACACCTCAAAACACTTTTTTTAGGTTCAAAAGCATTTCTTCATCTCATTGGTACTAGCCTTTTTTTTGTTTTGTTTTTTCTTAATTAGATAATTCTATTCACAGTGGTTCATCAGGAGCAGAGGCCAGGCTTCCAGAATAGCGATGAAACCGATTTCCACCATTACCAACTCCAGCTGTCCCATTGGTATGTATTTTGGTCAAACCAAGATGGGGAAGGAGCCCAGAGCTGTCTCATCAAATATTTCAAGACAGGACAAACAGCTTGCAAAAAACAGCAATCTTATATGCTGCTTTGGGTCAAAATATCCATCTCTATTAGCGTACAGGTTTTCAAATTGTGTATAATCTATGTGGGAGATATTACACTGAGTATAGGCTCTTAAGATGACAATTATGGGCAAAAATGTGGACATAAACATACAGTATTCCTTTCTATTTAAATGATGGGGTGGAAGGTATCTAATTTGCAGAGGACTCAAAATGGAGAGGAGGCTAAGATTGGAAGATAAGGTCACAATTCAAAAGGACCTAAATAAACTAGAAAATTGGGTAGAAATTAATAGAATGAATTCAGTAGAGACAAATGTAAAATTTTACATTTAGACTACAAAAACCAAATGCACAGGCATAGGAGACTGATCATAAATTGAGCATGAGTGAGCAATGTGATATTGCAGCAAAGAAAGTTGTATTAACAGAAGTATAGTTTCCAAGTCGAGGGAAGTATATATTCTGTACTAGTCAGGCCTCATCTGGAGTCCTGGGTTCAGTTCTGGGCACCTCATTTTAAGAAGGATGTTGATTAAGTTGGAGGAGGTTCAGAAAAGAAAAAGGGCCACAAGGATGCTGAAATGTATGGAAAATAACATGAAAGCTGGAAGGAACTGATCATATTCAGCGTGATGAAGAAAAGACTGAGAGGTGACATGATCGCACTCATTTTAAATACCGCAAAGAAAAGGGGGCTGGTTTGTTCTCTGATGGGTAGGACCAGGTCTGATGACAGTCTGAAGTTACAGGAGGATAGATTTCAAGTTAACAGAAGGAACTTCATAACAGTAACTGTTCCAGCAATGGAACCAATTGTCCAGAGAAGGTGGTGACCTCTCTGGACATTTTCAAAAAGAGGCTGGACATCTCCCTGCTGGGGGTGCACTAGCTGGAGTTCCTTTATTGAGGAGGCGGTTGGATCTAATGGCCCCATCCAACTCTATGATTTCTACCATGGGTGAAGACTGTAGGAAAGAGATGATAAAACAGTAGACTGGAGATAGACAATCAAATGAAAATAGATAGATATACCATATATACTTGACTATAAGTCAACTTCATGTATAAGTCAAGAACAGGTTTGGGGGCCAAAATTATAGATTTTGATATGACCCAAGGGTAAACTTAAGAGGCATGTAGCAAAGGATCCAAAGGATGAAGCAAAGGAAAATAATGCCAATAAGTTACAAAATAAGACTGGATGAATGAGAGAGTAGAGGAGTGTCAGTGTTTTCAAGACAGATTAACTCTTAAAGTACAGTACACTCATCCCTCCACATTTGCTTTGACTTTTGCGGATTTGATTATTCAGGGATTTTATTAATATGTTCTCTAGAAATATCTAGGTCCTCCAGTGCAACTCTGTGGTCACCGTGAACCAAAAGTCGCACTGAAGGACCTAGAGATCCTAGAGAGAACACTCCGTTAGGCATTTGTAGCTCCTCCAGCGCAACTCTATGGTCAATGTCTCCCAGATATTGACCATAGAGTTGCACTGGAGGACCTAGAGACTCTAGAGATGTGTTCTCTCAGATAAAAATATAGTGTTTTTGTTATTTGTGGGTTTTCCACATTCACGGGGGTCCTGTGCCCCTAACCCTAGCAAGTGTGCAGGGACAAGTGTACGTACATTGAAAAAAACTGAATTGACTTACCCACATGTCAATCAATTTTTTGACTAACATTTCTAGACTTATACACGAGTATATACAGTAAACCAAGGAGGCTTATGAGTAGCTACTCACTTCATTGCCTGTGGTGAACTAAAATTATCTCCAGTCAAAGTTTCGGTGGAATAGTTGGAAAGACAATATAAGGATACAGTAGTTGGAGAAATAATGCTTATTTTCAGAATTAGAAACAGATCTTTCTTTCAAGAGAAACCCAAGTTATCCCAATCTAATCAGCATGTAAGGCTGCTAGGTTTGATTGGTTAGAATATGTTGTTAAATCAAAAGGGAAATCCAGATTATACAAGCAGCAACTTTTTAATAAGCATTATTTCTCCAGCTACTGTGACGTAATAGAGTTAATGGCTCTTCCAAGATAATACTAGAAGAGTGATTTGCTTTTGTATAGGAAAAAATACTGCTAAGAGTACTAGAAGCCTCTTCCTCCTTATGCGGGAGGAAAAAGGATGAATGCCACTTCTAAGATGGTCCTGGAAAAGGGATTCCCTCCTGTGTGAGGAAAAAGGAGGTGAAATACCCTTTCTAAGTTGGTCTTAGAAGAGAGATTCCCTCCTGGGTGGGAAAAACAAGGTGAAATACCCTTTCTAAGTTGGTCTACCCTTTCTAAGTTGGTCTTGTGGGTTTTTCGGGCTGTGTGGTCATGTTCTAGAAGAGTTTCTTTCTGACGTTTCGCCAGCATCTGTGGCTGGCATCGTCTCTGAAGATGCCAGCCACAGATGCTGGCGAAACGTCAGAAAGAAACTCTTCTAAAATATGGCCACACAGCCCGAAAAACCCACAAAAAACTATGGATGCCGGCCATGAAAGCCTACGACTTCACAAAGTGAAATACCCTTTCTAAGTTGGTCTTAGAAGAGAGATTCCCTCCTGGGTGGGAAAAACAAGGTGAAATACCCTTTCTAAGTCAGTACTAAAAGAGAGATTTCCAACACAGGAGAATCCCTCTTCTAGTACTATCTTAGAAGAATGCCGCTTTTAAGATGGTCCTAGAAGCGGGATTCCCCCCTGCATAGAGGAATTTCTCTTCTAAGACAATATCGGAAAAGGGATTCCCTCCTGTGTGGGAAAAAGTGGGTACTAAAAGAGGGATTTCTAACACTGGAGGGAATCCCTCTTCTACTACTGTCTTAGAAGAATGCATGGAGGAATTTCTCTTCCAAGACAATATTAGAAAAAGGATTTCCTCCCATGTGGGAAAAAGGAGGAGGAATGTATAGAGGAATGTCTGTTCTAAAACAGTGATAGAAAAGGGATTCCCTCCTCTATGGTAGGAGTGTCTCTTCTAAAGACAAAGCCATGTTAGTCTGGATCAGCATGCAAAGGGATATTATAGCACCTTTGACACTGTCAAAGGTTAGTCTCAAAGATACTAGTATTAGAAAAGAGAGAAATGAGGAAGAATGGAAGAAATGAGGAAGAATACCTTTTCTAAGATAATGCTGGGAGGGTGGGTTCTCACCTGTGTGAAAATATTGCTATTCTAAGACATGGAAAAGAGTTTCCTTATTTTGCTGAGAGAGGAGAGGAAATGCCTATTCTCAGATGGCATTAAAGGAGGGGTTCCTTCTAAATGTGAGAAATGCTATTGTTATATCTACTCTGTAGTCACAAATAAAATATGTTTGGCTTTATATGTGGCCTTCTTCCCATTCTTCCCTGCTTTCTCAGTCACTTGCAACCACTCAAGTCTCACCTTGTTTTTCCTTGAGAAACTACTGCCTTGGCTTTTGTAGCCTTTAAAACTGTATTAAAAAGCCCAGTCTTGTTGGCTCTGCAGAACAGAATCATGGCTGTTGTAGGCTATGAACACGTAAATCATTTACATTTCTTGTGTGCATTAAAGCTATATAAAAGCATGGTGCTAATGGATTCTGTAGCCTTTAAAGCTGTATAAAGCACAACATCATGGATGTTGTAGTCTGCAAAGTTACATGAAGACATTATTTTACATAATTTGTGGATATTTGGGCATAGTTGTTTGAATCAAGGGGGTGTTGTAATGTTAAAGCTGTACAGATCTTAAACCTGCATACTTTTCTCCTATTTTAAACAGGTTTTAGGGGGAAAAGACAAAGGATATGGACAGTTCTGCAGGAGATGGTTGTGTGTACCAATGAAAATACTTCAAAAATAGCTTTCAATATCCCTATAATATTTTTATCACTATGCATGTGCCTTCAAGTCACGTGTCAACTTATGGTGATCCCATTAATTTTGAAGGGCTTTCTTGGGCGAGGAATACTGGGAGGTGGTTTTGCCATTTTCCTCCTCTGAAATAGAGCCTACAGCACCTGGCATTCCTGGGCAGTCTCCCATCCAAGGACCAACCAGGGCTTACCCTGCTTAATTTCTAAGATCAGAGTGGATCTGGTGCCTTTAGGGTTATATAGGCAGAGATCTATATCACTACATAGCCCTAAAAATAACAATAAAATAAGACTGAAGATGTAGGAGAAGCTAAATACAAGATGTAAGATTGTCCTTAAAAACTCACTGCGGTCCTTCCGGTGTATTTTCCATTGCTCTTTTAACGTCGTCTGTTAATTTAAAACCGAGGCGAACATCATCTTCTTTGTGGTTGGTTTTCCATATAAGCAAATGTAATCATGCACGTTTTCCAAGATGCATTTTCTGATTTCCTCAAAGCTTCACAACTTTCATTAAAGCAAAATTTTCAAGCGAAAACTGCCCGTGAGGTGTGTTTTTTCCCCCTGTAGTGTACATTTAGGCTGAAGATGTTCCACAATTCACACCTCACACAACAATTTTGCAATGAAAGAATGAAGACGGCCAAATGAGGCCATGAATGGCCAAAGAGATTGATATGCATTTACTCAGTGGTAAGAGTTCCACCGAAATAACAGAGTTACTTTTGCATAAGCACACATTAAATCAAGTCTCATCAGATTCTGATGAGACTTAAGTTTTAATTTCATGAGCAATACGTATTTCCCCAAATAATAAGATAGTGGAAATATGGTGGAGACTGGTTGTTCAACATAGCCACAAGACAAGAAACCATGAGTTGAAGATTAGGGTTAAGAGAAAGACAGCAGAAGAAGCTGGTAAGGGAAGTTTTGGAATAGCCTTTGGTAGACGTGTTTGTTTTGGGATTTGGGTATTCCTCTTTTGGCCATAAGGTAAGAGTAGAAGGCCCTGAAAACAATATCCCTTTCTCATATGTTTCTGGAAACCTCTCTAAAAGTTATGTCTGCAGGTGGATTTGTTGTGTGCCTCCAAATCATTACTGTGACCCTAAGGGGAACCTATCATGGGGTCTTCTGGGCTGAGAGTTTGTGACTCAGCCATGGTCAGCCATTGGGTTTCCATGGCTGAGCAGGGAATCAAACCCTGGTCTCCAGAGACATAGTCCAACATTCAAACCAGTACACCACATGGGTGATTTAGACAACCCAACAACAACAAAAACGAATCTTTGGCAAGGTGTTCCAAGGCTAGTTGAGGGCTTACGTGTGAAAGAGTCCTTCTTCAAAGATGCTTCTAGCCCCAAACAATGGCACTTGGGTTTAGCACCAATAGCATTTACATTTCTGTACCACTTCATAGCACTCTCTAAGCGCTTTACAAGCCAATTGCCCTCAACAAGCTGGGTCCTCATTTTACCGACCTACGAAAGGATGGAAGGCTGGGTCAACCTTGGAGCCCTACCTGGGATCGAACTCACAACCTTGGCATTTAAGCACTGCGCCACCAAGGCTCCTGGGTCTGATGGGGACTTGCTAAAATGAGAAATTTGCTCATAGAAAATGAGTTTCTGACTGTTTCCTAACTAGGCCACAACTAAAGGAGGTCTAGCTAACAGTATATATATTTTTCCCCATTATCTTTTCGTGCAACTTTGGGTCAACATTGTTGAGGTTTCTTGTTTTCCCGCAAGCACACAAAGAACGTCGCACTGGCACAACATAAGAGACACAAACAGTACTCTTTGTGTGGTTAAATAAAGCTATACAGGGAATACAAGAGTGAGGGAAAGCTCTTTCAAGCCCAGCAGGACCAGAAGCTCTCCAACAACGGCCATCCTGGAACATTTAGCTATCACTATGAGTTTCCAACATACCTTTGGTTATTCTTGGGTTGTGATGGAGAGTGGTGGATATTTAAAACCAAAACCTGGAGGAACATGGGCTCTTTTGAACAGGCAGCGTTGGAAGCTTACCTTATTTTGCAATTCGGCCGTCAGCCTAGCTCCGTTGAACCACTGTGTGCGCCTCCGCTCTTTGGGAGACGCTCTCTACCGAAGGAAGGCAGGAGGAGGATCAACTATGAAAAAACATTTTGCCTATGGCACTAAAATAATCCAAAAGAAAAGGTTGGGGTGGGTAGGGAAGGTCATTTTTTTTTTGGCAGGAAAAGGTAGAAGAAAGGGATATTTTGGTTATATTTCCTAGAGAAGAAACTAGGGGTGAGGAGACAGATATAGCACAGCTTCAGGAAAGGTCTAGCTAACAGTATATTTTTCCCCCCATTATCTTTTCGTACAACTTTGGGTCAACATTGTTGAGGTTTCTTGTTTTCCCGCAAGCACACAAAGAGCGTTGCACCGTCACGAGGCCAAGTTCGGAGGACCTTCGTGTGCGGTGCGAGCAACACCGTTGCGGTGCCGTACTGTGCTTTGTGTCGCCTTTTCTCCTGTGAAAGAGCTGAGAGTCGAAAGCCAAAAGAGAAGAAGAGGTAGAAAGAAGGGCATCCTCAGCTGGCAGGAAAAGACGTGATCATCGTATTCACAGGGACAAAGCCTAAATGTACTTTTGCCCCCAAAGTCTTGGATTGCCACTTTTCATGTAATAATGGTTTTTGGGATCAACATCTTTTAATGAAAAGAAAGTTGCTTCTTTGGGCAGGACTGGTAGACACTTTCAAGTCCACCTTGTTAGTGGTTAGCCATGTTAGTCTGTAGAGTCAGTCTGTAGAGAGATCTTGTAGCACCTTTGAGACTCACTGAAAGAAAGAAATTGGCAGCAGGAGCTTTCGCAGACTTCAATCTACTTCTGCAGATGCAAGACTTCTTTCTTTCAGTGAGTCTCAGAGGTGCTACAAGATCTCTCTACAGACTGATTCTACAGACTAACACGGCTATATCTTTGAATTCTACCTTGGCTTCAACCCTGCGAACACAATGATGCAGATGGATACGATGATTCAGGATTGGTGCCAAGGTGGAATTGGGAAGGCCAAGACTGTGAAAACCCTGGTGGTTTATGGGTGGGTCTAGATAAATCTGGCATACTACAGATTTTATTGACTTGGTACAGCCTGGTGCCAAGCCATTAGTCCATGGAGGGAGATGCTTGTAAGGCCTAAATCCAAGATTAGTCTCAACTATCTAAGGCGGGTGATGGAAGCATCCAATGAAAGCAAGTTGAAAAAAGAAAGAATTTCAGGATGTGTAAAAGATTTTCATTTTATACATTCTGAGACTCGGGCTGAGATCTTATATCATTTCAGTGTGGGGTAAATATCTGCTGGCAGCATTACATGATGCCGGCATTATGCATACCAACATAGCACAACATACGTGGCTAATCTGCACAGCCAACAGATCACAAATGCAATGCAAAAGGCACTACAGCAGTGCACAATTTGCATGCTGCTCTGTGTACCTAAATGCACAAAGGTTCTGAATGCACAAGTTCCATTTCTGCCACCGTCAGCTGGATATGTCCATTGTGCATTGCCCAAAAAATTTACGCCCTATATGTAGCAGAACATATTTCTGTGTATGCCATCAATAGGATTCTCCAGCTTCTGTCTCTCTTTTTTTACATCCAACTAGAGTAGACTCACTGAATCGGTGGAATTGACTTAAATCAGGGGTAGGCAACCTTTCCCCTTGAAGGGCCGAGGGACTTCAGCTCCCAGAAGCCTCCGCCATGTTGGCCAATAGTCCCATGTTGGCCAATAGCTCCTGGGATTCTGGGAGCTGAAGTCCCTCGGCCCTTAAAGGGGAAAGGTTGCCTACCCCTGACTTAAATGATGACTTGCCCAATATTTATTGGTTTTGAGGCCAATATGCTAACCCTATCCCTTTTGAAGAACCTTGTCTAGAAGGAAACCGAAGAAGACCCTACCATGCCAGCTTAGGTATCCAAGAAAGAAGAGAGGACAGGAAGAAGGTTAGGAAGGAAGGACAGAAAAAACGGAGCAGAGGGAGGAAGAGTAGGAGAAGGGGTGCTGGTATAGCAATAGTCAATTGGTGAACACAAGGCCATTGCCCTAAAGTGGAGGCTCTTTAGTTTTAAGGGAGGTCTTGGAGGTAATTATGGTTTAGAATTGGTCATTGTTTGGACTTAGGATGTCTAGATTCCATCAGAAGACTCGGGCATCCTCCCTCGAGGGTTGAGAGAGTCCCCAGAAGTCGGAATCCAAGTGGGCCTTTTTTGGTCTCGCAACAAACATGGCGCCCCTTACAACTGAAGAGCCCAAAGGACACAAGGCTGAAGGTCCCACCAACCATGGATGTTCTCCAAGGCCAGCCATGGTCCCTTCCACCTCAGGTCATCCCCTCCCTCCCGCTCCTGAAAACACAGAATGCTAAGGCTCCATCCATACGACGGTTAAAGCTCTACATCTTTGGAAACAGTTCAGCGACTTTTTGTGTTCTCATCTTAAAAAATATTTGGATAGAGACGTTTTATATCTATATATATAATATATATGTGTGTGTGTATATCTTTAAAAAAAAAAGGACACTCGTGTCGGAAGCAGCGAGAGCAGCTCTAGAAAAGAAGAAAGGAACATAAGGGTTGGGTGAAGTGTCCGCCCTGACCACTCATGACGGAGGACAGGGTAGACATTTGTGTGGGTTTTGTGCTGCTCCCGCTTTTGGTTTGGCGATATTTGGTATGCTGGTGCCGAGCGCCCAGGCACCATGGGTAGGAGCTTTTGGAAAGGTCCTGACCCCTAACCCGGAATGGAGAATGTGACCTCTTTAAGACTAATTTTGAAGCCTCAACCTTCCCTTCCCTCCTATCCCAAAGCCTCAAGTTGGCTTTGGCACAGTTTGGGGGAAGGCGGGAGGGAGAAAAAATGGGGTCAGCTTCCACGTCTGCACTGTGTCAGCCAAGGAAGAGAGGTAGGAGGTCAACATCTCCCCAAATTTTGGCTTCCTCTCAAGATGGTTGACCCAGGCTCCTGGTGAGCTGGTCCCCATTTTTTCTCCCCTCTCTGGCATTGACTCCCCTCTTTCCGTGAAAAAGCGGGGAGGTTATTTGGCGGCCAGAGTGAGCGAGCGGCTGGCAGGTTGAGGTAGTTTTGGTATTGGTATCAAAAATAGATAATCCGGGATAAAATGGTAGGGGGACAGAGAGAGGCGGCAGCAACCAGACTGGAACCTGAGTCTCCAGCGAAGGTGAGGTAGATAACTTTGGAGGTTTACGCTTGGACTCCTGGATGAGCGGCGGGCGAGGGAGCAAGAAGAGACCCAACCTCTACGGAGCGACCACCGGGATCCGTATAGAGGGCCTCGCCGTACCCCTTCCCACCCGGCGTGGGCTTAACCGCTGGTCTGGGACGGAGGGCAGCGCTCAATCGTCACTTCGAAATGGGGAGCGGTGGGGTTGTCGCGTCCCTCGGAGGAATGCGGGCTCTGCAGGGGGAAACGTAAACTCGGGTTAACCGAACCGTCCTTGCATTTTAAAATAAAGAATGAAACAGATGGACAAATTGACACGTTTACTTAGAAATAAACCCATTGACAAATTTAATCAAGATTGGAAGCAACTAAGTACTGGGGGGGGGGAAATTTTCTTTTGTTTTACTGTGATGTATTTTCAGTATATTTTAATAGCTTGGTTGTTTAATATTATTTTAAGGGGTTTATGGGTTTTTATATTGTATTTCTATTGTGTTTTTAAAGTTGTAAACCACCCCGGTTGCATTCACAGATTTATTATTATTATTATTATTATTATTATTATTATTATTTAAGCTAAATAATTATAGTGCAGTAGAAGGATGGAATGAGCAAGGCGACAAGAGTGAAAATCAAGAAATAAATTTGGGACATATATCATGCTATAAGAAACTATGGGATTTATATCAGAGGAAAATAAATTACAAAGAAAGAAAGAAAGAAGAAAACTGTAGACAAAAGGCTTTTTCGAAGATATTCAGATATATAGATATATAGACATACATACATAGATATAAATCAACTGACAAATTTAACAAAGACTGGAAGCAAGTTTTTTGGGGGGGAAATCAAGCTAAATAATTATAGTGCAGTAGAAATATGGAATGAGTAAGGCGACAAAGAGTGACAGCCAAGAAATAAATTTGGGACATATATCACAATATAAGAAACTATGGGATTTATATCAGAGGAAAACAAATTAATTTGGAAGATATATAGATATATAGACAGACAGATATAGATAAATAGATAGATAGATAGATAGATAGATATTTAATCAGAAGTCAAAGATAATAAGATATATAGATATATAGATAGACATACATAGATATATAGATAGATATTTAATCAGAAGTCAAAGATATTAAGATATATAGACAGACAAACATAGATATATAGATATTTAGTCAGAAGTCAAAGATATTAAGATATATAGATATATAGACAGACAGATATATAGATAGATATTTAATCAGAAGTCAAAGATATTAAGATATATAGATATATAGACAGACATAGATATATAGATATTTAGTCAGAAGTCAAAGATATTAAGATATATAGATATATAGACAGACATAGATATATAGATATTTAATCAGGAGTCAAAGATATTAAGATATATAGATAGACAAACATAGATATATAGATATTTAATCAGAAGTCAAAGATATTAAGATATATAGATATATAGACAGACATAGATATATAGATATTTAGTCAAAAGTCAAAGATATTAAGATATATAGATACAAAGATAGACATACATAGATATATAGATAGATATTTAGTCAGAAGTCAAAGATATTAAGATATATAGATATATAGGCAGACATACATAGATATATAGATATTTAATCAGGAGTCAAAGATATTAAGATATATAGATACATAGATAGATATACATAGATATATAGATAGATATTTAGTCAGAAGTCAAAGATATTGATATATAGATAGACATACATAGACATATAGATAAGATATTTAATCAGAAGTCAAAGATGTTAACAAATATAATTTATGGCGTAGACATTTGGAAGTCTATTTTATGTTTTTTGTTCCTGCTTTGTTTTTCCTTATGTTTATTGTATGTAGTTTTATGTCACGGTTATTGTTTCTATGTTGCGTTTCTTGTTTATACGTTTTTAATTTTGTATGAAAAATAAATAAAGAGTGGGGGGGGGGAATGAAACAGTAAGCCGGGCCATTTTCATGCCGCAGATTTTATTTTCTCTTGCCAAGTTCTGCCCCTGTGGTGTAAAATATATCTATATAAGAATATAAGGTTGCTTCCTTGCTATCCACTGGGGTTTGGATAGAAAATTCTGTTTTCTGCATGCAAACAAAAAGCAGATGGGCAAATTTTGCAAAGTCCAGGACAGCAAAGCTTCTCAGCAGTCTACGCTTCTCCTCACCAAGGTCTCCTGACACATGACAAATCCTTTTTTTAAAATAATATTTTATTTATAAAATATTTTAATACTTTATTTATTTATTTATTTATTTATATTTAATTATTTATATTTTCAATATTTATTTATTTAATTATTTATATTTTATTTTAAATATTTTATTTATTTGTTTATTTATTTTTAATATTTATTTATATTTTATTTTTAATATTTTATTTATTTATTTATTTATATTTTAAAATATTTTATTTATATTTATTTATTTATGTTATATCTTATTTATAACATACAAATTAAAAGATGGCTAATGGCATTATTTACATACGAGTCATTTCTAGTAATTATATTTGTGAGAATAATAATAATAATAATAATAATAATAATAATAATTTTATTTATTTCTATCCTGCCCCTCTGTCTACACAATCGGGGCGGCTTATAACATTTAAAATTAGAATGAAAATACAATATATATCCCACAAACCCCCACCACCACCCCTTAAAAATAATAAACATATATAATAATAAAAATAAAATAAAAACCTTCTACATTCATAATAGCTGAGGACCAATTTCTTCCTTTTAACTCTTAACTCTGTTATTGCCTTACTTAGTATTTAAAAGACGCTATCGACAGCAATCGTTGCTTTTGCAAGAAGTTTTCCGTGGATCTGCTTCTTGCAAAGTTACGATAAAGTCCCTCAAAGTTATTCTTGCTAAAACTTCAAAAATAGAAGTATAACAGTCAAAGAGAAGGTTATTAAAAAACCAAAAGCATAGGCTTATATCGAGTTTACAGTCCTCTTGTGAAATGTTCATTCCCCATTCATTGCAAGATACTATAAATTCTCCAGTATTTTAACACTGGTATCCAAACTTTTTCTACTTCTTCTAATGAATTATGATTCCTTGTGTTTGAGCAGGCTATAAATTATTTATTATTATTATTATTATTATTATTATTATTATTATTATTATCATCATCATCCACTCTTCAATTGATGGCAATTGATGGCATTCTTGCCCCTTTCCAATATTTAGCTAAGAGGGAAAAAAATCCTTTTCTTTTAAAAGCAGTTCCCAAACATTTTCAAATATTCTTTCCATTCCTAGTTCATGCCTCGGATCCAGGATAGGAAGAGAAAAGAATTATTTTCTTATTATTATTTCTGTAATTGTTTTAATCTTTGCTGTTACCCACCTTGATCCTCAACAGGGAAAGGCAGGATATAAATTATTATTATTATTATTATTATTATTATTATTATTATTATTATTATTATTAGCCACTCTTCAATTGATGGCAATTGATGGCATTCTTGCCCCTTTCCAATATTTAACTAAATTTTTAATTTTTATATTATATTAATTATTATTGTTATATTATTATTATTATTATTATTATTATCATCATCACCATCATTATCATTATTATTAGCCACTCTTCAATTGATGGCAATTGATGGCATTCTTGCCCCTTTCCAATATTTAACTAAATTTTTAATTTTTATATTATATTTATTATTATTGTATTATTATTATTATTATTATTATTATTATTATCATCATCATCATCATCATCAGCCACTCTTCAACTGATGGCATTCTTGCCCCTTTCCAATATTTAGCTAAGAGGGGAAAAATCCTTTTCTTTTAAATTTCAAATATTCTTTCCATTCCTAGTTCATGCCTCGGATCCAGCATAGGAAGAAAAAAGAATTACTTTTTTATTATTTTTGTAATTGTTTTAATCTTTGCTGTTACCCGCCTTGATCCTCAACAGGGAGAGGCGGGGGGATACAAATAAATTATTATTATTATTATTATTATTATTATTATTATTATTATTATTAGCCATTCTTCAATTGATGGCAATTGATGGCATTCTTGCCCCTTTCCAATATTTAGCTATTTTTTTATTTTTATATTATATTATTATTATTATTATTATTATTATTATTATTATTATTATTATTATCATCATTATCTCTATTGCTATCTTTGTACCCCTTTGTACCCCTATGACTTCTCATAATTCTGAGCTTGCCTTACATCACATGGGGAAATTGGGGGCACTATTGACCATGCTGGACTGCCATTCCCATCGTCCCCCACCCACGGCTACATTGCCAAGGGCTTTGCTCTCCGGCAAGGTCTGGAGGGCTATATGTACCCCATCTTCATATATAGGACATAATACCTTTATTCTGTGTGAGACAGTGTCTCAGGTTTAGTGGCATGGGTACTTCTGTCCTTCACAGACACACACACACACACCCAACAAGCACACATCCTCACCTGAGTGACCAGTTCCACCATCTCTGAAGGTTTTGCCCCACTTTCTGCTTTCCGCTGGGGACGGGGAGGCTCCCCGGTGGCGGTCTGGACCAGTTCGGTTCCTTGCGGAACGGTCCAGCTCTCTTGGGTTCCTTTCTTGCAGAAAAGGCTGTAAGGAAAAGAAGGGGGAGGAAATCATCGTAGAATCCTAGAGTTGGAAGAGACCCCCAAAGGCCATCCAGTCCAGCCCCCTTCTGCCATGCAGGAACTCAAAATCAAAGCATCCTCGACAGATGGCCATCCAGCCTCTGTTCAAAGACTTCCAAAAAAGGAGACTCCACCACTTTCCAAAAGAGTGTGTTCCACTGTCAATCATAGAATCATAGCCTTTGGTTTAAAAACCTCCAAAAAAAGGAGACTCCATCACTCTCAGTGTATTCTACTGTCGATCAAAGAATCATAGAATCTTAGAGTTGGACGAGACCCCCAAGGGCCATCCAGTCCAACCCCATTCTGCCATGCAGGGACTCACAATCGAAGCATCCCCAACAGATGGCCATCCAGCCTCTGGTTTAAAAACCTCCAAAAAAGGAGACTCCATCACTCTCAGAGGGAGTGTATTCCATTGTCAACCACAGAATCCTAGAGTTGGAAGAGACCCCAAAGGCCATCCAGTCCAACCCCCTTCTTCCATGCGGGAACTCTCAATCAAAGCATCCCCGACAGATGGCCATCCAGCCTCTGGTTTAAAAACCTTCAGAGGAGGAGACTCAAAGGGAGTGTCCTCCATTGTCAAACATTGCCATTGAGGATTGGTGGTTTGGGTTGGGGTCGTCAGGGGCAAAAGAAACGAGGCCTAAAGTCTGTATGCAACCAACACTATGCTCATCCCTGACCATGGGCAGGAGAATGCCGGCAGTTTTGGGGTTCATCCTGGCTTATAAACGCTCACCTCATAGTACTAGGCAAGGATGCCCCCCTTTCGCCTTTATTATTCTTAATAGTGTTAGAAGTATTAAATAATAAATTAAGAGGGGATCCAGAAATTGAAGGAATTAAAGTGAAACAATATATATATATATATATATATATATATATATTACAAACATTCGCAGATGATGTAATCTTTTGTTTTAGAAAATCCAAAAGAAAGTATAAGTAAATTAATTAGAGTGATAGAGGAATTTGGGGAATAGTTTTTTGTGGGTTTTTGGGGCTGTGTGACCATCTTCTAGAAGAGTTTCTTTCTGACGTTTCGCCAGCATCTGTGGCTGGCATCTTCAGAGAATGCTGGCATGGAAGAGGCTGGATGGCCATCTGTTGGGGATGCTGGCATGGAAGAGAGTGGATATATATATATATATATATATATATATATATATACACACACACACACACACACACACACACACACACACACACACACTGTGGGTCTGTGTGTATACCCAGGATCTCACAGTATATATAGACCCACTCTCTTCCATTCCAGCATTCTCTAAAGATGCCAGCCACAGATGCTGGCGAAACGTCAGAAAGAAACTCTTCTAGAACTTCGCCACACAGCCCGAAAAACCCACAAAAAAAATATGTATGCCAGCCATGAAAGCCTACGACTTCGAATTTGGGGGAAGTTGCAGGATTTAATATCAATAAAGAAAAAAAACTTGTAATACTGACCAAGAACCTGAATGTAAGAGAAGAACAAGAACGGAAAGAGATTTCGGAATTTAAAACGGAGATCAACGCTCACCTCTTGCGGTAGCCGAACATCAGGAACAGGACGCAGAATATGATGCACGCCATGCCAATGTGGACGCCAACGACAATGCCAGCGAGGGAGCTCTCCCCACCCTTCCCGCATTGGCAGACCGAGTTGGCATCTGTGAGAAAGATCAACCGCCAAACATGAACACTATTGTCTTTCTATCTTTCTTCTTTTTTTTAAAATTATATATTTTTATTGAACATTAAAAACATTATTTAAAACGATATCCTATTCATGCGATCCCAACTTTGCGCAATCACCTATTTCCTAACATACATACCTCTAGCTATATTATTTTGCAAACGTAACTCATCATTTAATAAATAATAATAATAATAATAATAATAATAATAATAATAATAAGATGGTTCTGGGCTTTTCTTTTTAAATTATTGTTGTGTTCTATGTTGTTTTAACATGGGTTGATTTAATAATGTTTTAAGGGGGGCGGGGAGGGAATTTGACTTGTTCTGTAATATTTTATTGTTGTTAGCCGCCCCGATTGACCTCAAAGGGTCGGGGATATAAATAAATTTTATTATTATTATTATTATTATTATTATTATTATTATTATTATTATTATTATTATTATTTAATGCATTCGGCAACGACAGTGTTCAACAATTCTTCCCCTCCAAAAACATCCCACTTTTTAAATATACGTTTAATTAAGTTTCTTTAAATACATTACAAGATTACAACTATATATTTTGATATTAAGTTTAATGGTATGATACAGTATGTTATTAGTTGATTATTTTTTTCTTTTGTATAGTAATAGTTTTTTGTTATATAATTTTTGTCTTTGTATTGATGTACGGTACGTATGTGAGTGTAAGTGTATATGTTAAGGAGTACATAAAGTATTTGTATGTGGGTTTTTTCTTTTAACTAATAAAAATGTTTTTTTTTTAATTTAAAAAAAATCCCACTTTTTAAACCATCCTTTCTCTCTCTCCCATCATCTGCAGATTTTACTTCCTTAGCGTAAACTTTCCTGAACTTTCCTTCTTCTCTTTCCTTCCTCTGGGAGTATTATAATACTGTATTTTGTTATCTGGATTGTTGGCTTTTATTATTGTTACGTTTTTTATATATTGTACCTTTGCATATTGTTTTATATTTTTGTTGTAATCCCGCCTCGATCCGCAGGGAGAGACGGGAAAATATAAATTAAAAACTATCATTATTATTATTATTATTATTATTATTATTCTCTTCTAGTTTAATCCTGTTTTAAGGGGTTGGGAGGGTAGGACTAGGGGATGAGGGAATGTTTTAATTCATTTGTTTGTTTTAAATGTTGTAACCCGCCTCGATTGTCGTACAGAGGGGCGGGCTATAAATAAATTATTATTATTATTATTATTATTATTATTATTATTATTATTATTATTATTTCCCGTCCTCTTCCATCCTATTTTTCTAACTTTCTTGTTGCTTTCCTGTTGCTCTATCTTTCCTACCCTTATCAAGTAGAAAATGGATGCGGTTTTCAATTCCTTGTCCACAACTTTGGCAGTCATATATTGGGGTGTTTTATTGTTGTAAGCCGCCCCAATTGCATCTGCAGAGGGGTGGGATATAAATTATTATTATTATTATTATTATTATTATTATTATTATTATTATTCAGCAGTATACGTTGCCCTTAACAGGAAGGTTTTACAAATGCACCATGGCTGGTAGCCATCCATAAGACCTCTCTCTTCTCTTCTGATTTAATGGCCTTTTTTAAAATATATATATATTTTTATTAATTTTTTTAAAAGGACATAAGACATAAACCAAACAATCTTTCATCCCTAGACTATACACACATCTAACACCTAACACATTTTTAAAAATTACCACAACAAAAAACTACATTAAGTTGACTTCCTCTAACTTTTTTCTTCTGATTTTTGTACTTGATAGTATTTTTTCTCTCTTATTATGTGTATTGATACTTATTGTCTCCCTTTTTTCCCCAAATTTCCATTCTGTTTTTCCACAAATAAAACTTTTCTAAAATTTCCATTTTTAAATATTTACATTTTCTATCACCATTCTGCGCTGTCCCCATCGCCCTGTATATTTTTAATTATATATCGTTCTGTCATAATTTTGTCTATTTCTTTGTAGCTTAATAATAATAATAATAATAATAATAATAATAATTTTTATTTATTTATAGCCCGCCCCTCTGCATAGCAATCGAGGCGGGTTACAGCAATTATAAAACATACAAATTTAAAACATTCCTTATCCCATATCCAACCCTCCCACCCTTAAAACTGAATTAAACTATTATCTATACCCATTACCCATAATTCCCCCCATTTTTGTCTAATGTACTTAATGAATGACTTCCATCTCTTCACAAAATTCTCTAATGGCTTTTTCTGTATAGTTTGGGTTAATTTATCATTTTCCATTAAGTCATACAATTTCCATATCCAATCATCAATATCCGGTATTGTTTTTTCGTTTCCATTTTGCCGAGTATACAAGTCTGGCCGCTGTCGTCATATAAAATATGAGTCTACCATGATCTTTTTCTAAGTTGTCTTCTTCATTCGCACTTAGATATTTTAATATATTCTGTTCTAGCGTCCTTTAATATATTGTGTTCTAATATTTTTACCACCTCGTCATGTATTTTGTTCCCAAATTTTTTTTTGCACTTTTACATTCCCACCAAATATGAAATGATTTAGTGGCCTTTTAAGGCTGCCCAGTCCACCTCCTTGGACAAAATCTGATTCGATCCGTTATAATGTGAAGCAAAGGAGTTGATCTCAAGGTGTGCGGATCTATAGAGTCCCTGTCTATGGGGTTGTTGGGTGCTTGTTCCAAACCCTTACCCAGCCTCTCCGAATTCTCCTTGAGCGAGACAAACCGCACGCTGCTGTTCCCATCGCCGTTCCCATTGAAAGCCTGGAGTTTGATCTCGTACATGGCGGACGGCTCTGTCGGGAAAAGAACAGTGTTGCCCGATTTATCAAAACAGCAATGCGGGACAGTCAATATTTATGACATGCAGGACTGACAATCAAGAACTAGGTTAAAAAATCCATTACTTTATTGGCCAACCCAAATGCACAGTATCCTTCTTGCAAGCTTTCGAACTTGCAACGAGTATATTGTGTATTTTGGTTGGCCCAATAAAGGTATCACCGATGAAGGGTAAAGTACAAATCCACAAAACATTGCTACCTTTGTTGGGCCAACCCAAATGCACAAAAGACACGATGCAAGCTTTCGAAGCTCCACGGGCTTCTTCTTCATCAGGGAAGATGTTACAACCCAAAGAGGAGAAGAACAGGAGAAACTCTGGCCTGATGAAGAAGCCGCCCATGGAGCTTCGAAAGCTTGCAACAAGGATACTGCGCATTTGGGTTGGCCAATAAAGGTATCACTGTTGGATTATTATTATTATTATTATTATTATTATTATTATTACCATCTTAACTAAAAACTGAAACACCATGCAGGCATCTGACTAACATCTCCAATTGCTTTCCTCCTCTTTGGTTTGTAACACATCTTGCCTGATGATGAAGAAGCCGCCCATGGAGCTTCAAAAGCTTGCAATAATGATATTGTGCTTTTTGGTTGACCAATAAAGAAAGGTATCACTGATGGATTTTTGTTTGAATTTGCTAAAATGGCCAACACAGCGACCCCTGAATCTTTTTAGGTATTAACAACTTTGTGTTCTACCTGAATACAGATGAAAATATTGATTTCAGTTACCCTCGCCATATAAAATTAACCTATTGTCCAGATGCATACATTACAGTCTTTCGGTCTTGATCAAGGGCCCGCACCCCAAAAATACTGTCTCTGTACAAAATGAAAAGCTCCTCAAAAAAGGTGACATCCTTTAAAATAAGAGACACCTGCCAGCCCTATAAGGGACATCCTTTATGATAAGGGACATCCATCAACCCTATAAAGGACAAATTTTCTGGCCCTCAAATAAAAGAAATGCACATTCACCAAAGCTATAAGGGACAAACCTTATGATAAGGGACATCCATCAACCCTATAAAGGACAAATTTTCTGGCCCTCGAATAAAAGTAATGCACACTCACCAACCCTATAAGGGACAAACCTTAAGATAAGGGACATCTATCAGCCATATAAAGGGCACGTTTTCTGGCCTTCAAATAAAGGACATGCCTTATATTATAATAAGGTGCATCCACCAACCCTATAAGGGACATCTGCCAGCCCATGTAAGGGACATCTCTTATGATAAGGGACATCCACCAACCCTATAGGAGCATCCCTTATGATAAGGGACATCCATCAGTCCTATAAGGGGCAGGTCTTCTATAAGGACACCCCTTATAACAAGGGACACCTGACAGCCCTGTAAGGGACAAGTTTTCTACTTCTCAAATCAGGGATGCCCTTTATAAGAAGGGGCACCTGCCAGCCCTATAAGGGGCATCCCTTATGATCAGGGACATCTATCAGCCCTATAAGGGACAGGTTTTGTAGTCCTCAAATACGGGACATCCGCTAAAATGAGGGACATCTGGCAACCCTAGGAGAGAGGGTTTGATGGGGAAGAGAAAATGTCAAATATATTTTGGAAAGTTGACACTAGAGAGCAGTGTTGCATCGGAGAGGAAAAGCGCAAAGCAAAGCGACTGAAGCCGGTCCAATTTTCTGCCTTTGGAGACATAAAGATGCAGAAAATGAGAAGGAGAATAACCTTGTATTGCCAGGAATCCACCTTTGGTTTCTAGGTTTAGTACTTTTTGACATCAACGAGTGTGGTATAGTGGTTTGAGTGTTGGATGATGACTCTGGAGACCAGGGTCCCAATTGCCGCTTAGCCATGAGCAAGTCACACTCTCTGGCCAAGAAAACCCCATGATAGCGTTGCCCTAAGTATGGACCAACTTGGAGGCACACGACAACAGCAGCGCCGGCTGGGATGGCCGCCCTGCAACTTATTGAATTGCTGCTCCTTGGAGACTTTTCAGAAGAGGTCGCGCTTTTGCAAAAGAGGGGCACAGAAAAAAGGCAGTTTTGAGGACTCTGGAGGGAGAAAGTGCCACATAGGACTTTATCACACGGGGGAAATCCCGTGCAGAAAGGGGCTTTTAAATAGGGAGGAAAAAACCCGCAAAAGCGGGTAGATTTTCAGATGACATCGCTGTTAAAGTGTGTTTAACGCTCCAGTTTTTCAACCTCCTTTTTGAATTGTGGGGCCCAGAACTGGACACAGGATTATTCCAGGTGAGGCCTGACCAAAGCAGAATAGAGGGGCACTATTCCTTCCCTTGATCTAGACACTATACTTCTATTAATGCAGACTAACATCGCATTGGCCTTTTTAGCTGCAGCATCACACTCTTGACTCATGTTCAACTTGTGGTCCACTAGGACTCCTAGATCCCTTTCACACATATAAGTCACCTTAAGCCGGGTGTCCCCCATCTTATATCTATGCATTTCATTTTTTTGCCCTTAGTACAGTACCTTACATTTCTCTGTGTTGAAATTCATTTTGTTAGCTTTGGCCCAGCTTTCTAATCTATTAAGGCCATTTTGAATTTTCATCTTGTCCTCTGAGGTATTAGCTATTCCTCCGAGTTTGGTGTCATCTGCAAATTTGAGCAAGTTGGTTCATCCTTATGGCAACCCTATCATGGGGTTTTCTTGGCCAGATTTGTTCAAGGGGGGGCGGGAGGTTTGCTGTCGCCTTCCCTTGGCATGCCCCCTATTCTTTCATCCAAGTCTAGGGACACATGATGTCTGAGGACCCCCTTGTTGTAAAGGATTTGGGGATAAGACACAGATAGGGAAGACCGGGGCGTCTGGAGCAGTAGAGCTAAACAAGCAAAATGGGAGTTGCTCCGATTCTCATCCTTTTGCTCTCCTTTGTCTCCATTGCGCTGGATGGTGATGATGATGATGATGATGATGATGATGATGATGATGATGATTTATTTCTGTAGCATAATAAAGTGGTTGCTCAGAATGGTTGTGAGAAGAGTGGGATGGCCACTTTTCCCCTTCATTTTGCACATGGGGGAGAAGCCACATCTGTTCGATGGGTCCTAGAAAGCTAATATGGCCTTGCCCAAAAAGATTATTATTATTATTATTAAACTTTATTTCTAGAGCGCTGTAATTATACACAGCGCTGTACAAAGTAAAAAAGTCACAAATATAAAAAAGCCTGCCCACGGCGTACACTCTAAGAAATAAAATAAATAGATAAACAAATTACCATATAGAGGAAAGAAAATTAAAAGATCAAATATCAAACAAATCACAACACAATTAACATAGGTTCTCCATCCTATGGCGTAACTGGTGTTGAGGTTTGGACCCAGGACCTTCTGCATGCCAAGAAGATTCTCTCTTTCCCCAGAAGACAGGATGAAAACTCAAAATGACCTTAATCGATTAGAAAGCTGGGCCAAAGCTAACAAAATGGAATAATCCTGTGTCCAGTTCTGGATCCCAGAAAGGATGTCGAGAAACTGGAGCGTGTCCAAAGGAGGGCGACTAAAATGGTGAAGGGTCTGGGAACCATAAAGCCCTATGAAGAATGATTAAGGATCTGGGTATGTTTAGCCTGGAGAAGAAATGGTTAAGAGGGGATATGATGGCCGTGTTTAAATATCTGAAGGGATGTCATATTGAGGATGGAGCTAGCTTGTTTTCTGCTGCTCCAGAGAATATGATATGGAACAATGGATGCAAGCTACAAGAAAAGAAATTCCAGCCCAACATTAGGAGGCACTTCCAGACAGTAAGAACTGTTCGACAGTGGAAGATGCTACCTTGGAGACTGGTGGGGTCTCCTTCTTTGGAGGTCTTTAAACAGAGGCTGGATGGTCATCTGTCAGGGATGCTTTGATTTTGAGTTTCTGCATGGCCGAATGGGGTTGGACTGGATGGCCCTTGGGGGTCTCTTCCAACTCTAGGATTCTATGATTTCCACTGAGCCCATGCTCCTTTTGGAAGACCAAGCGACTTACCCAAGTCACTGTAGATGAAGGAGTTGGCCGTGCCAGGCAAGAGTTGAGGCCCCTCATAGCGGGCGCTGGGCAGCTTCCGGAGATAAAGTTTGAAGCCTTCGGTCCGGCCGGGTCGGGCAGGCAACTCCCAGAAGACTTGGACAGAACTGGTGTTCAAGATCTTTGTGAAGAAACCCAACGCTGCAGGGACTGAGGAGACAAGAGTCAAGTGAGGGTCTGTGCTTCCCAGAAAATGGGAAGGGGAAGCCTCTCCTCCTATGCTCTATGATATCATATATTTATATTTGTAACCCAACATCAGATGTATATAATCAAAAAGGAACAATAAAACACAACCCTATAAAATGCTAAAAGACTAAAACGACTCTAGATGGGTCTCTGAGGGTCTCTCTGTCATCCATCTATCTTTCATCTATTATCTGTCGGGGATGGTTTGATTTTGAGTTACACTTCCTATACTTTGCATTGTGAGGGTGCATTTTTTGCAGTTGTGAATCCTATACTTCACCCTAAATGTGTGCACCATTGCACTGTGCATTGCGTGATGGCACTCAGTCATTGACAATTATTGCTATTCCGAATGGGGGCTGCATAGTGCTGCGATAGCATATATATATATATATATATATATATGCCTGTGAGTATTTACACTATACAAAGGGGATGTTGGATTGTGGCCAGGGCCTGAGGCTTAGAATCATAGAATCCTAGAGTTGGAAGAGACCCCCAAAGGCCATCCAGTCCAACTCCATTCTGCCATGCAGGAACTCCCAATCAAAGCATCCCTAACAGATAGCCATCCAGCCTTTGTATAAAGACCTCCAAAAAAACAAAAAGGAGACTCAATCTCCAAGGGAGCGTCTTCCACTGTCGAACCACCCTTACTGTTAGGAAGTTCCTCCTAATGTTGAGGTGGAATCTCTTTTCCTGGAGCTTGCATCCATTGTTCCGAGTCTTATTCTCTGGAGCAGCAGAAAACAAGCTTGCTCCATCCTCAATATGACATCCCTTCAAATATTTAAACACGGCTATCATATCACCTCTCAGCCTTCTCTTCTCCAGGCTAAACAGACCCAGTTTCCTAAGTCGTTCCTCATAGGGCTTCATGGTTTCCAGACCCTTCACCATTTCGGTTGCCCTCCTTTGGACACGCTCCAGCTTCTCAACATCCTTTTGGGACTGAATCTGGAGAGCTGCCCAAATAGCGTTGGGGGGCCGCATGTGGCCCACGTCCCACGCTTTCCCCATCCTTATCTCAGGCCAAGGAAAGTGAGCATCTCTGCCCCCTCGCCAAGCTTATTCCGTGGCCAAGGGATGGACTTACTGCTGCCCAGGGTGGTGGCCAGGATGGGCTGGGACTCCTGGCTGGCGCCCAACGGCGAATACGCCTTCAGGTAGATGGAGTAAGTCGTGGAGGGCTCCAGGTTGGTGAAGACGTGCTGGAAGGTCGTCTTGCTGACTGCCTCTTGCAGCTCCCGGCTGTCCGATTCTGCGGATCATGGGACCAAGAGGAAGCAAGGTTGATAAGAATGCCATATTTAGGGTGGCAACACCGGAAAATAATAATAATAATAATAATAATAATAATAATAATAATAATAATAATAATAATATAAAATGTATTTATATCCTGCTTAATGAAATCAATCCAAGCGGCTTACAATAAAAGACCAGCCAAGGGCAAAAGAGGGTGACCAGAAAGACTAGCATTGACTGGCATCCTAGGAAGACAATCGCAGGTGAGGATAAGAAATGAAAGATCGATAATATCTTTATATTATTACATAATAATAATAATAATAATAATAATAATAATAATAAATTATTATTATTATTATTATTATTATTATTATTATTATTATTATTATTATTATTTAATGGGAAACCTCCTCCGAACAAAGATAGATACAGAAAACTGTTTAGAAGGTATGGGCAGGTAAAAAGAAGGTAGGAGAAGGTGTAGAAAGGACCAAGAAGGGAGGTAGGTAGGTAGATAGATGAGAAAGGATGTGAAGATGATAAGAAGGAAGGTAAAGAAGCTGAGAGGATAGGTAAAGCTAGGAAGGCATATCTGTCAGTGTATACAGTTGGCCCTCCTTATCCAAGGATTTTTTTATTCACGGATTCAAGAATCCACGGCTTGAAAATATTCCCCCAAAAAGTGTAAATTCCAAAGAGTAAGCTTTGATTTTTTTTTCTCCATTTTATATAAGGGACCCCATTTTGCGATGCCATCGTATTTAATGGGACTTCAGTATCCACGGATTTTGTTACCCACAGAGGGTCCTGGAGCCAAACCCCAGCAGATAACAAGGACCCACTGTAGAAGGTAATAATAATAATAATAATAATAATAATAATAATAATAATAATTTATTTTTATCTCGCTCCTCTGCGTAACGCAACCGGGGCGGCTTACAACTTTAAAATATACATCCATATAAGGTAAGGGGAAGTGAAAAGGGGCAGTAGTGGTTTGAGTGTTGGATGCTTACTCTGGAGACCAGGGTTCGATTCCCAGCTCAGCCACAAAAACCACTGGGCTTGGGCAAGTCACATTCTCTCAGCCTCAGAGGAAGGCAATGGCAAACCTCCTCCGAGCAAATCTTGCCGCGAAAACCCCATGATAGGCTCATCTTAGGGTTGCCGTAAGTCGGAAAGGACATGAAGCCCCACGACGACAACAACAACAACAACAAATACCCTAATCCTCTGGGATTCAGCTCCGTACTCACCTCCTGCCTTACGGATGTGAAGGACGTAACCGATGATGGCCTCCGTCACTTCCATGGGGGGTTCAAGCCATGAGACCTGGATGGACGTGGTGGAGAGGGCAGTGGCCTGGACACCTTCAGGGGAACTGGGCAGCTCTTTGGAGAGAGCCACAGCCAAGCGGGCACTGGCCTGGTTGGTGCCGGCGCTGCTCTCTGCAATGCATTGGTAGATGGCTTCATCTGCTGAAGTGATCCTCTGGATCATCAGGGTGCTGTGGAAAGTCAGAAGAAGACATGATTAGAGGATCTGGGAAGGTGGCGCTGGGACTGGCTGAGCCCCCCTTTGGCAAGCGGTCCAAATCGATTGCAATTCGGCTTTGATGGAGAGTTCCTGCATGGCAGAATGGGGTTGGACTGGATGGCCCTTGGGGTCTCTTCCAACTCTAGGATTCTAGGATATATACACTTTTATTGGTATCCCGCTTTTCTACTATAACAGCAATCAAAGCGGCTTACACGTTAAGACAAACCAATACAATATATAATAACAATATATGATCATTTATCTTACCGTCACCCCCTTAAAAAAAGAATTAAACTTAGCACCGTTTAAAAAATATATAGTCTATTTAATAAGGAAGTGGTAAGGATAAGAAAATGGAAGGGAAAAGGAAGAAGAAGAGGGTAAGAGAAGGTAGTTAAGTCAAAGGGATGGGAAATAGGGAAAGAAGGAGGAAGGTGATTTATGAAGAGAAGGAAGAGAAGGAAGAGAGGAGAGAAAGAAGAGAAAGGATGAAGAAGGATAAACAAGGATAAACAAGGAAGGGAGTCGTGAAGGAGGGTAAAGAAAGAGTTCAAAGGAACTAAAGGTATGGAAGGGAATTACTAGCCTGAAAATCATCTTGCTTTCATTCAGATATGCTTCGCGAGAGGAGAAATAAGATTTATTGATTGTATATATCAGGAGGAAAGTAATCTGTAAGTATACTGATTTAAATAGGGGAGGAACGACAATGTATATGTAAGTGTGTATGTATATGTTTGTGCTTGTTTGTTTGTGTTTGTGTCATTTTAATTAATAATTTTTTTTTTAAAAAAAATTAAAACTATATATATATAGTCTATTAAAATCTATTAATAACAAGTCTTTCCACACAAGCCTAAGGCCGAGTCAAAAATGCAGAAGCAGAGAAACAGAGAGCTGGATGGGACCCCATAGGTCATCTAGTCTGATCCGCTGTTCAATGCAGGATCTCCAGCTAAAGCATTCCCAGGAGGTCCAACCTCTCTCTGAAGATCTCCAGAGAAGGAGACCCACCACCACCTTTCCAGGCAATTGGGTCCATGGCTGAACCACTCTCAATTGCCACGACGTTCCTCCTAATGTTCATGCGAAATCTACTCTCCTCTAACTTCAGACCATTAGACCAAGTTCTGCTTGGAATCACAATTCAAAAAGGAGGCTGAGAAGCTGGAGCGTGTCCAGAGGAGGACAACCAAAATGGTGAAGGGTCTGGAAACCATCATAAATCCCTACAAGGAGAGACTTCGGGATCTGGGTATGTTTAGCTTGGAGAAGAGATGGTTAAGAGGGGATACTGTTCCTCCCCTCCAAAAAAATAAATAAATTTAAGTTTGCTGTCCCTTGGTCTTTCTCACCTGTTGTTGTGTGTCAGTTGGATGTTCTCCCCAGGCGCCAGGACTTGGCCGTTCTTCAGCCAGGTGAGGTGGGGCTCTGGCACACCTTGGGCCACGCAGGTGAAGATGGCACTGCTGCCAGGCGGCTTGGAGATGGACTGGGGCCACTGCACAAATTCAGGGGGAGCTGAAGAAGGAGACCAGAGACCAAGAAGGACAGTGTTTAGGACCGGGAGAGGGTCAAGGGACAGCCGTCCAGCAAGAAGCACCCGACAATCCAAGAGTTGAAAGGGGAACTCAGAGGTCATCTAGCTCAACCACCCACCAAACAGAAAATCCAAGTGTCTCAGCAAATCAAGATTTAAATTAAATTTCCCTGGCCTAGTGTAAAGATTTAGATAGATAGATAGATAGATAGATAGAGAGATAGAGAGATAGAGAGATAGAGAGATATAAAGATAGATAGAGAGATAAATATAGATATATAAAGATCAATCTATCTATCTATATAGATTTATAGATAGATAGCTATAGCTATAGCTATAAATACAGATACAGAGATAGATAGATAGATAGATAGATAGATAGATATAGAGATATAAAGATAGAGAGAGAGAGAGAGAGAGATAAAGATCAATCTATCTATCTATATAGATTTATAGATAGATAGCTATAGATATAGATACAGATACAGATATAGATATAAAGATAGATAGATAGATAGATAGCCAGATCGATATAGATATATAAAGATCCATCTATGTATCTAGATAGATAGAGATAATAGATATAGACTCTGGAGACCATGGAAACCCACTGAGTAACCTTGGGCGAGTCACACTCTCTCAGCCTCAGAGGATGGCCATGGCCAACCCCTCTGGGTGAAACTTGCCAAGAAAACCCCAGGATAGAAATGACTTGAGGGCGCACAACAAACTGATCCCTGGTGTTTTCCTCCCCACCAAGTTCTTCACTCTTCACATTGACAGTAACAGGTTAACATGTTAACATGCCACGTTGTTGTTGTTGTTGTTGTTGTTGTTGCTGTCGTTGTTGTCGTTGGGCGACTTCGAGACCCCTTAGGGTCGTCGTACGCCAGAAACAACTTGAAGGCACCCAACAGCAACAACAACAACAACAATATGGCGTGTTAACATGTGTAACACGGCTCAAGATCAAGATCAGAGCTTGGGACGGTGCCGTTCTTGGACTACAACTCCCAGAATCCCCCAACCAGCCAGTTACCAATTTAGGATCAGAGTTCAGAACTTGTCTGGACTGCATCTGCCAGACTTTATCTTACTATCAGTTGTTATTATTATTATTATTATTATTATTATTATTAATCATTGCTCTTCTGCCTTCCTGCCCTTTTAAATCTTTCCTGCCCAGTCTCTTCTTTCTAGCTCTGGAGGCAAGGCCCCAGATGTGCAAAGATGGTTATTCTCAGCCTTTTTTCCCTTCAAGATCTGGGGATTTATGGCTTTGGGGTTAGGAAGGACCCTCTTGCTCAGGGCTAGACACCATGACAAACCTATTCAACCCTGCAGGAGGTGCATTCTCTTGCAAATCATGCATTATCCCTCTCCCATTCACATACACACACACACACAAGCATCACACAGACACCACAACATTTTTGTAGGATTTCACAGAACAGTGGTGTGTGTGTGTGTGTTTTTTGGGGGGGGAATTGTCCAAGGGAAACACTTCACAGCTCACACACACACACAAAGAAATCATCTTTCTGCAAATCCAAAAATCATCTTTCTTTCTTTCTTTCTTTCTTTCTTTCTTTCTTTCTTTCTTTCTTCTTCTTTTTTTAAAAAATAATAATTTTTATTGAACATATTTAAAACACAAACACAAATCCCGAAAATGAAAAGATCAGGTTTTCGTTCGAATTAACCCCCTTTTAAATTCGAATTTAGTTATCAGACGAGGCGGAACGGGACAAATCCCGTAAATTAAAGACTTCCGCTCGTCCCGTTTATTTCCACTTTCTCCCCGCGACTCCCCGTGTGATAACGTCCTTATAACACTCTGTATGTAAAAAGATCTTGTAGCACCTTCGAAACTAACTGAAAGAAAAAAGTTGGCAGCCTGAGCTTTCATAGACTTAAGTCTACTTCCTCCGATGCATTTGGAAGTAGTCTTAAGACTACAGAAGCTCAATGCTGCCAGCTTTTTTTTTTTTATTGAGTCTCAAAGATACTATAAAATCTTTCTAGATACTGATTCTACAGACTAACATGGCTATATCTTTGAATTATACACTCATCCCTCCACATTTGCTGGGGTTAGGGGCACAGGACCCCCGTGAATGTGGAAAAAATGCAAATGACAAAAACACCATGTTTTTGCCTGAGAGAACACCTCTCTAGGAATCTCTAGGTCCTCCAGTGCAACTCTGTGGTCAACATCTGCCAGACATTGACCATAGAGTTGTGCTGGAGGAGCCACAAATGCCTAGAGAAGTGTTCTCTCTAGGAATCTCTAGCTCCTCCAGTGCAACTTTTGGTTCAAGTTGACCATAGAGTTACATTGGAGGACCTAAATCCTGGAGAATAATTGTATATATGATCTCAACGGCCAGAATTCTTTTAGCTCAAAAATGGAAAACGACAGAAATCCCGTCAATGGAAGAGCGGATGGTTTGAACGGTCGAAGCAATAGAAACGGACAAGCTGGACTGTATTTATAGAAGGAGACCTTTTTGAAAAGCATAAACAAGAATGGCAATTCTTCTTGGAAGGTTGTAAAGACTTGCGAAAAATGTTAACCACAATGTTTAAGAAAACAATATTTGAACAAGAATCTTATGATCTGCTTCTCAAGACCAACATGAAAGCCATATAAGTTGGAAGAGACATTAAATTATTATTATTATTATTATTATTATTATTATCATTATTAAAGTTTGGGAATCACTGTTCAAGAAGGACCAAGCGCATCCTTCTTCCATCTTTTTGACAATGGAGAGGACGCCGTAAGAGGAATTTGGGGCCCATGTCTCCCCAAATTGTGCCCATTCTTCCAGCTGGACTGTGGCGGCCACCTCGCACCCGGCACCCCATCCCAGGCCCACAGCGTGGGAGCCAGCCGTGGAGGCAGATGTCACATTGAAACGCCTGACACTCTCCAGAAAAGAAGCTTTAAGCTCCCCAGACGGGAGGCATCTCATTAGGGCTGGGAAAAGAGCAGCGGCCCATCACCGCCTGGACCCCAAACAAAGGCAAGGCCCCCTCCCTCCGACCCCTCACTTGAGAATGGCTTTGTTGTCCAGACAAACCTCGACTGCGTCCCCCATCCTCCACCATTCCCCAGAAAATGGACCAAGGGCCTGTGCAGACTGCTTCGACCCCCTGCGCACTCTTGTCATGACCCCCAAACCATGTGCTGAATTTAGCCCCACGGCTCTGACCGACGGCATTTAGTTTAAATTATTCTGGATGCATATTATAGAATCCTAGAGTTGGAAGAGACCCCCAAGGGCCATCCAGTCCAACCCCATTTTGCCATGCAGGAATTCAAAATCAAAGCAATTGACACGAAAGCAAGCCATGTACAGAGATCTCGCAGCACCTTTGAGACTAACTGAAAGAGAAACATTGGCAGCCCCAAAGCCCAATACATCTCTCTCTCAAACCTAGTAGTTCCAAACGCATGGCCAACCGATTCAAACTTGAATCTTGGTCTGCCCTTTTGTAATCTAGCTTCTCATGTTTTCTTGGGTCTGGGCAATTGTTTTCACTCCTGTTTCCACTCATTTCATTCTTTGGGATGGGGACATTTTGTAAGGATTTCTTGGATTTGCACTAAGGAGGTCTTTAAACAGAGGCTGGATGGCCATCAGTCGGGGATGCTTTGATTGAGAGTTCCTGCATGGCAGAATGGGGTTGGACTGGATGGCCCTTGGGGGTCTCCTCCAACTCTTAAGATTCTATGATTCTCCCAAAGGTTTTCTTAACTGCAGACCATGGTTTGTTGGGGCAATCCTATGGTTTGAAGGGGAAATCTTCTCCTTCTTTTAAAAACGCTTCTTGAAATTATAGGCCAGAATCCTATAGATAGCTAACATCGTTGTAAGTGGACTTTCGTCTACAGGAGTCAGAATTGGGCAATTCCATAATGTCTGCATCCAGTAGAGGGCTGGCAAAGTGACCGATGTGCAATGGGGCCAATGCACAATGGGATATGCATTGCATTAATCCCAATGCGCATCGGGCACCAATGTACATCGGACACATTTGCTGGCATCCTATGACATATCTTCGCAATTCAGTAAAGGGCTTTTTTAGCACCTCTGCTATGTAGCTAGGTATACATAAAGTTGCATAACATACCAAGTCATAGTGCAAAAGTGCCATTTCGTTGCACTAAAATTCAAACAATTTTTTGGGGTGGGGGTTTAGAAAAGAGAAAAGAATAACACATTTTTGGTTCTGATTCATAGAATCATAGCGTTGGAAGAGACCCCAAGGGCTACCCATTCCAACCCAAGGCTCAGTGCAGGAACACATAGAATTTGTTTCCAAATTAAAGAAGCTGGGAATCAAATGGTGCAGCCGGTGCCAGAACGTCAAAAATAGTCAAGGACGACAGAAATGTTGCTTGCATAGTAAAAGGGGAGGGAGAGGACAACCACAGCAAAAAATCCCACAACCTCCTGACACATTGGCTTTGTCGGGAAGTGCCTTCGGTGTCCAGATGCACTCTCTATTATCTCTCTCCATGCCCTAGATGGCCTCCATTTTCCCCTTCACTTCCCCCAAATCTGGTTCCATTTTAGAAAGCTGGTTCCCAGCCTTTCCATAGAGGAGGGAAGGAGGGAAGCGCCATTGTGTGCGAGGAAGAGGGTTGTGACCTCTGTCCCTCGCTCTCACAAAGTCAAAACTGGGATCCCCAGCTGGGACGATCCGCACCGGACCCAGGTGGGACCAAGTCCGCCATGACCCCCGGAGAGTAGTGGAGTCTCCTTCCTTGGAGGTCTTTAAGCAGAGGCCGGATGGCCATCTGTCCGGGATGCTTTGATTTTGAGTTCCTGCATGGCAGAATGGGGTTGGACTGGATGGCCCTTGGGGTCTCTTCCAACTCTAATGATTCTATGATTCTATGACCCACCACCGCCTTCTTTCCTATCTTCTCCATTGACCTTGGTGAGGGACTTTGGAGATCAAGTGGGGGACGGAAGGACTTTGGGGTGAGCCTTAAAGCACTGATCTCCATCCTTTCTCTATAAGAAATCTCACGAACCTCCTCCTGACCCTGCCCCCAGCCTCCCCAATTCCAAATTCAAAGCCGCTAAAGGGTCTCCATGGTCTACGCCATCCCCCCTGACAAGGCGGCGGTTTTCGTTCCATCAATCACCCCTCGGCCCTTTGTCCCTGGCCCACGGGTCACCCCATCGACCCCCGCGTCTCTTTATCCGAGCCGCGGCCCAGAATCGATGGCCGCTCGGGGGGCAGGTTCGATCCTGCTTCTCATCAGCCCTTGAGATGAGAAAGCAGACTCAGGGCCAGGAGGGATTGGAAGGATTTTTTTGGGGGGGGGGGGTGTTTCCGCGTGCTGAAATGCAACCGATATCGGGGATCAAACACCTTGAAGGGTCGGGAAGAGACAGATGCACAGATGTCCCCGTATCTGCCAGAAAATGAAGACAAGAGACTTGATGGAGATGGAGAGCCAAGGTGGCCAAGAGCCAAAGGTCAAAGACGGGAGGGAAGCGGGTATGGGACTGGTCCAGGGGGGCTTTACAATCTCACAACATCTATTGGCATAATAGCAATTTTTTTTTTCCAGAGGGAAAATGGCGGTCACGCAGGTCAACACGACAGCTTAATACAGCGACCCTGTGCAAAAAACACCTAGGCCTCCATTCCTCTCAGCCTTTGCAACTCTACCGCCGTAGTCGGAGGAACCTCTTTTTCACATTAGATCACAATAACACTTGGCCATGACTTGAAGTGCCATTGCGCCAGCCTAAGATTTGTAGTTGCAGAAGCCCATTCCCACAACGTAATTATAGGGCTATGATGCCACTTTTAAGTGTCTGGAAGGGTATGGAAACCATAAAGCCCTATGAGGAGAGACTTAGGGATCTGGGTATGTTTAGCCTGGAGAAGAGACGGTTAAGAGGAGATATGATAGCAATGTTTAGATATTTGAAGGGATGTCATATTCAGGATGGAGCAAACTTGTTTTCTGCTGCTCCAGAGAATAGGTCCTGGAGCAATGGATGCAAGCTCCAGGAAAAGAGATTCCACCTCAACATTAGGAAGAATTTATTGACAGTAAGAGCTGTTCGAGAGGGGAACACACTCCCTTGGAGTGCAATGGAGTCTCCTTCTTTGGAGGTCTTTAAACCGAGGCCATCTGTCAGGGATGCTTTGATTTTGAGTTCCTGCATGGCAGAAGGGGGTTGGACTGGATGGCCCTTGGGGGTCTCTTCCAACTCTAGGATTCTGTGAACTGCCATTGCTCCAGCCTAAGATTTGTAGTTGCAGAAGCCCATTCCCACAACATAATTATAGGGCTACGATGCCACTTTTAAGTGCCACGGCTGCATCCCATGAAATCCTAGGCGTGGGGCTATGACTCTGATTAGGTTTCGATTCCCTACTCAGCCATGGAAACCCAGTGGGTGACCTTGGGTGAGTCGCACACTCTCAGCCCCAGAAAGGGTTGTCCAAAGTCTGAATTGACTCGAAGGCACACAACATCACCAGCAACAAATTTAGGATTCCTATCAAAAGAGCACTAGTGCCTTACTAACCTATTAACTCTAGGACTCCATAGGATTTGCCATGGCAGTTAAAGTGGAATATAGCACCGTATTTGGTGCTATATGAATGGGCCCCAGAGCTCTCTGTCAGAGAATTCTGAATACCTAAGCGTCTAAGTACTTCCGGAAACTAAAAATCCCAGGATTCTGTGGGATGGAGCCAGGGCAATACAAGCACTATCCAAGAGCTATCATTGTATAGGATGAAAGGGACCGCATATCATCAGGGTTAAAATGGCCACGGCGGATAGTGCTGAATGTCACATCTGTCAAGAAAGAAAGCTTGTCAAAAACCACAAGGCATCGTTCTCTGATGACAAAAGATGGCTTTTCGCTTCTTCCTGCTCCCCCATCTCTGTGTTTCCCTCCACAAAATGTCCTAGTAGATGGCATATTATTGTCGTTGCATACCTTTAAATTGTTTCCAAGGAGGCCCTAAAATCAGGGGGTTTTCTGAGGAGGGCCCTTGCCATCCTCTCAGGTTGAGAGAGTGTGACTTGACCAAGGTCGCCCAGTGGGTTTACATGGCCGAGCAGAGATTCAAACCTTGGTCCCCAGAGTTATAGTCCAACGCTCAAACCACTACACCATGCTGACTCTCCAGGAGATGGCATACACCCGTCCCTCCACATTTGCGGCTTTGACTTTTGCGGATCTGATTATTCACAGATTTTATTAATATGTTCTCTCTAGGAATATCTAGGTCATCCAGCGCAACTCTATGGTCAACTTGAACCAAAAGTCGCACTGAAGAACCTAGAGATTCCTAGAGAGAACCCTCCACTAGGCATTTGTGGCTCCTCCAACGCAACTCTATGGTCAAAGTCTGGCAGATGTTCACCACAGAGTTGCACTGGAGGACCTAGAGATTCCTAGAGAGGTGTTCTCTCAGGCAAAAACATGGTGTTTTTGTCATTTGCATTTTCCCCACATTCACAGAATATGGTCCTGCGCCCCTAACCCCAGCAAATGTGGAGGGATGAGTGTATAATTCAAAGATATAGCCATGTTAGTCTGTAGAATAGGTACCTAGAAAGATTTTATAGTACCTTTCAGACTCAATGAAAAAAAAAGCTGGCAGCCTTGAGATGCCAGGCTATAGGAAGAAGTAGCCAAAAACCCCGTCTTTGTCACTGCTTTGGCCAGGACAATGATTGTGACGGTGATTTCCAGCAAAGGACCCATCTTGGTGATGGACGTCTGCAAGAGGTGGGGAGCTTGCATTTTGCAAAATCCCAATCATTCCTGGCCCTTGTAAGAGAAGAGTATGAAACCCTGCTGGCAAAGATCAAGTCTCAGGGTCACTGGATTGGATATATAGGCAACTTGCCTGCCATAAAACAGCGGGAATTAAGTGTGATGGGTTACAGAGTAAAAATCTAAGTCATCTCAGATACAGGTACCGAGATAATACTGGAAGTGATGCAAGTGTGAGCCAAGCCTGTTAAACAATGTTTCTGGGGAAAGGATCTCATTGTAACAACAAAGAAAGTGTGGTATGGAAAAGAGAGGAAAAGTGTGTTTCCTAATAGTAACAGAGAAGAATGAAAGCCTGTCTGAAGTCTGAAACTGTGTAGAGTTTAATGAAGCAATTGTAACATTTGCTGGTCTGTCCTGACAACAAAAGTCACTGGCTTGGATATATAGTTTCTCAATAAAGGTTTTCTGAGTATTAACTAATGAAACCTGATTTTCTGAACTAGGTTTTCTGCTGGAATTAACACCAAGACTCATACCTTTAGCTCAGTTTCCTATTTCCAAGTAGAGCTGAGCCAAAAGCTTACAGAAGACTTTCCCCAGAAAAGTCCTAAGATTGTTCTGCTCTTTGGGGAAAAGAAGGCGATCTTGCAGAATTTAACCAGAAATCCTCTACCATGTTTTCTTCTGAGGTAGATGAATGAGTAGGGCTAAGATGTGGCTTTAACTCGCTGACAAAGGAGAAGCACTTTGCTTACATTCACTCTTCGTCTTTTTTAATACATGATTTGTATCTTGCATCACAGCTCCACCCGACTTACTTTCCTCTCTATGGATGGCGTACTCTACCTTCAACCAGTACACCATTGCCAACACCCATTCTCACCTTGAACCATGAGGATACCCTGCGCAGTACGGCGCACACGAGTGCCTGGGCGATTTGCAGCGCAGACGTAAACACCGGCGTGTTTCACTGATACATCTGAGATCATGAGGTTGCCGGTTCCCAAGACCTGGATACCTTCAACCCCAATAGAACGTCCATCTGCAGGGATTGGGGAAAAACAGAGAGTGAGACCTTCAGGATATGCTTCCTCTTCTCCTTTGCTTCCCAGTGAAAGCTTCCCCTTCCATCATATTATACTTTCCCCTATTTTCATCACAATGCAATTTCCTCTCATTGTACCATCATTCCCTTTACATGACAGGCCAATTTGCCCTCCTTCAATATTAGCACAGCTTCTCCTTCTTCCAACTTAGTACAACTTGTCCTCCTTCCATCACAGGCCAATTCCTCCTCCTTCCATTGCAGTACACCTTCTCTTCTTTCTATCTCAATACAGTTTCTCCTTCACTCTCATACAACCTCTCCTCCTTCCAACTAGGTCCAATCCTCTTCCCTCCATCTCAGTACACCTTCTCTTCCTTCCAACTAGGTCCAACCCTCTTCCCTCCATCTCAGTACACCTTCTCCTCCTTCCAACTAGGTCCAACCCTCTTCCCTCCATCTCAGTACACCTTCTCCTCCTTCCAACTAGGTCCAACCCTCTTCCCTCCATCTCAGTACACCTTCTCCTCCTTCCAACTAGGTCCAACCCTCTTCCCTCCATCTCAGTACACCTTCTCCTCCTTCCAACTAGGTCCAACCCTCTTCCCTCCATCTCAGTACAACTTCTCCTCCTTCCAACTAGGTCCAATCCTCTTCCCTCCATCTCAGTACACCTTCTCCTCCTTCCAACTAGGTCCAACCCTCTTCCCTCCATCTCAGTACACCTTCTCTTCCTTCCAACTAGGTCCAACCCTCTTCCCTCCATCTCAGTACACCTTCTCCTCCTTCCAACTAGGTCCAACCCTCTTCCCTCCATCTCAGTACACCTTCTCCTCCTTCCAACTAGGTCCAGTCCTCTTCCCTCCATCTCAGTATACCTTCTCCTCCTTCCAACTAGGTCCAACCCTCTTCCCTCCATCTCAGTACACCTTCTCCTCCTTCCAACTAGGTCCAATCCTCTTCCCTCCATCTCAGTACACCTTCTCCTCCTTCCAACTAGGTCCAACCCTCTTCCCTCCATCTCAGTACACCTTCTCCTCCTTCCAACTAGGTCCAGTCCTCTCCCTTCCATCTTAGTACAACTTCTCCTCCTATCTCAGTACAGCTTCCCCTTTTTCCGTCTTAGTACAATATCCGTTCCTGTACAACGTCAGCTCCTTCCATCTTAGGGCAACATCTCTTCCTTCCATCCTAGGACACCTTCTCATCTTGCACCTTAGTAATTCTTTCCCTCCTTCGCTCAGAGTAGTTTTCTCTCCTTCTATGAGAATTGCTGCCCCAGCTTCATCACAGTGCAGCTTTCCTCTGCATCCTTTCCCTCTCCGTCTAACATAGTACGACTTCTGCTCCTCTATCATACTAAAACTTCCCCTTTTCCCATCAGAGCCAAACCCCATTCCCACTCACCCAGGCGACTCCAAGAGACAATCGGCCGAGGATTGCCAGTGGCGATGCATTCTAAGATGGCCGTCTGATGCACTGTGATGGTCAGGTTCTGTGGTCCTGACAAAATGACCGGTTCCTTGTAGAGTTTGGGAGCAGAGACTGGAGGAAGAGGATAGAGAAGAGTGAGAGGGGGAGCAAGTGTGCAAGGGAAAGAGACCCCAATCTCTGAGCCACACTACCACGATTTTATAATCCAGTAAGAGCTTAGGTTAGCTTTCTCACATTTGTGCATCAGTACAATACAAATCCAAAACAAGGGCTGCATGTGTCCCAGTTTTAATCTGTGAAACAGTGGAGGATCTGGAATCATAGAATCCTAGAGTTGGAAGAGACCCCCAAGGGCCATCCAGTCCAACCCCATTCTGCCATGCAGGAACTCAAAATCAAACCATCCCTGACAGATGGCCATCCAGCCTCTGCTTCAAGACCTCCAGACTCCACCTTTTAATCTATGAAAAAGTGGAGGCTCTGGAATCATGTAATGTATGAATGAGGACAATCTGTAAATCTGTGTGGTTACGTTAACTGGAATGAATACTTCTGTTTGGTTGTGAGGTAGAGCACAATCTCAATAGCTACGGCATATACTCATGTATAAGTCTAGAAATTTTGGTCAAAAAATTGACCCCAAAAACTTGAGTCAACTTATCCATGAGTCAATGAAAGTCCTATACTTTAACTCTTATTTTAAGAAGGAATCATCCCCTGGTGGAAGAAAATAATGTTATCTGTCCTGAAAGCACTGACCCCACTCTATTCATTCATCCATATAGCCTTTGGTATAAGCACAAACATGCCTGTAGGAATTTTCTAAGTTTTTTGGGGGGCATTGTCTTCCTTTGCTTCATCCTTTTGATCCTTTGTTACATGCCCCTAAGTTTTACCCTTAACTTATCCATGGGTCATACCAAAATCCATAATTTTGGCCCTTGACTTATACATGAGGCCGACTATATATATATTCTTAAAGGATTCGGGATTTTTATGTTCTGTTTAGATTGTATTAATATATCTGTATGGAATTATTATTATTATTATTTTATTATTATAATACAAAGTTCAAGACATATCACATCATTATTTCTTCTTCATTACATTCTTTATGTTTTTTAAAATTGTATTCTTAATCCATAAAAAAAAGTCATAAATTCATAAACTTCTATAACTGAGTTATGTGGTTCTAAGAGTCGATACCAAAACATATTATATAACTCCCTATTATCGACGTTTCTATGTGACTTTAGTCTTTGGTGCTCTTGTAGTATGCCTTCTGTTTTTTAGAACTCTTACTCCAATATATTCTTCCTTCTTTCTTATAATTGTCATTATATTTAAACTTATTTCCATCTTTCTTCACAAAAATTTTTAATTTTTTTTAAAATATATCTGTATGGAAATTTTAATGTTGTAAGCCGCCCCGATTGCTCTGCAGAGGGGTGGGATATAAATATATTATTATTATTATTATTATTATTATTATTATTATTATTATTATTATTATTATTATTATTATTATTATATACAGTACTTCCTTATAGCCAATGTCATGAATGTCAACTGTCCCATATTAATCTCTTGAAAACCTAGCCAGCTATCTCTTGCTCAGGGGAAAGAAATGCTCACCGCTGATGGTCAGTGTGGCCTCTTGGCTGTAGCGGGTGTTGGCAATGTTGCTGGCCACACAGCGGTAGGTCCCTATGTCGGACCGTCGCACGCCCGTAATCTGTAGGATGCCAGTGGGAAGCAAGGTAAACCTAGTGGGAACGGGTGAGACGGGAAAGAAAAGATCAGAATGAGGAGACAATCCCTGCAGGTCCTCATTTAGCTTCTAGCCAAAGGACGGTCTTCTTAGTGTTGGATCCAAGTTCTGGAACACTCACCCAAGAAAGGTCCACCTTGATTTTTTATTATTATTATTATTAACACTTATTTATAGAGTGCTGCCAATTTTGCACAGTGCTTTACATAACAGAAATCAAAATGAAGTAAGAGTAAAAACCCTGCCAAATGGCATACAGTCTAAGGAGTTTATCCACAGGGGAAATCCCGTGCAGAAACGGTGCTTTAAATTGGGGGGGGGGGGGGGAAACTCAAAAGTGGTTAGATTTTCAGACGACGTTGCTGTTAAAATGGGGTTAACCCAAACGGAAAGTCGTCAGGAACTGCTTCTTTTTACTTTTGGAAAATCCCGAAAGTAAAAAGAAGCAGTTTCTGACGACTTTCCGTTCGGGTTAACCCCATTTTAACAGCGATGTGTGTGAAAATCTGCCCGCTTTTGCGGGTTTCCCCCACCTTTTAAATCCCGTTTCTGCACGGGATTTCCCCTGTGTGATAAACTTCTAAAACTTCAACATTACAAAATGAAAGCATCTCTAAAATAATAATACAGCCAGCGCAGAATCGGAGCATAAGCATCTTGCATGATGGAAGCCTTGCTTTGGCAGGCTTTTAACCTTATTTTCAATTATTGCTTTGTTTTGTTTTAAAGATATATTTTATTCTAACATGAATCTTGCATACCACTTACATTGATAAGCACAACATTAAGACAACATTTGTACAACCTTAACCTAACAAACAACACCAGGAGTGGAGATACAGCCCACCCCGATATTGGATGCACCCATTTCTGCTGATAACATTCAATATGATAAGGAACTCTTATCCTGATTCATGCCACTGGCGATGGACCAAGAGTTGCATCTACCTTATAGAAATAATGCATTTTAAGGTACTTTCAGTGCTATAGCGCCATCCTACGGGATCCTGGGATTTGTAGTTTTACGGGGTCGTTGGCTCTCTCTGACAAAGAGTGCTGGTGCTTCACAAAAGTAACACATCCCAGGATTCTGTACCATGGCAGTTAAAGTGGTCTCAAACTGCATTATTCCTATGGTGTAGATGCGCTCTAAGAGTGTGTCCACATTGCAGAAAGTATGCAGTTTGAGACCACTTTAACAGCCATGACTCAAGGCTATGGAATCCTGGGATTTGTCGTTCTGTGAGATATTGTCAGAGAGCTCTAGTGCCCCCACCAAGCAACTACATATCCTAGAATCCCATAGCACTGAACCGTGGAAGTTAAAGTGGCATCAAACCGCTTTATTTATTTCTTTTATATTTTTAAAAATATGCTTTATTGCAATTCACTATATACAAAATACGTATCACAACGTTCTAAACATTCTAAAAACATTCCAAAACATGCATATCATGCACAAATACTTATGCCTTATTGTATCAAACCCATCATTGTATCAAACATACCATACTTATCATCCATAAATCTTAATTTCACAACCTGCTTGAAAGATTTAATGAACTCACCATCCTTTCTACAAACGAACTAACCTACTTTCTGTATAGATTTCACCTCATCACATTATTGTTGTATTTTATATTGTATGTTTTAATTTGTAAATGATTTAATAACTTTTTAAGGAGGGGAGGGAACTAGATTTTATTGCTGTATGTTATATTTTACTGTTGTTAGCCGCCCTGATTGATCTCAAAGGGGCGGGATATAAATAATAACAATTATTATTATTATTATTATTATTATTATTATTATTATTATTATTATTATTATTATTATTATTATTATTATTATTACATCTTACTTCCCACTCGCTTACTTTCAATTTCCAAACTCTATTTAGTCTTGTGTTTATGTCTAGGCGTTCCTTCTCAACTATACTTTCCCATCTCTCTTCATTCTTTTCCTTCAACTACCTCTCACTCTTTCCTCCTTTCTCTCCTTTTCTCATTCTACCCTTTCTCCATTCTTCTGTCATTCCTCCCTTTATCGCTCCCATTCCTCCCTACTACAGCCTTCTTCTATCTTCGGTCCAATTCTTCAAACATACTCATCATACCTTCTATCACTTACTTCAGTTTATTGCACGGCACTTGCAGGAATGGGAACGGAACGGAACGGTACGGAACGACACAGAACGGGGCAAGAACGCAAGTTACCGCACAGGAGAACGCTGCCGATAACACCGGGAACCTCAAGCCATTCCCCATCCATGCTATGGCAGCCAATTTTGAAGAACGATTTTGGACCATTCTTCAAAACTGGCTGCCAGGAACATCTGAGGAACGGCTTGGGGCCGCATCGATGGCGTTCTCCTGCGCGGAAACTTGCGTTCTCGCCCCGTTCCGTTCCATTCCTGTTCCTTGCAAGTGCCGTGCAATAAACTTAACTGTCTCTTCTTCCAAACTCCCATCCTTCCACACCTGGGACGTTATCACACGGGGCCCAATCCAAACAAAATCCACACAAAATCCTGAATGATACCGGATTATTGGCCCGTGTTTTCACACGACGTCACACAGAACCCCGACAGAAAGTGGAAAGATCCGAGATCTTTTGAATTTCGGTTTCTTCAGGAAATGCAATTGCGTGATGAGGGTGATTCCGCATTTACCGCAAATGTGATCGCCAAATACGTATTGGGGAGCATTTCCCCGTCATTACCCATGGTTCCCGCGAGCATTCCTCTATCTGCGCATGTGCAAGAGGCTCGTTTCTACTACATTCACGGGATATTTTCGCTTGTGTGTGGACGTTCTTTGCACTTGCAGTAAATTCGCAATTAAGGTAATGACGTTTGCAGAAACAAGTTTATTTTCGGTTTATTTTCGTAATGCCTCATTTTCACTTTTAATTTCGCTTTCTGGCCCACGTGTGATAACGTCCCTAGACTTCCTCCCTTGCTCCGGTTCATAAAACAAGACTTCCATGACTTCCTTGCTATTCATATTTCCTATCAAACGAACCCAATACTCGTATAATCTCAATAACCATCTCCTGTAAATCTTATTTACTTACACACACACACCAATCCCCCCCTCACTTCTTCTCGGACTGCTTTATTTCTGAAGTGTAGCTCCAACTTTTCGGACGGCTTTATTTCTGAAGTGTAGCTGCCACTTTGATGCTGCTTTAACTGTCATGGCTCAAGGCTATGGAATTCTGTACTTTGGGTGAGATATTTAGGCTTCCCTGTCAGTGAATTTCAGGAGCAAGGAAGTCATCTATCTTAGGAGAAGAGTCATAGAATCATAGAGTTGGAAGAGACCCCAAAGGCCATCCAGTCCAACCCTGTTCTGCCATGCAGGAACTCAAAATCAAAGCATCCCCGACCGATGGCCATCCAGCCTCTGTTTAAAGACCTCCTTAGTGCACATCCAAGGAACCCTTACAAAATGTCCCCATCCCAAAGAATGAAATGAGTGGACATAGGAGTGAAAACAATTGCCCAGACCCTAGAAAACCTGAGAAGCAAAAGGGCAGACCAAGATTCAAGTTCGAATCGGTTGGCCGTGCATTTGGAACTGCCAGGTTTGAGGAGAGAGATACATTTAGAAGAGAGTGTTAAATAAAACTGCCTTAAAGATTCAAAGTATTAATCTCATCTTTATGATCGCAATGTATACATTTACCAATAACTGGAAAGGTTATTTTATTTTTATATCAGCAATAATTTTAACTACATGCTAAACAATGGGATCATAGGATCATAGAATCATGGAGTTGGAAGAGACCCCAAGGGCCATCCAGGCCAGCCCCATTCGGCCATGCAGGAACTCTCAGTCAAAGCATCCCCGACGGATGGCCATCCAGCCTCTGTTTAAAGACCTCCAAAGAAGGAGACTCCACCACTCTCCAAGGGAGCATCTTCCACTGTCAACCAGCTCTTGCCATCAGGGAATTCTTCCTAATGTTTAGATGGAAGCTCTTTTCCTATAGCTTGCATCCGTTGCTCCGAGTCCTATTCTCTGGAGCAGCAGAAAACAAGCTCCCTCCCTCCTCAATATGACATCCCTTCAAATATTTAAAGCGGGCGAGCATATCAACTCTTAGTCATCCCCAGCTTTCTAGTGCCACCTGAGACTTCTTTCCTTAGGTTCAATCCAAGACATTGGCTTGATCTCTGCCAGGAGACTCCACTCAATCCCGAAGCTTTGCTAGGCTCTTCCAACCACTCTATCTCCCTGTTGTCGTCCAACACTCACCGGTAGTCATCTGTTTGCAAGGCTGTCCGGTTGCGTTCCCAGGTTATTGTGGCTTCAGGGACCCCCTGGATGAAGCACTGGAACCGGGCAACGCCTCCCTCTTCCACCGACATGGACTCCGGGTGCATGTGAAACTTGGACAGGGCTGAAAAGAGAGAGGCAAGGCAAAGGGTGATGCTCAAATATCTTATTTATCAACACCAGCCTCCCACAGTCTCCGTGTCAGGGAATCAATTCCAAAAGGTCCATCGTTCTATTCCCTTGTCATCGCTTCTTTTCGGGCACGACTGTCGTTCCCACTAGTTTGCGGCGCTTCAAAACGCCGTGTCAATCATCTACGCGTCGTCGGTGACGCAAGCGGCAACACGGCGAAGACGGGGCCAGAGCGGGGGAACTTTGGATGTGCAAAAGGACACCGTTTCCCCTTTGAACTAATTTTTTATTTGAAAAAAAATTGGTAAGAAGATACGATCCATTGGTTTTGCAACTACTTTGCAATCTTGGTATATGATTGGGCATTGGATTTTATTATATGGATTGTTGGCTTTTATTATTGTCACGGTTTTATATATTGCATTTTTGTATATTATTTTATATTTTGCTGTAATCCCGCCTCGATCCGCAGGGAGAGGCGGGAAAATACAAATAAAAACTATTATTATTATTATTATTATTATTACTATTACTATTTGTCCCACTGAGCTGCTGTCGGCCTGATCGCCCGGCGTGCCACCAAGTTGCAAAAACAACAGATTGAATATTCGGTAATTCAATGTGGGTGGATATATGATATATATAGAGAGAGAGAGAGAGAGAGAGAGAGAGAGAGAGAGAGCTATATTTATCTAAATATAGATAAATATACCCGGAATAAACTATTCATTTATTTTGATCTCCCCTTGTCAGACACTTTCTTATTTTTTGCCTTGCCCCAGAGTACCTATTGTTTTTAACTTTGCTTATTGTTAATCTTAATTTTAACTGAGACTGAATTTAATGTATTTTTAATGGGGGGGGGTAAATTGTGTTAGTTTATATTGTTGGAAGGGTTATTTTATGTATTTGATTTTAGATGTAAGCCGCCTTGATGGCCAAGGCTAAAGGCGGGGTATAAATAAATAAATTATTATTATTATTATTATTATTATTATATTAAATGTATGGAATCTTGAGATAGATAGATAGATAGATAGATAGATAGATAGATAGATAGATAGAAACAGAGGGTGGATGGCCATCTGTCGGGGATGCTTTGATTGTGAGTTCCTGCATGGCAGAATGGGGTTGGACTGGATGGCCCTTGAGGTCTCTTCCAACTCTAGGATTCTATGATTCATCTACCAGGGATTCTTTGTATAAGAGGCATTATAAGTGAGGCTCTGATGTATATGACATATGGTGAGTGACGGATGCAACCTACAGGAAAAGAGATTCCACCTCAACATTAGGAAGAACTTCCTGACAGTATGCATTGTTTGAGAGGGTGATCCCTTGGTGTTTCTGCCAAAAAGTCGGCGTTTGAGGAGCAGTGGTGTCACACACACCCCTTTTAGGATGTCACCTGGTGCAGTCCGCACCCCTGGTACACCCCTAGTGACACCAATGACCCATCCAGCTTGCAGGCTTGTAACCACAGAACTGGACACCGGTGTTGATTTGTAAAGATGGTGTCCTCAGACTTACTGGCAATCTGGACTCTGGCCTTGCGACTGACAAGCAAACCGTAGCGGTTCTGGGTGGCGCAGCTGTACTCTCCGGCGCTCGACTCGGTGGCATTGGCTGTGGCATCGGGGCTCCCTCCTCCTCCTCGGGGTCGCCGGTGGACACTCTCCAAGAGAAGGGATCCATTGGATAAGATGGCCATGTGGCTGTCGTTGGAGAGGGGCACACCATTCCTGTACCAAGTGATGGTGATGGGCGCCTCGCCTTCCACTTGGCAATGCAGGAGCAAGGGACGATCCCGGACGGCAATCACATCGCTGGGCTCCAAGACGAAAGCCAGCTCTGAAGCGTAGGCCAGGCCTGCGGAGAAGAAAACGGTCAGAACTGCATGTGATCATGGTGTCTCCTCTGCCAGGTAAGTAAGGGGGTGGCAGACTGCCAGAAATAGTGCAAATTGAGTCCACTTTCAGGGTTAGGGTTAGTGCTAGGGAATCATGGGAACTGTATTTTATTGTGGCACCAGAGCTCTCTGACAGAGAAGGCTCAATGTCTCAGAAAAAAACAACAATTCCCATGATTCCCTAGCACTAACCCTAACCCTAAAAGTGGACTCAATTTGTACCATTTCTGGCAGTCTGCAACCCCCCTAAGTAAGTGTGTGGGGGGGTCACTATTTGCAGCCTGTTTCAGCAGAATAATATATATATTGCTATGGGCACTTTGAGAAAACAAAATTTGTACTTTGGTAAACATTTCAAGGCTTTCTACTGAATGAACTACCTGGTAAATGTAACTTTGGTAAAGGCATCTGAAAGGCTTTACTTCCTTGTCTATAAAATTACAGAAATGGTGGTCTTTAGCCAACTGTAAGCATTTGAATCCTAGTCATTCCCAATGTCTCTGTCATTGAAAATAGTTGAACTTCAAAATTCTTAATTTCTAACTGGGTGTGTCCAAAGTAGGGACGGAAAGAATATTTTCAAACATTTGTCCAAAGTGCCAAGAAACGTGCCTCTCGAATGTCGAGAAACTGGGACGAACAGAAGCCGGGACTGAAAAGAATCTTTGCAAAATTTCTGTACAAAATGTTGCACGCGGCGGTGTTTGAACAGAAAAGGAGAGAGAGGTGCTCCGGTGTTGTTGAACAAACGTCGATAAGGCGTGCTGATATTGAAAAGGCTTTATTTATCTTGCTCGACATGTTTTAATAATAATAATAATAATAATAATAATAATAAATTATTTTTGTCCCGACCCTCTGCGTAATGCAACCAGGGCGTAGTTTTTTGTGGGTTTTTCAGGCTGTGTGGCCATGTTCTAGAAGAGTTTTTTTCTGACGTTTCGCCGGCATCTGTGGCTGGCATCTTCAGAGAATGCTGGCATGGAAGAGAATGGGTATATATATACTGTGGGTCTGTGTGTATACCCAGTGTCTCACAGTATATATATATATATATATATATATATATGTATATGTATATATATATATTATATATACCCACTCTCATCCATTCCAGCATTCTCTGAAGATGCCAGCCACAGATGCTGATGAAACGTCAGAAAGAGAACATGGCCACACAGCCCGAAAAACCCACAAAAAACTATGGATGCCAGGGCGGCTTACAACATTAATATATATATTCATATACATCCTCTCTTTTTTGTGGACAGAAGAAGAGAGGGATAGCAGAACCAGCTCTTGAAAAAGGGTCCCCCTGAAACACATCAAGCAAGATAAATAAAGAGGAGAAGAAGAACATCAGCACTTTGTTATACTTACATTTAAAACCTTTTAAATATCAGCAGAGTTTCTCGACGTTGGTCCAACAACACCGGAGCACCCCTCTCCTTTTCTAGTCGTTTACGGTGTTTCCTCCTCCTCAACTTTCTCGCATTGTTTTGAACAGAAAACAGCATTTTTTCGCACCGTGTTTTCTACACCGAAAAATAATATTTCTGCCCAGAAAGCAATTATTTCTGCCTAAATTACAAATGACAGTTTGGATTTATTGCAATACGCCATATGAGAGGGAGGGCTTGAAGAAACTTCAGAAACTTCAGCAGGTCCAAAGAGCTTATGGTTACGTGGATTATGGTTTCTGGTTATGGATTATAGAGCCCTATATCCCTTAGGTCCGGGCCACTGGTGTCACTAGGGTTGGCATCACCTGGCATAGAAACTCATGGCGTCATTCCCCCTCACCAACCTCTTCCCATTATAATTCCTGTATATCACTGAATGTAATGGCAATAGTAGAATGCTGCTATTGCTATGAATGAATGAATGAATGAATGAAGTCATCTAACTTGATTATCTATCTTTCTATCTATCTATCTTCAGAGTTTAAGGAGCTATTTTAAAAGTCATTCATTAACCGATAATATAACAAACCCTTCAAAATGAATGAATGAACGAAGCCATCTAACTGATTATCAATCAATCTATTTTAAGACTTTAATGAGCTATTTTTTAAAATAAATTTTATTAAATAATTGCAGCCAAACCACATAACATTAACAAACATAAATACTAAAAACGTTCTACAGTCCTCGAAAAAGGGAAAAAAGGGAAAAAAAACAGAAAAAAAGACACATTACATAACATACATACAGAAAACAAACAATATACATTTAAACGTACATATACATTAAAAGACTTCCCAGCTTAGTGAAGCTTAGATCTTACTTGATACCTTTTTCCATAGCCCTCTTTTTCTCTTCTCTTTTCCAGCTGTTCTTAATCTCTTCCATTTCTGACTCATGTATAGTTCCACTAGGTCAATTGCCTAATACGTTTTCATAAATTAATTCAACACTTTGAATTCCCCAGCTATTGCTTAAAGAGCTATTTTAAAAGTCATTCATAAACCAGTAATATAACAAACCCTTAAAAATGAATGAATGATTTAATGAATGAAGCCATCTAAATGATTATCTATCTATCTATCTATCTATCTTTCATCTATTTGTTTGTGCTATCTATGTTAGATAGACAGACAGGCAGACAGACAGACAGATAGATATGAAGTCGTAGGCTTTCATGGCCGGCATCCATAGTTTTTAATGGGTTTTTCAGGCTGTGTGGCCATGTTCTAGAAGAGTTTCTTTCTGACGTTTCCCCAGCATCTGTGGCTGGCATCTTCAGAGAATGCTGGCATGGAAGAGAGAGAGAGAGAGTGTGTGTGTGTGTGTGCGCACACACACACTATATATATATATATATATATATATATATAATGTGGGTCTGTGTGTATACCCAGGATCTCACAGTATATATAGACCCACTCTCTTCCATGCCAGCATTCTCTGAAGATGCCAGCCACAGATGCTGGCGAAACGTCAGAAAGAAACTCTTCTAGAACATGGCCACACAGCCCGAAAAACCCACAAAAAAGATAGATAGATAGATAGATAGATAGATAGATAGATAGATAGATAGATAGATTGATAGACAAACCCACAAATAAGGTATATATTGGCTGTTTCAAGGTGGGAATGGGAGAGGAAGCAAACAGAGGGGCAAAGGTGATCCTCTTTTCTTCTCAGTTGCATCCTTGCAACTCTTGTGCCAACTCTCGCCCTTCCTGGCATCTGACAGCTGATCCTGGCTGCCAAAGAGGCTTTTGGGGAGGTCCACCATTGGCTTTGTGGCCCAGGAAAAAAGGAGGTAATTAAAAACCTCTTGGCTTCCGAGTGGGGGGTCCTCTATGGCTTTAAAAGGGCTAATCTCTTTCTTTCTCTTTCTTTCTTTCTTTCTTTCTTTCTTTCTTTCTTCTGCACCCCATTGGTTCAGGGCCAGACCCACTTCATTCACAAAGTGCTCTTGGCCAAGGCCCAAAACCCAACCTCTCTGCCCACCGTCCCCCATTTCGCCAGCCCCTTCTGCCCTCCTCTTGTGTCCACTGTGCCCGTGCCAAAATTGGAGCTTGTACTAAAAAGAGAGAGAATGAGAGAGAGCAAGGCGGGTTGGCATGAAAATGCTGCCAGGATAACCCCATGCTGCCACGTGCCTCCCTTCCGACTTGTCTTAAGCACTGCAAAATGAGCCTATGTGCAACCTATATACAACCGGGTGGCCTAAGGCACCCTCTTGTGCCCCCAAAATGCCAGCCGTCTTTATAGTCCTTCTTGCAATTCCAAAGTGGCCATTTATTAACGCTTAGACCAAAGGCCACTTGCCTACAAAGCCTTAAAACACAACACAAAAACACAAGCAGAGGCTGGATGGCCATCTGTCGGGAATGCTTTAATTGGGAGTTCCTGCATGGCAGGGGGTTGGACTGGATGGCCAACTCTTCCAACTCTATAATTCTATGATTCTATGATTCTAACACAACACATATAAGAAGAGCATAATAAGAGTACATCAAATAAAGTGTATAACAATCTTGCATACAAAGGATCTGCGCAGTGGCAGCATTGTTGCCAATCCGGTTGATCCGAGGCACGATTATTGCTAATTGAAAACTTTTCCTTTATCGCAGTTGAGCTGCCATTTTTCGCCATCCCAGCTTTCTTTCGCTTTCGCCAAAGTAATCATTGCTGTTGTGTGCCTTCAAGTCGTTTTCGACCTATGACAACCCTATCCTGGGGTTTTCTTGGCAAGAATTGTTCAGAGGAGGTTCGCCATGGCCTTCCCCTGAGGCTGAGAGAGTGTGACTTGACCTAATAGCTTCCATCCCAATGGTGCCCAAACACACTGGGTTTTAGTCCAAACTTTAAAGGAGTCCTCAGGATGTTGAACCCTATTTTCCAGCTAAGTCCAGCACCTTGGAGAGCCTCTTTAAATTTCACATTGAAAGTGATGCAAAAATCACTGCAATGGAAACCCCCAGGTACCACTAACTCCCTGAATCATCATCATCATCATCATCTTTGGAGGACCCCTGCAGGCAATAGAATCATAGAACCATAGAATCATAGAGTTGAAGGGATAGATCCATGGTTGGGTATATCTAACCACAAAGTTGGAACAAACCGTGGATAGGACCCCATTAGGCATTTGAATCCAACCTCTTGCTCCCTGCAAGATCTCCATGGCTCCCAAACTTTGTTCCTCCAGGATTCCTCCCAAACATCTGGAAGACCAAAGTTTGGGGACCATTGCACTGGGGCTTTGGTCCTCCAGGTGTTTTGGACTTCAGTCCCCAGGATTTCAGACTGTTGGCCAAGCTAGCTGGGGCTTCGGGGAGCTGAAGTCCAAAACACCTGGAGAACCAAAGTTTGGGAACCACTGGAAAAGTGATTCCCAAACTTTGGTCCTCCAGATGCTTTGGACTTCAGGTCCAGAATTCCTGACTGTTGGCCAAACTGGCCAGGGCTCCTGGGATCCGAAGTCCCAGAAGACCAGTGTTTGGGGACCACTGCACAGGAGCATCCCCAGCAAGCATCTCTCCAGCCTCTTTCTGAATACCTCCAGAGATGGAAGCCCCACCAACCCCCAGTGTGTTTACAGGGCCAAGTAGGGATTCGAACCCTTGTCTCCAGTGTCATAATCGAATCCTCAAACTCCTTTGAGTGGGATTTTCCTTCTCAGGTGCCCCAAAAGCTTCGCTGTGTAAAGTCAAAGGCTTTCATGGCCGGCATCCATCGTTTTTTGTGGGCTTTTCGGGCTGTGTGGCCATGTTCTAGATGAGTTTCTTTCTGACGTTTCGCCAGCATCTGTGGCTGGCATCTTCAGAGAATGCTGGAATGGAAGAGACTGGGTATATATCCATTCTCTGAAGATGCCAGCCACAGATGCTGGTGAAACGTCAGAAAGAAACTCATCTAGAACATGGCCACACAGCCCGAAAAGCCCACAAAAAACTTAGCTGTTCTTGGGAGGTGTGATGCCAGCCTGGGTCTGGTAATATTAGTTAGATTAAGAGACTGATTTGGGCTGAAGGGGGCAGTTATTTCTTTGCTCCAGCAAAGGACAACCATCCCTCCTTCCACCTCAGGCAGCCAAACACTTTGGGAGGCCCAGGCCTACGAATGAGCCGCGTTGGGGTGCCTTCCAGACAGGATTTCGAGGGACCAGGCTTCCCTCTGAATCGAGGGGTGCCCATGATGCCCAACACGTGGCTCACGCCTCTCCTTCCCCTCCTACCACAAAGCCAACAGATGGAAATGACCAAAAAAAGAAGAGAGGGGGGACTTTAATCCCCTCGGGGAGCCGCTCGCTCACTCGCTCGGGCCTTTCAAAAGCCACCAAAGTTAAACTCAATGGAGTCCGTCGGGGAGGGTGTGCGACCATGACGGATGCCAAAGAGAGGGGGGGCCCGGGGATTGTCCCCCTTGACATCTTGATGGATGCCGCCATTCAGGCTGGGCCTTAGCAACTGCATGGCAGAGAGGCTTTGCAGAGGGGCCGGCGAGAGAAACAATGGCCCGGGTTGCAAGGGGGCCGAGGCAGCCCCTATTGTCCCCTCCGCCAAACAATGGTCCCCATCTTGGCCTGGCCCATCTGCCTGGCCCACGTGACGCTCTTGGGGTGAGGTTCCCATGACTTGCCCCATCACTCAAGGACAGGTCCTGCACCCTTTGCATCTATCACAAGTCCATTCCTGCCCCCAATGACCGTGACCCTCAGACTTTCCTCACACCCACATATATTCTACGCCCGCCTCGACGCAAACTGTCTTGGCGACAGGCTCAGCCGTCCACGAAAATGCACCAACCGTGCCGTGGCAAGGCCTTGGCCTCGTGGAAGGATCCAAGATGGCTCTGCCGCCAATGGGATCCTTCTGGTAGCCAAATGGAACATCCCCATTCCAAAACTGAAGGGGTTCCCATCCTTTTTTGCCCCTAAATCAACGTTCGGCAACTGCAACAGCCCCTGGGATTCTACGGGTCGGAGCACAAGGAATCCCCACATTTCCAAAACAGAAGTCAAAGTGGCCAGGAGACAACATCTGGCTCTGAAAAACTGACTTTTTTTAATATAACTGTTTAAAAGTGTGGGATGGGTGCAACCTATAATCAGCCACGGACTCTTTATCCGCGGGTTCAAGTATCCACGGCTTGACAATATTCAATTGCAATATAAATTCAAACTGCAAACTTGGATTTGGAAGGGAGACTATTTCACAAAGCATCAGAGGAAGTAGACTGAAGTCTCCCAAAGCTCATGTTGCCAACTTCTTCCTTTCACTTAGTCTCAAAAGTGCTACAAGATCTCTTTCCATACTTACTCTGCCATTGTGTTTAATGGGACTTGAGCATCTACCGATTTTGGGATCTCTGGAGGATCCTGGAACCAAACCCCAGCATATACCAAGGACCCACTGTATTCATTTATAAGTCGAACAGCTACTCTTAAAGATTTCTGGGTCTTGGTATTCACTTTTATTTTCTTTATTTTAGCCAGGAAAAACCCAGTTTGGGGCCAAAGGCCATGCAACCAACCAACAGTTTGCCCACCTATGCTCTAAATGCCATGGCTGGAGCAAAGAGGTGAAGCCTGTTGTTCAGAAATAACTGCCACCTTCAGCCCGAATCAATCTCTTAATCTAACTAATCTTACCAGGCCCAGGCTGGCATCACACCTCCCAAGTGGGATTGCCAAAGGGAAAACTGGAGAGGGCTCCTGCGCCTTTGACGGTTGTCGCGCAACCTGGTTGTGCAACAAGCAACACCTCCTGAAACCCTTCAAGCAACCCTTAAAGATGTAGGATTGGGAACCCCTTCCACTTTTCGCTCTGGCAACTCTCCATTCAATCAATAAGGGTTGGGTTTGGGATCGCCGCCAACAGCGTGTGATGCGGATGCTTCTCTGAAAAATTTGGGCTCTGCTAAGCAGGTCTTGCAGGCTTTTTGCATCATTTCGAAAACCCACGACGCCTGTTTAACCTGCGGCAAAAAGTGAGGCACGTGTATTCATGCTGAGCATCAACTTTATCGCCCCAAATCTCCAACTTCTTTGAATTTGCTTTCACGTCTCCAACCACTGGATCACACTGGCTTTCCAGGGTTCCCCTATCATTTATCTTCACAACAACCCTGTGAGGTAGGCCAGACAAGAGGTGCAAACGTCTGGCCCAGGATCATGCAGGGGAGGGGAGACTATTGCTTGCCTCCCATGCCCAAATTCCAAATTTACGAACGCATCTGGAAGTAGACTTACATCACTGAAAGAAAGAAGTTTGGATCCAACCAGACACCTAGTATGAATGCTCCCGAACTCCAAGCCAAGAGAGATCTTGGAGCACCTTTGAGACTCGCTGAAAGAAAGAAGTTGGCAGCAGGAGCTTTCCTAGACTGAAGTCTACTTCCTCAGATGCACCAAATGCATCTCAACAATGCATCTGAGGAAGTAGACTGAAGTCTACAAAACTCATGCTGCCAACTTTCTTTCAGTGAGTCTCAAAGGTGCTACAAGATCTCTCTGCATACTGATGCTACAGACTAACACGGCTATATCTTTGAATTCTTCCCTTGATCTAGGCACTATACTTCTATTGATGCAGCCTAGAATCGCATTGGCCTTTTTAGCTGCCGCATCACACTGTTGACTCAGGTTCAACTTGTAGAGAGATCTTGTAGCACCTTTGAGACTCGCTGAAAGAAAGACGTTGGCAACAGGAGCTTTCCTAGACTTCAGTCTACTTCCTCAGATGCATTTGGAGACTGAAGTCTAGGAAAGCTCCTGCTGCCAACTTCTTTCTTTCAGTGAGTCTCAAAGGTGCTCCAAGATCTCTCTACATAATGATTCTACAGACTAACACGGCTATATCTTTGGATTCTTCCAAAATTACAGGCATTGTGTGACATGGGACAGCCACAAAAATCTGCGTTGTGCTTCAGAATGAGAGGCAACAGAGCTTGAAATGAAGACTTTCCTCTTCAGACAAAGGGCAGGCCGCAGGGGACACAGTTTTGTGCCATTAGGGATGGAAAGGACACACAAAGATCTTTGAAAAAAGGGTCGGAGATTGGGTTTCTCAAGTGCTGAGGAAATCTCGACAAGAGCAATCCCAGATTGAGGAGAAGCCTTTGCAATTTGGGACTTATTCTGTGCAAAAATCACACATAGTTCTGCTCCAAAAATGGCATTTTCTGTCAAGAAAATAATACCCAAAAAATGCTGTGTCTGGCAGTGGGGGGGAATATGAAAATTTTGCACAGGATAAGTCCCAAACTGTGAATAATATTCAAAAACTGCGCAGATTGCAAAGACTTTCAACTCATTGGGGAGAAAATAAAATACTCAAATTTGTTGATCCCAAAAGAAAATGAGCAAAGAATTATATCCCTACATACCATAAATTCCAATAATAATAATAATAATAATAATAATAGTTTTTATTTGTATTTTCCCGCCTCTCCCAGGAGTGCTAGATTACCATGTTCTTTTCCCACTACATTTCCCATCATCCTTCCAATGGATGCTGGTCTCCAGCGAATCCCACTTTGGAAAAATGATGGCCTGAGCAGTTTCCAATCTATCCATTGGAACAGGAAAAAATATCCATCTCTGACCGCCATCATCCCAAATGCAAATTATAAACAGGACCGACAATGAAAGGAACAAACTGGCAGGAAAGTCAGATATCCCAGTAACTCCTAAACGATCCTGGTCCATAGTGCTCAACGGGGTGAACTAGAAAGCCGGGTTTTGCTGGTATTTCGGGTCCCCATTAAACCATCACAGTCCCATATCTTCCCTCTAGCACCCTAAAAATACTATACTCCTGCTCTTTTCTGCAAATCACATCCGTATTTACTCCAAGAATACTTATGCATTGAAAGTGTCGGAGCCATTTTTTGAAAAATCCTCAGTTTTAGGTTATAAGGAGAAGGGTGCATTTTGGCGTCCAATTTTGGCGTCCAATTTTGGAACAATCGGCAGCATTTGGTTTAAATACCCCAAGAAAACTAGATGCCTCGCCTCTAATTACCTCTAATTTTAGCTAATTTTTCCCTCTTTTGATAGTATTTTATATTGTTATTCATTTTATAGTATTATTGTTTTGAGTTTGCTTCTTTTTATGATGGCGGGGTTGGGGTAGGGGATTATTTAGAAATTTTTCTATATAAAAAAATCAGATGTATAATATATATATATATATATATATATATATATGTATAGATTTATATCAGAATTTTTTCTATATAAAAAAATCAGATGCATATATATATATATATAGAGAGAGAGAGAGAGAGAGAGAGAGAGAGATTTATATCAGAGAAATGTGAAACAATCTTGATAAGAAATATTTGATGGTTCAATGATAAATTTGTTAGATCAAATGATGGAAGTAAATGGACTGTTAAAGCAACGGAAAGGGAAATATTATCTCTTAGATTTCTGGAGATACATGGTATTTCTCAGTTTACATAATCTTTGTGAATGCTGTAGATAGCATTTAATGCACTGTTGTTTCTTTTCTTTTCCTTTGTTTGTCCCCCCCCCCCCATATGTCTACTTTTTATATATTTTTATTGATGATGTTTATATACTTTCTAAATAAATATATAATTTTTATTTAGATGAAGTTTAAAGCAATTGCAATGGTAGACATTTTTGAAAGACGGAAGGAAAAAAAATTCAGAATTTCCCATTCGGTTTCCAATACATTTCCAATACAATCATTTATATACTTTCTAAATAAAGAAATAAAAGTTCAGCTGAAGTTTAAAAGCAATTGCAACGCTAAGCATTATTGAAAGACAGAAGGAAAAAAATTCAGAATTTCCCATTCGGTTTCCAATACATTTCCAATACAGTTTCTATACAAGAGAGTTTGGGCACCCAAAGAAAAGAGGCAGAGGCAAGCAAAGAGACCAAATACTGGGAGGAAAAAAGTTCTTAGGCATGAACAATTTCCAAAGTCTGGAAATTTGGAAGGAAAGTTTCATCGGGGTCAGAAATCTTGATTTTTTTTTATTTTATTTTTTTGGAGGAAATGCCTCAATTCCAACACACCCACTTTGCTAGATCCCTGAGATCTGGCCTCCATTTGGAGTCAGGTCTTGTAAAGCTAGATCCCTGAGATCTGGCCTCCATTTGGAATCAGGTCTTGTAAAGCTAGATCCCTGAGATCTGGCCTCCATTTGGAATCAGGTCTTGTAAAGCTAGATCCCTGAGATCTGGCCTCCATTTGGAATCAGGTCTTGTAAAGCTTTAAAGACCAACACATTTTATGGGCCTTTTGTGGACGACCGTCCTCTTCATCGGAGGCACCCTGATTCATCCGTCTGATAAAATGGAAAGGTTGCAAAGAAACATTGTGCCTCTTTAGGAGGCCATGAGGATCTGGTTTTCCTGCAACGGACTAATCCTGAAAAAATAATATATTGTGAGTGGGACACACACCAGACTTCGGTCTTAGACATAAGCCATCACAAGGGGGAAAAGGCAATAAAACCCTCCCATCTATAAAACATCTTTAGTGCAGCTCTGCATCATTGTCCCCAACAAAAGCTTTGAAAACTTTGCTGGCAGAGCAGGTGCCGATTCAGTCAAAATGGAAGCCACATTTCACACAAATTTCTGGTTTTGGGCCTTGGAAGCCGACACAAATGTTGAGCATTTCTCCTCTAGCAAAAGAAATAAAGACAGCTCCCCAAAAAATCAGACAAAGTTGACTGTGAAAGTTTGGAGCGCCGTACTTTTCGGTGCAGAAATGGCACATTTTTAACACCACTTAAGACATTATTTTTTATGCCCTTAAGACACTTGCACAAAAGTTGTCATTTTTTAAATAATAATAATAATAATAATAATAATAATAATAAATTTTATTTTTATACCCCCCATTGGTAGTCCAATCCGGGCAGTTTACAGCATAATTTTCCCCCCTGCATTTTTTAAATTATTATTTTCATGGCCAAAAATGAATTATTTCCTACGCAGAAAAGTGCTGGGGTTTTGGAGCAGGCACCACCATCTGCGCTGCAGAAATAATTCCAGTTCGGCGCCACTTTAACTTGATTGGCTCGTTGCTATGGAATCCTGGGATTTGTAGTGTGCTGAGGCACCAGAGCTCTCTGACAGAGAAGGCTCGACGGATCACAAAACTACAATTCCCAGAATTCCATAGCATCGAGCCAGGGCAGGTAAAGTGGTGTCGAGTTGGATTATTTCTGCAGTGCGGATGCAGCCTACAGGTTTTAAGATTCTCACCGCTTCAAGATTTCTCGGTTTCGAAATGGGTGGTTGTTGTGGTTGTTGTGGTTGTGTATACTTTCAAATCATTTCTGACTTATGGCAAACCTAAGGCGACTCCATTATGGGGGTCTTGTGGCACGTTTTGTTCAGAGAGGGTTTGCTATGACCTTAAGATTTTAAAAAAGATTCCATCTACCAAAATTTCTAGGATGTTTTTTTTTCCCCCTTGCAAGAAATGAACACACAAGTCCTTAGGGAACGCTCCAACTTTTGTGCTTGTTTACACAATACACTGAACCCCTTAAAAAGATCACTTGTGCAAGGACACTCCCTCGGAGATTTTGGTGGAGTCTCCTTCTTTGGAGGTCTTAAAACAGAGGATAGATGGCCATCTGTCAAAGGGGATGCTTTGATTGGGAGTTCCTGCATGGCAGAATGGGGTTGGACTGGATGGCCCTTGGGGGTCTCTTCCAACTCTAGCATTCTAGGATTCTATGACAAAAGTCTTGAACAAACTTGCAGCAAACTTTTATATCTGACAGCATATAGTATATGATAGATAGATAGATAGATAAGGTAGAGATATAACATATATAAGAGATAGATAAGTTAGATATATAAAATAGATAAGGTAGATATATGAGATAGATAGATAGATAGGTTAGATATATGATAGATAAGGTATATATACAACATATATAAGAGATAGACAGACAGATAGATAGATAGGATAGATAAGTTAGATATATAAGATAGAGAGATAATATAGATATATAAGATAGATAGGATAGATAAGAGATAGATAGATAGATAGATAGATAGATAGATAGATAGATACCATCTAAGATAGATAGAATAGATAAATAAATTAGATATAGATACTATCTAAGAGATAGATACGATAGATAGATATTTTAGATATAATAGATAGATAGATAGATACTATCTTAGATAGATAGATAGATACTATCTAAGATAGATAGATAGATAGATAGATAGATAGATAGATAGATAGATGCTTGTGCCTGAAAAGCAAAGCTGCTATTTTTCTGTTGCTTAAGACCAACAGTGCTATATTTTGGAGAAATGTTCCTCCATTCTTTCCTAAATCCATTGTCACTTTGGTTTATCAAGCAATGAGAATTTGTGTATAAACAAAAACTCCATTTCTGGGAGGACAAAACCACTCCACGGGAGGAAAAAATAGGTCTCTTTCACACAGCAAGAGTTATTTTTTTAAATGCAGCGAAAGGGAAATCATAGTGGGGAAACTGTGTAAGGTGAAAGAGAGTTTGGTTTCAAGACCCTGAAATGGAAATGCCAGGCGATGATGGCAAAAAGAATGGCGCAAAAGTAAATCTGTTCTTATTCAGTATTGTGCCATTCTTTCTGAATCGCCCAGTATATATATGTATGTATGTATGTATATGTGTGTGTGTGTGTGTGTGTGTATATATATATATATATACACACATATACATATATATACATATATGATAGCCTTTGGCTGAAGAGCGGGGTATAAATACATAATAATAATAATAATAATAATACACACACATATACATACACACACATACATATATTTTATATATGTATATATATATATATATCAAAAAGGGTAGAGACTGATAAGGAGTTTTTGTTAGTCTCTTTGAGTATTTTAGCATTTTGTAGTGATGAATTTTATCATGTGTTTTTGATTACATATATTTGATGTTCTGCCCTTTCGTAGAAAGGGAGATATAAATAAACATTATTATTATTATTATTATTATTATTATTAAAAGCAAAAAAAAGAGTGCACCAACTTCTGATTATAGGGACAATTGTCAGTCTTCTGGCTGCCCATCTCCCACTGTTAAAGCTTGCCTTTCCCATGCTGGCTGAGGATGATGGGAGTTATAGTCCCAACACATCTGGTGGACGCAAGGTTTGGGGAAGATTGATCCATAGACCCATAGATAGATCTCAAAGGGCTGTGTTTTGGGATTTTTTTAAACAAAAAGGGACGGCATCATGTCTCCTTCTTTGGAGGTTTTTAAACAGAGGCTGGATGGGCATCTGTTGGGGTGCTTTGATTGTGAGTTCCTGCATGACAGAATGGGGTTGGACTGGATGGCCCTTGGGGGTCTCTTCCAATTCTATGATTCTATGATTCTAGAATAAAACTGTGGGTTATGTCCTATAAATAAAATGTCATCAGTCCAATTATATATAGGACTTTCCATTTTCTCCTGTATTAAAGGACCTTGGAACTGTTTTTTGGGGAGGTAACATTAGTAAGTAGAGTGTATAATAATAATAATAATAATAATAATAATAATAATAATAATAATAATAATTTATTTATACCCCACCCCTCTGCTGAGGAACCGGGGCGGCTTACAACATTAAAAATTCCATACAAATAAACCACAATACAATAAAAACAAGCCAAAATCCCGAGACCCACCCACCCCTTAAAAAAGTATTCAACAAATATATGTTAAAACATATTTAAAATATCAATTTTCCCTCCTTGCACTGCTATGACGGGGAAGGCAAGTTACTTTTCCCATCCCTTATCCTCCAAATATCCCAAATTATGAAGACTTTTGCTAGCACGGTATGTACACAGAGGTTCCCTCCCCATTGTTTCGTGTGGTGTAGTGGCTTGAGCATTGGTCTGCAACTCTAGAGACCAAGGTTCGAATCCCACCTTGGCCATTATGGTTTGATTGCGAGTTCCTGCATGGCAGGGGGGTTGGACTGGATGGCCCTTGTGGTCTCTTCCAACTCCCTGATTCTATGATTACATCCACTTGGGCAAGTCACACTCTCTCAGCCTTGGAGGATAGCAATGGCAAAACCCCTCTGAAGAAACTGGCCAAGAAAACCCCATGATAGAGTTGCCATAAGCTGGAAACAACCTGAAGGCACACAACAACAACAGCAACAACTCCCAAATATACCTTCTTGGTATACCTTCATGCTTGATCATTCAACACACATAGACATCTTGGCGGTCCAGTCTTTGCCAGATTTCTAGCCTAGATTTTGGGGGGGACTTGTTTGCTGGCAATACCCCCCCCCCCAAAAGCACCATGGCACCATGCGGAAAATACACACAATTTAAATCCATGGATAGTTGCCTGTTCCATCTGCAATAGGAAGCCAAGATCCAGACCTCTCCCCGAATGTGGTACCTCTGCTCTTAGAAAAATCATAATAAAACCAGGAGTTTTTAGTAAATGGCAAAAGATTTATATGATCCAGGGAAACCAGGAGTCTCAAGAAACTCACATTAGACCTCATTCTGTTCCTAACAGAGAAATCCAGAGTCACAAAAGTGAACAACAGTGTATATGTGTGCACTTGTCTGCGTTGTGTTGAAAATACAAGGGACTGGCACGACAACCAAGATGGGAACAGACACTATATCTGTGAACCCAAAATAAGGCCCATCACTTTCTTAGGGAGCAAGACAAATGGACACACACAACGCAACACAACACAACGCAGAAACCCAGAGTCCCCATTGCTTGACTGCCAAGTCTAGTTGTCCTTTTGAAATGGTCCAGTTCCAGAAACGTCCGAGATGATCCAGAAAAAGAAAAGGACAGCTTTCGCCATCGGAAAGGAACCAATCTCTCGCAGGCAACACAACTCCATCCCTCCGCAAAACGCACCACTTTAACTCCTCATCCCTTTCCCAGTTTTGACTTTTGGGGCTTTAGACACAACTGGGGATAAGTGGCTTGGTTGCCAGTAGATCGCAGATAAGTACGTGTTTTTATCTGGATCACTTCTGCTCAGAGTTGGTGAACCCATCGCAAAGCAAAACTGGATAAGCAAACATGTGAGAACGGAAGCTCCCAAAGTCCTGTATCCTTGTCCCATGACCTCTCCTTTAACCCTAGCTTTCCATCTCTGGAGTCGAAGAACCCATCTTTCCAACCCCACAAAAGCCAACCAGTTCTTTTCTCATTTTGCATTTTGTCAGCCTTCCTTCTTCTAGGAACCAACATCTCAAAACGCTAATCCAGGCAACTAGATTTGAAGCCAACGCAAAACCAGTTTGGAAACATATCAGCGTCCGAGATTTGACAATGCCCAACACCGATGGCCGATTTTAGACCCAAAGGGACTGGAGACTCTTGGATATGGAAACAGAAGAGAGAATTGGGGGGGGGGGGAAAACAGAGGATTCAATTTCCAATAGGACAGAATCTGGAAATCTGCTTCACACTCAGAAAAAAAAGAAAATTGGTTGAATCTGGACTGAGTCATCCAAGCCTCACTGAAATAAATGAGATTTAAGCCACAATTAGCTTGTTCCATGCATTTCAATGGGGCTCAATGATCTCTTCAATGATCTCTATGAACATATACTTTCTGGAATTTACAGTTTGGATGGGTTGTTTTTTAAAGACAGAGTCGACATCCCAAGTCACAGAGGCTCGGCCAAAAGTTTCTCAATAAATTAGGGGCCGAGGTCTTTTATATCTTCACATCTCTCCTCTCCAGGTATACATCACCAGCAAAGATTTCTTCCCAATTTAACGTCCCTCTCTCCCAGTTCCATACTGGTCCAAAGTACCCTCCCATCATGAGACATCAGCCACAAAGATACCCAGGACCAGAGAGAGAGAGAGAGAGAGAAGGAAACAGTGTTGTAGAAAGAGTAAGAAGAAAAAGATGGAGATGATAGAGATGATGGAGATAGAGATGATAGATGGAGATGATAGAGATGATAGACGGAGATGGAGATGGAGATAGAGATGATAGAGAGAGATGATAGACGGAGATGGAGATGATAGATGGAGATGGAGGTGATAGAGATGATAGATGGAGATGATAGATGGAGATATAGATGGAGATGATAGAGAGAGATGATAGATGGAGATGATAGATGGAGATGGAGATGGAGATGATACAGAGAGATGATAGATGGAGATGGAGATAGAGATGATAGAGAGAGATGATAGATGGAGATGGAGATGATAGATGGAGATGGAGGTGATAGAGATGATAGATGGAGATGATAGATGGAGATGGAGATGATAGAGAGAGATGATAGATGGAGATGGAGATGATAGATGGAGATGATAAATGGAGATGGAGATGATAGAGGGAGATGATGGAAATGATAGATGGAGATGATAAATAGAGATGATAGAGCTAGAGATATTTTTTAAAAAATAATTCACTTACCCCAACCTTGCAGGGAAAGGCCGAAGATCAACCAGACATTCCACAATGACATGCCCCCAGATTTACCAAGCTGCTGGGGAAAAGCATTCAAAACCCACTCAGTATATATATATTGGGGTGCAAAAAACCAAAAACTCAACACACACCCCTGCAAAATCCCTTTTCTCAAAAAGCAAGGAGTGTTTCAAGGAGGCGAGGCGGCCGGTCATTCCATGGGGCAGAGAGAACTCTTCCAAATCCGCGCACCCCTCTCCTTTCCAAAAACACAGAGAGAAAGAAAGAAAGAAAAAGGGGGGGGGGGGAAGCCAAATCTTTTTTGGTTGAAACTTTTGTTGCTCTTGCGCTCAAAGAGGAGCCCTGCCTTGCTCTTCCATGGCCTACAATGGTGCTTAGGGCTCCCCACCTCAGGGCCGCTTGGTGCTAACTTTGCTGGCCGGTGGCCTTGCACACTGAGGGTGCAAAAGGGGGACCGGCTGGCTTATTACCCATTCCCATTGTTTGCCCTCTCTGACCGTCAGAGACATTGATACAATTGGACTGGGGTCCAGGGCGGTGCAAGAAGGGGGGTGGGATGGGGAGAAAGCTGGTGTGAAAGGCAGCTGGAGGAAGGGCTTCCCAATTACAGCTTCACACAAAGAGGAGAGGCACCGCTCGGCCTCCTCCCCACATCTGTCCCCCTTGGGAAGCATTGATGTGTCCAGGGCCTTGGTGTATATATAGATATATATATGGCCCTTTGGCTGGGGCATAAAGATCTGGGGAAGAGAATTGCTCTTGGCTTGGAATTCAAAGATACAGCCCTGTCAGTCTGTAGGATCAGTCTGGAGGGAGATCTTGTGGCACCTTTGAGACTCACAGAAAGAAAGAAGTTGGCAGCAGGAGCTTTCGTAGACTTAAGTCTTCTTCCTCAGATGCATATTATTATTATTATTATTATTATTATTATTATCCAAAGTATAGCCATGTTAGTCTGTAGAATCAGTATGGAGAGAGATCTTGTGGCACCTTTGAGACTCACAGAAAGCAAAAAGTTGGCCGCATGGAGCTTTCCTAGACTTCAGTCCACAAATGCATCAGAGGAAGGAGAGTGAAGTCTACGAAAGCTCCTGCTCCCCATGTCTTTCTTTCAGTGAGTCTCAAAGGTGCTGCAAGATCTCTCTCGACTTGGGAGTCTGGGAGCGTTCGTACTAGGTGTCCGGTTGGATCCAAACTTTTTTTCTTTCAGTGAGTCTCAAAGATGTTGCAAGATCTCTCGACTTGGGAGTTTGGGAGCGTTCGTACTAGGTGTCCGGTTGGATCCAAAAGAATACGCCTCCTGACCAATCCCAACTTTCAAGTGACTCATTTTTCTCCCCCAGCTTTTGAGAACACCTCATAGAAGCCTAGACTTGGAAGAGACCCCCAAAGGCCATCCAGTCCAACCCCATTCTGCCATGCAGGAACTCAAAATCAAAGCATCCTCGACAGATGGCCATCCAGCCTCTGTTTAAAGACCTCCAAAGAAGGAGGCTCCATCACTCTCCAGGGAAGAGTCTTCCACTGTCAAACAGGTCTTACCATCAGAAAGTTCCTCCTAATGTTAAGGTGGAATCTCTTTTCCTGGAGCTTGCATTCATTGTTCCAAATCCTATTCTCTGGAGCAGCAGAAAACCAGCTTGCTCCATCCTGAATATGACATCCCTTCAAATATCTAAACATTGCTATCATATCCCCTCTTAACCGTCTCTTCTCCAGGCTAAACAGACCCAGTTCCCTAAGTCTCACCTCAAAAGGTTTTATGGTTTCCAGACCCTTCACTATTTTAATCACCCTCCTTTGGACACGCTCTAGCTTCTCAACATTTTTCTTTGAATTCTGGTGCCCAGAACTGGACACAGTATTATTCCAGGTGGGGCTTGCCCAAAACAGAATACAGTGGCACTATTACTTCCCTTGAACTAGATCCGGGGTTCCTAAACTACGGCCCATGGGCCGGCCTCGGCCCGCCGAGGCCTTCCTACCGGCCCGCACGCTGTCGGCGCCGTTCACGCTGCTCATGCACGCTGCCGGATGCCATTTTGCACGCATGAGCATGACTCCAGATGCCACTGTGGCTTCCAAAATGGCGTCTGGAGGCGCATGTATGAGCACGCGCATCCAGCCCCCCGGAAGATCTGGGGGCCAGCGAACCGGCCCCCAGATCAAAAAGTCTGGGGACCCCTGAACTAGATACTATACTTCTATTAATGCAGCCTAAAATTGCATTGGCCTTTTTAGCTGCCGCATCGCACTGTTGACTCATGTTCAACTTGTGCTCTACCTGGACTCCTAGATCCCTTTCACACGTACAAGTCTCCTTAAGCCAAGTGTCCCCCATCTTATATCTATGCATTTCAATTTTTTGCCCTAAGTACAGTACCTTACATTTCTCTGTGTTGAAATCCATTTTGTTAGCTTTGGCCTAGCTTTCTAATCTATTAAGGTCCTTTTGAATTTTCATCCTGTCCTCTGGGGTATTTGCTACTCCTCCTAATTTGGTGTCATCTGCAAATTTGAGAAGCATGCCTCCTATTCCTTCATCTAAATCATTGATAAAGAACCTCAGTTGGAAAGCAGATGGATCCAGAAACCTGCAAGCTGTGTACGTAGAGAATCAAGAGTGATCTGAATCTCATTGGTTGCATCCTGCTTTGGCTCGATCTTTTGCGAATATTTGTGGCATTGTGGAAACTAAGATATGGTCCTTTCAAGGATGTTCTCAACCGTCTGCTCCAAAAGATGCTCTTCTTTTGAAAGAGTCATCCTGGCTTTGCAAAAAAGGATTGCAAATTCCCCTGAGTTGATGGAGGGGGGATGATGGGATGGTAAAGAAAGGAAAGGCATCCACCCTGAAGCCATTTCTCTCCAGGAATCAAATGGCAGACTTCAGGCTTGAATCCTGTCTTCCATCAGTGCATCTGAGGAAGTGGCATGTGATCTGAGAAAGCTTGTGATAAAAATCAATCTTTCTGATGTGAACATTATCAGAAGACGTCCATATGTATATATATATATATATATATATATATATATATATGGAATTCATCACCTACTTTCACTCCACCATCCATCACCTTTAATTCTCTTTCTCCATCCCAGTTGTCATGACGATTAGGGTGACATCCTGATAGCATCCCTGTGAGATGTTTTTTCCAAAGAAGAACATCCTTTTGAATGGTCTTCAACCTTTTGGATGCTCTTCACAAGAAGAGCATCGTTTGGGTTGAGAACATTCTTTGAAGGGCCAAAAATCTTGGAAAAGGCCTATCCAAAATTCTACCAGTATTCCCAAAAGATCAAGCCAAATCAGGATGCAACCAATGAGATTCAAATCACCATTCCTCCCCCAAATACACAGCTTCCAGATTTCTGGATTTCTGCTTTGCAACTGAGATGATCCCAAAAGCTGGGGGGGGGGATGTCTACAAATTATTTTGGGTCTCATATATATATATATATATATATATATACACACACACACACACACACACACACACACACACACATATATATATATATATATATATTTATATACGTATATATATATATATATATATATATATGAGACCCAAAATAATTTGTAGACATAATTTGTAGATATATATATTTTATTGGCTGCATTCTGTCCCTCTCCCTGCTCTGTCTGGAAGCCTGAATAATATGGAATTAAACTTGTATAGGAATGATATTCTCATTGCTATGGCTGATAATAAAGTCTGTCCCTGTCCTTCATGGATTTAACTAATCTTTCCCCAACCTTGTTTTACCAGCAACAACATGGAGGACAACTCTAGGATTCTATGAGGTGTTTCCCATTTCAATGAGGACTAGCGTCTTTGATTTTTCTAAAAAAGCAAAATTTGGGTGGAAAGCCCACTTCCGTCTCCCTACCCCACTGAAATAAAAGGAGACCTCTGTCCCAATCCTCCTCCTCCTTGTTTGCTAGACCATTTTGTTGTTTCCTCCCATGCACGCACTTGATGGATAAGAATCAGAATTATAGTATTGGAGATGTGTGGCGAAGTGGTCTGAGTGTCGGACTGTGACTTTGGAGACCAGGGTTTGATTCCCAGCTTGGCCATGAAACCAAGTCACATGCTCTCAGCCTCAGAGGAAGGCAATTGCCAAACCTCCTCTGAACAAATCTTGCCAAGAAAACCCCAAGAAAGGGTTGCCGTAGGGTTGCCATAAAGCCGGAAAGGACATGAAGACACGCAGCAACAACTATGATTTTGCTCACAGCAGGTTGGATTACCACCAGCCATTTTGTAGAGAGATCTTGCAGCACTTAACTGAAATAAAGAAGTTGGCAGCATGAGCTTTCCTAGACTTCAGTCTACTTCCTCAGGTGCATATAGTCATCCTTCTCCATTTGCGGGGGATCCGTTCCAGAACACACCCACACCCCGCAAAACACAAAAACCATGGACATTCAAGCCCCATTGACTATAATGGTGGCGCGCTCCCCCACGCACGCCATTTTGTCCATCCTGGCTTGCTGTCCGCGGAAACTCAAAACCGCGAATGGGAAAGGACGAGTTGTATATGCATCTATAGATAGATAGACCTATATGCATCTGAGGAAGTAGACTGACGTCTATGAAAGCTCATGCTACCAGCTTCTTGATTTCAGTGAGTCTCAAAGGTGCTACAAGGAAGTTTATCGCATTCCCTTATTTGCCCAATCTGGGCATGGGCCGGAGATGCGCATGAACGAGGGGAAACGAATTTGACTCCAAACAATTGGCACGTCACCATGCCGTCGCCTGACCAGTGCCAAGCCGCGCTGAGCCAGCCAATTTTGGTCAGCCGTAAAGTTTCCATCCTTGAAAAATCGGCCGGCTCGGCGCAGCTTGGGGTCGGGTGGTGGCCGGGCGACGGCATGGCGATGGCTTGCCAACTGTTTCGAGTGCGATAAAACCCGTTTCCCCTTGTTCACGCGCATCCCCACTCTGGGCTAATAAAAAGGGAACGCGATAAACTCCTAGGCCTCTCTATGTACTGATTCTACCAACTAACGCAGCTATCCTTTTGAATTCCACCGGCCATTTTGTGAAGGCCACATTTGGGCTCGACTCCCAGCTCTGCCACTGGGTGACTGTGGCCAAGTCACACTCTCTCAGCCTCAGGGGAAGGGAATGGCCAACCTCCCCTGGCCAAACCTGGCCGAGAAAACCCCATTACAGGGTCGCCAGAAGTCGGAAATGCCTCAGAGGCAGCCAACACAGAGAGAGAGGCATGAAGACAAGGGCTGTGGCACCCCAAGCGAACGAGAAAGGGATGTATTCGAAGCCTAGGATGCGGAGGAGCCCTGGACCCACTGCATCCCTCCATCTTTCTTCCTCGCCACTTCTTTCCCTCCGAATCCCTCTTATCCTATTAGCCGCACTTAGAGCCCCTGCGGTTCCTCAGGGCTCCGGGGCCTACCCCCTTCCCAGCCTGTCCTCCCAGCCCTATTCATGGTGTCACTTTCACAAGCGGCTGGCCCTATTATCCCCTAACAATGGGGCACTGAGCCTCTGGCCCTCTTCTTTTTATGGCCGAGGTGAGGGAAAAAGGGAGGGAAGAAAGTCTGGGAGGATCACAATGGCCAAGAGAGAGAGAGAGGCCCACAGAGAGCGCCTTCCCTCCGGCCCCCATTGCTCCACTTTAGGCACCCCAAAGGTCCAAGAGCAGGGTTGGGGTTTGGAACCGGACACGCTGGACCCACCACCGCCTTATGCGGAAGGCCATAGGCAACCGGTCATCTCTCACATTATCTTTTTTTAAAAAATGTTGGTCCTCCATGGGGAGAGTTACCAAATCTTTCCTATGATTCTCTCTGTGTGCGCTGTGTGCCTTCAAGTCATTTGCGACTTATGGTGACAGCTCTACCAAAGGTTATTTTTAATGTAAGCCACCTTGACAGCCTTGGCTAAAGGCCGGGTATAAATAAATTATTATTATTATTATTATTATTATTATTATTATTATTATCATCCAAATAAGATTATTAGCCAGGCTTCTGTCGTCGGTGCACGCCTTCAAGTCATTTCGTACTTGGGACCCATCTCCAAGATGGGCATGTCACACTGTCTCAGCCTCAGAGGAAGGCAATGCCAAACCTCCTCTGAACAAATCTTGCCAAGAAAACCTCAGGAAAGGGTTGCCGTAGGGTTGCCATAAAGTTGGAAAGGATGTGAAGGCAACAACTATTGTTGTCGTTGCATGCCTTCAAGTCATTTCTCTTGTTGCTGTGTGCCTTCAAGTCACTTCTGACTTATGGCGAACCTATCCTGGGGTTTTCTGGGCACGATTTGTCCAGAGGTGGTTTGCCATGGCCCTTCCCCTGAGGCTGAGAGAGTGTGACTTGCTCAAGGTCACCCAGTGGGTTTCCACAGCCGAGCTGGGAATCGAACCCTGGTCTCCAGAGTCGTAGGCCAACACCCAAGCCACTATGCCATGCTAGCAATGATCCCTTGGTATCCGCTGGGGTTTGGTTCCAGGACCCCCATGGATACCAAAATCTGTGGCTGCTCAAGTCACCGTGAAACAGAATTGTGGAATTGAAAACTGGAGAGGGCTCCTTTACCTTTAATGGTTGTGTAGAAGATTTCGGCAGCTGTTGCTTGTTACACAACCAGGTAACCAGCAACATTTGCTGCACTAGAGACTAGAACACAAACCAATGGATTCAAATTACAATATATATAATCTTATATATATAATCTTATGGTATATATGTATGGTATATATAATTAATTTGTAATTAACCATAAGATCTGTTCAGCCGGAGAATGAACGGCCTCGGAGGGTGGTGGACTCTCCATCTTTGGAGGTCTTGAAGCCGAGGTCAGATGGACATCTTTCAGGAGCATTTTTGTTGTATATTCCCACATGGCAGAGGGGTTGAACTAAATGACCTTTGGGGGTCCCTTCCAGCTCTAAGATCCTATGATTCTCTCTGCGTGTGCTGTGTGCCTTCAAGTCATTTCCAACATGGTGACAGTTACCAAATGTTATCCAAATAAGATTATTAGCCAGGGTTTTGTTGTCGTTGCATGCCTTCAAGTCATTTCTTACTTGGGACCCATCTCCAAGAGATCTCATCGTCGTTGCTGTGTGCCTTCAAAATCACGTCTGACTTATGGCAACCCTAAGGCAAACCCATCATGGGGTTTTCTTGGCAAACTTTGATCAGAGGGGGTTTGCCATGGCCTTCCCCTGAGGCTGAGAGTGTGTGACTTGCCTAAGGTCACCCAGTGGGTTTCATAGCCGAACTGGGAATTGAACCCTGGTCTCCAGAAAACATCCAGGGATAGCCGCCTTGGCCATATCAAACAGCAATCCACCAAACGGCGATACTTTCATTGGGCCGACCCAAATGCGCCATAGACATGGCACCATTTATTATGTTGCCAGCCTGCAAGATTCGCCCCTCCATGCCACTTTGACTAAGTCGAGAAACAAGCCTGTGAATAAAATCTTCAATTCCCCCCCCCCCCATCTCCTGTTCGGTCTGCAACACCTTTTGCCTGATGAAGAAGCCAGCGGAGCTTCGAAAGCTTGCAACATGTCTGCGGTGCATTTGGCTGGGCCCAATAAAGGTGGGCGCACCGCTGCTCGGTGCGCGGTTATTTTTTGTTATTCCTGGACTCCAAAATTGGGAGTCCCAACGCTAAAAACCACGCTGGCTTCCACGGCTTCTTGGTCACAACCTGATAACCCTTATCCCAAGCCCTAAAAAATAAAATAAAATGATGCCTTCTTGCAAGAACTCCCCCAGCCTTGCAGAGTTAAGACCCTTCCATTCAAGCCACAGACTAGCACCCCAGCTTTGTTTAGGGGGGGGGTATATGTGTGTGTGCGCACGCCTGTGTCTTGCAAAAGCAAATAGCTTGCAAATGCACAACTGAACCACAGGCCATGTGTACCCAGTGAATTGCATTTGGGTTGGGTCCCCCTCGGAGAGATCTAGGGCTTGGAGGATTAGGGACTCATGAATAAAGGGACTCATGAATAAAGATGGAAGGGGGAGAAAGATGGAACTTAGCCAGCCTTGCACACACACACACACACACACACACACACACACCCCTGCAAGGCTTGCTCAAATAGTCACCAGAGCAAGACAAAAACCCTGTGGGTGCATGGCGGGGAAGGACTTGCAAAAATTGGACAAGAGAACGGCTCGCAAACTCTCTTTTTATTTTTCCCCTCCCAAAAAAGCAGGCGAGAAAAGGGTTTTCGGTTGAAATTTGGAAGCACCCAAGAAGAAAACTCTTTTATCTGTGCAAATGCATGGCGGGGTTTTTTTGGAGGGTCCTTGTGGTCTCTTGCAACTCTATGATTCTATAATAATAATAATAATAATAATAATAATAATAATAATAATACTTGTCGTCGTCCCCCACATTTGCTGGGGTTAGGGGCACAGGATCCCCATGAATGTGGGGAAACCTCAAATAACAAAAATACTATGTTTTTGCCTGAGAGAACACCTCTCTAGGAATCTCTAGGTCCTCCAGGGCAACTCTGTGGTCAACCTCTGCCAGACATTGACCATAGAGTTGCACTGGAGGAGCCACAAATGCCTAGTGGAGGGTTCTCTCTAGGAATCTCTAGGTCCTCCAGGGCAACTCTTTGGTCAATATCTGCCAGACATTGACCATAGAGTTGCTCTGGAGGACTTACAAATGCCTAGCAGTGTTCTCTCTGGGTCCTCCTTTGGTTCAAGTTGACCATAGAGATGCTCTGGAGGACCTAGATATTCCTAGAGAGAACATATTAATAAAACCCTTGAATAATCAAACCCGCAAAAGTCAACGCCGCAAATGTGGGGGGACGAGTGTATTATTATTATTTTATTTAGATCCTGCCTTCCTCCCAGTATAGGGACCCGAGGCAGCTAACAAAACTTTAAAACAGCCCAAGTTAAAAACAATAAGACAAGGTATTAAAAATGCAATGCCGTGGGGTTGTTGTTGTTGTTGTTTTGCAAAGCTATATTGCTTTAAAGCATTGTAAACATTTTCATCTTCTTAAAGTATAGTTGATATTTTAGCATGCTATTTGCTTTGATTATTGCAATAATTTAATTCGGTTTTAATGTACTCTTTTTGTTATGTTTTTAATTGTATTGGTGTGTGTTTTTAATGCTGCAAGCCGCCCTGAGCCCCAGTCCTGGGAAATTAATAATAATAATAATAATAATTAAAAAAACAATTAAGCCATTTTTTAAAAGTATAAAACATTACATATTAACATTTTAAAACTATCTAAAACTCAATTCCTAAGTTTCTAGATGAAATAAGAAGGTGGAGAGAGAGTGCGGCTTCTGAAAGTGAGTTTCAATGATGGAAACCAGCCTCCCTCCTGCATATTGTCCTCCATATGGTTTGCACTACAGATCCCATCAGCCCCAGGCCACATGGCCAATTGCAAAAGGATCCTAGGAACTGAGGTTCACACTATCTGGAAGGCACTGGCACCAAGGCAATGGGAGGCTTTGTTATACTATACTGACCCCAAACCTATTTTTCAGTGTCAGAGCTCCGTTCATGAAACAAGGTGCCCTGAGCATGTACAGAGTGCTACTCTATTGACTCGCCATTCCCCGTCACATGAGATGTGGGTCAAGGGAAAGCTTCCAGAAGGGCTGGCATGGGTTTCAGCCAATTGCAAGCCCCAATATCCATCTTTTTAGAGCCTGCATCTAAATCTGTCGGGGATGCTTTGATTGGGAGTTCCTGCATGGCAGGGGGTTGGACTGGATGGCCCTTGTGGTCTCTTCCAACTCTATGATTCTATGCAATACTATGGCATGAGCAACGTCAAATTTTAGGGTGCTCCAAAACCAAAACATTTGAGGGTGCATCTCCACCAGCGATGTCCAAACTCTGGCCTTCCAAATGTTTGGGACTACAGCTCCCAGAATCCTCTACCATCTTGGCTAATAGTCTTGGACTTCAGGGAGTGGAAGTCCAAAACACCTGGGAGGCCAGAGTTTGGGGATCACTGATCTACGCTGTAGAAATAATGCAGTTTGATGCCACTTTTTAAGTGCTGTACTTCCATCCAAGGCAGGGAGGCCTGATGCCATAACCTCAAAGGAGGGCAGCTGCTTTTTAAAATGTCCCAGTTTCTCTGCTCCTTCCACTTTCGTTCTTTCCCATCAGCTTACTTCAATTGTTGCAAACAATGAGGTCAAATGGCAAGTTTTGAACTCAATAAATTCAGCAGAAAGAGAGAAGAGGAGGCAGAATCTTGCCCTTCCCAGTAGGCTTAGGCAAAAGCAAACTTCTACAAAGCCTCCGAATTTCTGCCTTCTTTTCCATATAACCTTCACTATTTTGACCAGCTACTGGGCTACACTCATTCCAGTTTTCATCTTCAAAATGCTGCAAAAAGGACCCTAAGGGGTTTTCTTGGCAAGTTTTGTTCAGAGTTTTGCCACTGCCTTTCCCCGAGGCTGAGAGAGTGTGACTGGCTCAAGCATTGTGCCATTTTAGGGCCCAGTGGGTTTTATGGATGAGCTGAGAACTGAAACCATAGTCTCCAGAGTTGTGAACCTATCCTGGGGTTTTCTTGGCCAGCTTTGTTCAGAGGTGGCTTGCCATTGTCTTCCCCGAGGCTGAGAGTGTGTGACTTGCCCAAGCCTTGTGCCATTTTAGGGCCAAGCTGGGAACTGAAACCTTAGTCTCCAGAGTTTTGAACCTATCCTGGGCTTTCCTTGGCAAGCTTTGTTCAGAGATTTGCCATTGTCTTCCCCTGAGGCTGAGAGAGTGTGACTTGCCCAAGCATTGTGCCATTTTAGGGCCAAGCTGGGAACTGAAACCTGTAGTCTCCAGAGTAGTGAACCTATCCTGGGATTTCCTTGGCAAACTTTGTTCAGAGGAGGTTTGCCACTGCCTTCCCCTGAGGCTGAGAGTGTGTGACTTGCCCCAAGTCACCCGGTGACTTTCCATGGCCAAACAGGGATTCGAACCCTCGTCTCCAGAGTCCCAACACTCAAAAACCATCCGACACCCATTGCACCTTCACACAGCTGATTATTATTATTATTATTATTATTATTATTATTATTATTATTATTATTATTATTATTATTATTATTATATTTATTTATTTATTATATCCCACCCTTCTCCCAGGACTGTTGGTCTTGGATGAAATGCAGCAGCAGCAGCCAAGAAATGTGCTTTTTCACACACGAATGAATGAACCGGTGCCGTAATTCTAGGAAAAATTAGGAATTACCTGCGATCTGGTGCAACGCCAAGATGCAAAAGCTTCATTTCCGGATTAAAACTCCTCTTTGGTAGCACAGCATCAGGATTTTTTCCTGGCCAAAGCAGATCTAAGTTTGCAAAAAAATGGCCCTCTCCTTTTTTATAGCCTTGTGCCACAGCTTGGAAGCGTTATTTCCAAAACGACAAACACCTGAGTAGCTTTGGGGATTGCCCTTTTCTTAAAGTAACTTGTCCACAAAATCCCATTCAATCCAATGAAATAAGTGAAAAATTGTTTGGTTTTTCTCCTGCTTCTGCTGCTATTGTTTTGCATGGATTGCAACTCTTTTAGCAATTACTTTTTTATTTTGTATCCGCTTTTTGTCTCAACTTGTGTTTTGTTCTTTCAACATGCAACTTGTTTTAACATTGTAATGATTTAATTCCATTTTAATCCACTACTATTGAATGCTTTTAATTGCATTGCATTTTTAATGTTGCGAGTCCCAATTTTTTTTTGGGGGGGGGGGAGAAAGGTGGGATAATAATAATAATAATAATAATAATAATAATATAGGGCATACAGTGTAAGCAGATAATAATAATAAAACTAATTGCTAAAATAACAATTTATTCTAAATAATAGTGGAATTACTAATTGCGAAAATAATTAATTTAACTAATTGCTAAAATAACAGCAATTTATTCTAAATAATAGTGGAATGACTAATTTCTAAAATAACTAATTGTTAAAATAACAGCAATTTATTCTAAATAATGGTGGAACTGCTAATTGCGAAAACAACTAATTTAACTAATTGTTAAAATAACAGCAATTTATTCTAAATAACAGAGGAACTGCTAACTGCGAAAACAACTAATTTAACTAATTGTTAAAATAACAGCAATTTAATCTAAATAATAGAGGAATTAATAATTGTGAAAATAACTAATTTAACTAATTGCGAAAATACCAGCAATTTATTCTAAATAATAGAAGAATTACTAATTGCAAAAATAACTAATTTAACTAATTGCTAAAATAACAGCAATTTATTCTAAATAATAGAGGAATTACTAATTGCAAAAATAACTAATTTAACTAATTGCTAAAATAAAAACAATTTATTCTAAATAATAGAGGAATTAATAATTGCAAAAATAACTAATTTAATTAACTGCTAAATAACAGCAATTTATTCTAAATAATAGAGGAATTACTAATTGCAAAAATAACTAATTTAACTAATTGCTAAAATAACAGCAATTTATTCTAAATAATAGAGGAATTAATAATTGTGAAAATAACTAATTTAATTAACTGCTAACATAACAGCAATTTATTCTAAATAATAGAGGAATTACCAGAATTAAACTGGCAACAGTTTGCTATCTGTTGGGGTTTGCTTCCAGGACCCTTGCAGATAAGAAAATCCATGGATGCTCAAGTCCCATTAAATACAATGGCATCATAAAAGGGTATCCCTTTTTTAAAAACAGCAAAATCAAGGCTTGCTTTTGGAATATTTGGAGGGGAATATTTTCAAGCCGCAGACGCTTGAATCCATAGACGCAGAATCCATGGATACAACTGTGAGAATAAAAAGAAGGCTACCGTGGCATCAAAATAAAATAAGAATTAAAATGACATTAAAAGGCTTTTAAAAATTAAAGGCACAAACGATCACGGGGAGACAAGAAGAACGGCTCTCAGACTGGTACAAAAAGGGTCTTTTATTTGATACCGAGAGTAGAAAAAGTAAAAAAAGAAAGAAATTAAACCAAATGGTCGCCCACCAGCATCCTCCGTTGTCAGATTCAAGCTGCCAACTCCTTCAAAATGGTAGAAAAGAGAGACCAGGCAAGACAAAAAACAGACAAAGTGAAGTGGAAGGCTTTCACAGTGGGTTTTCTGTGGGTTTTTCGGGCTGTGTGGCCGCATTCTGGAAGAATTTATTCCCGACGTTTGGCATCTTCAGAGAGTGGCGGCATGGAGGTGTGTGGGGTATATATACACCTATGGGACCCTTGTATATATACTCTGTATACTGCACACACTTCCATGCCACCACGCTCTAAAGATGCCAAACGTCGGGAATAAATTCTTCCAGAACGCGGTCACATAGGACTTTGTTTACACAGTGACAAAAGACTTTTTTACATGGTGCTATGCTCCCCTTAATATCCCACAAATAACGGGAAGATTTCCACACGATGGAGGTCGCGCGGCATTATCCCCTGACTTTCCTGGGAATAAAGAGGCGCAATCCTGCCGCTTTTCATTCACCGGAGTTTCCCGTGAATACAAAGCAGCGCAAAATTATGCCTCTCTTTATCCATGGGATGATCGCGCAATAATGGCGACCATGGTGTGAAAAATCTTCCGGTTACTGCAGGATAGCGACGGGAGCGTAGCGCTATGCTCCCGTCTGTTTTCGCCGTGCAAAAACGTCCATAGCTCGGAAAACCCACAGAAAAGTATAAAACAGACACAAACCATTCCAGACCTCCCCAATGAAAAAACATGGGACTTCAAGTCCCGTTGTTCGTAATGGCGGCACAACATGCGTTGGAGCTAGTACGGTGGTACCTTCATATCCGCGGGCTTGCCATCCGCGAATTCATGCATCCGCAGACGGCAAGCCCTGTTGTCCCTAATAGTCAAATGCTTAAATCCACGGATGGCAAGTGAAGGTCCCACTGTCTCGGCTCCATCATTTTGTCTCTATTTCTACCCGCAGCCAACCACGGCAGCTGCGATTTTGGGATCCTCCCGATCCCAGCTGGCGATCCTCCCGATCCTACTTCAAAGTGATCCTCCTGATCCTGCTTCCAGCCTGAAAACCGAAATCCTGCCACCAACAACCAGTTTCAGACATTGCAAGGAGACCTTAAGGCAGGCAGAATGAGGACCAAGCCACAGCCAAAAAGGGTTATCTCAAGTACCAATATGAAGACATTGGAGTTCCTGTTGACCCGCCGCCATCCAAAGGGGATCGGTTGTGATCTACCTTCCTGAAGTGTCCGGTTTCCAAAAAAAAAAATTAAAAAAAAAATCGATCCATTCCCCTCTAGTTCAAAATCCTTTTTATATAGAAGCGGACCCCGGAAGCTGGGTTTGCGTCTAAAATCCTTGCGGCACGGCGGCGACGTGGAATGAGTAAAAGATCAACTTTCATTTCCCCCGTTCCTGGCCCAAGAAGAACAAATGTGTGCACTGAATTCATCCAAGAGTCTTTGCTTTCAGGGGAACTAGGTGGCGGGTAGGGGACGCCCAAGGCACTTTGCTGCCTGAGGCAAAGGAGAAGATTCAGCCCAGCAATATTACAGACGGAGATGAGACAAAGTCCTCTTCCCGTTTCTATCCTCCGATGGAGACTCAAGAGTAACTCAGAATGAATGCCTGGGGAGCTGCCAATGCTGCCCCACGGCATCTTCCACCCGAGGCAGTGACTTTGCTCTACCTGATGGTAGGGCTGGTCCTGGTGGAGGGACTCAGGCGGCCACCGCTGTGAAAAAGGAATCGGCTCCATGGATCATCCCATGGCATAAAGAGGTCAGAACTTTTAAGCGGGCAGTCGTCTGAAGAGGAGGTGGCAGGATTCGAAAAAGAGGCACACTGGTCTTGTAAGGCTTGGCACATGGAGGAGGCTGGGATCTCCCAGGATGCACTGCTCTCTCCATCCCAGAGCATGGCATAGTGGGATATTGAGAAATAGACTGTGAACTCCCAGCATGCCATGCTCTCTCCATCCCAGAACATGGCATAGTGGGATATCAAGAAATAGACTGTGATCTCCCAGCATGCCATGCTCTATCCATCCCAGAGCATGGCATGCTGGGATATGAGGAAGGAGACTGTGACCTCCCAGCATGCACTGCTCTCTCCATCCTAGAGCATGGCATGCTGGGACACAGGGGAGTGAACAGTGATGTCCCAGCATGCACTGCTCCTGCTTTTCCATGGAGAAGTAGACTGATATCCCAGGATGCACTGGTCCCTCCATTCCATAGTATGGCATGCTGGGATAGAGAGGACGGAGACGTTGATCTCCCAGAGCATGGCATGCTGGGGTACGAGGACGGAGACAATGGCCTCCCAGGATGCTTTGCCCCCTCCATCCTAGAGCATGGCATGCTGGGATACAGAGAAGTCAACAGGGATCTTCCAGCATGCACTGCTCCTGCTGCCATTGCAGAACGTGGCATGCTGGGATATAGATCTCCCAGCACTCACTGCTCCTTCCATCCTAGAGCATGGCATGCTGGGATACAGGGGAATAAACATCTCTCAGCATGCACTGCTCCTGCTGCTATTGCAGAGCATGGCATGCTGGGATATAGATTGCCCAGCATACATTGCTCTTTCCATCCTAGAGCATGGCATGCTGGGATGCAGGTACATCTGCATGTTATAACCGGATCTCTCCAGCCTTGATCCCTTCCCAGATTCGGGGAGTCAGAGGCACATACGTCTTGGCAGCATCATCAAGGAAGTAGAGCGGGTCCGTGATCTGCGTTGGGTCGAATCCTTCGGCTGCCAAACGGACCTTCTTCTGTTTGAATGTCTCCGTCACTTCTAGCTGCTCCTGAAGGGAAGGAATACAGAGGTGTAGCATGATCAAGTTGCTAATAATAATAATAATAATAATAATCCCGCCCCTCTGCGTAGCACAACACAAATTGCTATAAATCCATTGCTGTTGTGTGCCTTCAAGCCGTTTCCGACTTATGGAGACCCTAAAGCAAACCTATCATGGGGCTTTCTTGGCAAAATTTCGCCAGAGAGGATTTGCCATGGTCATCCTCTGAGGCTGAGAGAGTGTGACTTGGCCAAGCCCACCCCGTGGTTTTTCCATGGCCGAGCCAGGATTCGAACTGTGGTCTCCCAGAGTTCTAGTCCAATGCTCAAACCACTACATCATGTCAGCCCCTCAGTATAAATTCACTGGTTACTCTTAATGCATTAAGAAATATCAATCACGATTTCAGGAAATTCATTATTTGGGTCATTAAGTGGCAGCAATGTTATTTCGAATGTTTCAAATTACTTGAATTAGCTGGTGGCCATCCTTAGTCATTTTTAAAAACAAGATTCAATGAACGCTCAACCAACCAATTCCGCAAAGATTATCTTAATGGTTAAATGCAAACAAATCAATTTCTTTTTATCATTTCAATGCCAAAACATTAGTGCTAGCTCTGATATCTTTGGCTGTTTTTAAAGCTCAGAAACAATAAAAGGAATCTCCCCAAAGCAACTGTTTGCTTCTCAGCCAGCCTTCTCAAATCTCTCCTGCCATGTCAGAGTACACATCCCATTATCCTTGGCCATACAGACAAGGGATGATGGTACACATAATACTACACATCCCATTAACTTTGATCATACAGACTGGGGACCTATTTTCATCTAAATCCTTCTCCAGAAACCCCAAATACCTCTCTTTTCATCTGCATCCTTCTCCAAAAATCCTAAATACTTCTATTTTCATCTGCATCCTTCTTCGGAAACCCCAAATACTTCTCTATTTTCATTTGCTTCCTTCTTCGGAAACCCCAAATATCTCTATTTTCACCTGTATCCAGAAACCCCAAATACCTCTATTTTCATCTGCACCCTTCTCTAGAAACCCTCAAAACTTCTATTTTCATTTGCATCCTTCTTCAGAAATCCCAAATACCCCTATTTTCATCTGCATCCTTATCCAGAAATCCTAAATACCTCTATTTTCATCTGCATCTTTCTCCAAACCCCCCAAATATCTCTATTTTCATCTGCATCCAGAAACCCTAAATATTTCTATTTTCATCTGCATCCTTCTCCAGAAATCTTAAATACCTCTATTTTCATCTTCATCCAGAAATCCTAAATACCTCTATTTTCATCTGCATCCTTCTTCGGAAACCCCAAATACTTCTCTCTTTTCATCTGCATCCAGAAACCCTAAATACCTCTTTTCACCTGCATCCTTCTCCGGAAATCCCAAATACTTCTCTCTTTTCATTTGCATCCTTCTCCAGAAACCCTAAATACCTCTTATTTTTATCTGCATCCTTCTCCGGAAACCCCAAATACTTCTCTATTTTCATCTGCATCCTTCTCAAAATGGTGTCAGGAAGTGGCGCAACATTTCCAGCAGCCATTTTGAGAAGGAATCTGGCAAAGACAGATATTTGGGATATTTGTATGGCGGAGGTCAGTGGGGAGGGGAGATTGACCCCCAGGATCCCATGCAGTTGCCTAATCCCAAATATAAGACGCAACGCCCCAAAATCTCGACTCCTTAACCGTCTTGTGAGTCCCTCCAGGAGTAATGTGCGGTGCACCTGAATGCGCAGGAAGCGGGGCCGAGCGTACGGCGGCAAAAGCTCCACTACGTGTGTGTAGATTTGTTCTCCATCAAACTCCTGTCCCGTCTTCAGCACCATAGCAGCCATCCCTGCTCGACCTTCACACCCTGGAGAAATAAAAGTAGGAAAGGGAATAACAGCCTCTGAGCATGTGTGAAGTGCAATTCTTTGCCTTGGAAACCCGCCTTTGCAAACCGCCAGCTCTTGGGCGCATCCATTCCAACCAATTCAAGGCAACGTTTCCCACACGGACCAGCTTTCTTCTGAAGCAATTTTTTAAAAATATATTGAGATAATTTTCTATATCGTGCCTCAAAGACATCCTCTGCCACCTTAGTGCAACTCCATGGTCAACATCTGCCAAAGGTTGACCACAGAATCATGTTGGAGGACCTACAGATCCCTGGAGAAGTGTTTTCTCTAGGAATCTCCAGGTCCTCCAGTGCAACTCTATGGACAACATCTGCCAGAAATTGACCACAGAATCATGTTGGAGGACCTACAAATGCCTAGAGAAGCATTTTCTCTAGGAACCTCTAGGTTCTCCAAAACAACTCTATGGTGACCTTCTGAGAGAATTGCGATGGAGGACTTAGAGATTCCTAGAGAACCTAAATAATCAAATCCGTAAAAGTCAAAGCCGTAAGTGCGGAGGGCCAACGGGTATTGTCTCAAAGAAATTTTCCTCGGAGTTGATAACTCCTCTACAGGCCTGGAATGAGGTCCTGGGATACCAAATGCTAAACCCGATGCCATCTTAATTAGGATTTATGCGCCAATCATTAAAGAACGCACATTTCGATGCCCCTTATTGACACCCCCATCTCCGAAAAGTACCTGGGACCACCACTCCGTAGACGGTGACATCTTGGAGGCTATCCAAAGCGGCCAGGATCTCTCCCACTTCCGTCGTAGCGACATTTTCACCCTTCCATCTGTTTGCAAAAGAAAAAAGATTTGGACCGGTTGGGGAGGACCGAATTTAGTAACGCAGTCGTCCCGCCATACGCACGGATTCTTTATCCACGGATTCAGCCATCCGCAGCTTGGAAATATTAAAACAGATATATAAATGCCAAAAAAGCAAACCTTGATTTTGCCATTTTATATACAGGACACCATTTTGTTATGAATAATAATAATAATAATAATAATAATAATAATAATAATAATAATTTTTATGCCATTGTATTTAATCAGACTTGAGCATCCATAGATTTTGGTATTCATGGAAGGTCCAGGAATGAGAAGATACCAAGTACCACTGTATGACTTTTGGAAGATCAGAATTCACAGTGCCTTCTGGGCCAATTTTCCTATCATCATCATCATCACCATCATCATCATCATCATCCCACCTTTTCCCCAGTTTTCGGACTCAACGTTACAATCTCTCTCCCGCCATCAGACCATCAGATCACTCTTCTATATATTCAGAGTGCCGGCCATTTAATAGTATTGACTTGTAATCTTATTTTAAGTTAATTTTAATGTTGATATTGATTTAATATATTTTTTTGGGGGGGGGGGTTATAAGTCTACTATAATTGTATGGGATTGTGTTTTAATTGTAAGTCGTCTTGACAGCCTCAGCTAAAGGCGGGATATAAATACAATATTATTATTATTATTATTATTATTATTAACGTGGCTGTAATGTGCAACTTCAATGGGAATTGCAGTTTTGTGCGACATTATAATTAACGTGGCTGTAATAATAATAATAATAATAATAATAATAATAATAATAAATGTTAATTATTATAACATTAATAATAATTAATGTTAATTAACGTGGCTTACAACAGGTTTTTTAAGAAGTTCAAATTCAAATAAAAGTGACTGAACTACAGTCAGCCCTCCATATCCATGGATTCCGTATCTATGGATTCCAGCATCCACGGCTTGAAAATATTTTTAAACTATATACATCCCAAAAAGCAAATTGCGATGTTGCCATTTGATATTAAGGGACACCCTTTCACTATGCCGTTGTATTTAATGGGACTTGAGCATCCACGGATTTTGGTACCCGCGGCTTGGAAACAACGCCCAGCGGATCCCAAAGGATCCCTGTATCAACACAATGAAAACCAGTTAAAAACATAAAAACCATTTTAGAAAAACGCAACAGCATGGCAAAAGCAACAAACAGAAAATCCGGCACATTGTACAACAAGGTCCGTCCTGCCTAAACCGTCAGTCCTCGAAAGGTCTCCTTATTTCATTTGGTGGTCTTTTTCCCCCTCCCTGAGTTTATGCCACTATTTAAAATAAAGAATCTCCCTAGGCAATATTAAAAAAAGGAATTCTTTCCGAAATTTTTATTTTAACATAGTACACCCCCTTGTGGTTAGCTCTATATTTCCCTTTATTCAGTAAAGCAGTTGCGGGCAAAAAGAAATCTGTGAGCTAGAATGGCATAGAGGTTTGAGAGTTGACTTTGGAGACCAGGGTTCGACAAGTCACACTCTCTCAGCCTCAGAGGAATTACAGTCCAAATATATATATATATATATATCAACAAGAAAGGGGAGGGGGAATCGCCACTGAGGGAACTCCTTGTCCCATTCCCAGAGAAAGGCAGGATATAAATTAAATAGATGGATAAATGGATCTCCAGTTCCAGGGGCAGATCCTGGGAGGCAGCCAAACTACAGATCCCAAAAGAAGAAACCGGAAACCTACCGGAAGGTGTCTCCGATACGATCCCAGAAGCTGACGAAACCTTGGTCGTCTTGCACCATCAAATCGCCGGTGTTGAAATAAACGTCGCCGTCCGCAAAGACGCCGCGCAAAAGTTTGGATTCCGACAGCTCGCGGTCTCCGGCGTATCCCAGGAATGGTTTTTGGGGTGTCACGGGTGCGATTAGCAGTCCCGGCTCTCCTGTTGAAGTGGTAAGAAAAATCAGGCCCAGATCCAGAAACGTTTGAGATCAGAGATTAGGAAAGAGAAATGGAAGGGAATTCGTAGAATCGGAAAGAGCCCCCGTTCCTCGCTCACCTGGCTTCACCCGCTGGCATCGTCCGGCTTCGTCCCGAATGGGAGACCCCTGAATCACATCGTAACGGACCAGCTCAAAAGAACTGAAGAGCTATGGAGAAGAGTAATGTCAATTGGAGGCAATTTGGGGCAGTGGTTAGAGCATTTGAGTTTTCAGACAGAACTCCTGTGATGTGATGGATGGGCCACTTTCCCCCCAAATGTGCCAAGGTTTTTGGCTTTTGTCTCTTGTGTGCCTTCAAGTCATATCCAACGTATGGGGTTTTCTTCAGAGGAGGTTTGCCATTGCCTTCCCCTGAGGCTGAGAGAGTGTGGCTTGCCCAAGGTCACCCAGTGGTTTCCATGGCCGAGCTGGGAATCGAACCCTGGTCTCCAGAGTCATAGTCCAACACTCAAACCACTGCGCCATGCTGGCCTGGCACCAAATTTGTTGTTATGGGCCTTCAAGTTGACTCCAACGTATGGTGATCCTATCCTAGGCTTTTCTCGGAAAGAATTATTCAGAGGACATGGGCCACTGCCTTCCTGTATGGCTGAGAAAGTGTGACTTGCCCAAGGTCACCTAGCGGAGTTCTGTGGCTCGTGAAGGTTTTGAACTCGGATCTCCCAGACATTCAAACCCATGCACTGGCTCTCATTTGCTCCCTATTATTATCACACTGTCATGAATGTGCAACTTCAATGGGAATTGCAGTTTTGCGCGACATTCAGCCTTCTCTCTCAGAGAGCTCGGGTACTATAGTTCCCCAAACCCCGCAGTATTGAGCCCTGGCAGTTAAAAGTGCGGTCAAACTGGATTATTTCTGCAGTGCGGATGCAGCCTCTAACAGTACTGACGGGGTGAAATTCACATTATCCGGATCCATTTTATCCCAGAATAGTTTCAGCTCTTGCTAATTTAGGTCTATCACCCCTTGAAATGTCACCTTATAAAGCCAAGAAGCGCGGCCGACGGCTCCCACGGTGCCGGTGTAGTTAAAGAAGCTGACGCTGCCTTCCGTCATGCCGTACGTCTCCACGACGCGCACGTCTCCGAAACGCCGCAGGAATTCGCGCCAGACGTCCGGCCGCAGCCCACTCCCGACAGCCATGCGCAAACTGTGGTCCCGGTCCCCAGGGCTCTGAGATGGAGAGAAATTGGGGTGAGGACCCGAAATCGAGAATGTCCCAAAGTGGTCTAACACCGAACACCGAAACGCTCCAGGACCAGCGTTCGAATGCTACTTCCATCTAGAGTTGACTCGCTGAATCAAATTCTCCATGGGAAGCCAGCAGCACCCTTCCTTGTATGCCCAGCGCTGTGTAAATTGACAACACTTTGGAAATAGAAATAGTAAAAGCGTTCCCATTACCTGGGATCAAACCTGGATAGAAATGGGGACTGCAGTCAGGAAATCAGAAGAAGACTAAGAATCGGGAAGATGGCTGTGAAAGAACTAGAAAGGATCCTCAAATGCAAAGAGAGACAACTCAGCACAAAAATCAAAATCATCCAAGCCATTGTATTCCCTATTATTCCCATGGATGGATGGGAGAGTTACGAAAGAAGATAGGAAGAAAACCAATGCATTTGAGAGAATGTGGTTCTGAAGAAAAGTGCAGAGGATCCCAAGGACGGCCAAAAGGAAGAGATCCGTCTTATCACTACGCTAGATGCCTTTAAGAAGGCACTTAAGACGGAGCTCTTCCGGCGGGCCTATCCATTTCTTCCCCTATTTACTTAGAGTGCCACATGCTTTCATTTGTGTTAGATGCTTCAAATCTTATTGTTTTTAATCAGATTTTAATGTTGATTTAATTTAATATATTTTAAGGGGGGGGATTTATATGTTTGTTGTATTGTTTGGGTTTTATGACTGATTTAAATGTAAGCCGCCTTGATAGCCTAGGCTAAAGGCAGGGTATACATTAATAATAATAATAATATGTATAATAATAATAATAATAATAATAATGTATAATAATAATAATATTTATGTATAATAATAATAATAATAATAATAATTACATATTTATTTATGTATGTATAAAGCTCCTGCTGCCAACTTCTTTCTTTCATTGAGTAATAATTATGTAAATGTAATAATTATGTATAATTATGTATTATAATAATAATAATAATAATAATAATAATAATAATAATATTGCTAGTAGAGGGGTCCCTCTCTTTCCTGGCACCTACCTGGGGCTGGTTGACAAGGTATCGGCAGAGTTCGCCCAAATACTGGAAGACGGTCACTCCGTAGCGACGGCAGTCCGGCCAAAATTGGCTGGCAGAGAATTTCTTCTTGAGGACGCAGGTGGCACCTAGCAAGGCAATAGAAATCCTGATATAAACCCAGACTTCGCTCGTATTCCCATGCCCTGCTACGGATGCCGGTAGCGGTCATTTTGTTGTACCTCCACGTCATTTCTGATTTAAGGGGAACCTACTGCGGCGGTGATCCGCAGGCATGTTAATACCGGTATATCTGTCACCCAAAAGTTTCCTACGCACTTTCCAATCTTCCTACGCAATTTCCAATCTTAAAAATTATTATTATTTTTTAGAGTGAGATATGTTTTTTCTCACATATGTTTTAACTTATTCTGATTTAATAAATTTTTAAGGGAGGGAGGGGGGAAATAGTTCTTAATTGTTATATGATGATTTTATTGTAAGCCGCCCCAATTGTGCTCAAAGGGGTGGGATATTAAATAAAAATTATTATTAAATTATTATTATTAAATTATTATTATTATTATTATTATTATTATTATTATTATCTTCCAAATAATAATAATAATAATAATAATAATAATAATAATAATATGATTTATTTCTAGCCCACCTATTTCCAAAGGGAATTAAAGTAGGTTACAAGCATACAAATAAAAGAATACAATAAGAAAATAGTAATACAGAAGTTGCAACAACAAAAAAGGAAATATTTTTGTATACCAAGTTTCTGCTAAACTTACATTCTGCTAAACTTACTCTGCAAAAACCCATAGACAGTATGATCCAGCAGAGTATTATTATTATTATTATTATTATTATTATTATTATTATTACAGCAGAGTATTGCACCACAGAAGTGCAATGCATTTTGTACGTTTTCTTTGAGGAGCTGGCTTCCATGATGATGTCAAGTTGCGGAAGCAACAGAAGGAGACAATCAGGGAATAGAAAGAGAAAAAGGAAAGGAGAGGGCTGTCGAAAGAGTGGAAGCATGAAGTGGATCCTCCATGTTCAGGGGCAATGTATCTTTGGATACCAGAATAGCGCAAGGACCAGCCCCCCAAAAACCTCCGCGTCCAAAGGCTTACCGATGCCGAAGGTGCCGATGACGCCCAGGAGGCTTCCGGACATGTGATAGAGGGGCAGAGAGACGTAGATCACATCCGAACTCGAGGCCCCCACCAAGTTGTAGAAGCCCAAGCAGAGGATGGTTTTGAGGTGGCTGATGCGAGCCGCTTTGGGAAGTCCTAGGTAAGGAGGGAAAGAATATTCACAATTAATTCAGAGATCCCCCCCAAAAATAAAATAAAATAAAATAAAATAAAATAAAAATGGGACTTGCACCAGACGAGAAACCTCCATTGAAAATAATGACAGGCCAGGAAGAATTCTCCACTATTTCCTCCTGGGAACTGAACATCTCAAAGTGTTAGTACTTAGAGAGATCTTGCAGCACCTTTGAGACTCAATGACAGAAAAAAGTTGGCAGCAGGAGCTTTCCGAGACTAAAGTCTACTCTCTCAGAGGCATCAAATGCATCTCAAAATGAATTTCAAATGGATCTCAAAAATGCATTTCAAATGCATCTGATGCATCAAATGAATCTCAAAATTCATTCCATATGTATCTCAAAATGCATTTCAAATGCATCTGATGCATCAAATGAATCTCAAAATTCATTCCATATGTATCTCAAAATGCATTTCAAATGCATCTGATGCATCAAATGAATCTCAAAATTCATTCCATATGTATCTCAAAATGCATTTCAAATGCATCTGATGCATCAAATGAATCTCAAAATTCATTTCATATGCATCTCAAAATGCATTTCAAATGCATCTGATGCATCAAATGAATCTTAAAATTCATTTCATATGCATCTCAAAATGCATTTCAAATGCATCTGAGGCATCAAATGCATATCAAAATGCACTTCGTGTGCATCTCAAAAATGCATTTCAAATGCATCTGATGCATCAAATGAATCTCAAAATTCATTCCATATGTATCTCAAAATGCATTTCAAATGCATCTGATGCATTAAATGCATCTCAAAATGAATTTCAAATGGATCTCAAAAATGCTTTTCAAATGCATCTGATGCATCAAATGAATCTCAAAATTCATTTCATATGCATCTCAAAATGCATTTCGAATGCATCTGAGGCATCAAATGCATCTCAAAATGCACTTCGTGTGCATCTCAAAAATGCATTTCAAATGCATCTGAGGCATCAAATGCATCTCAAAATATTACTATTAATTTAATCTTCATGTTAACATTTCATCTTCATATATTCTTCACGAGCACGAAGCTGAAGCAAGAGTTCATCTTGCAGGAGTGAGCAAAGTGTGGCTCATGGAGTGCATGTGGCCCTTGGGTCCCCAAAGTGTGTCCTCCGAAACCCCCAAACAAAACTCCAGAACCCCTTTTCTTTTCTATTTTTAATCAATGCCCATTCTCTGCAGATTTTTTTAACCCCCAAACTGGGCAAAGCGGTGGCCGGACGTGACACTGCCGCTCTTTCCAGCACCTTCCTTGGCAGAAACCCAGACGACAAAACCCAAACTCAAATATATGGGAATCCAAAAATATTATTATGATAAGCAATTGATCATACTGAGGCGACACCATATATATAGATGCAGGCGCTTTCTTAATGGTATCGCGGTCCTATTGCACTTCCACTTAAGATAATAATAATAATAATAATAATAATAATAATAATAATATTGCACTTCCACTTAAGGGGACGTATTCTTGGAAAAAACAAATTTACAATGTTCCCTATAGTGTCAATAAATAAATAAATAAATAAATAAATAAAATAAAAGTAAATAAATAAAGCAAATAAATCTCATATCCCAACGATATTCTTTTGTCCTCTAGCATGGCCTTTTCTTTCGATCCTCGCTCTTCTCCGCAACCACCTTGTCCTTCCTTTCTTTCTTTCTTTTCCTAATTTTTAAAATTTTTATTAGCGCAGTACCTAGTACAATTTATTCAATCCATAATTCATAATCTGCTTTTTTCCCTTCTCTCACAAACAGCATTTGGAGAAAATACATTCCATTTAAATTGACCATCGTTTGATTAACAAAATTTAACAATCATTTGCGGAGATGCGGAAAATATCATTAATTATATTTTTTACTCCTTCGTGCCCCATTCCGCTTTCTTAATCACAATTTCCCATTTATCACTCCATGATTTTTTATTGCTTTCCCCAATATATTTATATATACTTCTTTCCCTAAGAAAATCAAATAATATATATTCTATATATATATATATATATATATATATATATATATATAAAATAAAATATATATAATATAATTTTTTTTAAACAAATAAAACTTATTCCAATGAGATTTCTTTTTTCAATCCAAAAGCAATCGCTGCATGGACAGCTTTTAGAATTTGTTTTATTACATATCTTTGGTTACTATTCAATCCTAATTCTCTTAATAATAATAATAATAATAATAATAATAAAGTGTATTTATATTTTATTTATAAAATACAACAATAATTTAAAATTTTCTTTGCTTCATTGTATCTCTATCTCTCTTATTGTATTTATCTACCTTGTCCTTTCTAAACTTAACACAAAGGGGAGCTTGGTGTCTCTCTCACTGTCCTCTATAATAATCTTTAAATATTTAATAATAAGTTATTAATAAGTATTTTATTGGCTTTTATTTGGTTATGTCCAACTTTTTTTCTTGAATACCCTCCATTTCGCGGTGCCTTGTCTTCCTTCCTTTGCATTTAGAACATCTGGTCACTCTCTACTACTACTACTACTACTGTTTATTGGTCTATTTGTATTATTATTATTTTAAGCGTGTTTTTAAATTGTCATTGTTTAATAGTATTTTAAAGGGTGGGTGGGATTGTGGGATATGAAATGTATATTTTAATGTTGTAAGCTGCTCTGGTTGCATTATGCAGAGGGGCAAGATGATAGTAATAATAATAATAATAATAATAATAATAATAATAATAAATACCTGTGGTCCCAGAGGTGAAGATGTAGAGAGCGGTGTCCATCAGACTTTTGGGGGCAGAGAGATCAGAAGGCACCGGTTCCTCAGATGCTTCCTCCAACGAACGGTGAAGGCTGGTTATGCCAGGAGCGTAGGGCCCCTTGCCCATCGCCCACACTATAACTCCCATCTCCTTCAAATCGGGAAGGATGGGATCCACCGCTTCCACGAGGTCTGCAAAAGAGAAGAGAGGCGTTGGCGAGGTCCAAGGAGCCTTCAGGCAGGAAAAGTGATGGAAAAATCCTAGAATCCTAGAGTTGGAAGAGACCCCAAGGGCCATCCAGTCCAACCCCATTCTGCCATGCAGGAACTCTCAATCCTAGAATCCTAGAGTTGGAAGAGACCCCAAGGGCCATCCAGTTCAACCCCATTCTGCCATGCAGGAACTCTCAAGCCTAGAATCCTAGAGTTGGAAGAGACCCCCAAGGGCCATCCAGTCCAACCCCATTCTGCCATGCAGGAACTCTCAATCCTAGAATCCTAGAGTTGGAAGAGACCCCCAAGGGCCATCCAGTCCAACCCCATTCTGCCATGCAGGAACTCAACATCAAACCAAATAAAGACTTGAGACTGAGAGTCATACTCTCTCAGCCTCAGAGGATGGCACTGAAGAAACGTGCCAAGAAAACCCTGTGATAGGTTCGCCATAAGTCAGAAAGGACTTGAAGGCCCTCAACGACAACCATGGCATGCCTGCGACCGGATGATCAGCAGAGATCTCTCGGAGCGGGACCTTCTCTGACCTTTTCCGATGGCCAGAGATGGCCTTGGAAGTCGGGGCCATTAGTCACACTTGGGAGCTCTCGGCTGGAGCTCCGTCTCCATCCATCCCAGGCCGTCCCCAACAGAGTTGACCCAGTTTGATCCCTCTTGTCAGCTTGTCACGAATTGCATCAACCGTTAATCATCCTCACAATGCTTTCCAGTTCGTTGGGATCTTGCAGAGGGGGCCCAACGGATGCGAGGTCTTCATTCATTAACCTTTCAAAGCGCCCCGGTTGAGAAGCAAGCATCCCTGGGAAAAGAAGCAAAAAAGCCCCTCGCAACACAGAACCAAAGGTTGCGTGGGAGAAGAAACCAACGTTTGGCAGCGATGGCGGGCAAAGCATTCCCCTTTTCAGAGCAGATTCATGCTCCAGATGGAGTCTGGATGCAGGCTGGGTCTCCCGTATCCGGAATGCCGAGATCCAAAATCCTCCGAAATCCAAAACTTTTGTTTTTCCATGGGTGGTTGTGATAATGAATAGAATCCTAGAGTTGGAAGAGGATCCCAAAGGCCATCCAGTCCAACCCCATTCTGCCATGCAAGAATACACAAAGCCCTCCCGACAGATGGCCGTCCAACCTCAAGCTTGAAAATCTCCAAAAAAAAAGGAGACTCCATCACACTCAAACTGTCAAACAGCTCTTACCATTAGGAAATCCTTCCTAATTTTGAGGTGGAATCTCTTTGTCCTGGAGTTTGCATCCGTTGCTCCATTGTGTCTTATTCTCTGGAGCATCAGAAAACAAGCTTGCTCCCTCCTCAATATGACACCCTTCCAAATATTTAAACAGGGCGAGCGGGGTATAAATACTTCATATTATTATTATTATTATTATTATTATTATTATTATTATTATTATTATTATTATTATATCACCCCTTAAACATCTCTTCTCCAGGCTAAAGATACCCAGATCCTTAATTCTCTACTCATAAAGTATGGTTTCCAGACCCTTCACTATTTTGGCCATCCTCCTTGGGACACATCTCAACATCTTTGTTTCATATGGTTCAATATATATTATTTTGTTCGTGTGTGTGCACAAGATGATTTTAAAATATTGTATAAACTACAATATTTGAGCTATGTCTACAAGATGCATATAAAAAAACATAAATAAATTTGGTGTTTAGAGTTGGGTACAGGTATTCCAAAATCCAAAATCCAGGAGGCTCTTATCATCTGCAGAGGGGCGGGATATAAATTATTATTATTATTATTATTATTATTATTATTATTATCATCCACTGAAGTTGGGTCTCAGGACCCTTTATGGATACCAAAATCCGTGGATGTTCAAGTCCCATTAAATACAAGGGCGTAGTAAAATGGTGTCCCTTATATAATAATAATAATAATAATAATAATAATAATATAAAGGACACCATTTTACAAAGGGGGTGGGATATAAATTATTATTATTATTATTATTATTATTATTATTATTATTATTAATATCCCGCCCCTCTGCAGAGCAATCGGGGCGGCTTACAACATTAAAACTTCCATACAGATATATTAAACAGAACATAACATCCCGAATCCCGCAAAAATGGCAAAAATCAAGGCTTGCTATTTGGAATTTATACTTTTTAAAAATATTTTCAAGCCACGGATGCTTGGATCCGTGGATAAAGAATCCGTGGACAGAGAGGGCTAACGGTAAACCCAAAGCGCTTCTCGTCCCAGGCATTTCGGAGAAGGGAGATGCCACCAGTAAAACCCAGAAATGTATAAATGCCTGGTGCGCTATCAACCATCAGAGGGTGCACACAGAATACCGAAAGATGATGAAGAGATCTGCGTGTCTCAAAAGTTTGCACGCTTCTTGGTTAGTCTCATAAAGGCACTGTCCGAGTTTGGAAGTCAGGAAGGAAGGTAAGCCATTGCATTCAGAGAGGCGACAGGTGTAAGTTGGAAAAGGCACACAACCCACACACTTTGGACAACAGACAGTTGTCCACTGTGAGAACAGGATGCTGGGTTTCATAGTCACATGCCTTGGAGTCATTTCCAACTTAGGGGTTGGACTGGATGACTTCTGGAGTTCCCTCAAACTATTATGATTTGGCAAATTGATGGAGATGGAAACCCAAATAGGGACGAAACACAGCTTGGGACTCCCTTATCTGAAATGCTTGGGAGCAGAAGGGTTTGAGATTTGAGAATTTTTTAAAAAATTATTTTATTTTATTATTTTGGGGGATTTTGGAATATTTGCATATACAAGACCGGAGCCAGCGTGGCGCAGTAGATTGGGTGTTGGAGTACAACTCTGGGGACCAGGCTCAGCCATGAAACTCACTGGGTGACTCTGGGCAAGCCACACTCTCTCAGCCTCAGAGGATGGCAATGACAAACCCCTTATGGACAAATCTTGCCAAGAAAACCCCATGATAGGTTCGCCATATGTTGCGAAGGACTTGAAGGCACACAACAACAACAACAACAACAAAGGTGATTCTATCATGGGATTTTCCTGGCAAGATTTGTTCGGAAGGGGTTTGCCATTGCCTTCCCCTGAGGCTGAGAGAGTGTGACTTCATAGAATCATAGAGTTGGAAGAGACCCCAAGGGCCATCCAGTCCAACCTCCTGCCATGCAGGAACTCCCCATCAAAGCATCCCTGACAGATGGCCATCCAGCCTCTGCTTAAAGGAAGGAGACTCCACCATAATCTCCATTGAGGGAGTGTGTTCCACTGTCGAACCTCCCTTACTGTCCGGAAGTTCTTCCTAATGTTGAGGTGGAATCTCTTTTCCTGCAGCTTGCATCCATTGTTTCGGGTCCTAGTCTCTGGAGCAGCAGAAAACAAGCTTGCTTCCTCCTCAATATGCCATCCCTTCAAATATTTAAACACAGCTATCATATCACCTCTCAGCCTTCTCTTCTCCAGGCTAAACATCCCCAGTTGCCTAAGTTTCTCCTCATAGGGATTCATGGTTTCCAGACCCTTCACCATTTTAGTTGCCCTCCTTTGGACACGCTCCAGTTTCTCCACATCCTTTTTGAATTGTGGTGCCCAGAACTGGACACAGTATTCCAGGTGAGGCCGGACCAAAGCAGAATATAGTGGCACTATTACTTCTCTTGATCTAGACACTATACTTCTACTGATGCAGCCTAAAATTGCATTGGCCTTTTTAGCTGCTGCATCGCACTGTTGACTCATGTTCAACTTGTGGTCCACCTGGATTCCTAGATCCCTTTCACACATAGAAATCTCATTCAGCCAGGTGTCCCCCATCGTATATCTGTGCTTTTCATTTTTCCGCCCTAAGTGCAGTACCTTACATTTCTCCGCATTGAATTTCATTTTGTTAGCTTTGGCCCAACTTTCTAGTCTGCTCAAGTCATTTTGAATTTTGATCCTGTCCTCTGGGGTATTAGCTACTCCTCCTAATTTGGTGTCATCTGCAAATTTGATAACTATGCCCCCAATACCGTCATCCAAGTCATTAATAAAGATATTGAATAGCACTGGGCCCAGGACAGAGCCCTGTGGCACCCCGCTGGTCACTTCTTTCCAGGTTGAAAAGGAGCCATTGTTGAGCACCCTTTGGGTTCAGCCAGTCAACCAATTACAAATCCATGTAACAGTTACTTTGTCTAGCCCAGATTTTACCAGTTTGTTTGCAAGAATGTCATGGGGAACCTTGTCAAAGGCCTTACTGAAATCAAGATATACTATATCCACAGCATTCCCTTCATCTACCAAGCTGGTAATTTTATCAAAAAAAGAGATCAGATTTGTCTTCCATCTCTAGGATCCTCTAGGATGCAGGGAAGGAAGTCTAGGTAGGCTGAAGGATGAAGCCAGGATTTTTGGAAAGGGTTTTATATAAAATCCTTTCCAAAAATCCTGGCTTCACCCTTCAGCCTACATAGACTTCCTTCCCTGCACTAGATCTAGATCTAGATATATATATAGATCGATAGATAGATAGACAGATAGACAGATAGACAGGTACAGATCTAGAGCTCTAGATCTCTCTCTAGATCTCTAGATCACCCTTCCTAACCCCCCCGATTTCCTTTCCTGCGCTAGATCTAGACCTATAGCTATCTCTCTCTCTCTAGATACAGATCTAGATTTGCAGATCTGTCTCTAGATCTCTAGATCTGTCTTTAGATCTCTAGATCACCCTTCCTACCTCCACCCAGACTTCCTTCCCTGCACTAGATCTAGATCTATAGATAGATAGATAGATAGGTACGGATCTAGATCTCTAGATCTGTCTCTAGATCTCTTGATGTAGATCTGCCTCTAGATCTCTAGATCACCCTTCCTAACCCCCCCAGACTTCCTTCCCTGCGCTAGATCTAGATCTAGATCTACAGATAGATAGATAGATAGATATACAGGTACAGATCTAGATCTCTAGATCTGTCTCTAGATCTCTTGATCTCGATCTGCCTCTAGATCTCTAGATCACCCTTCCTAACCCCCCAGACTTCCTTCCCTGCACTAGATCTAGACCTATAGCTATCTCTCTCTCTCTAGATTTGCAGGTACAGATCTAGATCTCTCGATCTGTCTCTAGATCTCGATCTGTCTCTAGATCTCTAGATCACCCTTCCTAACCCCCCCCCCAGACTTCCTTCCCTGCCCTAGATCTAGACCTCTAGCTATGTCTCTCGATCCGGGGTCCAGGGGGAGTCCCCGTCCCCCCTTCCCTCTGGCCTCTCTCTCTCTCTCTGTGATCCGAAGGGCAAGAGGTCCCATCATCCCCGGGGGAAGGAGGGCGTGAGGCAGGGCTGACCTTGTCCGAGGAGGAGGGCGGCGGCGCTGGAGGCGCGGAGGCAGTGGAGGAGCGCCCCCCTCCGGAGCGTCGTGCCCAGGAAGGCGGGCACCAGGCCCAGCTTGGCCAGGCCGATCCAGGCCCAGAGGAAGGCGGGCTCGTTGCCCAGCAGCAGGGCCACCGTCTGCCCGCGGCGGAGGGGCAAGGCCAGGCGGCGGAGGGCCTGGGCCAGGCGGTTGCTCTCCTCCTCGGCCTGGCGGTAGGTGAAGGCCCGCTCCTCGCCGCGCACGAAGAGCCGCTCCGGGGGCCGGGAGAGCGCCAGGGGCCCGAAGCGCTGCGCCAGGCTCCGGGCGTCGCCGCCGGACAAGAGCCGGCGCTGGCAGCCCCAGGCCCGGCCCACGAAGGCCAGATCGGAGGCCCAGAGCTTCACGGGGAAAGGGAAGGACCCACGGAAGGGAAGCAGGAGCCACAGGGCCAGGAGGAGGAGGAGGAGGAGGAGGAGGGGGAGAGGCGGCCAGGATGCCCCCCACCAAGGCATCGTCCTGGGGGCACCGAGGAGGAGGAGGATGGAGGAGGAAGGCAAGGGGATGCCCCCCCCAAGATCTGGAAGGAGGGAAAAGGGGGCACAAGGGGGGCACAGGGAGCCTGGCACCCGATTCCCGAGGAGGAGGACGATGGATGGATGGATAGATTAATGGACAGATAGATGGATGGATGGATGGAGGAGGAGGAGGAGGAGGAGGAGGAGGAAGGCCAGGGGATGCCCCCCCCAGATCTGCCTCTGCAAAGAGGACCAGGGAAAAAAGGGGGCCAGAGAGAGAGAGAGAGGGGCACCCGATCCCCAAGAGGATGAGGATGAGGATGGTGGAGGAGGAGGAGGAGGAAGGCCAGGGAACGCCCCCCAGCTCCGCCTCTGGAAGGAGGGAAAGGGGGGCAGAGGAGGGGCACAGAGAGACTGGCCCCCGATTCCCAAGGATGATGGGGATGATGATGATGATGATGATGGGGAGGAGGAGGAGGAGGAGGAGGAGGAAGGCAAGGGGACCCCCCCCCCAACTCTGTCTCTGCAAGGAGGACCAGGGGGGAAAGGGGGCACAAAAGGGGCACAAAGAGCCTGTCACCCAGTTCCCAAGGCTGAGGATGATGATGGAGGGGGAGGAAGGCAAGGGGACACACACACACACACACACACACCTGAGGATGAGGATGAGGATGGAGAAGAGGAAGACAAAAAGGCACAAAGGCAAGGGGGGGGCACAAAGAGCCCCGCACCTCCTGATTCCCAAGAATGATGATGATGATGATGATGATGATGATGGAGGAGGAAGGCAAGGGGATGTCCCCCAGATCCGCCTCTGCAAAGAGGACCAGGGAAAAGGGGGCACAGAGAGCCTGGCACCTGATTTTCAGGGATGATGATGATGATGATGGTGATGGAGGAAGAGGCACGCAACAACTACAACAACATGAGATCCTGGAATTAGCCCCCACACCTTCGCCTCCCCCAATCTGGCACACTTTAAAGCGAGCGGAAATGATGGGCGTTGTAGTTGACTGCATGGGAAAGGTGCCACTTTTGGGGGGAAAGGACCCCTTGATCTACACCCCTGAAGCAGCCTTTGGAAGCATTCTGCCTCCTCAACCGCTCCTGTTCCTTTCATGAATCCAGCAGAGATTTAGGACTCCCGGTGCTTTGAAGGTTTGAGAGGAGCTCAGGTCCTCCGGGCATGGCTTTGCCTTCTCTGTTGTTGTTGCTGTTGTTGTTGTTGTTGTGTGCCTTTAAGTCCTTTCCAACTTAGAGCAACCCTCAAGCAAACTTATCACGGGGTTTCCTTGGCAAGATTTGTTCAGAGGAGGTTTGCCATTGCCTTCCCCGGAGGCTGAGAGCATGTGACTTTATCTCCTGCCAAAAAAAGGTGGGTTTGTCAAGATGGAAAGAAACATCCATAGCCTTCCTTTCTTACGGATCCATGGCAAGGATGCTGCAGGGCAAATGAAAATATCTATCTTATCTTATCCATCCATCCATCCATCCATCACCTATCTATCAATTCAAATATAGTAAGTTGCTGTTGTGGTGATGTGCCTTCAAGTCTGAGCTCCTCTGAGCCTCTCTTGCCAAGAAATAACCATGATAGATTCAACTTAGGGTCGCCACAAGTCAGAAACAACTTGAAGACACACAACAACAACAACATACCGTCCATCGAAAGGACTCTATATGAGCCTCCGTGTTTTCAGATCTTCTGCTGACGCCCTTTTCTCTGTCCCAGCACCTTCACAGGGACATCTGAAAAACGGTGCGTGAGTATGCGCCTTCACATCACCTGCCGACTTAGGAGGATCCCCCCCCGAATTGACTTGAAGGCACATTTCTTGAATCCCCTTTTAAAGCCATCCCAAGCTGGCATCCCTCTTGTAGTAGCGACATATCGGCGCGCCTTAAAAGTCACTATAAGTTAGAAACGACTTGGAGGCACACAACGACAACAGTAAAGGTACCGCTGTTTTGTGGATTTTGGATGTTATTGTACTTTGCTGTACGGCCGGCACGGCTATCCCTGGATAAATAATCTAATGGGCCCCTGCAAAAAAAATCCCTGGACCGCCAACAAGCCAGCTCTCGATGCTCCGCTGCATCAATTTGTGCAGATATCGTGGGTTTTGAATTCACAGAGGGGCTTTTTGAGTTGATCCATCTACTACAGCTTCTCTAACACACACAAACACACACAATCCTTGCATTCCAAGGCTCTGGCTCAGCTTTTGTTCAACACACTTTGGCATTCCCCAACTTATCCCTGACCTTTCCTCTACTTTGCCTGCATTGGGTTTTGGTCCTTTGCCCCTGGGCAGTCCCTTGGATCCTATGAATTGCAGAAGCTTAGAGAGGGAGAAAAGCCGGAAACCCACAAGAGAAATGGATCGAGTTTCCCTTCTCCTTTTTCCTTCCCCTGTTTTGTGAGGTTGTTGTTCCCCCCCCCCCCGGCACATTCCTTCCTTTTGCGGTAGGAAAAGAAAGAAATGCCAAAACAGCAGGCAGTTCAGGACAAGACTACGCTTGTTCGGAGATTGTGGGCCAAAGGAACTGTTTGAAAACCCCGATCCTGCCTTTTCCTGTAATGTTGAAGTTTGAATTTCAAACAAAACATCTACCGTACCCCAAACTTCCTGGAAGGACTAGACATCGACAGCTGGTTATCGAGGGCAATGATGCCCAATGGGCTGGCCCATGGACCGGTGCCCATCCGCAAGTGAATTTGGTGAATTTGGAGGCAAGAAAGACAAAATAATGGGCACAAATTCCATCCTGGCACACTGGGGAAAAAAGTAACAACAGCCAGTCCCTTTCGCCAGATAGCTTCGCAAACACTGTTCTAGGTCCAGGACACAACTCTTATTAGAGAAGCTTACATACTAACTAAATGCTGTGATGGGAAAACCAGAAGACCACCATTTTTAAAAACTCTTGTTGTGTGCCTTCGCATCATTTGCGATTCTACAAATGTTCTGCTTTAGCCAACAGCTCCTGCCGAGTTCTAGCATTTTGTTGTCATGTGCCTTCAAGTCGTTTCTGACTCATGGCAGCTCCAAGGCAAACCGATCATGAGGTTTTCTGGACAGAATGTGTTCAGAGTTTGCCCTTGCCTTCCCAAATTCTCCTTTCCACAGTAACCAAGCAGACTTCCTTTGGAAAGAAGAAAGTAGGGAAAGGCACTCCCTCTTGGCACTTCTCTTTGGTGCCCCACAAGGTTTAAAAAAGTGAAAAAGTGGGGTGGCAATCAGGGCTGTCTCTGCCAAATTCGGACATTTGGATGGTTTGCATTTAATGGCATAAGTCCCATTAATTCAATGGCTCTACTCCATTTAGGGGAGCCGGCATGGTGTAATGGTTTGAGTGTTGGACTAGGACTCTGGAGACTAGGGTTCAATTCTCCACTCAGCCATAAAACCCACTGGGTGACCTTGGGCAAGGCACATGCTCTCAGCCTCAGAGGAAGACAATGGCAAACCTACTCTGAACAAATCTTGCCAAGAAAACCCCATGATAGGATTGCCGTAAGTCGGAAACAACTTGAAGAGTTTAGGTTGAGCTCCTCCATTAAGAGAAGAAAGAGAGTGGAAAGTGAAATGGAGGTGAACAGTCCTTTTGTCGCTAATATCGTTGAATGAGTAGGAGTCCGAAAACTTCATGTACACATTGCAAATCCACCCAGAAATCCACCCACAGATCATGACAGACATCAAGTCCTGAGCTGGATCTCTTGTGAATGTTGTGGCATTTTCAACTAATCAATGGGTTACACAAACCTGCAACAAATTCTCCACACACTTTATAATCCACCCTATTATCTATCTATCTATCTATCTATCTATCTATCATTATTTCTTTTCCCCAGTTCAGAATATTCAAGGCAGCTTCCAACAATTCAAACAAACCTAGTTTAAAAATTCCTAACATACAAAAGGCTAAAATAATAATAATAATAATAATAATAATAATAATTAAACTATCAAAAATTAATAAAAATTAAGACCAGTTAAAAACATAAAACCATTATAACAGCATCAAATAAAAACCCAGAACATTATGCATTGCCCACTTCTCCTAAAAAAACAATGAATTCTCAAAGGCTGGCTGAAATGAAAAGGTCTTCCTATGGGTGCAGAAAGATAAGAAAGAGGGTGCTAAAGAGGGAAGGGAATTCCAGAGTGTGGGGGCAGCCACCGAAAAGGACCTGATTCCCACCAGATGTCCTTTGTGAGGGTGATAGGACAGAGAGAAGGGCATCCCGAGGTGATCTCAAAACAGGGTCATTTCTAAGGGGGTGGCATTGGGTGACACCTCAGTGGGGAGTGTCTGCCTTCTGGTATAGAGTGTACCACCGTGCCTCAGGAAAAGACATGGCCCACCTGCCTGGAGGCTGGGATGCTGTTGGCACACCATGGCGAACCTGTGGAGGCCTCTCTTGTCACCAAACGGCGCCTGGACCCCTTCGGGGCTTGCGAACAAGGTGGGTAGACTGGACCAACTTGGGACACGGAGAGTCCCTTCCAGTGCCCCTGTTTGCCGGCCATCGGTGCTGGCAAGTAGACTGGAGCCTTTCTCTTCCATATCCGTTTCTCAGCCTGATCTACTCCTGAGGAATCCTTGGCCTTGCGGCTCCGAGCCTGGAGATGACAGTATGAGTTACAGCACTGGGGTGGCACCAATCCTAGTGATGCAAACACAGGCAGGTTAATATGGGACAATACAGGCCTTCAAATATCAGTCCTTCATATATCATTACTCTGACAGCATCTTTCTAAACTTGCCGTTCTTTCTCTCACACTCGCTGTCTCGTTCTTTCTCTTCTCCCTTCGCAAAGAAGGTAGAAGAATGTGGTCTCCTTCATTCCTCAGACCTGAAGATCTGTGAGGGGTCTGAAGCCGCCAGAGAAAAGAACAATATCGTTTAAAAACTATCATAGTAGTCCAAACATTTAGGAAAGAAATGCAAGTCAAACTGGGATGGAGACCCTCCATCCCTAAATGCTCCCTGCTTCAACTCCTGGACTTCTCCACCGACTCGGACTTTGCCCCTACCACAAACACAAGACAAAACCAAGTGGCTTGTACAAAATCATGTCGCGTTTATTATTGTCTCTTTTAAAAATCACTTAAAAATGATAATCTCTCAGCGGGGAGATGGGGAATTAAAAATATAACTACCATTTTATTTTGCTCGCCTGTTGCCGTGTCGGCTGTTCCAAACCCCCACCCTGAATGTCAGCGCCTCTGAGAGGGTATTGCAGGAAGAAGGGTGGCTATTTTTCCAGGATGGCCACTAGCCAGGAGAATTGTGGCCAGAAGGGAGAGTTACCTCATTCAGTGCCGGTAGTGGTTGTATGGCTGGGTTTTCTTAGCAGCAGGGATAGAAATGAGGTGGCCAATCTTTCCAAAGGGATCCCAGGTGGAGCAGGGCAAGGGGGCTATAGGAGACCAAGCCCCAAGGCTGTGGGACCCAGAGGGTTGGGGTGGAGGAGTGTGTGAGGCTTGCCTGGTTCCCAGAATACTCTCCACATGGAGAAAACAGCAAGGATCTTTGCCCTTTTGCTTCCAAAGGGCTAAGGAGACATGACAGGTTTAAAAATGTTTCTCTTGTGCTCTGGACAAATGATGGATGGCCCGGGAAAAATGGGCCTGGCAAGGCAGTTTACTCCATTCCCCGCAGTTTCCCCTGCCAGCCCTGCTCCTCAACCTCCCTGGCTGGAAGCAACAATGGCGGAGAGCCCCGGTTCACACTATTTATTTACATTTCAGAGAGGGGAGACGGAAAGCAGTCTCTCTGATCTCCTATAGTTTCTCATGGCTGCTTCTCCAGCCGAGGTGAATCTCATAGTCAAGATCACCAGGGTGGGGGTGGGTTGAAGGGGATCAATTGCTGGAAAAATAATCCCTTTTCTCAGGTGCCATCATACAAAGAGAGAAGGACAAGGTAAGAGGTGATGAGGCCCACGGTGGAGAGCAATGGAGGCAGCAGCCGAGGAGATACCGATGTTTGGGAAAGGGACTGCCTGAGTATCCGGGGCCATGGACGCCTTGTTTGAGAGAGCGTTGTCCTGGCTGGTGGCAGCGTCCGCTTAGCTATTCCGGGTCAAGTCCGGTTATACCAGTCCGGTTATACCAGCAACAGGGCAGATTGGCGTGGCAGGTGGGCACGAAGCCACTCTCACCCACCCACCCACATGCCCCTTCAGTCACTGTCTGAGCCAACAGCCGAGGAACCTTTCCGTTTCCGCTTAGTGGGTTTCGGTTTGGTATCTTCCTCCTCCTAAGAGTGAAAGGAAAAAAAATGTTTATGCATGTGGACTTGGAAGAGATAGGGTTCTTCCACTGTCTTTGAAAGAGAAAAGAGAAAAGAAAGGGAAGAATAGAAAGGAGAAGAGAAAAGAAGAGGAAAGCAAAGGTAAGAGTAGAGAGGAAAGGGAAGAAAAGAGAAATGAGAGTAGAGAAAAGAGTACAGTAAATGAAACTCCTTTCTTCTCTTAGCAGTGGGCACAGTTGTGCCCTAGAATCATAGAATTGGAAGAGACCATAAGGGCCATCCAGTCCAACCCCATTCTGCCATGCAGGGAATAATCAAATCACCCCCAACAAATGGTCATCCAGTCTGTTTAAAACGCTCCAAAGAAAGAGACTCCACCACTCTCCGATGGAGCGTCTTCCACTGTCAAACAGCTTTTACTGTCAAGAGGTTCCTCCTAATGTTGAAGTGGAATCTCTTTTCCATTGTTTCGGTTCCTATTATCTGGAGCAGCAGCAAACAAGCTTGCTCCATCCTCAATATGGCACCCCTCAAAAACCTCTGCTATACCTTCCGTGGTGAGTCGGCAGAGACGAGGCATAGTGTGACATGGAGTCAGCAGTGACACTTGACTTCCCACTTTGGGCAATGGGAGAATTTGGACTGCACTGACCTTCGGAGGTGTTAGTCTACAAACTCCACTACTGCATAACCAGCAGAGCTGGCTCTGTGAGGTGACTGGAACTGTAATCCAACACATCCAAGAAGCACAGGGTTGTAAGTGGAGAGAGGAGGAGGTCTCTCCCATTGCCCCCTCCTGCCCAATTTACTGCACAACTCACTGAGGCGCTGCTGGAAGCCGACTCTTCCTCATTGTTGACTGGCTGGGCCGCATTCTTCCGGCTCCGGGGGCTGGAGCTGGTGGCTTTCCTTCTGCTCTTAGGGGGCTTGCTGGAGGAGTCTTCGTACTCCTCAGCCAGGGAGAAAAGGTCGCTGAACCTAAGAGAGGGAACCCCCCAGAAGGAGTCAGGTTAGTAAGTGGCAAGTTAGTTGGAGCGGCACATTTGGCACTGCTCTCAATGCCAGTTCCAGGATGTGGCAGGCAGAGGAAGAGGGGAGCACATTTGTTGAGGCATGAGAATCTCAGCAGACCACATCTCTTCCACTTGTTGGCTGGCCTCTCCTTCTGGCCTTGATCCACACAACTCCCAACGTCAGAAAATGAAAATATGTGGAGGTAACTGCTCCCTCATTGTGCCCCAAGGTACACTGGGGCAGTGAACAATTCCACAACCCCAATTTTCTGGTGCAAAGACTGTGACAGCCTTGCCAGTGTCGGTTTTAGGTCAGGGAAAGCAATGATGGCCCACAGTCATCCTGGAAGTTTGAGCTTCAAACTCAAGTCTTCATATTGCTCTCTAACAGAGGTGTTTGTTCCCATCTTCCATTGATTTCTTACATACAAATTAGGGGACTTGGTTTTTGTTTTAGAGGAGAGCTTAGGAAAGTTATTTTGTGGGGGACGACAGCCTTCCAGAATCTCTCAGTCAGCAGGTCATCCCCCCCCCCCCGCCCCCAAATAACTTTCCCAAGTGAGCCCTTCCTGCTCTGTTGCTTTTCTACAGAAAGGAGATGTCCTACTGTCCAGCTCCAGATGCTATTAGAAAGACCCTGATCCAACAATGAACACTTACTTCATCTTGTGGGCTTCATCACAGCTGGCCTGGACATGTTGCAAGGCTTGAAGGATTGGGGTTTGGCTGAAAACTGCCAGGGAGGCAAAAGAGGGAGAGATTGTCAGAGGCAGGGCTCCTCCAAGACATTTTGCTGTCTGAGGTGAAGAATGAGATAGTAGTAACCCCTCCATCCCCATTCCCTCATCCATGTGTGGCCAATCTTAGTAGGATCATCAGAAATTGCCCCATAATGAGTCAGACCCTTAGTCCATCCAATCTAGCATTATCCTTCTGACTGGCAGCAGTAGCCCAGCAGGATTTCAGACAGGATTCTTTTCAACCTGTACCTGGACATCCCTGGTATTTTATTATAAAAATATTTGCATCTCTTGCTTTTATCATGAGATCTTAAGGTGGCAGAGAGCCAGAACAATATAAACAACTTCCAAATTAAATTCAGTAATATGAACAAGATAAAAAAAATTACACAATTCAAACACATCAAAAAGAGCTTTAAAAGGCTTCGAGAGTTAAAATAACGTCCACGCTTAAGAAAATGCAAAGGGATCTTGTAGCACCTTTGAGATTAACTGCAAGAAAGAAGCTGGGAGCATGAGCATTTGTAGACTTGTGCATTTTTATACCAAGACGCCCACAGATGTGGGAATCGTGCAAGGGGCCTTACGTACAGTTCTGCTTGGTGTTGGTGAGGTTCAGGCGCAGGTTATCCAAGTGTTCCAAGATCTGCTCCAAGGTTAGCTGGGCAAGTTTGCTGCTGGAACTGCGTAGGCTGAAAGCGGAGAGGGAGAAGGAGAGAATAAACAGGGCTATTTTGTAGGTTCTTGATGAGTTTCCAGGAAAGAAAGAAACAGTCATAGCCAAGGGACACAAATATGGGAATAATCCCTGGTACAACTGAGGGGTGGGGGACATACCAGCCTCCCTATATTAGCTTGAGATGAGCTGGAAAAGAACACTTGTGGGTAGATCTAGGATCCTTGAGAATCTCCCCTTATTTTTCTTTTCCTTCACAATTAAAAATATTAATTTTTAATAATCTAGTCCTCATGAGGGTGCAGAGCTGAGATTATGCAATCACAGCCAAGAAGGAAAGAAAGAAGGATTCCTAGAGTTGGAAGAGACCACAAGGCCAACCAGTCCAACCCCCTGCCATGCAGGAACTCACAATCAAAGCACCCCCAACAGATGGTCATCCAGCCTCTATTTTAAAGACCTCCAAAGGAGGAGACTCCACCACTCTCTGAACTCCTACTGTCAGGATGTTTCTCCTAGTGTTGAGGTGGAATTTCTTTTCCTGTGGTTTGCATCCACTGCTCTGGATTCTATTCTCTGGAGCAGCAGAGAGCAAACTTGTTCCATCCTCAATATCCTTCAATTACTTAAACAAGGCTGTCATATCACCTCTTAACCTTCTCTTCTCCAGGCTAAACATACCCAACTCCCTAGGTTGCTCCTCATAGGGCTTGGGGGTTTCCAGATCCTTCACCATTTGATCACCCTCCTCTGGGTGCACGCAATACAGAGATGGGGAACTTGTGGCGACTAGGGACCAAATCTCTCTCAAACCCACTCCACAGGCTGTACCCTCTACTCACAGAAAGCTCAAATGCCTCCTTTTGCTTCTGTGGTCCCCACTGAGAGGGACTGGAGAAGAAAATTGTGGTATCTGGGGGCAATACAACATTCTGGGAGTGCTTGTGGGTATGGGATAGGGCTATTTTTGTGTGTTTTCACATGTTTGGGGACTTTACACATGCTTTGGGGCAAACGCTGCCTGGAAATTATGTCAATTTTTTTAATGGTGGGTCAGAAGGCTTTGGAGAACTGGTGGGGGGCTTCAGGGTCTACAGGTGTTGGGTCCATAAGTGCTTATGGCCAAGGGACCACACTCTGCCCATCCCTGGTTTAAATCATTTTGTCTCCTAACCTGCATTGGAGATCAGCAAATTGTAAGCCATTCCATTTAAGTAACTTCCAGTCTGGCCTATTTAGCTCCAGTCACCTAAGAGGAAGGAACTGGCAAAACTACCTGTACATTCCTTGTCTAAGAAAACCCTCTGAGATTCATTTGGTTGCCATAAGTGGACAGGTTTATATATATATATATATATATATATATATATATATATATATATACACACACACACACACACACACACACACACCCCTAGCATATCCAGATGCTAGAAAACCAGAAAGGACCACTAGATGTCCTCCTTGTTCTGCGAATGAAGTCAGGGTTATCTCTCCACTCCACCATTAACCATACTGCCAGACTGAGAGATCACACGTTGTGCATCTTCAGCCTTTAACCTAACAAACCCAGCTTTGCCCCTTCTTTCATGTTAAAGGTTTATATCTAGTTTGGAAGGTGAAAAGAGAAGTTTCAGGGCCTCTCCAGTCCTTGCCTCTCCCATATAGGCTCTCACAAAGAAGAGGTGTCTTGTTGTCATTGTGTGCCTTCAAGTTGTTTCCAGCTTATGGCAATCTTAAAGTGAGTCTATCATGGGGGTTTCTTGGCAAGATTTGTTCAAAGGGAGTTTGCCATTGCCTTTCTCTGAGGTTGAGAGGGATTAGCCCAGGATCATAGAATCACAGAGTTGGAAGAGATCACAAGGGCCATCCAGTCCAACCCCCTGCCATGCAGGAACTCTCAGTAAAAGCATCCCCGACAGATGGCCATCCAGCCTCTGCTTAAAGGAAGGAGACTCCACCAAAATCTCCATTGAGGAGTGTGTTCCACTGTCGAACCGCCCTTACTGTCAGGAAGTTCCCCCTAATGTTGAGGTGGAATCTCTTTTCCTGGAGCTTACATCCATTGTTTCGGGTCCTAGTCTCTGGAGCAGCAGAAAACAAGCTTGTTCCCTCCTCAATATGACATCCCTTCAAATATTTAAACACGGCTATCATAGATCACCCGCTGGGTCTGCATGGCTGAGCAGGGATTTGATCCCTGGTCTCCCAGAGTCCTAGACTGTATCCACACTTCAGAAATCATCCAGTTTGACACCACTTTAACTGCCATGGCTCAATGCTCTGGAATTCTAGAACTGTAGTTTTGTGAGATATTTACCTTCTCTGTCAGAGAACCTTGGTGGCACAACAAACCACAAATCCCAGAATTTCACAGCACTGAGCCATGGCAATTAAAGTGATGTCAAACTGGATGATTTCTGTAGTGTGGATACGGCCCTAGTCCAGCACTCAAGCCACTCCATTCTGGTTGGGAGATTTGGGAGTTGTCACCTTTTTTTTTTTTTAAGGGGGGGGGATTCCTCCAAAAACTGGGCTTCTCACAAGCAATGGGTTGGCCACTGGATTAGCAAAATGCTGGACCAGGTCAGCCTTTGGTCTGATTCCCGCAGGGTTCCTCTGAATTTCTTAGTCTCTGAACTAGACCAAGGTTTAGCCACAGTCTGTTCCTGTCAAGCTGGAAACACACTGCTCACTTGGTACAGTGCAGCAGGCTAAGCTGTTCCAAGTTGAAAGCCCTCCTTCCTTCCTCCTAAACACGCTGGGTAAAGTAGGCTTTGGAATAAAGGATTTCTTCAGATTGCATTTGTGAGAGAGAGACTGAAAAGCCGTTTCAACAAAGGGGCAACTGGCTCAGAGCTCTGGCTAGAACTGTTGATGCAAAGGGTGGCTCCCAGTCCTAAACCTCCTGGCATCTTCGCCATGGAAGCTGAGACAAGAAAATAGATCTGCCCAATACATCTGGCTGCAGCCAGCTTTCAGACCCCCTGAAGCTTATGTTTGGCTCTAATTGGGATTTTGGGCACTTGGCATGCTGCACCTGTCAATCACTGATCTGTCCCTAAAGGGAAAATAGGAATGAATTGCCCTGTTTGCAGTAGAAATGTAGCAAAGGATCCAGGAAAGTGGTCTAATTAGGAGGAGGAAAACAGGTAGCTCTCCTTTTGCTGACTTAGATGATGAAAAGAGAAAAGGAGAAGGGCGGGGGGGACAAGAAGCAAGAGGCCAAAAAGATGTAATTTTGCCTCTAGGGAGTTCTCACTGAGGCTGAGAACTTCCAATGTTCCAATGTTCAGAAGGGTGCCCCCTTCCACTGCCCAGATGCATATTCTTTGCATCTGCAGAGTTCAATCTGCAGCCTTTAATTAAAAAAGAGAAAAGAAAGGTGGCTAGTCCTTAAAGGCTGGGGTGTATGTGTGTGTATGTGTGTATAAAAAAGCAAAAGCAACATCTGGGGAATTCTTCCAAGAAAGCCTTCTCCCCAGGATCTCAAAACTCTGTGTAGGGAGATGCAATCTTTCAGGTGGCTTCTTCTCCTCTTCCCTCTCCTTTCTTGCTCCATTCAGGCTTACCTTTGGCGCTTCCTTGGCAGGCTGTTGTTTTTAATCAGGAGGGACTTGATGTGCTCGGCTAAGAGGTCATCGTGTTTGATGCACCAATGCCGGAGGATGCTGGTGGTGAATTGGTCATCTGGGTGGCACGGCCGGCTCAGCACCATCTTCACCATCTCTTCACTTGGCCTGTGGCAGGAGACATACTTGGAAAGTTAATTTTTTTAAAATGACAAGAGACTTCCAAGAGTAACTTGTTACTGTTAGTGGGTTTTTGAAAGGAAACAGTGGTTCTTCATCTCAGATGCATGCATCTGAGGAAGCAGACCAAGTCCATGAAAGCATATGCTATAATTTCTTTCACTCGGTTAGTCTCAAAGGTGCTACAAGATCCCTTTGCATACTGATATTCCAGACTAATAGAGCTATGTCTCTATTAAATCAAAACAGTTTGAACACATATTAAATCATAGTGAAAAGGATAAAATAACAACATAAAAAGAGTCTTCTGCCACAGTAAGTTATGAGCCAAAGTTCTGCATAAATAAACAGGACTTTGCCTGCTGATGGAAAGAGAGCAGAGAGCAGGCCAAACCAAACTTTCTGTGGAAGGGCATTTCACAACTTGGGAGCAGCCATCAAGAAGGCTCTCTCCCATCTCCTCACCAAACACATCTATGATGATGGTGGGACAGAGAGAACACCTTCCTCCAAATCTTGGAAAAATAAGAAACACATTGGTCACTACAGAAAGACAGATATCACCAACCTGAATCACAGGGTCACTTGGATAATGCACTGTCCTTCTATATCCCATCCTAAGCATTCTGAATGGAGGCCTTCCTCAAAGCAAGCCCAGATACTCCCAACATGCTAGAATGAGCATGGCCTCTACTAGCAGGCAGATGGATTATAAAGTCATTGTAAACATCACAGCCAAATATTTACAGATGATCAGCGGCATGGAATAGGTTCATTTTGTATGCAGTAGGCCATTTGGATGGGAGACCGACAACCAATACCAGGTGCTGTAGGCTATATTTCAGAGGAAGGAACTGATAGAACCACCTCTGAGTATCCCTTGCCTAAGAAAACCCTATGAAATTCATGCCAGTTGAAGGCACACACACAGAGGCCCTAATAGTAGTTTCACTTTAGTCAGGCAGTCCAAGCCTGGGGGGGAAGCTGAAGGCTGGAAAAAGGAACTGGTGGAGTCAACTTTCCTGTTCGCAATGTGCTTTCACTTTTCTCAAAGCTGTTGGGACAGGAGATGAGTCATGCTTATGCATTTCATTGCCCTTTGCTTGCTGCTGCCCTATATAAAATTTGGGAGTCCATCTTCTATCAGCCGATAAACACTCCAGCCCAGGGATCCCCATTAGCTGGCCAGATGGATGTGGAGTATCAGCTGTAGAGCAGTCTAGGTAGAAAGAGGCACTTAAGGCTCCAGTTCTACTACCACTTGCTGCAAAAAGATTTTGGAGCCCACCGGCTAGAACTCTGATGCATCCTCCGCTGCATCATTTACCACCAATAAAGCTTATCTTACAATAGTGACTTGTGTCAGATTTCAGTAGCAAATGAAGGCTTGGAATTGTAACCAGTTCCAGTCAGAATACATGCCCTGTCATTAATGCACAGCAGGGAACGGCTTGGAATTTCCCTGCCTGTGGGGCAAACGCAGTGTGATGCGGTAGATGCTATCTGTTTATGTGTATGTGTGTGACACAGGCTCCTTCCCCAGGGTATTCAGGCACTGCTTCTCTTTGCTAACAGCTTCATGCTTGTGGAAAACAAATGCATCCCCTGCCAGGCCTTTCATGAATAGAAATTAAGCACTCTCTCCACACTCTCCACAAGGCGATCAGCAGGGTCAGACCGGGATACCTCCATCCTGTGGATCAGCATCTGGACAGGGAAAATGTTCGCCATCAGCAAAGAACAGTAGTCAAGGATCACTGTTCTACCAAACTGGCTGAGCATCTGGTGAGAATTTCACAGAATGTTGCTGGGAAACAGAGTCCTGGCACAGAGTTTGGCAAAGTTTGACTTCCACTCCCATAATCTTCCCACCACCATGAACAATGGCTTAAAATTCTTCTGGGGCTCTTCCAAACTGCTCTTATAATATTGCGCCTTGGGTTTTGGCAGGCTTTGGCAGTTAGTTTTTACCTCCATATCCACTCCTTCCGTTCTTTGGGAAAGCTGTTCACAGCAATTACATTGGCTTTGGGAACTGGTGGGGCCTTTGGGATCCATAAAAAGGGGTTCCAGGGGCTGCATGCATCCCACGAGTCACACTTTCCCCACCCCAGATGTAAAGTAAAGGTCCATTACCATCCCATATACAGAGACAGAAGAACAGAACAGCCTTGGTCTTCTTATCAGCCACAGTATCCAGAAAGGAGAGAGAATATGTTTGGATGTTTGTTCCGTTGGTTCACTTGCTGCTGCCTCTTGCATGGTTCAACTGGGTTCAAAAAGTTCAGCACCTCATTCATTCAACAGCACAGGAAATTGAAAGCCAGTTTAAAAGGGGTTGGCATGGGTCAATGCGGCAATTAGATAACACTTCTACTGCTTCGTCGCCAATTAATATTTGAAAATGGCAAAAGGAGCTTACCCGTACCAAGACAGGCCAGCCAACTCTGATGACCCTGCCTCCTTCCTTCTATAAGCTGCTTTCTGTGTGGCCCAAAAGGGTGCTTAGTGGAGTGGAGTTTGCAGTCTCAAGGCCAAGAGGCGAGAAATGGCAGGCAAGAGGAGCACTGAAATACAGCTTTAATTTCCCCTCTTTATCTGCTACATGTTGAAGGCTTATTAAAACTTACTCAGGTTCCTAAGTCCCCCCTCTGCCTGACCAAAAGCAGGGCCAGAAAGTTGCATTCGGAACAGGAAAGTCAAACCACAGGCAGGGATAGGAGAGGCCAATTGTGGACACCCAGGAACCAAAAGTTCCCAGAAGCAAGAGTGGAAAGGGAGACAGAAGTTCAGGGGTAACATGACAGCCATGTTTAATATTTGAATTTTTAATACCGGTAATTAAATATTTGAAGGGATGTCACACTGAGGATGGAGCAAGCTTGTTTCCTGCTGCTCCAGAGAATAGGATCCAGACCAATGGATTCAAACTACAGGGAAACATTAGGAAGAGCTACCTGACAGTGAGAGCTGTTCAACAGTGGAATACTGCCTGGGAGTGTGGTGGAGTCTCCTTCTTTGGAGGTGTTTAAACAGAGGCTGGATGGCCATCTGTTGGGGGTCCTTTGATTGTCTCTTCTTGCATGGCAGAATGGGGTTGGACTGGATGCCCCTTGGGGTCTCTTTGAATTCTATGATCTTTCTCCTCTGGGAAATGAACAGCAGACATGGGAGCCAGGAGAAATCTTAGAACTGTGGATGTCATAAAGTCAGTTAGTCCCATGGGGGCGGGCAAATGCAGCAAATGAAAGGGCCCTCCAAAGATCACATAAAGTTCCAGAATTGGAAGGAACAAAACAAGTCCAAAAGTGGATGAATTAAAAGACATAGCACTGATATGTCAGCCTGGAATAGCAGCTTGCAAAGGGATCTTGTAGCACCTTTGAGAGTAATTGAAAGAGAGAAGTTGGTAGCATGAGTTTTCATAGGATGTAAGTCTGCTTCTGGGTTTGAATTTTTTTATAAAAGTTAAATAGTGCAGATGCATTTGCAACCTATTTTAAAGATGATTTACTGCTCCTGGGGACTGTCTTTTTCAGTATGTCATGCCATCCATTGATATGTTCAAAGTACGATAACCTCAATCATTTTGGTTTCTAGGGAGAGTTCAAGCTTGACCTGTTCTTGTTTCCATAAGAATATAATGGGGTGGGTGTGCATATGCCCTCAAATTGCCTGTTGACTTATGACAACCCCACAAATTTCATAGTTTTCTTAGGCAAAGAATATTCAGAGTTGGTTTTGCCAGTTAATTCCTCTGAATTATAGCTTACAGCACCTGGTATTCATTGGCCGCCTCCCATCCAAGTACTAACCAGGCCTGACCCTGCTTAGCTTCCAAGATCAGACAGGTGCCTTTAGGGTATCTGTTCTCTCACTGTTCTCCTTGCTGGGGATTCTGGATACTCCCGGAAAGTCCTGCTGTTCAGTGCTAGGGTGCATCTATTCTCCATGCACCTTGTTCATATGTCATTCTGTTCCCCTCCACCAATTTTATTTCTGATAGCAACTCTGAACATCGGAGAAGCCTTTGCTTATAAAGCCTGAACAGATTAGAGCACAGAGCACCCTATTGTGAGAGCTTACTGGGGGAAAAGGTGGGGCAGAAATGAATAAAACAACAAGAGCAGCAACAACAACTTGAGAGCCTGCTTTTACAGTCTGTCTTTACGGTCATGCGGCTCCATAGCTCCTTTACTAGCTCCATAATCTGTTTCTAGTCTTGAGAACCACTAACATACATTCAGATGCACACACAAGCCAAGAACTCTATGGAAACAGTAATCTATGTCCTATAGGAGAAACATACACAATTGTCATCTCCCACCCCACTTTTTCTCGCCCTGTCCCACCTCCTCTTTCAGGGGATGCTAACACTCTTCCCCAGAGACATTTGACAACCCTGAAGCAAACCACACACCCACACACCCTGTTAGGAAGAGCAGTTCAGATAAAAATGCCAGAAGAATTCAAATACATACTTCTCCCGTCTCAGCTGGAGTAATAAGCAGGAAAGAGCCTCGGGGTGTTCTGCAAGAGAAAACAAGGTTTGTTAACCTGGGCTCAGCCGTTAACAGACTCCAGCACAAAGCCCCAGGGTGTTGTTCTCTTCCATGGCACTGGCAGTGAGAGGAGACATAGTTCTCTGTGGCTGAGGGGAATGAACCCCTATAATAACATTTGAGACAGCAGGACAGTACCTGAAGTCTCAGTGCTTGTGGATGCAAATCATTAGAATTCCTTGTATACAGAAAATAAATATGCCCCCAAAGAGGTTTAGGCTAGAAAAGTGACTTCCCTGACATCATCAATTTCCAGCTGCTGGGGAAGGGAGAGAGGGAGACAAGGAGAACTATGTGACCAGAGTTTGGAAATGTCAAATGTGGGGGAAATAAAACTCCCTGGCTGGAAGAATTTGGGGAGTTATAGCCCTGAAAGCTAAACTCTGAAACTGGGCTGCACCATTTCACAACTGGACTTCAAACCAGTGAATGATGATCCACAAGCCTTTCCCTACAAACAGTAAGCTAGCATTGCCAAGGAGAAGGTTTTGGGATTGTTAAAGATGTAATCTTTCATGGCTGAACTGGACAAGTTCATCACAATGGAAGGTCAAACCCTTCACCTTGACATGCTAGCATTCGTATATACAGGGATGCAGTGGGTGTTTCCATTTTATTTCGTGATCCGAGTGGCTTCAGTCAAGCATGTCCCTCCCTGTCTCCCACAGTTGAGGAAGATACACCTTGACCACAATCTTTCAGCAGTGAGGTCCATGTTGGCCAGATGCCATGGAAATGAAACACTAACCCCCTTTACTATTTTTGTATTTCAGAGGTAGACAAAGTGTGGCCTTCAAGCTGCATACTCTCTCTCTGGACTCCATCCCACCAGTCCCTTCCAAGCCCCCTTTAAAAGAAAATTGGCATTATCTTCAGGCAGATTTTGCCCCCCAAACATGAAAAAAGCCCCCCAAAAGCATGAAAATATGCAAAAAAACCCCACAAAAAACTATCCCCCCCCCCCGAAGCACCCTACAGCCCTGTGCAACTTCCAAATGCCTGTTTTCCTCTGTACTCCCTCTCAAAATAGTGACAGGAAAGATGTAGTAGTTTGAGCACTGGATTATGACTCTGGAGACCAGGGTCCGAATCCCCACTCGGTCATGGAAACCGTCAGTGTCACATTCTCTGTCTCTAGCAAAAGTCCTCTGAACAAATCTTGACAAGTAAACCCTTTGATAGGCTTGGCTTAGGGTCACCATAAGTTGGAAATGACTTGAAGGCACACAGTAACAAAAACCGAGGAATTTTCTATTTTGAGAGTGCCTACTGAGGAAAATGGAGGTATCTGGGCTTCTTGCTGGGGAGTGGAAGGTGGTCCATCTGGATGCTGGGGAGAAAAGTGGCTCTTCATGGACACACAGATCTCCAGCCTTGCTATATCTACACCTGAATTGAAAGGTGGAGGAAACACCTGGAAGACCCAGCTGGACTAGAGTCAGGTGGGCATTTCTGGCTGTCCCCCAGCTTGAATTGTCAAGCAAATGGGATGCTGCTGCTGACTGCCTGAGACATACCCATACCTCAAAATCCTTCTTCCTGGTAAGATCTCACCTTTATACTTGAGGTGCTGAAGGATAGGGATGATGGTCTCCAAGGGTATGTTATGGGCCAGAAAGAGCTGCCAGGTGCAGTATTGCTCAAAAGTCTCCCATTCCAAACTCTGAACTGGAAGAAACAAGAGGAAGGAGGGAGTCAGATATTTCAGGTGACAAACAGAGGTAAGGATTCTCTCTGGGGCTGAATTCAACCCTCCTTCAGTCCCAATCCAGGCCTCTGGGCTTCCCTAAAGGGCCATGCTACCCTCCTCATGACACCATCATGGAGTGGTTTCTTTGGTTTTGACTGAAATGATTATCATCAGTAATTTAATAATTACTAATTTACTACCAATGAATTAATTTTAAGTTACCAATAAATAATTTTAGTAATTAGTATAATAGTAATAATCATGCAGAGGCCTAAATACTCTGACGGCACCAAATCCTGATTTATCCTGAAGTCAATCCTGGTTATGGGAGACTGCCAAGGAATACCGGGTACTGTAGGCTATATTCAGAGGCAGGCACTGGCAAACCATCTCTGAGGATTCCTTGCCAAGGAATTCCATGGGGGCACCATAAGTCAACTGGTGAGTTGAAGGTGTGTGCATGCACACACACAATGACCATCACCAGGTCTCCAGACCTATTGAAGTTGCCCACCCCACACTTTACTTGTTCAAATTAAGGCCTTTTTTGGTTACACGGTTTTTTGCCTTTGACTTCACACACTACTGGAACCGTTGTGTGCCTTCAAGCAGTAGGAAGAGAGGAAGACCACATACTAGATGGATAGACTAAATCGAGAAGGCTATGCCCCTGAGCCTGCAGTCAAGGACATATCTTGGAGATGTCGCATTCACTGTGTCGCCATGAGTCGAGGTTGACTTGAAGTTAGTTAACAACAACAACTGAAAGGACAGGCTTCCCACCCACCCACCTGCCAGACCCCCAACTCACTCAAAATGTTCAGGACTGAATCCTTCCGGAACATCACCAAGTTGCCCATCATGACATGGCACACCAACTCCTGGAGCTACAAAAGGAAAGAAAGAGTTGGTAAGTGTTAGAATGGGCAGTCCTCAGGCTTACAGGGGTCTCTTTCAAACTACCCAATGATAACACTTTGATACATCTTCAACAGCCATGGCTCCATCCTGGCAATCAGAGAGCCGTCTCCTGTTTTCTAGCTTGAATTAAACCAGGGGTAGGCAACCTTTCCCCTTTAAGGGCCGAGGGACTTCAGCTCCCAGAATCCCAGGAGCTATTGGCCAACATGGGACTATTGGCCAACATGGCTGAAGCTTCTGGGAGCTGAAGTCCCTCAGCCCTTAAAGGGGAAAGGTTGCCTACCCCTGAATTAAACCATTTTTCTCTGAAGATGCCAGCCACAGATGCTGGCGAAACGTCAGAAAGAAACTCTTCTAGAACATGGCCACACAGCCCGAACAACCCACAAAAAACTACGGATGCCGGCCATGAAAGCCTACGACTTCATATTAAACCCAGCAGGTCTGTATTTAACACCACAAGACTGGCCTATGAGGCCTCCTGTTTTCTCACTCACCCTTTGGTTCAAGGCATATGGGTGGTGACAGGTTGAAGGAGAGAGAAGAGGCTGAGGTTCTGTTTGAATGACATGATGAGCGTGAGGATAATAAGAGAGGCTGGCACCCCTTTTTTTGCCTCCCCCAATTTTGAAACTCAGCATTCCAACTTGGGCATCAACCAGAACACTCTGCCAGATTTTGAGATGTTTTGCACAATGCCTCAATGAGCCAGGCAAGGAGGTACAGATTCTCTTTTATTGTTTTATCTATCTATACACAGACACATGAGTGTGTTTGCTTTATTTGCCCTGCTCCAGAGCAGAGAAAAGCTACATTCTAGGTCAGGGGTAGGCAACCTTTCCCCTTTAAGGGCCGAGGGACTTCAGCTTCCAGAAGCCTCAGCCATGTTGGCCAACAGTCCCATGTTGGCCAATAGCTCTTGGGATTTTGGGAGCTGAAGTCCCTTGGCCCTTAAAGGGGAAAGGTTGCCTACCCCTGTTCTAGGTGAATTGGACTGCAAATCCCATGACGTCCTATTTGTGGTAGTTGAGAATGATGCAGATCATAGTCCGATATATCTAGAATGTGCCATGCTGCTTTCATCATTCCAGTTCTGCATCATTCTCTTTTTCCTCCTCCCACCCATCCCAGAACCAGACTGCAAAACCATGCAAACAAATACTGATTTCCTTCATTTTTGTAAGGAGAGAATTTAATCTTCTTCAATTCGGAGCCAGAAACAGGGAGAGAGCTTCATACAGGGAAACCCACAAGCTGGCATGATAACGGTAATGGTAGTTTGTGGGCTCCCCTAGATGATGTCTTCTCCCTGCTTCTGAATTAAAGAAGATTAAGTTCCCTCTGTACGAATGTAATTAAGGAAATTAGTATTCATTTGCATGGTTTTGCAATCCAGTTCTGGGACGGGCGGGAGAGGAAAAAGAAGAATGATGCAGAATCCACCCCACAACCAGACATATAAGGTCACCTCTCTTTCTTCACTGGCAACAATACATCCAGGAAACAGACAAAGCAGGCAGGAAAGAATTAGAGGAAGGGATGAATGGGAGAACTCAAGGAAGGATGTGTGTGTGTGTGTATATATATATATATATATATTAGGGGAGACACACAGAGCATGGCAGCAGCCAAATAAGGGATTTGTGCCGCCTTCCCTTACCCACCCAACTCCCATGGCACTTTAAACCTTTCCCAGATGCGATACCATCAGCTCGCCTATGCCCTGCCAAGGAAAACCAGCCAAAGAGAGCCAGTCGGTCACAATCAGTATGGGAAAAAGAGAAATATTTTTATGGTCAAAGCTGCTATAGGAGGAAAAAATTGAGAGATTTAAGGGAAGGGATGGAGAGGAGAAGAGAATTAGCCTCTGGAGCAGGTTTAGATGTATTATAGAGGAGGCTGGGTTGGCAAATACATCACTTGCCAAAGCCTCCGCTTCTACCCCCACACTTCCCACCTCTGTTCTTTGGCTATTTTGGGGCTATTCTACACCGGTGCCATGGCAACCTATTAGCAATGGCACTGCACAGCAGTCTTGCTCCCAGGAGGCTCTTTATCCAGAAACCGGCTCCAGGGTTGTTAGTACTCCTAAAATAATAAAACGGGGATGAGGTGCAGGTCTTTTTGCCTGGCCCAGGCTGGAGAGCCATTGTTCTGACTTGGAGTTGGCTGCGGCAACTCATTGGGAGGGAAAGGCCTCCTCTGTAGGTTGACAGAAAATCCCTGGTTCTTTACTGTCCACCAGGCACACTTTTAGACCTCAACTTCGGAGTGAAAAGGAAGGTCAGTGCCAAGCTCGGACCACTTAGTCCAGGCCACAGTGATGAAATGGAGGTGCTACCACTGGGATACAACTCACCAAGCCAACACAATGTTAGTGTGACACTGTGTATCCCATTTGCTGGCCAACAACATTAGACCTTGGGTTGTTAAGCTGGCCAGGGCTTGGGGTGGTAAGAATAGAGCCATCTCTAACCAGCTGGTCAAAGTAAAAAAGGACATTTTTTTATTGACTGCTATTATGGTGTAGTAGTTTGAGTGTGGGAGCCAGACCATCGAGACCAGCGTTTGAATCCCCACTTAGACATGGAAACTAACTAGGTGACCTTGGACAAGTCACAGTCTCTCAGCCTCAGAGGAAGGCAAAATCACCTCTGAACAAATCTTGTCAAGAAAACTGCTTGATAGCTTCACCTTAGGGCAGGGGTAGGCAACCTTTCCCCTTTAAGGGCCGAGGGACTTTAGCTCCCAGAAGCCTCAGCCATGTTGGCCAATAGTCCCATGTTGCCCAATAGCTCCTGGGATTCTGGGAGCTGAAGTCTCTCGGCCCTTAAAGGGGAAAGGTTGCCTACCCCTGCCTTAGGGTCACCATAATTGAGAAATGACTGGAAGGTACACAACAACAACAACAACAACAACAATTCAAATTAGGGCCCACAATTATGGACCCTTCAACTGTACCATTTTATACTGAAATTATTTTTTTTTTATCTGCATGGCAAGGCACTTTGCTTATATTTGTATCTTTATCAGGAATATATTTCTGACCTATGGGATCTCCTAGATTGTTCTATGTATGCCTGTGTATGTCTTTTTTTTTTCTTTTGCACTTTGCAGAAATTGGTATTCTCTTCCTCCTCATACAACAATAAAAGCTTTCCCAAGAATCACTCTTTTGCTTTAATACCCCGACCACCCCACTCCCAGATGTTTAGTGGCTGGTGTAGAGCTGGCTGTATCACACGAGTCATCTGGCTATGTCACCGTAGCCAGACACGAAATGTTAATTCATCCAGCAGATCTAAGTGGATGTTCTCTGCACTGGGCTATGGGAACATAACCAAATGCTTCTCTGATCCCACCAGCTCTTTACCAGCCACTGAAGGGTCATGGAGGGATGGCCCTGCAGCAAGCAAATGATAAGTCTTGGGCAAGTTGAGAGGAAAGAGATAGTGTAATCCTGCTATCTCATTTCTTTCTTTGGAATGATCTAAGATGAGAACTCTTGACACAGAAACCAACAGCACATCTTGATACCTACACATCAACCGTTCACTGTGGGCCAGTCACTGATGAAAGCAAAGAAGGGGAGCAAGCAGACCTCAGTCTCATTCAGATCTTACCTGAGCTGAGTCAATGACAGCCACAATCATGTTCAAGAGCTCCCCACTCCGCAGGGTCTCATCTGGAAACTGAAAAGGAGAAGGCAAAGGTCAGGATATGCCCATACATGACTGGAACACCTGGGCTGCCTTAGAGAATGCATCTGAGGCTGCCCCACTATCCCCTAAGTCCAGCAGGGGATGCTACAGGATGAGTATAGCTGATCAGTCAGTAGGAGGGATGGCCAGAGTCAAACTCTAATTGCAAAACAGAGAGGGTGAAAAAGAGGGAACCCCATCTGCCAAAAACAGGACCGGAGCCAACTCCAATTTGTTCATTTGCTTTCGATCTGTCAAAAATGCAGAGGGAGGAAAATCTAACACTTGCCACTCTGTTCCAAATTAGAGGTGCACTCCAGCATGCCAAACAACAAATATGATTAAGATTTGCCAACAAGCCTCCCCTTTTGTAAAAGAGTCTGTTCCTTTCGACTCACGGTACAGTGAGTGCTGTTCCTGCAGTCAAATGGGCTCAAGGGAATGTCAGAAGCCCTCCAAGACTGCCGCAGCCCAGTTTTGCATTTATGTGCGTGGCAGGGAGAGCTGGTTAATCAAATGAAAATACTTTGTTGACATGAGGCATCCTTCCACCCACCCCACAAGCTACAAGCCCAAATTTTACACCCCCGCCGTTACCCGAGTATCATAGGAATTCCACCCCCTCTCAAATCAAATTCACAACACCAAACTGTTTCACCCAACATTAAACGCAAGAGGCAGAAGAGAGATTATGCATTACTTCTGCAGCGTCAACTAATTACATCTTTACTGCTATTAGGAGGATGTTAGAACAGAAGAGACCAATGTGTGGATGGTGTGTCCCCCCCCCCCCCAAATTACCCTTGGCTCAACCTTTCATGGAAAAAACAAAAGCTGAATTGCTACTCTTGGAAGTGCAGATTTTAAACAGATTACAGCCCACTCTGCACTGTTCATAACTTTTTGTGGATCCAAGTCCACTTCATCAGATGCATCAGACGAAGTGGACTGGATTCAATGAAACTATGTATTTGAACTTTAAAAACTATTTTTCAAAACCCTAAATGCACCTCCAGCCACTTCTGGGGAGATTTCCTTCACTTTTGTCTGGCTGCCATCCCCAAAAGGTCCAAGGGATAGAAAAGTTGTCCACTCCATGTTAGGGCAAGCAACAGCAGTCAACCTTGGCCTATAGTCCTCCTTTTTAGGGTGCCAAAGATGGTTCAGCAAGAGCTCAACAAAGTCCTGGTAATCGTTTCCAAAGTCCTTTCCAAGTACTACCTCCAGGGTCAGACTGCATGTCTGTCCTCTGATGACCAGCTGAGCTAATTATGGAGAAGGTTGACTACCATAAGGTTGGTGATGAACTGGCCACAACTGCCATAAACACAACGACAGTGTGGATTTCTTGAAGGGACAATCAAAGATCTCTGCACATGGGCAGAATGACCCCATGTGTGTGAGTCACAAAGACCATGAACAAGAACACAGATCTTCAAGATATACAGTGGGGTGCTACAATCCACACCAGGCACCTCCTGAAGGGACCTGACAGGGACTGTGGGTCCAACACAAGGAGGAACAAAGTCTAAGGCAGTGTGGCCCCCTAAGGCTGTTTTTATGGCATTCTAGATTCCCTGGACCACTCTTTCTGTTGTCCACTATTACAAAGATGAGTTGTCTCTCCTAGGAGTCTCTAGAAGAGGCAATTCTAAGTTTCAAGGACCCCTTGCACTATTTAACATTTTTAAAAAACTGTCTGTTTTTCAAAAGAAAAAGAGTGGACACCTTTTTTGCTGGGGGGGGGGGGGATTTTTGGTAATTTTGTACTAGAAGGTCCTGGAGCAGAACAGCCAGGGGACATTTGCCAAGACCCTCCAGGCAGAGCTGAAACAGGAAGGTAGTGTGAGTCCCCCTCAAGCCAAGGAAAGATCTCGTGCCAAACAGAGGAGAGGCTAAGCTGACACAGAGGACTAGGCACTACTCTGAAGAAAGGCCTACCACAAAACACAGACTCCGCCACCCTGGCTGGTCGATAGGCTGAGTGATGGAAGCAATAAAATGTTTCATTAAACCTAACAGCCTGAAGAACATAGAACAAAAACCTCCCCCGAGTCTGGTCAATTCCAGTGATGACTCTAGGTCTGCAAACCATATGCTATTGCTCAAAAGCCTTGGGAAAAAATAACAATAGAAAAAAGGGCAGGAGGAAGGAAACCAAAGCTCCAGGAAGGGAAATAAATGCTAGAAGGGGCTGGGCTGGGAGGACCAGCCTTTTAAAAAAGTCAGGGTTTAGGAATAAGCAGACCCCTTCTTCCACTGCTTGGCAAAGGATAGGGTTTGAAAAAGTTACTTCAATAGACTATAACTCCCAGAGATCCACAGTCAGTATGGACACCATGCTAGCTGCAGGATTCTAGGATTCTAGGAGTTGTAGTCAAAAAAGTAATGTTTCCAAGTTCTGCCAAGTGATTTACACCAACACAGTATCTGCTCACTCCCTTCACCTGGAATAACTCCATTGGGCTTTTTGCTCATGGAGTTATCATATTACCTTTTCCTGAAATGCATTGAATTGGAAGTGGAGGAGGCAGAAAGCTGTAAGTAGCCGCAGAAGGATGAATAAAAAGAAGGTTAAAGTTATATTATTAAGACCAACCAAAATGTCACAAAAGTGTGTCAGCTTTCAGATTCCTCAAAACTCTTCATCAGGGTTGGGAATCAAGTGTGCCCTTCAAAGCTCCCAACAACTTTAGCCAGCATAGCCAGTATTGAGGAATGCCGGGAGCTGCAATCCAACAGAGAACTACCAGATTGTCACATCCATTTTACAAATTACCAAAGTAACCTTTATGAAGCAGTCTATACAAATTGTTGTCATTATATTGCTTCATAACTGGAGCGAGATCAGGAGTACGGCAGAATCAAACCCAAGGACAGAAAAGGCATAGTCCTCAAGATGTTGTTGGAATTGCAACCCCTATCATCCTTCACTTACACTAAGGCTCTTGGGAGGAGAAGTCCAGCAACATCTGAAGAACCACACCTTCCCCATGGTTGTTATAAACTAAATTTTGAATCCTCAACTATAGCACCACTCAGGGAGAGCTGCTCAGCCCTTACTACCCCACCCTTCAGGGCCTCACCTCAGTGTATATGGATGGAGTGAGGTAGCAGAGAAGCCGGACGTCATCCTCCTGGCAGGCCTTCATGTCCATCATCAGGCAAGTGTGCAGGTCACCCAGTTGGGTTGCCTGGGCAAAGGACTCATACAGGTTCATCTTACCGGCCGCCGCTTTGCTTAAAAAGAACACAGAGCCCAATGAGCAAGTGAGGGAAAGGGTAGATCTATTTTGTAAAGGAGTGGGGCCTGTCCACAGAGGAACCACAATGCAGGCACAATCTTTCTCCCTCTCTGAATTTTGGAGTGGCTGACCCTAGCAAGAATGAGTTTCCTTGAGTGTCATCCTGGCCACTATCTCACTTGATGACCTTAGACAATCTTATCCGTTCAACTTTAGCATCTCCCTATTTGGAATAACATCACTAACCTGCTTTACAGGAATATTATAAAGCAGGGCGGCACTAGTGCTAACTTCAGTGCTGCAGGGGATTGACTTTGGCCCCCTGGCCTTCCTCAGGAGGCCACCTCACTTTCCCATCACCTGAATGAATGGCAGTTCAGACAGACTGAAATGCCTCACCTAAGAACTGGCAATAAGGGCTCACAGCTAAAATAGGCAAGAATTTTTGGGCCCATTGCTTTTACCTTTAGCCCCATCTACCTTTGGGACACACATCCCATGAATTACTCTGAAAATGAATTTGGCCCTTGGGGTGAAAGAGGTTCCCCATCCTTGATGGAAGGATTACTCAGACAACCTAAGTCAAGGCTGCTGAACCTTTGGCCTTCCAGATGTTGGAGTCCAGCTCCTGACAGCCCAGTTGATTTGTGAGGTATGATGGGAGCATTCTGTGAGCCTGGAAGGTCTGATGTAGGAGGAACAGAACACTGAATGATATGGGATCCTCACCATTATTCCAGTCACCTTCATCAACTCTTTAGCATCCAATATGGCTGTTACACTGTCCTCTGAGTAAATAGTATTCCCCAAAATCTTCCTCTTGATGTTTTAATGGACTCATTCCTTAACTCAAGCTCACCTGGCTTTTAAATAATACAGAAGGTGGTAACCAATCTTGGGTTGCTTCTGGTAGAGCTCAGACAAGAGATCGAGTAGCACAGAGAAGCTGCTATTGTCCTCCTGCATCTGGCAGAGGTTCCTGAAAGGAAACAGAAAGATTAGATGGAGGAGAGTGAAGCTGGGTTGGGTTAGGCTTCAAGTCAGCTCTTATGGTCATGGCATGGGGCTTCTAGTCATGGTGAAGAGTGCGAAGAGGACTGGCCTTTGCATTAAAAACATTGCATGTTTCACAAACTGTTAGGTTTTTTACTCAGATGCATTCCTTTGCAACCATGATCTCTCCATATCTTAGAAACAGGAGACAGCTGTCATGGTACATTCAAGAAAGGGGGTGAGAAAGAGTGAAGGGTAGAGGAATCTAGTAGCACCTTTAAGATTGATTTCTATTTTAGCATAGTCTTTTATGGATCTTCTGATGTCCTGACAAAGTAATATTAAAGCCACAGGTTTTCAGGCATAGTTACTGAATTGTAGGACTGGGATAGAACAGGATATAGAAAGATGGAAATTATGACCCTGGCCATAAATATTCACGTGAGAAGGTATAGGTCTTTCAAATGGTTGGTAGTACTTTCTATCCCACTCCCAGAACTGTGCTTGAAAACCTGTGGCTTTAATATCAATCTATCAGGGCATCTGAAGAAGTGGATTGATACCCATAAAAGCTCAGTGCAAACAGATCAGTTAGTCTTAATGGTGCTGCTAGATTCCTCTGCTCCTCCTTCCCCCATTTTTATGCTGTGACAAACTAATTCTACTTCTATTTCTTTGAAAAATGGTAATGTCAAGAAGATTCAAACAAAGAACATTCATAACCAGAGGTGCTGGGGATGGGTGCTTCTTTGACTCCAGCAGAAAATGGAGAAGTAAAGGAACTTACCTAAATATTAGGTAAAGTGGCTTCCCCACGGATTCCTCTAGAGATCTGTATGGAAGTTGGAACAAAACAGAAAGAAAAAGAGCAAGAGGAAAAGAGAGAAGATTCAGGTGTTGGACTCTGTGCCAGGAATCAGAAAAATGAAAAATAAAAAAATGGGGCTTTTGGGACTACGGTTTCAACAATCCCGCAGCTAAAGTGGTACCAAGCAACTTTTCTCCATTATGTCAAGCACATGTCAGGCCACCTCTGAAACTCCAACCTTCGATGCTCATTGTCTGGAAGTGGCCAATGGCTTTGGGGGAATGCTTCCCACAATGGCTTCTCTGTCACAGGGTCCCTGTGTGAGGATGGAGTGCAACTTAGGGCCATCCCCAGTTACAGTTTAAAGTGCTACAGCTGAGACACCTTCCTGAGCACCAGGCCTTAGTAGACATTAGTGAACCACTGCTCCTGTGATGATGCAGGACCAGATGTGCATGGGCTAATGGGAACCAGACTCCCACAACATCTGGAAGTCCAGAGCTTCCCCAGCACTGCTGAAGCAAATGAAAGCTTTATTTCCCAGGGTTGCTATAGGTAGCTCAGTTAGAACCCTGTAGTGAAGAATCAGCTTGGAAACATCCCATGTGAATGATGTGGGGTGGGGAGAGTAATGCCCCCTACTCCGCTACACTCCAGCAACCACATTTGTTGTGTGCCTTCAATTGTTGTGTGCCTTCAAGTTGCTTCTGATTTACGGTGACCGTAAAATGTCCCTATCACAGGGTTTTCTGGGGCTGAGAGCGAGTGACTTGTCCAAAGTCACACAGTAGGTTTCCATAGCTGAGCAGGGAATCAAACCCTGATCTCCAGGGCCCAACGCTCAAACCACTACACCACGCTGGTTCTCACAATCATACTTACTCCTCTGTAATTTCTTCTGGTAGAACCTCCCCACGGAAGTGCACCTTGAAGAGCTCCTGCAAACAGGAAGCCAAGACTGACAACTGCTCCTGGTCAAAGTCCTCCTGTGGGAAAGGAAAGAATGTGGGATTTTGCACATTATAGAGCTGACAGCCCAGAGAGAGAGAGAGATTAAAGCAAGGCAAAGCTTGAACTACAGCTCCCAGAACCCCTAGGTGGTGAATGTGCTGAATGAAGAATTTTGGAATCTGTGGCTTAAAAACCAACTGTTTTTCCTGGAAGGTCAAGCGCTGCCCAGAAGGAAGGATAATGTTACACATGGCACACTATGCCAAACTTCACAACGGATGCCTTTTGTGGGGGATATCAAAAAAGAAAGCCTGAGGTGCTTGAATAAAGAAAAAACAGCCTCTCATTATTTCAGGGGCAGGGGAAAGCTGTCCTCCATAATATTTGAGGTTTGTTCCTGCAAAATATTGCAGAATGAAAACAGCTGGAGGGAAATAAAGGAGGGACTGTCATTAATTTGCCTCCTCACTGAAGGATTGCTCTCAGCCATTTATCATACTGAAGATCACGTTGATTCATTGTTCAATTAAAAGCCTGCAGGGCATGCTATTAATTAAAATGGATCTTCAGGAATAATTACAGCCATTAATAGTTTGAGGAGGAATAAAGAGAAACTAAGGGGAAATCATATGCTTTCCAAGGCAACTAGGAAGATATCTGGTTGATGTAATGCTATTGAGACCTCAAAAATGGCACAGGTTTTCGAAGACTGTTTGTAGTTCAGGACTTCTTATGTATAAAAATTGAGGCTTTGAACAGAAAATGGAATTTTCTTTGCAGGAATTTTGTTTTCCATGTAGAAACATCTATGTTTGGGTGGTAGAAAACTTAATTCCTGTGCAGAAGTTCATGTTTTCTACATGAAAAAAATCATGTAGCTCCTTTTGTACAGAGTAAATAAATGCCAAGCTATGAGGATTCTCTTGCGCAGGATTCTCATTATTGGGACTTTCTGACACTTGGGAATCCCCTTTTTCATCTGTTGTTCAGTATTCTTTCCATCCCTGTGGGAGAGGCATTCCAACCTTTTAAAAGGTATGAAAATGGGGAAACCACCAAATGTTTGCATCATGGTTGCTGCCATCTTGGAAAGCCCAGAGGGCCAATTGAGAATTCAGGATTCAACCCGACGGCCTGAGTTTACACACCCAGGTCTAGAAGCATGCACACATGCACACACACACACAAGAGCACACAGACCCATTTCTTGCTATTATGCCAAACCTGTCACCCAAGAACCATTTGTGCCAGGTTTTTTGTGGGACTAGGCCATTACCTCCAAGACTTGGTCCACGATTTCTTGCATGACCTCACAGTGAGCTTCTGTATCACTGCAGCGGGGAAAAAACACATGAGGAAATCCAAATTAAGAAGGAGAGAAAGACACCGAGAGAGATAGCAAGATGAGGGAAACACTGGTGCTTTGTACGGTATATCAAGCCAGCTCAGTTTTGCTTTCAAGCTTCCGTTCAGTAAGAGGTCTTATCGACACAGCAGCAGCTGGAAGTAACTGGAGGCGAAAAGGGACAAGAAATTACCTTCCAGCCGGCATGTTCCATAGCCTCCAACGTTTCTCAGATGAAAACTGGAACACATGCAGCCAAGCAATATGAGTGTGTGGCAAAGATGGCAAACATTTATGATGGGGAAGAACACAAGCGCTAGGCGAGGCTGCAGCATTTTGCTTTTGCCTGAGTCTACTGGGAAGAACAAAATCCCTGGCATCTGCTCCCACTTAATCAACTAAGTGCAAACTATGTTTGAACATTAAACTTGGTTTTGCACTAACTGAAGAAAGCCAGAACGGAGAAGGAAAGTGGGAAGAGGAGAGAAAAACTGGAACATTTTAAAAGCAGCTTTAAAAAGTGGGACGGCAGAGGATTAATTTTCATTGTATTTTAGGGGGGTGGGCTATTGGGGGATGGGATTGTTTGCTTTATCTTGTAAGCCACCTCAGTTGTATTTTACAGAGAGGTGGGATATAAATAAATTAAGACTGTCCCTGCGAAATCGGGACAGTTGGAGAGTATGCAGATTCCTCCCAGGAAGAGAGAGTGAGAGTGGCTTGGGGGCCTCAGCAGTTGCCTCTTTTGATGCCTCCTTTCCTAATTCTGAGATACAGGGAAATACAGTAGGCCCTTGGTATTTGCTGGGATTTGGTTCCAGGACCTTCCATGGATACCAAAATCTGTGGATACTCAAATTCTCAAGGCCCAGATGCTACAAGATCCCTTTGCACTCTGATTCCCCAGGCTCAGTTATGTCTGAGTAAAAAAATTATTGCATTATATAGCTATATAATTTTATTTTATCGAGTATTAGATCTTGAGTATAGGTAAGCAATCTTTGTCTCTCTTTTCTTCTTCTATAGTTAGCTGTTGTTACATTTTGTGTATTTGTTCCGTACTTATAGTACACTTATTTGTATTTTTTGTTATAGTGTTATACATTTAATAAATGTAACTTTTGAATAATAGCACTTATTTAAAACATTTAAAAAGCATTTCAAACTTAGCAATGGGAATATAAATAAAGCACACACACACACACACACAGAGGCACATAAATTAAAAGACTCTTCCGCAACAACCAGTTAACAGCCAGAAGCCTGCCTAAATATAAAGATCCTGTGGGTGGGAGTTCTGCAGACTGGGAGCAGCCACCAAGGAGGCCCTCTCACATGCTTTCACCAGACACACCTGCGATGGTGGTGAAACCAAGAGAATACCCTACCCAAGGACCTTAACATTTGGGCAAGATCGTAGCGGGAGACACAGTCTTTCAGACAACATGGACCCAAGCCTTTCCTTTAAAAGGAAATTAAGTTTCTAGCACTTATGTCTGCAGAAAGCATCCTGAGAATGTGCAGGCAACATACAGTGAGATCTCAGAGGTCAGACATTACCATACACACACAAAAAGGGTTTTGCTCCTCCTGGAAAGAGTGGGGAACTCTCTAAAGCTAATATTCCTGGGGAGAATTTTGAAATGCATGACAACAGTTAAGAATCGCAAACAGCAGGGATCAGACCTGGCAAACAGAAAAGTTCCTTCTCTCCCTGCTCCCCCAACACTTGTCATGGTTCTTCTCCCCCCCCCCTCCCCCCCAATCCAGCTATTTAAAAAAAGAAAGGAAGAAGTATCCTCCAAACTCTGTGGAAAAACCTATTAAATGCACTTAACCACGACAGGGAAAATTAATGGGGAGCGCCTGGCTAAAGGCCTCCTGCTGCCTCCAAAACCCTGAGAGACCAGATTTTGAGGAGAAGGGAATGCTGTCTGGATCCGGCAACCTTCATGCCAATGGCTCAGCATTGGAGGTTGCAAGGAAACAGGAGCCAAGGGGGGAGGTCATGTTGGGTCTTAGAAGGGCCCTTTTTTAAAAAAAATAGGGATTAAACTGGAAGTGACTGGAAAAAAAAAATACTTCTCTGGGTCCTAGAAGGGCCAGGGGCCCTTTAAAACATGCCAAAAATAGTCTCAGAGGAGGATTTTTAACTAGCCAAATTGATCTCCTTGCCACACTCAAGACAATGATTCCATGGTCTGAAATCATGACAGAATCTTTCATGGCATCAGCTAGAAAGGCAAGGGACTTTAGACATATGAATGGACAAAGCCACTGATTCATGAGCTCCCAAGGGCAGTATCCGCCCTTTTCTCATTGGGTTCTTTTTACAGAGGTCTTCCTCCTTCTAATTTATATCATAGATACTGTGCAGGGATGGAAAGTGTTTTCAGCTGGCCCTGGAGTGTTACGAGAGCCTTCTCATAGAATCATAGAACTAGAGAGTTGAAGTGTCCCATGGGTGATCAAGTCAACCCCTGCTTAATGCAGGAACTCCAGCAAGATCATCTCCAGTAGTAGGTACCTCTCCATCCTCTTTTTGAAGACGTCAAGAGAAGCACACCTCACTACCTCTCTAGGCGACTGGTTCCACTGACAAACTACCCTTATTGTCAAGAAGTTCCTTCTAATGATCAATTGAAATCTAGCCTCCTGTAACTTCAAACCATTAGACCTGCTCCTGCTCCCTGGGGCAACAGAGAATAAACCTGTCCCCTCCTGTCTGTGACAGCCCTTAAGGTATTTAAAGAGTGCAAAAATGTTATCCCTTAAATCTTCTCTTCACCAGGCTTAACATGCCCAGCTCCTTTAACCTTTCTCATTACCCTTCTTTGAATCCACTTCAACTTGTCTATATCCTTCTTGAACAAGGTGCCCAGGACTGAACTCAATACTCCAGAGGAGGCCTGACTAGCTCAGAATATAGTGGGACTACTACTTCCTTCCACTTGGAAACTGTGGTTCTATTAATACAGGCTAAATAATTAATTTAAACCTCTGTTTACAGGAGCAGTGCTTTGGAGGATGAGGTGCAGAGAAGAGATAACCGAGGAAAGGCTACTGCATCCAGTTTGTGACCTTCCTGGAGGCATCTAGCTGGCCTCCATCAGAAGCAGAAGGCCTAACCAGATGGACCTTGGGTCTTGTATTGTGAAAGCCCTAGCGGACCATTATGTTTGGACATGGAACTGCCACGGCCGTGTACCAACCTCCCTTTCTGCAACAGAAGGACTTTATCTTTCAGTGATTCATCCAACTGGTCCAGGAAAGGCGTGATGTCAACTGGCTCTTCAACAACAGCTTCCTTGATTGGATGGAATCGGAATTCCCTTTTTTTCCCTGTAGCAAAGAAAGGAAAGCCAAGAAGATTAAGTGATCCTTCCCATAGACATGCCTTTGCTTTCACGACAATCTCAAGCCTTGCTTTAATGTAGTGGTGGGGCAATTGTGCAGGGGTCAGGGGAGCAGATTATGGGCAGGAGGGAAAGGAACAGAGTACAGTTACCCCTCTGCTTTTGTGAACTTGAAGTCCGCGGTCTGCGCTTTACACGGACCAGCAAGAGGGGAGGCTTATAATGGCACGCATGGGCACCCATGCATGGGAGTGCACACCCATTCAAGCCCATGGGGCTTGAATATGTGCGATATTTCATTTTTGCAGGACATCCAGAATGGATCCCCCGCAAAAACAAAGGGGTGACTGTATTCTGAAAAAGAGCATAGCTGGCTTGCAGCTGAAGAAGTATCCTATAAAATAAATGTGTTTCCATTATCATGAGTAGCTTTTGTCTGGGCTATGGCTCCTTACACTATCGGGGGTGGGGGGGGGAGGACCCACATGATTAAATGCTCCTTTATTAAAATATAAATAACAAATAAATAACTGAACACGAATCAACCGAACACACAGTCATTGCATGCAAGCAGCTAGCTTCATCAGGGATAAAGCTAGTTTTGACTCTCCCTGACTTGCTAGTTCTCCAAACGCAGGGAATTCTCTTCCTCTTCCATCAAGGGGCATTCAGTTCCACAAGTTTCTACCCACAGTTTGAACTGATTTAATCCAGGCAGAGGCAGCCAGAAGAACTAGGCCCAATCAGAAGAAAGGGCTTTAGAGGCAGATGCTGTAGAAAAAGAAGTCTAATTCTTTGCTCTAGCTATTGCAAAGGATGTACCAAGAAGCCTGCATCACAGAACTGGAACAGTGTATCATCATGGCTCCCAAGGGGCTAATCCAATACTGACACTTCCTGCCCTGTCACATAATGCATTGTGCTGCAGCTGTCCATCCCAGCATCTGGGCCAGAAAGGGCACAGAGCGTTCTGCTTGAAGCACAGTACATGCCTTGGCCTAGAGAAACATGCTACAAAAGGGCAGCCTTTCCGGAAGCTGGTGGTTTTCCTCTTGGCTGTCTTGCAGCTCAACTGTAGATTCATCTGTTGTTAATTCTGAAGATCTAAAATTGGGAACTGTTGACCAGATGTATTTTCAAGCTGATTTGGTCAACCATGGTTTGTGCTAGCCAGGGTTAAGTGTTGTACTGAGCAAACTGTGGTTAAGGCAGCCTCTCCCTTTCTCTAGACTCTGCTTCAAGGTAACAAGCAGATCTGGCTGAGACCTCTGCAGACATGCTCTCCAGGAAACAGTTTGGCAATATGAACCAGGGTCTTATGTTATGTTTGAGATGTTTACAAGGTCTGAGATATAAATAGTTACTGCTAACCATGGTCAAGCATAACATTGTCACAGTCAGTTGGAAGGAAACACCTTTAAAAACAGAGTGGCAGGGCTCTACTAAGGTGGCTTCTTGCACATGGCAGCCAGTCATTTTAAATCCAATTTTATAAAATACATACATGTACTGACTGACTGATTGCCTTGTTGCACATGAAGAAACTAGAGCTTGGAAGTGTTAACTTTCTGCATTACAACTGCCAGTAGACTTGCTGTCTGGGGGATTCTGGAAGCTGAAGTCTAAAAAGTTAGAGTTTTCCATCTTTTGGCAGAATCCAGCTTCCTGTACCATTGGGCTGGAAAAGTGTATGGATGGAGTCATTCTTAACATGGCAACTTCTCTGCCCCAAACTTCTCACCTTTGCTGTTCAAGTCCTCTTCATCATCACTGAAGGCAGCCTCTGCATTGTCGTAGCAACTGTCATCTTTGTCAGACATGTGGTTATCCATCTCCATGGAAACAGGCTCCTCAATTTTGACTGTAAGGACCAACACAAAGAGATGCAGGGAAAAGGGAACGCTGGCTCACTGGATGTTTGCCTCCCATGACCTTAACTACAAGATCAAGCCTACATTCCAAGGTGGCAACTATCATCCGCTTGGTGCTAAATGGACGACCCTGGTGAAATCCAGCCTCTTCTACTTCTAAGCATTGGCAATCCTGCTATTACTTTCTTCTCTGGACAAACACAGGACACAGGAATCTGCTATATAGAGTCTGGCTAGTATTGTCAAGTCAGATTGGCAGCAATTTCTACAAGGGTTCCAGGCAGGATGCATTTCCTAGCCATTCTTGAAGCACCCTGGTATTCCCTGGCAGTCTCCCATCCACATACTCACTATGCCTGATGCTGCTTTATTTCCAAAATCAGACGAGATTAGGTGTGTCAGGGTGGTATTAAGCACATTAGTGAGAGCACTTGATACAGGGAAACTTACCAAGCAATCCCATAAACTACAAAAATGAAATCTTAATATTACTGTTTAACATATAGCTGTTGTTATGTGCCTTCAAGTTAACTCTAATGGCAACTCTACCCTGAGGTTTTCTTGGCAAGATCTTAGAGGTTTACTATTGCCTTCCTCTTAGGCTGAGATAATACGACTTGCCCAAGGTTACCCAGAGGATTTTGATGCCTGAATGAGGATTTGAACCCTGGTCTCCCTGAGTATGAGTCCAACACTCAAACCACTTTACCATGCTGGATCTCCAGTCATTGTTGAACTTCACAGTTCAACACCGTTTGCTGAACACTGTCCAACACTAGTTCTCCATTGACAGAGAACTCGGCTGTTGAAACATCCCGCCTCAGAGAAAATTCAGGATTTAAATATATCAAATAAATATTTCCACAAATGGCGGTACCATTTTTGTTAAATCTTTTTATGTTGCACTGATATTTTCACTGTCATAGGTCAGCATCCTGTTTGTTAAGTTTCAATTTAGATTTGTTGTTTATGTGCCTTCAAGTCAACTCTAACTTAGGGCAAACCTATCCAAGAATTTTCTTGGCAAAATTTGTCCAGAAGGGTTATCACTCCCTTCCTCTTAGGCTGAGAGAGTGTGATTTGCCAAAAGTTACCTAGTCGGATTATACGGCTGAGTGGAGATTCAAACCCTGGTCCCCCAGAGGCCTAGTCCAATGCTCAAACTGCTACACCAACCTGTCTATACTTTCAATTAGAGTAGACCCCCTGAATCATTTGCTGACTGGTGACTCAATACACAGAAGATAAATTGAATTGATTCAATGGGTTTACTATAGTCAGGATTAACAACAGGACTTAGGCCATTGGCTGTCCTCTCCCTCAGATTTATGGACAAATGCTATTTTTTGAGAAGGAAGACAAGATCCAGCACTGAAAGCAAGGGCCTGATGTCAAGTAATTATCAAGTCATAACACTATTTCCTGTGTTGCTGTCCTAAATTTTCCCCGCCATTCCCCACTCTGCTATCCAACTAGGTTGTGGCAGACCTGGAAATCTCATAAGCAGGGGGAAATAAACCCATCCTACGGTAAAGCCTCTAGTCCTCTACCAACCACCTGCCCCAATTCTACCTTCAACGGGAGGCGAAGGGGAACTGCAGAACTCTGGGAATTTCTCTCTCAGCATGGCCCGGAGCTCCTTGTCCAGCTTGGGGTTGTCAAAGAGGGGAGCTAGGTGCCTATAAAAGACAGGACAAGATTGGGGAGGTGGGTGAAGATACAAAAGATATGTGGATTCTCTGTGCATCTGGTACAGTGAACATCAGGCCACAAAAACTGGCATTATCTTAAATCTGTTCCCTTCTAAAGGAGCCCCAAGACTCTTGTGTTTTTACTGTGACAAATGAACACAACTGACCGTCAAAGGGTCATTAAGCCTTAGCCCCACAAGTGTGTATTTTAAGAAGATATCATGCCTTTCTTTCACACCACTTGGGGAAAGTTCCTCCATTTTCGATCTACAACTCCCATGCTGGCTGAGGGATTCTGGGAGTTTTAGTCCAAAAAAGAGATGGATTTTCCCCAAGCTTTGTTTTCAAGGAAATTCTGAGATATTTCATTTTCTATAACTGCTGCCAGTAATGGAAGTCACTTGGCCTTCAAGAGGCAGCTGGGAAACCTTCACAGATCTCCGAGGTGGCTGAGACAGGAACCCGGCAGCTTGCTTATCTAAACAATTATCCGGTAAGCTTAGGAAGGAGGTATTTCTGGGAGCAGGAAGCTGTATGGCCAACTCCCACACCTTCACCCCCAGAGAGATCAGGAAAAGTAGAGAAAAGTGGCAGCCGCAGCCTATTGAAAGGCTAATTCCTCTCTGTCATGGATCCTTACTGAGAGCAGAAGCGTGTCTTTGCAAAGCCAAAAAGGAATCAGCCACTTGAGGAGAGGGATGGGGGAACTGAGGGCTCATATCAGTGTCAACCAATTAAAAAAACTTGGCAAGAGTTGCCTTACGCCAGGACTCGCTTCTCCACGATGTGGGTGAGGGAGTTGAAGACGCCTTGTCTCACGTGAGTCTCCAGAGCAGGATAAAAGTTAGGAATGATCTGCAAAGGAGAAGGAGGTTAGAAAGACCAGGAGACTGAAAGGGAGGAATATTTACTTTTATTTATGCAAGGGTTTTATTTATCACCTCTCAAACTACCAAGGCCTCCAGGGTGATGCAAAATCAATTAAAAATCATTTTTAAAACAATGACCCTTCTTTAAAGATAATTATAAAACCAGGCAAACAGTCTTAAAAATAGCTGGAGGAGAGGCCTATTTTTAAAAAACCAAAGACCATGTGAAACAGCACAGTCTGCCCTGACCATTAGAAAATCAGAAGGGATGGAACTAATCTCATTTCCTTTGGAAGGAAGTTCCCTAGTCTGGGTGCTGGTACAGAGAAGGCTCTGTCACATGTACCCAGCAACACAGTCTCACAGGGTGATGGGATATGTAATAGGTTCTCTGATAATGATCTTAGATTTTGGGCAGAATCATATCAGAGGCAGTTAGCCTTTCACAAATCCAGGCTACAAGCACTGAGGTAGAAAACCAGGCACCTGAAACCGGTGCAAGGGGGAGACCATACTACAGTACCCCCAGCCAAGACCACAACCGACGCCCCAGGGGAAGGGTCTTACCCGACACATGAAGTCCAGCAGGGTGGCGGTGATGGCCGGGTGGGGTTTCATGGAATGATGCATGACCAGGATGGCAGGTTCTGCAACACAAAAGGGGAGAAAAAAGTCTGATGTAACGCTGAATGGAACAAAATAATATGCATAGGATACTGTGATCTACTCTGGGGGGGCCCTCCCTTGGCTAGGGTCTGGGCACTTCCTGGACTGGGTTGAGAGAGGATGAACAGGTGATGGATCTCAAGTGCGTAACCTGAGTTGTGAGAAGAAAGTATGGAGGCAATGTTGCTGGTTCCCAGATAACTGGAATCCTAGTTGCAAGATCCACAACCAGTCAAAACCAAGGCTGGTTGAAAGAGATAAGAGCTTAATCATGATGAAGAGGAAAGGAGAGGAGAGGAAAAGAACCATACAACCAACCCAAGGAAGGAAGGTCTCTGCCATACCAATGTTCATGATGCTGTCCTTCTCTGGGTTGAAGAAAAGCCAGTCGTAAAACAAGGCAAGCTTGGCATTTGAAGCAGCAACGTTGGACTGGAAGGGAAGGAAGGAAAAAAGAAAACATAACTTGAAACATAGGTACAGCTGTTATGGTTTGGTTCTGCTGTAGCTTTTGCCAAGACCAGGAAAACTAGTTTCAGCTACAGCAGCAAGCTTACTCTAGGAGTTCCAGAGATTAATTCACTGTCTTGTTGCCCAGGAAGACTGGAGATGTTTTAAAACATGATCAAGAGCAGCTCTCTCCAGTTGCCAACTTCCTACAGCCTGCACCACATAATCCCCTTTCAGGCAGCACTTGAGAATGAAACTACTGACAGAACTCAGATCTTTCTTTCAATTTTTATTCAGCTTCAGAGAGCCAGTGTGGTGATAGTGGTGAGCATGTTAGACTGGCAGAGGTTTCCAATGAGCCATGAAACTCATTGGGTGACTTTGGCTGGTCTGTCTCTCTCAGCCTCACCTACCTCATAATATTGTTGTGAGGATGAAATGGGGAAGAGGAAAGCCATGTCTGTCACCTTGAGCTCACTGAAAAAGCCAACTAATAACAGATAGACCAGTAGATTTAAGCAAATTCCCTCTTAGCATTGAGTTTCCATAATTTTGAAATGGGAACACTGGCAAGCTACAGCCAGGAAAGAACTCTGAAGTGCTTTTAGGATGGGATACAACAACAATCTAGACCAGAGGAGCACCAAAATGTAGGTGAAAGAAAGATATATTTGATCTGGATGCTTGTATCAGCAGACAGCTCCAGTGATCAGTAGTGAATCATTTTTTACAGACTGAATACTAGTTCTATGTTCCTTCAAATCCTCTAGATCAGGGGTAGGCAACCTGTCCCCTTTAAGGGCCGAGGGACTTCAGCTCCCAGAATCCCAGGAGCTATTGGCCAACATGGGACTATTGGCCAACATGGCTGAGGCTTCTGGGAGCTGAAGTCCCTCGGCCTTTAAAGGGGACAGGTTGCCTACCCCTGCTCTAGATGTTTTAGATTTCAGCTCCCAGAATCCCCATCCAGCATGGCCAATGGTCATGGATTCTGGGAGGTGAGGTTGAAAACATCCAGAAAAAACCAAGAAACCACTATTCTAGATCAGTGCCCCACAGGCTATCCAATGCAGGGGATGGCAATTTTTTTCACCCAATATGCAAGGATTGGCAGTAAATTTGTGCCTGTTGGGTACAAATGGCACAAATTCTTTCTTTCCCAGAAACTTGCCAGGGAGTGACACTGGACAAGGGACTGCCATTTTGAGCAGCACTGCTCTAAATAGTTCAGGAAACAGGCTCAAGAGACTTCACAGCTGCAGGGTCAGTGGCTTATCTGAAATTACTCCTGGCCTTGGATACAGTGGCCAGATAACAAAGATGGAGAAAAACACGTCCATCAGGTCACCAGGAATGGAGTGATTGGGTGGATGAGGGAGATTTAATTGTTTAACCATGGAAAGCAAAGAAGGAAAGGTCAAGAGAAAGGAAATCCTTTGCTTAGGACTCTGCCCCTGCTCAGAAAGTCTTGACAGCACCTCCACACTAGAGGCCTTGGTTGGTATCTCACTGAAGAGCTGCACTCCATCAAATCTGCTCCAAGAGGCCATATTAAATCCTGGCTTTTAATCCAGTTCATTAGTCACTTCCCTTCCATCTTGAGCCTGTCCAATAAACGTCATACAAATTAAATGTGGACTCTGTTGCCGGAGAGTCAAACCAGGTTCCAGACCTTAATTAGCCAGGATGCCATTGGCAATTAGCAATGGAGCAGGAGGTGCTGAGAATGCTAATATATGAAAGAGAGAGAAGGGGAGAAAGAGATGCCCAGAAAACAGATCCATCAGCAGAACCACCTCACTTGTCAATGGTGTGGTATGAAAAGATGATGGACTCTTCAAAGAATTCTCACACTGAGGAGGCATCGGAAGTTGCAAAAGGAAGTGTGTTTCCGAACTCCTTTTAACTTGGGTGCAGAGGTAGTGTTCACTGAAATCTCAGGCTATAACAAAACGTATTGGCGCACACTTCCTATTAGCCACAGAGGAAGATCCCATACCCTCATTTCATTGATGAAAACCAGATGATGTCTGTTGCTTGACCAAATGTGTCCTGGTTTTCAACTATGAAAGTTTAGAGCAGGGGTAGGCAACCTTTCCCCTTTAAGGGCCGAGGGACTTCAGCTCCCAGAATCCCAGGAGCTATTGGCCAACATGGGACTATTGGCCAACATGGCTGAGGCTTCTGGGAGCTGAAGTCCCTTGGCCCTTAAAGGGGAAAGGTTGCCTACCCCTGGTTTAGAGGATATGGGATCTTTCTCTGTCCTGGTTTTCAACTATGAAATGTTAGAGGATATGGGATCAAAGTGTGGTCAAGATGACAACAGTTATTAATGAGGAAGAATGCACAAGATAGGACAAAGTTGGAGTAGTTTGCTTTTTCCTGAGTCTACAGGGAAGGCCTCTCCTCTCCTCTCCTCTCCTTTCCATCCTGTTTACCTTATAAACTACCTTTGCACTTCGAACTCAGTTTGGTGCAATTCAAATAAGCTGCAGAAAAGGGGGAAAGTGGAAGGAAGGAAAGAAAAACTGGGACATTTAAAAATCAGCTGGAAAAAGGGGGAATGGCTTGGAGTTATCTTAGAAAGTGCTAAGTGTAGGTTAGCTTGCTTAAGTACCATGAAGACACCAGATACATCTGATCTTGGAAACTAAGCAGGGACAGCTCTGGTTTGTACTTGGAAGGGGGACAACCAGGGAATACGGAGTGCTGTAGGTTAGATTTCAGAGGAAGGCAAAGGCAAACCACCACTGAGTGTTCTTTGCCTAAGTTGACAGGAGACTTGAAGGCATATATACACACACAGGTTCAGGTTCTCTCTCTGCAGGGTGGAAATGAAGGCTTATATGAAATTGGCAGGATTCTGAAAGCTGCTACAATATCTAAAGCTGCCCAACCTTGATTTCTTAGAAATCTATTATTACACTACATTTTGCAACAGCTCATTTTTGACATTCTTGGCCTTCCAGCTTATGTTTTTCTTTTTTTTCTTTCCCTCTTTTTTTAAAGGGCTATTACAGAAGTGTACCACAGCCAGAAACATTTGGCTACCACAACCTGCATTACGAACTGAGGAATGGAAGGAATGCATTTTGAAAGCAGAGGGTAGAAAGGAGGGTTTTTCAAAGGACAGGAGGTACTATGCCTCCTACCACCTTATTGAAGGTAGTAAGAAATAGCCTCTATGGCAGTACTATTCAAAGTGATTGCTCCTGGACCAGTGCCAGTCTCTGAAACATTAGCTGCTGATGGGGGGAAAAAAACAATTTTGCTCAATGGGCATAAATATGGCAGTAGTCCCTGTCATATTGGGGGGAAAAATAACTGTCTGTCTCAAATCAGACAGCCTGAGAAGCATTGCTTTGGTGTTCCAGATGTTTTGTGCTTCAGTTCCCACAATTCCTGGCTACTGAGTGTGCTAGCTGAGGTTTCTGGGAGTTGAAGTCCAACACATCTGGAGGACCAAAGATTGAGAACTACTAGCATATGGTCTTTACTCAGTACTCTCACATCCACACAGATATCCATCCAAAATCATTTCTCTCCCATGTCCTCTAACTATGTAACAGCACAATTGATTTCCCCATGCCAGATAACTGTGGGAGCCCAAGTTAGGATTTTTTGAAATTATTTTTTTGTTATGAATTATGCTGCAAGGTTCTAGATTGTACGGAATGCCTCAACTATACAGAATCTCTTTGGATTTTGCCAGTCTGAGGAGCAGGCAAAAATCCCCCACAAAAACCCAACACATCAATATTAGTAAAGTAGAGAAAATCATTTAATCTCCACTAGTTCTCCATAGTGCCATGTAATTCTCTATAGTGCCATGTAATATGTTTCCATAAAAGGAACTGAGAAAAGGATACCAAGACTAGGAATTAAAGTGATCTGATACTGTACTCAGTCTTACAGAAAAATGTTCTTCTTACATAGTTTTAAGGAATGATTTTGGGGCAGTAAGTATGTGAAAACCTTGAATTAAATACTTTATTAAGCATTCTAAAAGGAAATATTCCAGTCCATTTTGTTCTACTTTTCCAGGAAATAAGAAGATTCAGAAATAATAGGAATTCCACCCTCCCCAAAATGTTTCCCCACGCCCAGGACCTTCATAGCTCTATGCCTCCGATGTGCCCTCTCCTCATTAAATAAGCCACTTTTCCAGTTACATATGGAGGCTTTGTTGTCAAGGCTTTGTCAAGCCACATTGAATTCCATTTTGGGATAACAAGATATAAATCTCGTAAATAAATGAATAATAAATAAAACCACTTGGATGCCTAGAGACCCCTGAGCTGCCTTACCGTGCAGGTGGTGAGCAGCCAGCCGATGATAGCCCACCGAGGGAGGATGTCGGAGCTCAGCACCTCGTTGGACGGGTGGACCACCCCACAGATGTAGCGAATAAGGTCACAGCGCAGGGATTGGCTGTCCGGGGTGGACAGGTACTGCCGCTGGAACCAGTCTTGATAGCGTTTTTGCTGGCCAAAGCGCACCTAGAAGGAAGGACACCAGAAGCCACTTTAGACAGTATTGGGGCTCTCTGCCTGTCTAAGTCACAGGTGGGACTTGTGGGACCATGGGGATGCATGCAATTAGCATTACTATGATACCAGGAACTGCCAGAAAGACAAATAAATACACGTGAAAGCAAATTAAACCAGGACTCTCATTAGAACCCAAAGTGGTTAAATTGAGGCTATTGCGCTTTGGACAGACACATTGTGAGCTTGGTGGAAAAGGTGATAATGCCTAGTAAATAAATAAATGACAAATGCCTGGTAAAGTGGAAGGCAGTAGGAAAAGAGGATGGCCTTACTATACACACAGTGATTCAATCAAAGAAGCCGCAGCTGCCCTGAGTTTGCAAGACCTGAGTAGGGCTGCTAAAAATAAGGAGAACATGGAGGTCTATCATTCAAAGGGGTGCTGTAAGCTGAAGCCAATTTAATAGCCCATGACAACAACAACCAATACTGTCTTCAAGAGGCTATATACTCAGATCTGCTTCAAGCAAACAAACAAGAAAGGACCTTACACGAGACGTCATGAAGAGCAGCTTGGTCTCCATATCTGGTGTGAGGCGGCAAGCCAGAAACTTCCGTGACGTCCGAGACTGCAAAAGCTGCAACACACCTGTGGCGTTGGTGGGGAATAGGGTTTGGTGGGTGAGGAGCAAAAAAGAGCAGTTGAAGCAGAGCAAATAGTTCACAGGACAACCAAAAGTCATGGCTATGTACTTAGAGCTTGCACTTTTAGAACACGCAGTTACCAGAGTTTTAGCAATGATGTACAACAGGGATGTATAGCTTTGTAAATGTTATTCCCACAGGCAACAACAAATGTGACTATGATTCCACACACACACCACTACAAAAAAAATCCTCAAAAACTGGGCCATTCTTGAGGACTATTTGCTTGTTTGGAGTATACAGCAGCCACGGAGACTTAACGTGAATGATTCAAATTAGAAGGAAAGAGATTTCACCTAAACATTAGGAAGAACTTCTTGACTACAACAACTGTATGGCAGTGGAGTGGGTGGCAAAGGGTGGCAGATTCTCCTAGCCATTTGGGGGGCACCCAAGTCCTGCCTTCAATGAGCTGTTTATGAACAGCAGCACTTTGAACTCTCTTCAAAAAATAAAACGGAAATCTTTGAAAATAATGAAGTTCTGGGATAACATGATTGTAATGCCCATTTCCAGTTAGTATCCCAGGTACCATATTTTCAAAGGCAATCTCTCATACTAAGTGACGTTGTCACTTGCAGCAGGGCCTTCAGTGTTGTGGCAACTGTCATGAGGAACAATTTCCCCCTCCAGCAGTCAAATCCAAGCAGTCAAAAAAATATTGGGATTGGATCAGCCATCACTCATTCAAGTATCATGGCCAGAAAGGAGAGCATGATCAAGTGTTTTCTGGCTTTCACATTTTTATTTTACTTTGTGAAACAGACTGAATGAATGCCAAGAAATCCATTAAACCAGGAGTGGGGAACAGATGAGGCTAAAGATGTCGTTGGACTGCAGCACCTATGACCCCTCACTGTCAGTTCCATTGGCTAGAGTGGATGAAAGTTGTGGACCATACAATATACTGTTTCCAACCTCTGCCCAAACTCTTGCCAGAAATGACTTCCTTTCCAGGAGGAGGCACAACTGGCTTCATGCCACCTCCTTATGTTGTTAGTCCATATCGTGTCCAAGTGATCTGATGGGACTCTTTTACCTACCTGTGAACTGTGGGCTCAGAGCCTGCGGGTTGTGGATAATGTCCTTCCAGAGCTGCTCAAACTCAGGTATCCTTGCAACGTTCTGCAGGAGCCTTACCAGGTCTCGGCCAATCATGAAACAATCCATAAACTTGGGAGAGGGTAAAAAGGGGAAGATGTAGAGAAAGAAGGGTCACTATTGTCCGGAGTCAACATGACAAACACACACATGTGAGAAACATTCCGTTCCTGAACCTCCCTGATTTGTTGCTCAGCCTGCAAAAGATCTCCCCTTGGGGAGAAGGCCACTTCCTTTGAAGACATCAGGTTCTAAAGAAGCAGCAGCACAAGAAGGTCAACTGGTATTTATTTTCATTTTTTTAATGGCCACTTGTAGTACAAACAAACAACGCAGGGCAATAAATTCAGAGGCTTTCCCCTTCACTGCTGACTCCCAGAGCTCAATGGCCAAGGCTAGAATGGAAAGGGTGGGGATGGGGAGGGAATAGCCTTTTGTATCCAGGCCAAGTCCATCTGGACAGTGCCAAAAATCTGGAAGGAAAAGATGACTCCTGCGAGTGATGTTCCTGTGACTCACATGGGACTGACATTGTCAGAAGAGCTCAGAGTTTGTTTGTTTGTGTACTGAATTTATATCCCACCTTTCTCCGAAGATTAGATTCAAGGCAGCTTACAGTAATTTAAAAAGAGTTGGGCAAATACTCACCTTATTTAAGCCAATACATGGCTACACCCTGCTCTCCAGGAACTCAGGGCCTTTTCTGCAGTTGCCCCAGATTCTGGAGCAGAGAACCATTTTGCAATGGTTTGCAATGCTGAAGAACCATTCTGCAATTCCCTAAGTGGCACATGGTTGTGGTATACACCTTGATCGTGGGAGAGGCCAAAGCCAAAAGATCATACATCTACACTGCCTTCTCTCCCCATCTCCCTCCTTACAAACTGGCTGCCTTATGCTTCTGCAACAATCGATTCTGCTGGAGTAAGGTATATTTAGAATAGCACATAGGATACAAAGACAGCAGAGAAAAACAGAGAAAGACAGTCTGCTAGCTCCTGGGCAGCTCAGGAACTGACAGGGGTATTTCCTAAGAAATCTTTGAGTAACTACCTCCTATTTGTTGGCAGTGCCTGCAGCCATTTTATCACCACCTATGCCAGGGGACCTAAACTGACTTTGCCCCCATTGCAAATACTGCTACCTGGGTGGAAGAAAAAAACAAACACATTTCAATGACCAGAAATCCCTTGGCAAGGCTTTTCCATGCTATTTTGATGGGGGCTCCCCATCCCAAAACCGCTAACCTGCCCCCCAGTGACCCATAAAGGTGATCAGAAGTGACAAGCTGTCACTTCTGGTCAGTCAAAATGGCTGGCATAACAACGCATTATGGTCCTCCACGGCTTCAACTGTGTCCAAAATAAAATGGTGTGGCCCTCTGGGGTTTGGAGGTTGCTGAACTCTGACCTACCCCAACGTAGTTACACTGGCCAATAGGATTGTGGTCATGCTTGGCTAAGGAGGGTTGAAGGAAGAGGAGGTAACAGGGAGAAGTTTAAACCCGCCATCTCCTTGAATCCCCTACTGCTAAAGCTGAAGGAATGCATCCAAGACAGAAAATGGGTGGTGAGACACAAGATGTGAGATATAAATTTACTTTAGCGGGCATCACAATGGACTCCATTGTCCAACCCGCCATACTTCCCACCCCCACAGGAAAAGAAGTGGGAATGAGAGCGTCTGTAGAGATAAAAGAGGCTGGTAGGGGAATTGTGTTGGAGAAAGAAAAGAGGGCATTTAATAGTGAGAGACACTTGAGAGGAGACAGACACACAAACACTTCAGACTACAGAGCCTTCTGGAAGTCCTTACCCTGTCTCGGAGCAAAAAGATGCAGAAATCCACCTCTTTCTGCCTCAGGGCCTGGAGTGGTGGGGAGCCATGGTGGTCGACAATGAGGCGCAGGTAGGTGTACACCGACATGGCAATCAGCATGGCGCTCTTCAGCACCCACTCCCTGGAAGGAAAAACAACCATCAGCTGGCTTTTAGTCCAAACATCACAGACTATTACAAAACCACAGTTCTCTTAACCATGTAATATGGGGGGGGGGGGGGGAATGGGCACAGGAGGACAGAGGCAGCAGTGCCCATCATTCCCTGCTGCTGTTGTGTCCCACTAGCTGGCATTCAGTGGTACACTATCCCTGAAACTAGAGGTTCCACTCAGCTGTGAAGTCCAAAAGCTCTTTACACATTATACTGTTTATACATCCTTTCTGCTGACTTCTCCTCTTTCTCCTTCATCACTGTCACTTTATGGTTGTCTAGTCCCCTTTTGATAGCCAATGTAGCTGGAGACCAGGGTTCAAAATCCTGCTTTGCCACAGAAACCCACTGGTGACCTGTGCAAGTCACACGCTCTCAACCTTAGAGTAAGTTAATGGCAAACCTCCTTTGAACAAATCTTGACAAAAAAAACCATGATAAGATTGCCCTAGGGTTGCCATAAGTTGATGACTTGAAGGTACACACCACCACCAACAACAGCAACATATCCTTTTTAGAGCCTAACTTTAGTGTCTTGCTAATGGAATTTAAAGTTTATTGTCTAGACCAGGGGTAGGCAACCTTTCCCCTTTAAGGGCCGAAGGACTTCAGCTCCCAGAAGCCTCAGCCATGTTGGCCAATAGTCCCAAGTTGGCCAATAGCTCCTGGGTTTCTGGGAGCTGAAGTCCCTCGGCCCTTAAAGGGGAAAGGTTGCCTACCCCTGCTCTAGACTGAATTTCTAGTACTCACATGGCCAGAAGTAGGGGCCCACCTGCATAAAAACCCTTCCATACCATCTGAACTGAGGACAACCACCACATAGCAGGGCTACGACTGACATCATCAGTTTTTTTCTCTCTCTCCTGCATGATATTGAATAGCTTTACCTGATGAAGAAGCCAGTGGAGCTTTGAAAGCTTGCAACATCGAAAATGTGCATTTTGGTTGGTCCAATAAGGTATCACTGTTTCGTGGATTTTGGATGATACTGTACTTTAGTGTCAGTGGCTTGCAACTATGAGTTCAATTATTAAAAATTAAACTTTTGTGTTAGAGAAGTCTTCACATTCTTGCTTCAGCTACTATTGATTGATTTCAATGGACTTCAATGGACAACACAGGTTTGAGTTTGAAATCAACTTGGGAAAGTTGCTTTCTTTTTGGATTACACTGCTGGCTGAGTGATTCAGTGAGTTGCAGTCCAAAAAAGCATCTTTTCCAACCTGAATATTACACAAGGAGAAGAAACTGCTAAAAGAGCTAGAGAAAGAGAAGCCAACAAGATACATCAATGAGTCTGAGAGCAAATCAAACCCAAACTCTCCCTAGAAACCAACATGACTAGACCGAGGCTCTTGGACTTTGGACATCTCATGAGACAACATGACTCACTAGAGAAGATGATACAGCTCAGTAAAGTGGAATGAAATAGGAAAAGATGAAGACTGCATTCCAGACAGATTGACAATAAAGAAAGCCATGACTGCCCTAGCAAGACCCAGGCAGCCTGAGCTGGTACAATCTCCTCTTCCAGGCCTCTACTGGTTCATTTTTCAGTCCATGAAAAAAGAAGGGGATATTATTTGTGTATTTCTTAGCTTTACAGTTTTGTAAAATTGAGTGTACAATGCACAGTACTTTGGGGAGGCACTAGCTCCCTTTGACATTGCCAGTTATTAACTGTTTTTAATTGTTTTTCAGTTATAGGGATTTTATTGTTGTAATTTTATATCGAAGGGGTGGGGTGGGGTCGAAGGGGTGGAGGGGTTCAGGGATTATTTTCTTGTTATTATTTCTGTAATTGTTTTAATCTTTGCTGTTACCTGCCTTGATCCTCAACAGGGAGAGGCGGGATACAAATAAATATAATAATAATAATAATAATAATAATAATAATAATAATAGACCAGGGATGGGCAAAGTGATGCCCTGTGGTCACATGTAGCCCCCCAGGATGCTGGTCTAGTGCATCCCCAACCTACGAACTACAAACCAGGATTCCTAAGGATGCAGCCATGGCAGTTAAAGTGGAATTGCAGTGCTATAATTGGGCTGCATGAAAGGGTCCCTGAAGACCAAAAGGTGGTAACCTTAATGAAAGGAAGGAGGCTTTCGTGGTGAGGTAGCCCAGAGGAGCAGATGTAAAGGTGACGGTGGTGAGGGAATGAAGGATGAAAAGATGTCAGAGTGCAGGTGCAGTTTCTGAGCAGCGCAAGACTAATTGATCCAGCAAGTGACGCAGATCCGAGGCTTAAGAGCACTTCAGTGGTAGCATGGGCCACGTAGGACCGCCAAGGGAGACAGACCATCCGCTTCTTGCCGCACTTCACAGCTCGAGAAAAGAGCATGGTCTGCTTTTAATTAAAGAGCAGAGAGAAATTTCTTCAAGATGTGCTGCTTCGCTGAAAATTGGTTTCTCTCTCTCTCCCTCAGTAAAACTTTCTAGCTTCTGCATCGCTCTCTTGAGATACTGTGCAATGGGTGGGTCTGTTTCCTTCGACCATGGCTAACCTTTAACTGGCTCTCTGTGTGCAATGGCCCTTTTGCGCAAGGCAAAAGCCCTCCACTGGTGGGGTGGTAGATGTCCCATCCTGTGCTTGCCAAGTCCCATTTCGCATCCGTGCCCATGAGACCACTGTCAGGATGAGACTGAAATGTGACGGAAAAGAAGCTGTGGCTTTTGGAGACTCGTTGAGCCAAACCACAAAAGAAACTGGGACACTGACCAAGATCTCTCTGTACAGGGAAAAGTTAGCCCAGCTACGGAGTAGAAGAGAAGGGAAGCAAAAGGCAACATTTTAAAAAACAAAACAGAAAACAGAGAAAAAAAGGATATCAGTCAGATGCATTGCTTGTGGCTGGACCCAAGCTGCAGGCTCGGAATCAACTATTTCTCTTCTCTTCTCTAAACCATTTTAAAAATCCTTTACAGCAGCTCAGAAGTTAACAAGGAAGTTCATATACCCAGAACCCAGATGAATTCTTTTCTTTTCTGGATTACAGCTCCCAGAATTCCCCCAGCCAGCTCTGAACACAGATTCAGGATTTATTTAGTACAGAATATTAGACTCACAGGAGGCAGGAGAAGAAGCAAGTTAGGGCTACCCAATGTCCCTTGTTACGAGGGATATTGTTTATTTGGATTGTCGTTTGTAGGATTGGCAAGTGTCCCTTATTTGAGGGTTGAAAAGTTTTTCCTTTTATATAGAGTAAACAAGATGCAGTGTGTGTGTATCCCATATTTAGGGGGAGATTCATAAAGACAGAAACATATACATCAGGTAATTTATGAATGTGAATAATATGTTAATTTTAGAGACAAACACTATGTTAACTAAAAATCAATACTTTCATGTAGTATTTAGGCAGATCACAAACATGTTAACAGCTACTTCCTGACTGTCAACCTTGCATCTCCTGAATTTTGACTGTCCCTTCTTGCTACAGTGGGCCCTTGGCATCCGTTGGCGTTTAGTTCCAGGATCCCCCATGGGTACCAAAATCCAAATCCCATTATATACAATCGAGTAGAAAAAATGACATCCCTTTTATAAAACGGCAAAATCAAGGTTTGCTTTTGGGAGTTTGCTTTTTAAAATAAAATAAAAAACCCTTTTCAAACCATGGATGCCTTAATAAAAAGTCCGTGGCCATGGAGGGCTGACTGTATTTTGAAAACCTGGCATGACTAGAGCCCTTTCTAAGGGCCAGAAAAAAACCTAATGTTCATTTTAAAGCTTCACAATCGTTGACTGAATCATGATCGATTCAGTCAATTATTAATGTTCTTGTTCTCAGGAGTCCGCATCAGATATGGAATTGCAGGTGGAAAAGACATACAGTTCACCCGCCATCCATTAATGCATAAAGACTAAGCAAGACAGTCCCAGCGGGAAGCAAGGAAGGACTGACAGCTAAACTGCATGCCTCCCACAGGCACAAAGTGGGCTTCGTCCCTTGAAAAAGCAGTAGGGAGCGCTGTCGGGTTGTTGCATTGCTCCCACGGAGGGAAGGAAACACACAGAGAGGCCCCAAGTAAATGCTTTAAACAACTTGATTGCTCACCATAGTAATAGGCCATTTTAAAGAGAAAAATCACTGCCACAATAATAAGAAAATGTCATGCAAAGAAGGTACAGCCTTGCTGAAGACTAATACAACTGCACTGCCAGGCATCTGTTTATTTGCAATTAGTCACCAAGAAAAAGTCAGAGAGAAAAGTCCGGGATGACATGGCTATTCAGGGGCAAGGTTGGGTCCATTTTGAGGAATCAAAGCTGTGAGAGACATCTAGAAAAGACAGCCTGGTTTGGATGCCAAAGGGACCTGTGACTAGTGGCATCACTAAGGGGGTGCGGACCATACTGGGTGACACCCGACCGACTACACACTCCCTCCCTGCCATGTGTTTGCTCTGCAGAGGGGCGGGATATAAATCATCATCATTATTATTATTATTATTATTATTATTATTATTATTATTATTATGTGTCATTTTACTTATGAGTAAGCTGGTGCTTGGCAGCAAGGTGACATAAAATATTTTGTATACTAGGTATTCCTGAATATTTCGAAAAGCAAAAAGAGAAAAATCTGGCTTTAATACTTGAGTAGGCATTCGATGCCCATTGGTTTTTGTGTTGTTGGATTGTTTTTTTTGAGATTTTAAACTTCATGAATATGGGGGAGAAATTTAAAAATTAGATAAGGTCAATATACAGTAATCAGAAAGCCCAAATTTTTATTAATGAAGAACTCACTACATCCTTTGAAATTAAAAAAACCAATGTCTTCAACAAGAAAGACATTATTTTCTTTTTTAAATTTCAAAGGATGTAGTTAGTGCTTCATTCATAATAATCTTCACTAATAATAATCTGGGCTTCCTGATTGCTATATATTGACCTTATCCAATTTTTAGCAGTGCCACTCAAACTCTTTTGCCAAAACTTTTAAAAAACAGTTTCTGCAAAATCCCCACCACCAAAAAAACAAACAAACCCCACAACAGTTTGGAAGAAACCAGTACACCTTGCTTGCTGTATCACCAATAGCAACATTACTGTTGAACTTAATGGCTTCACAACACCAAAGGAAAGACATTTGGGAAGTGAGGAGTAAATATGTATTACATGATCTCAACAGTAACATTACTGTTAATGTAACAATGTCAAAAATAGGAATGCTGGTGTACTTCTGTTAGCAGAAAAGTAACATTTTTGCTGCTGGTTAACATATTACTTCCCAGTTTTGTTCCATATGAGAAACAAGGCATCCCAGAATTGCATGATAAGACAAAATCTTGACTTGGCTCTCTTTTGTCTAACTTGGCACCTGTTTATCACAAACACAAACCAAAGAATTAAATAAAGACAGAAATCCAAGCCTGCAACTTCAACCCCATTTGCGACCAGAAGCTGTCTAAACTAGGAAAAACAAGCCAAACCAGGTGTTTTAGCTCTGGGCTGTTCATAAAACAGTACCGCAGCTGTCTGCACAAACTTCAGTTCTTCGGACACTGTTGGACTGCAACGTCCAACATCCACTAGATTGCCGACCCAATGGTTAGGAGAGCTAGGAGGTGCACTGCTGCAACCCAGGAAGGTTGTAACTTGTCAAGACGCCAGTCTTTGCAGTGGGGCTCCAACACGAGGATTTGCAAGACCAAGAAGTGAGTGATACAAGCATGAAAAATTAATTTGAGATAGTTCAGAGTTCGTGCTGAATAAAAACCAGGCATGATTTAATCCAGCACTCTGAGTACAAATCGAGCATCTTAGGCTGCACGTACAGTGTAAAATTAATGCAGCTTGACACCTCTTGGCTCAATGCTATAAAATTCTGGAATCTGTAGTTTTGTGAAATATTTAGCCTTCTCCATCAGAGAGCTCTGGTGCTCCACCAAACTGCAAATTCCAGGCTTCTATAGCATTGAGCCATGGCAGTTAAACGGTGTCAAACTCCATTATTTTGCAGTTTAGCAGCAGCCTTGGAATAAAGTGTAAGGAGGACATCTTTGACCAGCTCCATCTAAATCAGAGGTGGGCAACTGCCATGAGGCCAGGGGCCAATTTTCTACCTCCAGGACACTCCAGGGGCTACGTGGACTTCCAAAATATGCCTCCCCCCCACAAGAACCTAAAACAAGTACCCAATTTTTTAAAAAAGGACATCCATTTTGTTTTTTTTAATGGGTTTTATCTGATGTTTTAAACCAGGGGTAGGCAACCTTTCCCTTTTAAGGGCCAAGGAACTTCAGCTCCCAGAATCCTAGGAGCTATTGGCCAACATGGGACTATTGGGCAACATGGCTGAGGCTTCTGGGAGCTGAAGCTTAAAGGGGAAAGGTTGCCTACCCCTGTTTTAAACAGTACCCAAAAGGCCCGCGACCTATTTTAAAAGTGAATTGCCTCTTCTGGAGACTTGGAAGAGAGGAAAATCACTCTTTTGGCAAGCCAGAAAAGGGGCAATCCAGACAGTCTGGAGGAGGCAAGGACTGCAAAAAGGGACTTTGCGGGTCACCTGTAGCCTCATGGCCGCATGTCCCTCACCTCAATCTAAGTGCTCCATCGGAAGCAGGCACAAATTTTGACCCACAAAATCACCAGTGGTGGAAGATTAACTTCATGTACCTCTGTTCAGTGAGCATGTCCAGGATGTTCTCTGCCAGCCAGATATTCTTTGCAGTCACGTCTCCACCTGCAAACACACAAGAAGGAAGATCAATGTCAGATTGCAGATGGCTGCAATTTCCTCCGGCATCAAGTTTTGGCAAGCTAGCGTTTCTCTCCACTCTCAGGTGCCAAACAGCAAACCAAACCTTCCTCCTGCACCACTAGCAGAACCTTAGCAAGGTGTGTGACACCCACAAGGAGCATCTCTGTGGTCAACTACAGAACAATATAAATCTGCTTCCAACGTAGTAGTAGTGGTTGAACTGAGTCTTGAAAGATCCAGGTTCAAATCTTGATTCAGCTACGAAACTCATCAGGGGATTTGGGGCCTGACACTTGCTCTCAGCCTGATCTAGCCAGTGTTTTGCAGCAGTCAAGATGTTGGACTAGGACTCAGAAGAGATGGTTTGGAGTCCTTACGGTGCTGCAAAAGCCATGGGGCAATCCTGGGATAGTCACTCTCTTTCTCGGCCTGACCCACCTCACAGGACTGCTGTGAAAGGGCTCATATGAAGAAAGACAGAGCATTTATTTATCTACTTATTTATTATCCTGACTTTCTCCAAATATAGACCAAAGACAGTTAACAATTTGAGTGAATATAATCTTAACTAATTAATTTCCATAAGTCCTAACCAAAAAAACCAAACATGAAGAATCATATGGATTGTGCCTCAGCAGCACTGGGGAGTGGTGTCAAGGACAGGTAGTGTGGTGTAGTGGTCAGAGTCCTAAATTGTACCTTGGGAGACACAGTATGCATCTTGTAGCATCTTTGAGCCTAATTGAATGAAAGACGCAGTATAAGCTTTCACAGACATGGTCTACTTCCTCAGATGGATGAACTGGTGCCCAGGAAGGACCTTTATAATCAGACTATATGAAAAGCCATAGAAATGTAAACCTTGTGAGTATGGTGATGAAGTGCCAAGTTCGGTTTTAACTACTGAGGGACAAGGGCAGCAAGGAAGATTTTGCCTAAGGCCAAGATGAGTGGATAACCATAGGAATAGTGGAATATAGTGTGTGGAGGCTGGGTATCTCCTGTATTGGTATCTCCAAAACTGGAAGATATAGGCTTTAGCCCTCCCTGAGGCATTAAACTGTTTCAAACTGACCTACCTCATTGTGTTGTCTCTGAGAATAAAAGTGGGAAGAAGCCTAACTGTGGAGTTAGTCATCACTGAAGTTAAGCACAGAGGCTGGGATAACAGCCAACATGTTGATATGCTTTGGCTTGAGCCTGAACTTCAGGCTAAGCCAACTGGCTAGAAACAAACTGACCAGAGGTGAGGAAAAGCCAAAGAGGTTTAAAAAAGGAGGCAGGACTGTTAAGCACCTAACAAGGCACCCCTCTCATTATGTGGCAGGGGTGGGATGCATGCAGCCTTTCAGATGCCATCGGATTGCATCTCCCAGCTGCTCTAGCCAATGGTAAAGGAAGCTGGGAGTTGCAATTCAACAACATCTGGAGGGCTCAGGACTCCCACTCCCGGTCTGTGCAGTTAATAAGAAGAAATCTGGGCCTTGTAAATTCTGGCTTTAATGCTCACTGAGGGTTTTTCTGCCAATTCTTTCCGTTTCCATCTTCCACCAGAGAAGAACGCATACTGCCGTCTTGACAAGTGAAGGGTCATAAAACAAAAATCAACCAAAGAAACAAGACAACAGACTTGGGGAAAAGAGACCGCTGGGAGAGGGAGAGAGCCAGAGGTGGCTTCTCCTCAAAGCTAAGTCAATGCAAGTTTGGCAGAGACGGGAATGAAGGAATGAAGAGTACAGTTCACTGGCTCGCCAGGGGTTCGTCCCCCCATGACTCCTAGGGCCTGGCTCCCTTGGGTCGGGTTGAGGAGGGGAGACCACAAATAACCTCTTGCTCATTCCCTCTCCCATATGCAGGCAATAAAAAATGGAAGAATGTCAGCATTTCCTTCAGAGGGGATGGCGGGTGAATTCCTTCCATGGAAGAATGTCAGTCAAGGCAATGACCCTGTGCAAAAGTTCTCAGAGGATCCCTACTAAGTTTACACCTGATTTGGTAGGGGAAAAATAACAGGAGAAAGAAGGAAGGCAAGATGGCGAAGGAACTATTTCATTCAGATCATGCCCCTTGTCTTTTGTAAAATGTCTTAGGCTGGCCTTGATTATCGGGGTAAAGACAATCAGCATGCAAATATTGTTTCCGCACTAAAGGGAAAAAATGGGATCCCTCCTACTTTAACACACAATGGGGAAAGGGTACATGAGATCTCCCTCCACTATGATCTCAATGCTGTCTTGCATGGACTGAGAGAACTCGCACAGACTTTAGGATAGTATAGCAAAACTATACACAAGCACAACTATGTCAAGGAGAATTGAGGAGCACGGGGGTGGGGGGAGAAAGTGTTGTTGTTGTTGTGTGTCGTGAAGTCATTTCTGACTTGTGGCAACCCGAAAGTGAAGCTATCATGGAGTTTTCTTAGCAGAATTTATTCAGAGGGGCTTTGCCCTTGCTTGCCTCTGAGGCTGCAGGAGTGCGACTTGCGCAAGGTCGCCTACTGGCTTCTCATGGCCAAACAGGGATTCGAACCCTGGTACATAGCAACTTACAAAAATACCCCCAAGTTCCACTAATATGTTATGCACGCATTTTGGCATATGCACATTTGGACAAAATGTAGCATGAACATAGGGGTGTTTGTATGTGTGTATAAAATATATATCTTCCACATCTTTATTCTGTATGTTCACCCAATCTTGTGACTCCCAAATTACCATATATTGATTAAACACCATTGAAAAGGACATCCTTAAAAACCAGTCTAATTTTACAGGATGTCTTTCTCTTTTTAAACCACAGCCAAACAATTTTACATAATGGTTTGAAGATTGAACTATTTTACTAAATTGGGCAATGTTCTATATCAGCAATTACACACCAGCAATTTTACAAGGGTGCTATTTTTTAAACATACACACAGACTCATTATGAATATAGTTTTCTAGAAATAGCCTCCTATGTAACGGTTATTTTCTTTAAACTAAACTCCAAACACACCTGAGATTTCCCACCTCCTGCAACCAAACTGGAAGAATGAGGGCTTGATTTTTTTTGCGATCTCTCTTAATGTGCCTGGAAATCTGTGTTGCTAATTGTGTACATCGATTGGACCTTGAGTGTTTTGACAGAAAATGACTAACCCTCCTTTCAGCCACTTGTTCCTGCCTGGCTCTGATTTAAAGCAGCTTTAGTCCATTAAACCGGTGCTCTAGGTAGCTGTTGGCAACAACAGTCCCTTGATGCCATACACCATACAGCGTCATTTTTTAAAATGGTCATATTACCAATTCAGCAATTCAGATCAAACCTGAGCTGGGGCTGGGGAGCACCAGAGGTCTGCAGCATCCTATGGGACAAAGAGACCTAGGCAAGACTGTATGTGCCGAGGCGATCCAACACACTCACCTGCAATCTGCTTCATGTAGGTCATGCAGATCCCATCTATGCCAAGGATCCCACTCCTCACCATCTCCCGCAGCAGCCAAACCAGCTAAAGAGTGGGAGCAAAACAGGAGGATTTAGGATGGATACAAAGGTGTGGGTCCAACCAACCTTCAGCTCAAAGCCAAGTCCTACACCCCCTCATCAACATGGAAAAGGACACTGTAGTTAGTACCTTTGAGACTAAGAGAAAGAAGGTTTTAGCATAAGCTTTCATAGACTAGGTCTACTTCATCAGAATCTGATGAATCATAGAATCACAGAGTTGTAAGAATACACAATCTAAGCACCCTCAACAGATGGCCATCCAGCCTCTGTTTACAAACCTCCAAAGGAGGAGACTCCACTACACTCCAAGACAGTGTGCTTCACTGCCAAACAGCTCTTAGCATCAGGAAGTTCTTCTTAAGGTTTAGGTGGAATCTCTTTTCCAGTAGTTTCAATCCATTGCTCCATGCTCAAGTCTCTGGAGCAGCAGAAAACAAGCTCACTCCATCCTCAATATGAGATCCCTTCAAATATTTAAATATGGCTGTCATCTCACCCTTTGTGATCTCACCTCTTCTCCAGGTGAGAAGGAGGAGGACAAAAGCTTGGAAAAGCTGAGAAACCAGTAAACAGTGGTGTCATGTGGAAAGAAGTGTGGATACTTGGGGAGTCCAAGGAGAGCCAGATTGGCACTACATGAGAAATGTCTGCCATTCCCCACTTGGTTCTTTAAAGTACTATTTGGATTTCTTTCTCATGGTTTCAGTCTGACACAGTTTTCCATTCAAAACTCCAAATCTGGTCAGAAAAGGATATGTAACTGTGTTACATAGGTCAATAAATCATCTTGTAAATCTGCAGCAGCCATTCCAGCTGAAGAATTTGGGCCTTAAAGCTGCAGAATTCCAGACCGTAGAGAAGATGTATAGTTTGCAGCATTACCATGAGATCAATCTCTCCCCCTGCTTCACCCCCTCATTCTTTTAAAGCATGCACGCACCCACCTGAGTCCGACATGAATCTTGTAGCTTTAGGTATTTTTCCATCAGAATCTGATTCATCTTGGTCAACACAGCATTCATGCCATCTCGGCTCACAAGGGCCAGGTCCCGGTAACACTATGGTCGGAAAGAGGATGTGATTAATAGTTTTGACTGTTTGCGTGGAGGGTGGATATTGGCTGAACAGGAAGGTTCTGGAACCTAACAAGATGCCAATCTGCAATTTTTGGATAAGGGCTGAACTACAACTTCTCCAAATTGTGGTTGGGAAGTTTTGATATTCCAGAGGTATGGGCCTACAATTCCTCTCAGCCTCACCAAACATGGCCAATTATAAGGAGCTATGGGATTTGTAGCATCAAACATATGGAGGATCAAAGTTTCCCCACTCCTGCTTTAAGTAAAATAATGTTAGGAAGTCACTGTTCTGGATGCTGGAATCCTGACAGCAACTCAGCTTGATCCTCAGAACGTATTACTACTAGTGAATAAGAAGGGTTTGTATATGTGATTTTGCTTGAGTCTTTGGGATAGGACTTTCTCGCCATCCCTCCAACCTCAGAGGCTCATCTGTTGAGGACACAGGAGAATGACTTTTGGTGTTTATTCCAAGGCTAAACTCCCTCTCTGCTCTCTTTTCACCAGCAGACAAAATGTTTCTTATTTAATGAGGCCTTTAGACTTGGGCAACTGCAGCTAGTCCATTCCCCACATTCTGGGCTGCACTACTCACTCCTAGATATAACTTCCAGATATAACTTTTGGTTTTTAAAAAGCCTGCTGGGTTTTTGCTAAGACAGGATGCAGGGGAGGTTTGCTGAGAACCATCCGCAGAAGGCTTCTAGAGGCATGAGTCTCTGCTGTTTTGCAAAATATATACGGAGGGTACCAGAAATTCATGGGATTGTCATAAGTCGACAGGTGAATTGAAGGCACATGCATTCACACAGGGCCTTGGAAATCACAGAGACCCTTCATGATTCCCTGTCAGAAAAATCAGAAAACTGCAAGAAGCAAAAGGAGTTATTCATGCCTCCTATAAAGTAACCAGGCCAATCCAACTGAACTGTGAAAATAATTCTACATTATGCATAACGCAGAACATACACAGAGCACAGCCAACTGTGTGAGATTATCATAAATCAGCTGGGGCTTGGCTTTTCCAAAATGTATGACTGCACACAGAGAATTAGCTCTGTTCCAAACTTAAATTTGCTTATTCAAGTCTGCAGCAGCTGTTTCAAAATAGGCCCCACTTCTCTCAATCTCTGGAATTTTAAGTCACAGGCTGGCATGCAAATGCTGAGAAGAGTTGAGAGCCAATGCTATGGAGCAAAGTAAAGATGCCAGGGGCTCATGGAACAGTTACAAGAGGAGAGGAAAGGGCTGCAGGGTTTGTGGTTGATATAATGAGAAGGAAGGGAAGGGCTGTGCTGGACCCAGGTACCAAAAAATAGACTTTCTGCATTTTTTTAATGGCTTAAAGATTTTCTGGCATATTTTTTGGTAGGAGTGGATTTGGCAAAAGGCGGTGATAGCAGGATGCTTCAGTTCTGGAAGGCAAGGACTGCGGACAAACCAAGTAGCCCCTCACATGTTGGCAAGGAGGAGAATTTGGGGAGAACTTAGAAAAGTTACTTTTTGGACTACAGAATTCCCTAGCCAACATGGTTGTTGTTGCCATTTGGACTTGGGGAAAGACACAGATATGTACATGTGCGTATGTATGTGCCTCCAAGTCGTCTGACGACTTACGGTGACTCCAAGAATTTCATAGGCTTTTCTTAGGCAAGAACTTCAACTTGGTTTTCCTTGTCTCTGGTGTGACTGAAGCCAGAGCCTTGGGGAAAGCCATCCCAATGGGCCACCCAGCTATTTATTCATTCTGCAGATAAGAAATAGGATTCAGGTGGGACCCCAACTCATGGAGAGGACAAAGAGAGAACTATAGCGCCCACTCTCTCTCCAGGAGCATTTTTCTCTGGTGAAGCTTGTGTCTTTCATTCAACACCTGTGACGGCATAGGGCCCTGATCCACAGATGGCCCAGAGAACTAGATCCAAAGACACCGCTGATAATCTGGTTTTGCACCATGGCTCTCAGAGACATTTCTGCTTTGCAAAGAGAGGAATGTGAATCATCACACTAGTGCTCCAAGTAGACCTGAAAAATGAGGGAGCCACATGTAGTAGAAGGCAGGCAGACTCCGTCTTTGAAGAGGGAAAGCAAGCTAAGCAGTGGCTACCAGGAGCAGAGTGAATCTGCTCTTTCTGAAGTCAGACACTCCAAAAGCTAGAAATCTAAAAAGTGGGAGAGGGAGGAAAATGCCTTCCCGTTGCCCTTTGAGGCCCAAACTGGAGGACATAAAAGGATAGGAGGGGGAAGAGGAAAAATCAGGAAGTCATTTGCTAAGTTGTTTCTCCATTAATGTTAATCTGTGCTGCTAAATGTCACATCCAGAGAGGAGGGATATGGTCTCCAAGTCTCTCTCCGAGAGGTTAATGAGGCTCCCAAAGAGGCCTTTCATTAGTTCCCTTTCACATGTGCCACCTGGAAGACCTGACACAAAGCCATGTGCAACAAGTGTGGAGGCTTTGCTTGACCCTTTTTCGCTTTTTAAATGTTAAATGCCTGTTTGAGCTTGGAGGGGTAAAGATATGGGGCAAGGTTTTTTGCTCCTCCAGAGGCCAAGGAGCAAGAAAGAAAGCAGCAGGAAGAAAACATGAGATGCAGAAGTACAGTCGACTCTCTGTATCCACAGATATTTTATCCACAGATTCAAACATCCATGGCTTGAAAATATTCTATATATATATATATATATATATATATATATATATATATATTCCAGAAAAGCAAACCTTTATTTTGCCATTTTATTTAAGGGATGCCATTTTACTAACCATTGTATTTAATAGGACTTGAGCATCCCCACATGGGGTCTTGGAACCAAACCCCGGCAGATACCAAGCCCCACTTTAAAATCACAGGATCATAGTTGGAAGGGACAAACACTATTGAGGTATTATTTCAAGGAACATGGATTTCCAAAGAGAGCTGCTGGAAGGTGGGAGAAAGAAAAGAAATACTAGAATCATAGTTGGAAGGACCACAAGGCCATCTGGTCTAACCCCTGCTGTGCAGAAATACACAAGTAAAGCACTCCTGAAAGGTGCCCATCCATACTCAAATTTATACTTCTTCCACCTCTCCATAGCCAATTCTCTTCTCTATATATTCAATAAACCATATGATACTTAATATTCTTCTTCCTTATATTTCTATTTGAAACCGGCTATATAAGTAAATTCAACGTTTTTCACAATTATACTATTAGCTGTGGTATTAACACTTTTCTAACATAATCATACATTCTGAGATTTTACAACCTTACAGTATAGGCTTATCTAAAGTATTTAGATATTTTCTTCTCGTGAATTATTAAGTGTTAATCCATCTCTTTTTTACAGAAGCTTATCAGCAGTTTCCACATCCATACAGTTTAAAGACCTCCAAAGATGGAGAGTACACCACTGTCCAAGACAATCTATTCCACTGCTGAAACAGCTCTTACACTTAGAAAATTTCTTTCTAATGTTTAGATGGAATCTCTTTTCTTGTCATTTGAATCCACTGACTTGTGTTCTAGTCTCTGGAGCAGCAGAAAACAAGCTGGCTCCATCTTCTGCATGGCTTTCCTTCAGTTATTTAAAGATGGTTATAATGTCTCTACTCAGTCTTCTCTTCTCCAAGCTAAACACATATCCAGCTCTTCAGAAGGCTTGGTTTCCAGACCTTGGATAATTTCGGTTGCGCTTCTCTGGACATGCTCCAGGTTTACAATACCCTTCAGAACTGGACACAGGATTCCAGGGGAGATCTGACCAAAGCAGGACAGAATTACACTATTACTTCCCTTGATGCAGCCTAGAACTGCATTAGGAATACAGTTGGCCCTCCTTATCCACAGATTTTTTTTTATCCATGGATTCAAGCATCCACAGTTTGAAAGTATTCAAAAAAAGAATAAATTCCAAATAGCAAACCTTGATTTTCCACTTTATATAAGAGAGGCCATTTTACTATGCCAGTATTTTTAATGGACCTTGATCATCCATGGATTTTGGTATCCACGGGGAGTCCTGGAACCAAACCCCAGCAGATAACAAGGATCCGCTGTACTTATTTCGAGAGAGGGAAAGCACTCTTCACATGTTTGAAAGTGCTCTTTTTAAATTTGCAACCAATAAAGCAACACATAGGACACAGTGGCGGGGGGAGAGGACAGAGGAAGTCAAGGTAGGTAGGAGAAGAATATTTTATTTTATTTCAGTTGCATTTGCTTTGGACAAATGAAATAAAATAAGGGACAGCAAACAACAACATTCAGCCCAGTTAAGAGCCAGTTGGATATAACGCAGCTTTCAATTTTTCACGGTAAGCTACGCATAGGCAAACTGTGGCCTATAAATGATATATAACACCTTTTCTCTCTCCAGTATCCCCACTTGGCCACAAAAATTCATTGGGTGAACATAGGCAAGTCATACTCTCTTGACCTCAGAGAGAAGCACTGGCAAAAAACCCTCTGAACAAATCTTGCCAAAAAAAAACACCTCTGTGATAGGTTTGCCTTAGAGTTGCCGTATCTCAGAAATGACTTGAAGGCACACAACAACAGTAACTACGCACTGGCAAGTGAAAATAAAGGCTATGATTCACGTCAAAGTGATATTATATTAGCTGTATGCTTTTACAGTGCTTTTCGTGTGAATCCAGCCTACATCTAACCCCAGTTCAGACTTCACAGCCGAAAGGGGAGCATTGGGGGGGATGGACAGATGACTCAGATCGCTTTATTATTCTCCACCGCAATCTATATTTCAACCTGCTGCCACTACTGACGTGCTCCAGCAGCTCTTCCTAAGACAGCCCATTTCATTAGCAGAAAGAGAACACAGCTTGATGGACGCATCATTTAAATGAATAAATCAGAATTGCCCAGCTCCGGCCCATCCGGCCCCCAGGGGGACAAGAACAAGAGATGTCAAGGAGGCTGTTAATTTGAACTCTGGGTTAGAGATAAAAGCCTGGGCCAGGGAGGAAAGCTCCCCCTCAAAATTTGGGAAGGGAACATTAATTCAAAGTAAAAAGTAAGTGAGGGCAGGGGGTTGGCAGCATGGCCTTGTGGCATTAGCTGCTGTCACTTTGATGGACCCAAGTGCCTCCGCGGATATGAGTTTTAGCACAGCTAAATAATTTTTGGTGCTCGAGGGAAGCAGTTCACGGAAGCCAGGAAGGGAGACCGCATCAGCCAGCCTGCGGCGTTCTTTGGGAGGCTTTGAAAGAGTATGGCTGTGTGAAAACCAATCAAACCAAATAAAATATTCCCCTCCTGCCTACCTTGGTTTCCATTTCTCTTTCTTCCTCCACCCTCTCCCCCTGCCACTGTGTCCTGTGTGTTGCTTTATCGGTTGTAAATAAAAGAAGAGCACCTTCAAACATGTGAAGAGAGCTTTCCCTTCTCTTGAAGTACTCCCAATGCAATTCTAGGACAATATAGTGTCCAGATCAAAGGCAGTAATAGTGCCACTTTATTCTGCTTTGGTCAGACCTCACCTGGAATCTTGTGTCCATTTCTATAAAGAACGAGGAAAGGTTTGTGCACAGGGCTTAAAGCAAGGCTGCTCACACGACAAGGTGGGCTGGCTCACACATGCACACACACAACTGGCCACATCTGGGATCATCCCCTGCACATCCTCTGGGCACCTTCATGAACCATTCTGTTAACTGAAGCTTCTTAGAACAGGGCTAGGTCTCAGCTCAGTGGGAAGAGGAATCTGCTCCAAGTTTTGCATAGCTTTAAACAAGCTATCCAAGGGACTGTGTCTCTCAGAATAAGGCTGGGGCCCATGCCAGTGGGATGTGGAATCCATTTTCGGTTTTGGATAGCATTAATGGAGCTCTCCAAAGAATTGAAGCCTTTCAGAAACAGGGCTGGGATCCATGTCGGCAGGGTGGTGAATCCTCTCCAGGTTTTAGATAGCTTTAATGCAGTGATTCTCAAACATGTTTCCTTTACATCTATATGTGGACACCCCCTACCCTTGCTGGAACAATATAAGAATAAAAATATTTGGTTTATTTAGAATCATAGAATCATAGAGTTGGAAGAGACCACAAGGGCCATCCAGTCCAACCCCCTGCCATGCAGGAACTCCCAATCAAAGCATCCCTGACAGATGGCCATCCAGCCTCTGCTTAAAGACCTCCAAGGAAGGAGACTCCACTACTCTCCGAGGGAGTGTGTTCCACTGTCGAACTGCCCTTACTGTCAGGAAGTTCCTCCTAATGTTGAGGTGGAATCTCTTTTCTTGCAGCTTGCATCCATTGTTTCGGGTCCTAGTCTCTGGAGCAGCAGAAAACAAGCTTGTTCCCTCCTCGATATGACATCCCTTCAAATATTTAAACACAGCTATCATATCACCTCTCAGCCTTCTCTTCTCCAGGCTAAACATCCCCAGCTCCCTAAGTCGTTCCTCATAGGGATTCATGGTTTCCAGACCCTTCACCATTTTAGTTGCCCTCCTTTGGACACACTCCAGTTTCTCCACATCCTTTTTGAATTGTGGTGCCCAGAACTGGACACAGTATATGCATTTAGTGTGCATATTTTCATTCACACATTCAAATATACTCATGTTTCAACATTTTAAAAGGAAAAAGCTCTTCTCCTCTGTCTCCCTCAGAATCCAAACACTCTCCTTGCCTTTTTCTTTCCCTCCAGGAAAGGGAAAAAAATGGGATGCAAAGGAGGAGGAGGAGGAGTGGGGATAAGGGCCTCTAAGCCTTGCTTCCCTTTCTTAAGCAACTCTCCCACTCCACAGTTTGAGAACCATTGTTTTAAAGGACATGTATAAGGGATTGAGGGCCTTTGCAGACTGCCAGAAATAGTGCAAATTGAGTCCACTTTAACTGCCCTGGCTCAGTGCTAGGGAATCACGGGAACTGTAGTTTATTGTGGCAGCAGAGCTCTCTGACAGAGAAGGCTCAATGTCCCAGAAAAAAAAATACAATTCCCATGACTCCCTAGCACTGAGCCAGGGCAGTGCCTCAATTTAATGTGCACTATTTCTGGCAGTCTGCAAAGGCCCTGAGACCTCAAAACAAGGCTGGGTCCCATGCCAGTGAAGGGATGAATCCACTTCAGGTTTTGGATAGTTTTATAGGCGCTGTCCAAAGTGCTGAAGCGCCTTGGACAACATCTTTCAAGTCTGAACTAAAACCTGGAGTCGATTCACCTCTCTGCTGACACAGGAGTCACCAGCCGCCACGACTCATGAACCTTTTTGAGCAGAGCTTGGAAAGGTTACTTTCTGGAATAAAACTCCCAGAATCCCCCAACAGCCATGGTGGTAAGGGATTCTGGGAAGTGTGGTCCCAAAGGATAACTTTTCTGAGCTTTGGTCTTGGGGGGAAACTGCTAGAAAGGAGGAAAAAACAACTGTGGCTTGATCTTATTATGAACTTTGTGAACTCACACAAAACTACAGTAGTCCAAGGGCAGCCCCCTTTTCAGTGGCTTCCATCCACTGAAAAAAGAAACTAGTCTCTCAATTCCCAGAAAATAGGTAGGTGGAAAAATCAGACCTCATGCAGGATATTAAACAGCATGCCTTTGCATGCCCTACTCAGAAAGACCTAAATAAAATTTTATATTGATAAATACAAGATTTCTAAAGATGCACCAATAGTAAGCAGCTGGAAATGCCAATGGAGCAGACGTTTTTTCTCCTGCTTTTACGAGTAGGACTCATAACAAAATGATGTAGCTGATACTATCTGTATGAACCTCCCCGAGGCTCTGAGATCCCCGAGAGAAGCCTTTCTCTAAGTCCCACCACCATCACATGCACGGCCATTGGGGACACAAGACAGGGCCTTCCCAGTAACTGCACCAAGTCTCAGGAGCTTACTGGAAAAGACTATAATGCTTGGTAAAGTTGAGGGCAATAGGAAAAGAGGAAGACCACACTCCAGATGGATAGACTCAGTCAGAGAAGCCACAGCCATGAATCTGAAAGAACTGAGCAGGGTGGTTGAGGATAGGACGACTTGGAGGTCTCTCATTTATAGAGTTGCCATAGGTCAAAGTCAACTTGAAGGCAGTTAATAACACCAACAAAGTTTTCCTGGAGACCTCATTCCCCTTTCCTTCTCTTTTCTGAGACAGATTTCACCGCTGAGTCAAATCTCTGCACGAGTGAAGCGACTGAAAAGGCCCCCAAGCATACAGCAGAAAGGAGAAATGCAGGGCAGCCATGGAAAACTACACTTTGGGGAGCGATAAAGCAAGGAACTTTACCTTTTGTGCCTGAGCGGGCTCTGTGAGGATCAGGGTAAAGAGTCCCAGGCATATCTCCTCATGCTGGGGGGCTCCTTTGCATACCTGAGGGAAGCAGAAAAAGACAGTGACCCAACTGCAAGCCAAAGTTTGAGGTAGGGTTGCCAAAATGATAACTGAAGAGATGCTCCAGCCTTTTATGCTGAAACAGACTAACATGGCTAGCTTTTTGAATACAAGATACTTACGTGAGCATTCAGGGCATCATTGGCTTCTCTCTCCGATACTCCACTAGTGAGGGATGTGACGGTGGCCATGCATCTTTCAAGCCTCTGAAATGAATAAAGAAAAATGGTTGTACCAATTAGAAAGGAATAAGTATCTGCCATCTGTGTCCAAGGGATGACTATTGGCACCACATGTATGAATGTACGTGTAATTTGATTTTTGAAAATATTTATTATAAGACTTCTATCCTTCTCTGTATCTACACATCTCTGTGTTAAGTATAGATAATAAAACAACTTAAAACATTTTTTAAAAATATGTATTTTTATAACTGCTTACATAGAATAATAGTAAATTACCTCCTACTATCCCTGAACCAAAGATGCACACCATGGTTGCTTCCAAAATATCATGTGTCTCAATGGTGGAACATGTTCAGAATTTACATATGACATATAAGTAAATTATGTAATTTATTAATATTAACATTATTATTTAGCCACCCTGAGTCCCAGTCCTAGGAGAAAGACGGGATATAAACAACACAACAACAACAACAACAACATTATGTTAATTTTGCAGAGAAACACATGACTAAGTTACCTTTTGCATTTGTAATTTGGTAGAACGCAAACTTATTAATAGCTACTTCCCAATTGCCAACTGTGCATATGCTATTTTGCAATATGCCCCATATTGCTATTTTGAAAACCTGACAATACAGTGGGCCCTTGGTATCTGCTGAGATTTGCTTCCCGGACCTCCGTAGATAACAAAATATGTGGACATTCAAGTCCCGTTAAATACATTGACACAGTAAAAGGGTGTCCCTTATCTAAAATGGCAAAATGAAGGCTTGCCTTTTGGAATTTATACATTTGAGAAAATATTTTCAAACCGTGGCTGCTCGAATCTGTGGATAAAAAAATCTGTGGATACGGAGGGCTGACTATATTCATGTATACATAGACACAGATACATAAAATCAAGGATGCTAATGCTTGGGGCCTTACGTGGCTTACGGGCCACACTTTCCCCATCCCTGGAATAAATAACAGGTTTTACCTGTGCTCCCGATAGGATCATACAAAGTTAACATGCACACAGTATTTACCATAAATACGCTGTATCAGAATATTCCTCTGCAGGCAGCCTATAAGTTCGCTGATGCCTGAAGTGAAGGCCCAGCATGAAAAAGAGATGCTTCTGATCTCCCTGAAATAGCCATGGCTTAGGTCTCCTTTGATCCCAAGGCATTTGGTAGAAGGGGAAATTCCATGGGGACAATCATAGCAGCATCAACACACACACCCTAAAATGGAGGAGTTGTTTATCTCTCTGCCCCTGAAATTCTCCTGGCCCTGACCCAAGATCTATCCAGTTGTCTCCAAACATCAGGGTAACTTTCCACCCCATGGAAGCAAGGTTGGTCTGGCCTTGGACCGTCTCTGGAGTGGCAGTGGTGGGCTATCTTGGCCCTGGGCTCGTGTTTTCATCCAGGCATCTAGAACTTCAGAGGGATGGGGGACCTTGAAATGCCACCAAGGAGGCATTCCCAGCTTGCCGTGGTGGGAAGACCTCCAAGGGCTCTGCTGCGGAGCCAGGGCAGCTGGTGAATGCTGGGTTGATGCAAAGAGGGTGCGGAATTGAAGGTCTGCCATTGGGATTTATCATTGGCATGCAGTAAGCAGCGGGGAAGGTGCAGCCCACGGGGATGATGATGCCGCCACTTCCTTCTCCTTCTCCTTCCACCATCACCACCACCTTCTTCTCCTTCCTTTCCCCCTTTCGCTCCTCTTCTTCCACCTTTTCTCTTCCTCCTTCCTTTTCCTCTTCCTCATGGAGCGCGTCCAGAGGAGCGAGACCAAAATCACTGAACAATCCAGAGGAGCGAGAACAATCATTATCCAGCTTGATTTTTTTGGGGAAAAAGAGAGTATAAATCAAGATGACAGTGATGGTGTTGATTACGATGGTAAAAATTGAGTCTCCTTTATCCCGAGTTCCAAAACTTGTCTACATGGGTGACTAAGGGCCTTTACAGACTGCCAGAAATAATGCAGCTTCAGGCCACTTTAACTGCCCTGGCTCAGTGCTAGGGAATCCTGGGAACTGTAGTTTATTGTGGCACCAGAGCTCCCTGGCTGAGAAGGCTCAATGTCTCAGAAAAAACTACAATTCCCATGATTCCCTAGCATTGAGCCAAGACATTTAAAGTGGTCTCAAGCTGCATTATTTCTGGCAGTCTGTAAAGGCCCTTAGGTAGCTGGGTATGTTCAGCCTAGAGAAGAGAAGGTTAAGAGGTGATATGATAGGGCCGTTTAAGTATTTGAGGATGGAGCAAGCTTGTTTTCTGCTGCTCCAGAGAAAAGGACATGGAACAATGGATTTAAACTACAGGAAAAGAGATCCCACCTCAACATTAGGAAGAACAGTAAGAGCTGTTCGACAGTGGAAGAAGCTCCCTTGGAGGATGGTGGAGTCTCCTTCTTTGGAGATCTTTAAATAAAGGCTGGATGGCCATCTGTCGGGCGTGCTTTGATTGAGAGTTCCTGCATGGCAGAATGGGGTTGGACTGGATGGCCCCGTGTGGATACACCCAAGATCTCAACACACCCCACTTATCAACCTAGCCTGCTTCACAGGGTTGTTGTGAAGATAAACCAGCCTTGCTGCTACATCTCAAACACTTACTGGCACACAAGGCCCATCAATTACAAGACAGCAACAACAGAGGCTGTGGCAAATTAAATGGTTCAAATTACATCAATTTCCATTTTTATGGTTCTTGATTCTATTTCAGGAACAAAACGTGCTGTACTCTGGACTGGCTTTCTTTTGCAATCTATGACAAACAATCTTCGAACTACAAATATTCTCAAAATACTTTTTTTGGGGGGGGGGGAATCCAAGGACAACAATGCTTACCTCATATACTTAAGAACACAATCTATTTAAAAATTAAATCCCAACGAGAATTATCCCCAGGCGAACATTTATAAGATTGCATGCTAAACCACTTGCCAGAGCCAGCATAACATAGTGGTTTGAGTACTGGACTACACCTCTGGAGACCAGGGTTCAATCCCCTGCTCAGTCATGAAACCCATCGGGTGACCTTTGGCAAGTCACAGGCTCTCAGCCTCAGGGGAAGGGAATGGCAAACCTCTGAACAAATCTTGCCAGGAAAAGTCAATGCAAAGCTCTCCATAAGTCAGAAACAACCTGAAGGCGCATAACAACAAACATGGAGTCTCCTTCCTTGGAGGTCTTTAAGCAGAGGCTGGATGGCCATCTGTCAGGGATGCTTTGATTGGGAGTTCCTGCATGGCAGGGGGTTGGACTGGATGGCCCTTGGGGTCTCTTCCAACTCTATGATTCTATGATTCTATGATTCTATGGGTCTGTGTCTTGGAAATGCTCAATATTCTTTTTTTCTTCTTCTTTTTCAATATCTCTTTATTCAAGTATATAATTTTTTAAAAATATAAGCAAACAAATTGACTTTACCATACACATTCTCTGTTACACACGACATCTTCTACACACACGCACCATTCTTCCTGATGAACAAACAAAACAAAACCATACATAACTTCACTTCCACTTTTGTCTTGATCTGATGTGAACTAAGATGATTGAAAATTGTGCTTCTTAAATAATTAAAAAATTATCTCCTGTTCTGTTTACGCTATTATTACTAGTGTCCTAAGTACTCTGGTTGGCTTCCCCTAGTGTAAAGTTAGTATATTACTTGCATCTTATTCTCCTCCTGTTACTTACTTTATGTATATGGAATCATCTATACCGATCTGGTTTATTGCCCAGTCTAGGAAATGCTCAGTATTCTGACATGCGTCAGATCTCTAATCTTCCCTTTCCACAGAGAAGGGTCTCTCTGCCTCCAAGATGGGGAGCTATTTGATCCAGAGATACAAGATCTACGATGATACAAGATCTACGATTATCCTATTGCATACAAGATCTATGATTATCCTATTGCATTAGGAAATTCAATAGGAAATTGACAAAGGAAATGTGATGGCTAGGAAGATGTGTTTCTGTGAAGAAATTGGACAGAAAGAAAATCAATGCATAGCAGAAAGGTTTCTGCATCTACCAACAGCAAGAGTGGGAATCACGTAGCCCTTCAGATGTTGTTGGACTCCAAGGCCCAGCAGTCCTAGTCAGTGTGGCACACACTGAGAAATGCTGGGAAATGCTGTCAAACGACACCTAAGCCATGATTCCCACCTCTGACAGATATAATGCCTCCAGAAAGTCCTGGGACCGACCAGTCCAGTATTATGAATAGACAGAATTCACACCCCAGGGTTAAAAGGAGAGAGGCAAAACTCCTTACCAACTATGACTGTGTTTGAGCTCAGAGATAAGAGGGTTGGGAAATGATATATTCTATTTCAGCGGTAAGCAAAATGTGATCCATAGGCTACATGTGGCCCTGGAGCTCTATTTTGTGCCCCCAAAGCCCCACAATGGAGCTCCCTCAAAGTCCACCAATCCTACATTTTCAAAAAGCATTTCGACCCCTTCAAAGGGAGAGGGGATTTGTGCCCCTAAATCATGCAGACAACCCCACAACTGCCTGCAAACATATCCCCACTCAACCCCACAAGTATCCCAGAAGCCCGTATTACCTTGTCCAGTATCTCCATTTTCCTCCGCAGTCCTTCTCAAAATGACAAAAGGAGGTGGCACAATGTCCTACGGTGGCATCACTAGAGTAGGCATCACCCAATGTGGCAACTCATGGTGTCCTGTCCCTCACCACTGAGCTCTTCCTACACCACACCATACAGGTTCCTCAGGAATGTTTTTTGTACTAACGTTACTCATAAATGTGAGAACTGGACAGTGCAGAAAGCCAATAGAAAATCAACTCATTTGAGATGTGGTGCTGGAGAAGGGTGCTGAGGATCCCATGGATGGCCAAGGAGACAAACAAATGGGTCCTAGAACAGATCAAGCCTGAACCCTCCATGGAAGCCAAGATGATCAAATTGAGGCTGTTGTACTTTGACCGCATCATGAGAAGGTATGACTTGCTAGAAAATAAAATAGCGATAGGAAAGGTAGAAGGCAGCAGAAAGAAAGGAAGACCACAGGCCAGAAGGAGGCTATGGCTAGAAGCCTTAAAGAACTATGGAGAGTGGTTGAGGATAGAGGGGTCTTGGAAGTGCCACCATGAGTGGAGATCAACTCAAAGATACTTAACAAACAAAGCCACTGAGTTACCAGTTCTGTAGGAAACCAAAATTCAAAGACATAGCTGTATTATTCTGGAAAATCACTATGCAAAGAGATCTTGTAGCATCTTTGAGAGTAACTGAAAGAAAGAAGCTGGTAGTGAGAGCTTTCGTAGACCTTAGCCTACTTCCTCAGATGCATGTAAGAAGGCAAGTGAAGGACAGTCAACCCCAGCTGCAAGACCAAGAGACAGAATTTCACAATCTCCTCGTCCAGCCAAGTGGTGTGGCTGCAGAGCATATTAGAAAGTGTATGGTTAATAGTCCTCCCATTTCTCTGCCTTGAGTGAGATGTAGGGAGGCTGAGGGAGGCCACAGATAGAGAAAATTCTAGGAAAAGAGAAGTCCAAACAGCAATGGGTCCCAGCCACCAGGACAACAGAAAGTTATATTACACACACACCCCTCTCTCTCTATGATCATCATCAGCCACAGCATCTTTATTTATATCCTACCGTTTGCCCCAAACTGGGATGCCGAGCTGCTTACAATGATTACAGTATCATTAAAAATACACAACTCAGTATTAAAACAGAACTAAAATATGACTATATTAAAAGAATTGAAAACACGCACTTTCAAAAGATTTATAAAACAGTACAGTTTAAGACAATACGGCACCCTCTTGCAGCTCTTTCCTTAAAAGCCTTTCATGCTAAAACCCTGTCTGCATAAAAAAAGAAAACAATCCTTTGCCTGATGATGGAAGCATAGCAAGAAGGATGCCATTTTAGCCTCCCTAGGGAGGGAGTTCCAAAATTTAGGGGCAGCCACCGAGAAGGCCCTCTCTCATGTTTCCATTTACCCAAAGTAGGACTGAAAGAAGGGCCTCTACTGTGGATCCCAACATCTGGGCAAGCTAATACAGATAGACAGTAGATAGGTCAACCACCTCCTGCTTCTGCTCTCCAACAGCTGATACACAGAAAGAGACACATTGCCTCTGGTATCCTGAGAGGATGGATATACATCAGTCCCCAGTATCCACGGATTCCTTATCCATGGATTTAACCATCCACCGTTTGAAAATATTTAAATATATATATAAATTCCAAAAAAGCAAACCTTGATTTTGCCATTTTATATAAGGGATATTATTTTACTATGCCACTGTATTTAATGGAATGAATGTGTTTGAGCATTCATGGATTTCGGTATCCACAGGGGATCCTGGAACCAAACCCCAGCTGATACCAAGGGCCCACTGTGCATCCATCATGACTAGTAGCTAGCTACTGATAGCCAGTCAGTCTCCACTACTATTCTATGAGTCTATGGGGGGTTGCAGACTGCCAGAAATAGTGTGAATTCAGTCCACTTTTAGGGTTAGGGTTAGAGTTAGGGAACCATGGGAACTGTATTTTATTGTGGCACCAGAGTTGTCTGACAGAGAAGGCTCAATGTCTCAGGAAAATAACAGTTCCCATGATTCCCTAGCACTAACCCTAACCCTAAAAGTGGACTGAATTCACACTATTTCTGGCAGTCTGCAACCCCCCTATGAATATTTCTAATCTCCTTGTCAAGACAGCACCCAAGAAAGTGGCTACCGCAATGTGCAATGGTGAATTCCACAATGGAACAAAGTGAGGATCATCCAAGCCATGTTACTTCCAATCGTCATGTACGGATGTGAGAGCTGAACAGTTAAGAAAGCAGACAGAAGGAAAATCAACTCATTTGAGACATAGAATCATACACTCAGAAGAGACCTCAAGGGCCATCCAGTCCAACCCCATTCTGCCATGCAGGAACTCAAAATCAAAGCATCCCAAACAGATGGCCATTCAGCCTCTGTTTAAAGACCTCCAAGGAAGGAGACTCCATTACACTCTGAGCTCTCGAACAGCTCTCACCGTCAGGAAGTTCCTCCTAATGTTGAGGTGGAATCTCTTTTCCTGGAGCTTCCATCCATTGCATCTTATTCTCTGGAGCAGCAGAAAACAAGCTAGCTCCCTCCTCAATATGGCACCCCTTCAAATATTTAAAAGGGGCTATCATATCCCCTCTTAACCGTCTCTTCTCCAGGCTAAACATACCCAGTTCTCTAAATCGTTCCTCATAGGGCTTTATGGTTTCCAGACCCTTCACCATTTTAGTCGCCCTCCTCTGGACTCATGGTGCTGGAGAAGAATGATGAACTATGGACAACCAAAATGACAAATAAATGGGCCCTTGAATAGATCAAGCCTGAACTCTCACTAGACGCAAGATGACTAAATTGAGGCTGTCAAAGTTTGGCCACATCATGAGAAGGCATGACTCATTTAAAAAGGCAATAATGCTAGGAAAGGTAGAGGGTAGAAGAAAGAGAAGAAGACCGCATGCTAGATCAGGCCTGAACCTACAGTATCTGAGCAGAGCGGTTGAGGATAGGGAGACTTGGAAATGTCTCATCCGCAGGGTAGCCATGAGTCGAGATCAACTCAGTGGCGGTCAACAACAACATGAAGGTGTATCCGAGAAAGAATCTCATTGCAAATTCATATTTAGCACCAGATTATAAGTGACCAATTTCAAGTCTGAGGTTCTTTCGCTTCTGAGAGAGACACATCTCCCTCCACTTTCGCTGGACACTAAGGTACTGGGAGCCCAAGATGTTCCCATTCAGAACAGTCCTATGCCACACATTTGCCTCCAACAATCTCCAAGCCGTAAAAGGAAAACCAGGTCCTCCTCTCTCGCTGAGGAGCAGTAAAGATTTGAAAACCGTCTGCTCGCTTCCATTATTGTAAGCACCCAATGAATTAATATTGCAAGTTGAGTCTCCCTTATCCAAAATGCTTGGGATTTCGGATGTTTTTCAGATTTTGGAATATCTGCATAGACACAGTGAGATATCTTGGAGATGGGACCCAAGTCCAACCATGAAATACATTTATGTTTCATTTATGTATATGCACGTATATTTTATACACAAAGTTTGAAATAATTTTGTCCATCCGCAAGCAAAGGGGTTACTATTTTAGGGCCTGTACAGACTACCAGAAATAATCCAGCTTGAGACCACTTGAACTGTCCTGGCTCAATGCTAGGGAATCATGGGGATTGTAGTTTTTTTCTGAGACATTGAGCCTTCTCTGTCAGAGAACTCTGGTGCCGCAATAAACTACAGTTCCCATGATTCCTTAGCACTGAGCCAGGGCAGTTCAAGTGGTCTCAAACTGGATTATTTCTGGCAGTCTGTCCAGGCCCTTAGTCACCCATGTGGACAAGTTTTGGAACTCTGGATAAGGGAGACTCAATTTTTATCATCATAATCACCACCACCACCATCACTGTCATCTTGATTTATACTCTCTTTTTTCCCAAAAATCAAGCTGGATGATGATTGTTTCACCTTAAGAATCAAGCTGGGTAATGATAGGGTTGATTTAGGGTGGCCATAAGCCAGAAAGGACTTGAAGGCACACAACAAGCTGGGACTCAGCAAAACCACAAAGCACTGCAGGAGTAACCCATTGAGAATATCCATTCCCTCATACAGCAAGTGCCACGTTTGTCCCATCCAACCATGCCTAAGCCCCTCTGGGAGCTACACAGCTAGTGACTCCGCAACGTTGCCATTGCGTAGCTACCAGATGCCAGCGCTCACACTCAGGTTATGCACAACACACCACCACAACCTGTGGGGTCAAATGCAAATTTTCCAGGTTGCATGAAACAAAGTTTGTGCCATCAGCAAGCAGAGGTGTCACTATCTCAGCCATCCATGTGGACAATTTTGCATTTTGCAATATTTTGGAATTCCAGGTGAGGGCAACCTGGAACCTGTATCACCACTACCACCGCCACCATCAACCTCATCATCACCACCACATCATTGTAACCTTGACTTACTGTATATACTCATGTATAAGTCTAGAAATTTAGGTTAAAAAAATTGACCCAAAAAACTTGAGTCTACTTATCCACGGGTCAATGGTAGTACCGTACTGTATATATATCCACTCCCTGCTGAATGAAAAGTTTAATCTGCCCTGGAAATACTGACCCCCTTCTACTCTCTCATCTACCCAACCTTTAATATGAGCACAAATAGTTATGCCTGCTGGGATTTTGTAAATTCTTTGGCTTTGTTTTCCTTTGCTTCACCCATTACATCTTTCATTACATGCCCCTAAGTTTTACCGTCAACTTATCCACAGATCATATCAAAATCCATAATTTTAGCCCCAAAACCTGCCCTTGACTTATACATGAGGTTGACTTATAGTCAAGTATATACGGCATACCCTCTCTTTCCCCCAAAACTAGGAATCACGCCAGGTAATGATAGGTTCACCTTAGGGTTGCCATAAGCTGGAAATGACTTGAAGGCACACAACAACAACAAACTGGGACTTTAAGTGGTCTCCATGAGCAAAGCCACAAAGTGATTTAGGATTAGCCCATCGAGAACGTCCATCCCCCATCCAGCAAATGCCACTCTTGACCCATCTAGTAGCTACGCAGCTGGTGGCTATGCAATGTTGTCATTGCGTAGCCACCAAAGGTCAAGGCACCACCAAGACCTGTGGGGCCAAATACAGGCAGCCTTTGTGTGGGTCTTGGTCCTCACAGGTGGGATCTCTCGATCTCTCTGGGCTCAATCCCAACTTGACAGAGGGTATTTAGTGTAGTTTAACTTTTATTTTCCAATTTCAGTTTTCTCTCCCCATCGTTCCTTCTGTCCATCCATGTTTTTCCTTCTTCTCTGGAGGGGAAAAATGCAACTTCTCTCGGCCGTCCGAACTACAGGTAAACTTTAATAAAACTGGGAGTGTTCCAGAAAGGAAGAAGAGATAAGCAAAACAGTTGCAAAAAAGGAAGGGGCAGGTAATGACGACCAGGGATTACTGTACACAATCGAATATAAGTTGACCTCATGTATAAGTCGAAGGCAGGTTTGGTGGCCAAAATTATGGATTTTGATATGACTTGTGGATAGGTTGAGGCTAAAACGTAGGAGCATATAGCAAAGAATCTAAAGGGTGAAGCAAAGCAAAACAATGTCAAAGAACTTACAAAATTCCAGCAGACATAACTCTTTGTGCTCACACTAAAGGCTGGATGGATGAGAGAGTAGAGCAGGGTTGGTGGTTCTAGGACAAATTATACTCTTGCATTTCACCAGGGGATGGTTCCTTCTTTTAAATAATAGTTAACATACAGAACTTACATTGACCTGTGGATAAGTCGACTGGGATTTTTGGGTCAATGTTTTGACTACCATTAGACTTATACATGAGTACATATAGTAATTACCTCCAGTTGTGTGTGTAAAAACCCTTGGTTCGGGTTCCTGTTCTTTATAAAGAAAAGAACACAACTCAATACTGAATCTCTCGTCCCACCAAAGGCGACCAAGGAGGCCCACTTTTGTCAACCCCTCTCCCTCCACCTGCCCCACTGGACCTACCTCTTCTAACTCATCCTTGGCATCCAAGCTGGTGTAGATCAGCAACTTCCCTCCTGAGCTGCTTCCTCCTCCTCCTCCTCCTCCTCCTCCGGCACCACCAACTCCTGCACCACCGCCTCCTCCACCACTTGCTGCAGCCGCTGCACCCCCTTTCCCCTTCTGCATCTCCATGGCAAGTTGGGGGGCCAGTGGCTGGGCAAAGACACCCCTTTGCTCCCTCTCAGCGACAACACACTCGCCTTCTCCCTGCTTTACCAATGTTGGAGGGGGGGTGAGCTCTATGGGGAAGCCCCACACTCACCCCCCGGGGGTCTCTCCCTCAGTGGCCTATGGGAAGGGGATTTGTGGGGGGCAAATGGGACAGATTTTGGGGGGCAAGAGGGGGTTGGGAACGATACCTGGTGCCTTCTAAGCCCCCCTCCCAGGCAAACACATGCGCCCTTCCCCTTTTGAGATGCCCCCCACTTTAAGGGGAACACTTATGGGGGAGGAAAAGGAAGCCCCCCCCAAAAGAAACCTATTCAAAGAGGGAGGAAGCTGAAGTCTCCCCCCAAAAAAACTATTCTAAAGGAGAGGAAGCTGAAATGTCCCCCAAAAAAGCCTAGTCAAAGGGAGAAGAAAATGAAGAAAATGAAGTCTCCCCCAAAACAAACCTATTCAAAGGGAGAGGAAGCTGAAATCTCCTCCCAAAAAACCTATCCAAAGGGGGAGGAAAATTAAGACTCTCCCCCCAAAAAAACCTATTCAAAGGGGGGGGGGGGATTTTGTTCCCAAAATGCAAAATTTGGGGGTGAAAAAAATCCCTGTAGTTCTAATTTTGGGGTGCAAAGGGGGGAGAGGTTCCAACTTGGGGTTCCTAAAGGTCTAATTTTGGGGTTCCTGAAGGTCTAATTTTGAGGTTCCTAAAGGTCCAATTTGGGGCAGACTGTGCTTGACTGGTGAGGTCTTAAGGGGGGGGGGCTGGGGTTTGGGGGGGGCTTTAGGGAGAAATAGGGGGGTCACTCTCCCAGCTCTGAGGGGCGGGGCCTGAGGAGTGGGGGCTCTAAGGGGCGGGGCTTCGGCCCCAGAGGGCGGGGCTTGGGGCTTCAGGGGAGGTTTCGTGTCTCTCAGCCCTTCCAGGAGCCAATAAAGGGGCTCAGTGTGTGGACAGAAGGGGATTTGGGGCCTCTGAGGCCTTGGCGGGTAGGGAGGGGGGAGCCTTCGCGGCCTCCTGGCCCCCCACCGCCGCCCAGCCGCACAAGACCGGAAGTGGGTGCCTCAGGATGAGCGAGTGTGCGAGGGAGGACGGGCGCCGGAAGCGGCACGGGCGGCTAAGA